>CM035410.1:99190620-99288120 GCA_020310875.1 Ceratopteris richardii
AGTTGGAATAGTTTGACTTTATGATGAATTCCTTTCACGACTTCCTCAATATTTGCCTCCTGAGAATTTTCCTAAGGGAGATTTGTTTTCTCCTTCAGTGAAGTTCTCATTGTGTTGTAAGCTTCTTCAATGGACACTCACTCCTCAAAATTATCCCTCTTGCATTCTTCTCTTTCCTTGATTTCCTATTGCTCCTCTACATGTGTTGCTACCTCTTGCCTAGCCCTAGTCATCATAGGCATAGTGGACGACGAAACACAAGAGTGTGGGGCCATACATGTTAGATCACGCATCTCTCCTTTCTCTCGCTCCCTCCTCCATCCTCCTCCACCCTTCTCAATCCTCCACCACCATCCTCAATCCTCCTCCACCCTCCTTAATCCTCCAACACCCTCCTCAATCTCCTCCACTCTCCTCAATCCTCCACCAAGCTCCTCAATCCTCCACACACGACCCTCCTCCACCCGCAATCCTCCACTGTCCTCCATCCTCCTCCACCCTCCTCAATCCTCCTCCACCCTCCTCAATCATCCTCAAAACGTGATCCTCCTCCACCCTCCTCCATCCTCCTCCACCCTCCTCAATCCTCCACCTATGACCCTCACCTCCACCCGCAATGCTCATCTACCCTCCTCAATCCTCCTCCCCCCTCCTCAATCCTCCTCCACCACCCTCCTCAATCCTCCGCCCATGACTCCCCGCCACCTGCAACACCCCCCGTGTTCTCTTTCTCTCTCATATGGCAATTTCATATATGTTTTGCAACCTAAGTCTCTGAGTATTGGTGTTTTTCCTTTCCATTCGATCTTTCCTTCCACTCTTTTGCACACCATAATCTTGTTTATTATGTTGAGATGATGCAGTACTTCAGTAGATACTCTAGGCTTTAGCTCTGATCTCTCCCTTCTCTCTCTCTCTCTCTCTCTCTCTCTCTCTCTCTCTCTCTCTCTCTCTCTCTCTCTCTCTCTCTCTCTCTCTCTCTCTCTCTCTCTCTCTCTCCCTCCCTCCCTCCCTCCCTCCCTCCCTCCCTCTCTCTCTCTCTATCTCTCTCTCTATCTCTCTCTATCTATCTATCTATCTATCTATCTATCTCTATCTATCTATCTATCTATCTCTGCCAACTGCATCCTTCCCCCTGCAACTTGCAACTTGTATTCTTCTCTCCTTCTCTCTCTACCACCTGTAGTGTGCAACCCCGCCATCCACAGCCACATCTCACCTCGCCTCTCCCACCATCTCCCTCTACCCCCATGCACTCTCGCAATCATCTTATGGAGGAAATTCAAATATATTTACCTACTGGGGCAAATCCATTGGTAATTCCCCCAAAAATTGGTAGTAAAGACACTATTTCTTATGTGGAAATACAAATTCAAGTTTCTAGAGGTTTCTATGTCAAGCACCAAAGGTTGGTCTTTGGAGGCCATTTTATACTAGCAAGATGTGGATGCTTCGGTGAAAGATTATGGCTTGACAAATGTGAAACATGTTCATCTAGTTGTAAGGTTTCCGAATTACAGGTGGTCACCATTAAAACATACAATGGCAAAGAATACACGTTCATGATTTAGGGGATGAAATATGTTCATGATTTGAAACATAGGTTGTCAATTAAAGAAATTGAAGATGTTGAGTTTGAGGTCTGCAAAAACATGCGAACAACACAAGGAAGAAGAAGAAGCTTGGAGCACAACACATAATATTGAATGTATTACCACTAGAATGTAAAACCATAAGTAACCCATAAGGGATATAGGCATATATACAAGCCAAGGGAAAAAACCTCCTAAAGAGGGAAAAAGGTACCCCGATGATCCTAGTGTGTTCACGCACATCACTACCTCAATATATCAACAAATCCCCCTTGGGAGTGATGCAGTGAACAAGGAGCTTGAACTCATGTATAAGGAAGTGCCAAGCTATGTCCATAAAAGGAAGTAAGCCCAAAGCTTTGTAGAAAGCTTCAAATTTCTCCCTATGTAGAGCCTTCGTGAAAAGGTCTGTAATGTTCTCCTATGTGGGCACATATGCCAAGCTGATCTCTCCAGTAGAGAACCTCTACCTAACATAATGATAATGCACCTCAATAACCATTTTAGCATAGTTTTTGCCTCCTCAATATCATCTCTCTCATCAACAAGTGCATCATGTAAATTTGCATAAGAAATGGAATGAACTGCATTATCACATGAAACTTGTAAAGGCTAAGAAGTTGCCTCATTAGGACCAGCACTAGATTGTTCCACCTGTAAAAAGAGGTAGCAAAGTATCATACATGTCTTTGGAGCTATCAGATGTCTCCTTAGTACATGAAAGTAGTGGTTGAATAGCATTATCCACAAAAACAACATCATGGCTAACCAAATTGTGTTTATTCTATGGATGATATAGACGATAGCCTTTGCTTTTAGAACTATACCCAACAAAAATACAATTTATGGCTTTATCATCCATATTCTTGCGATGTTGTTCAGGCACTAATGCATATGCCAAACAACCAAAAACACGCAGATGGGAAACAGATGGCTTATGACCATTCCAAGTCTCATATGGAGTGATAGATTGTAGCAATTTAGTGGGACACATGTTAAGTACATATGTTGCACACATAACAGCCTCAAGCCAGAAACTATGTGGTAAAGCGTGACTCTTGACCATACACCTCACCATCTCCATGAGTGGCCTATTCTTTCATTCAACAACTCCATTACATTGAGGTGTATATGGAACTCCACACTAGTGTTTTATCCCATGTTTAGCCTGAAATGCATTAAAATCGGAAGACATATATTCCCCCCCTCGATCAAAATGGAGGGTGCCCATTTTACATGCTGATAGATTTTCAGCCAAAACCAAAAGCTGTTTAAAATCACATAAACACTTCAGACTTTTCCTTCAATGGATATACCCATGCATGCTTGGAAAAATCATCGAAGAAATTCACGAAGTAAAGATAGTTCCCAAAAGGTGTCTGCATACGACCACAAACATCACTATGAATAAGCTACAATTTCTAGGTAGCTAGAACTAAACCATCTTTTGGAAAGGAGGAATGTTGTATTTTGCCCAAAATACATCCTTCACAGACATGTTTTCCAGGTGCCTCAAGTTTGGGCAAAGAGAGCAACATTTCAGATTTTTGGTGTAGCAAACTAGCAAAATTCAAATGACCAAAGCATGCATTCCAAAGATTTGCATCTGACATAGCCTGAGAATCATGTACTGCATGTGTTGAATGATTCATAGATTTCTCATAGTCTATGAGCTTATACAGCCCATGACACAAAATTCCATAAGCAATAATCATGTTGCCATTTGACAAATCATGAATTGTACATCTGTCATCAGTAAATTTCACAACCAAGCCAATGTTGGCTAATGTAGAAATTGATAACAGATTTTTCTTGATCCATGGCACAAATAAAGCATCTAACAATGTAAAAGAACTACCATCAATAGTAGTCAGAATGATCTTACCAACTCCCATAAGAGGAGTTGTTGGCACATGTGATAGTATTCCCTATAGGGGTAGGCTCAAGTGAAGTGAACTATGTTGTGAGGTAATATGTTTAGTTGCCCCATTGTCAAAATACTAGCAAACATCTGAGTCTATACAGATATACACTACTCATGAGAAGTTGGTTCAAAATTGCAAATAGTAGTAAACGCCCATTCTTCATTTTGCACAAGATTAGTAGACTATTTTCTTGGCGTAGAGGCCTCTGAAACAACCATTCCAGCCTCTCTTTTTTGCCTCTTTAGCAACCAGTTTTGGATAGCTCTTAATGACATGATGACTTTCTTTATAGTATTTGCAAAACAGTTTCTGCTTTTCTAATTTATTTTCATCTTTGTCTTCCTTCTTTGAATGTGTAGCATTTGAAAATTTCTGCTTACTAATAGATGAGCTCCATTTACCTTTGCCCTTCAGACTAGCCAAGAAAGCTTGATCTACAATGTGCATAATGGATTTGTTCTGCCTAGATTGATCTTCCTACAGCAGAACTAAAACTAACTCTTCAAATGTTAAGGCATTTGGATTGTTTTTCATCATCAAACAAAGAGTAGAAGCAAAACTCTAATATGAGTCGGGAAGATCATTCGGAACAGTTTGCACAAGTGAATTGTCAGGAAGGACTTCATCAACAAAAATTAATTGTTCCTTCAAATCCTTGATCTTTGTCAGAAAGTTATCCATAGAATCTCCTTCATTCATATGCTCACTCTCCAACTCTTTTCGGAAGTAAGCAACATGAGCCTCATTCCTAGCCTGGTACAACGTGGGAAGTGTATCCCAAGAATCCTTAGCTATTCTGCAAATGAATGTGAGGGATAATGTGTGGTTTGACATACAAGGCTATGAATACATGTGCCTGAGCATGTCTCCCATCTCAAAAAATTTGCTCTATAGTACGTGCAATAGAAATTATAATGTGTCAATGGCTTATAATGTGTCAATTATTTTGTGTTCTCAATTGAGTCATTTAAGTTAAGTTCTCAATACAAAAGTGCTTTTCCTAGGATCAATGTTGATCCCAATCCACCTATTGATGTCTCTTCTAATTGACGCACATGTGGACCAAAGGATTTCAACAAAGAGAGGGAGAGTATACAAAGCATGTTCATCATGGCATTTTAAGTCACAGCCTCATGAAGTAAGTCAAAGAAGACTTCAATTCGTTACTTCAGATAGAAAATTTGCATTGGGCATTGTGAAGCATTGTTGTGGCTTGAAATGTTTGTATAAATTAGGGATGAAAAGACTAAGTCAAGAGAAAATCTTCAATTTGGATATTAAGAGGTGAGATATATAGTGGTTCTCATATGCAAATGATTGAGGGTAACATTTCACTAACACATGTTGCTTTTGAGTACTACTTTAGTCAAGGGATCCGATGTTGTAGGGCTGCATTTAAAATTGTGATGGGCCTCAAGAATTTGAGAGTGCATAAGATTTAGCAAGGGATTAATTATCAGTGGAGATCTCATTTTCTTATACATGTTATGGAATTACGACCAAATGATCTGTTGGTCGTCAAACAATGAGGTGGATGATGACTGATTTTAGTTTTCATTTTGAAGTTATGCCTACCACTAGAAGGTTATAGTTGTCTGATAATTTTACACGTCTAGAAGTATCTCAAGTCTATAGAGAAGAGATGGAAAGTAATAATGAGAAGTATGTGATGTATCCACATTTTACTTGATTAAGGAAAGAAGAGTTTGACAATGTGCATATTCCTCATAAAAGTTAGGATGGGTGAATGCTCAAATTGCACCACTTTGAAAAACATGCAAAAAGGGGCTATAACACTACAAGAGAAAGATAATTTTAAAAGTCTTCTATAAAATTATCCTAAAAGTCAAGCGTTTGAAAGAGAGGATACAACTCATCATCCAAGTAAAGCACTCAAAAATCTAGAGCACTATATATGCTTGTTGATTGATGGTATGGATCAAAAGACAACATGTGTGCCCCATTTTCCTCACATTCCAAAGGATATTGGAGATGAAGTCCTTGTGCAAATGCATTTGGTTGGCTGGTATACAATGGAACCATAAAGTAAAAGGTTTTCCTCACATATCTCAATTTGCATAATGATGCAAACCTTATGGTCACCATGATTCGTAAAGTTTTGCAATCACAGGAGGGTCTTTTTTCACCAAATCTATATTTGCATCTTCATAATACTACAAGAGATTATAGGAATTCTACAGCCTTAGGATATTTATGCAGGCTTGTTGATAGACATGCATGTAGAAGGTTAAGATAAATTTCCTTTTATTTGGGCACACTCATGATCACATTGATAAACTTTTGAGTACATTCTCTAAGAGGTTAGCATGCCATAATGCTTTTACTTTTCCAATTTTATCTCTTTTATAAATGTATATTTATTAGAAGGTTTTTAGTATTGGGATTAAAATATACATATTTACATAAATAATTATGATTTTTGGTTTTCACTTTTTAGAGTTTTATTAAGCCCTAGTATTCTATAAGGTTTTTGTTTTCATTCTTAGCGTTTGATTTTTCTTATGGTTTAGGTTTCTTTAGGTCTTTGTTGGGTTTTTGTTAGGGTTTTGTTATTTTTTATTAGGTTTTAGGTTTTTATTATATTTTACGTTTTTCTAATGTTTGTGTAGTTGCTTTTGTTTTTGCGTAAAAACAATTTTCTCGTATATCTCCCATGGCTATAGCAAACATGGAAATATCTAGCGAGTACCACTTTCACGCCACTTCATCGGCTTCTAATTTTTCTCAATTGGATGGTTTCTTTGCATGGATAGTAACCTTGGCAAAAGTCCCTTAAAGAAAAAAGATATTCACCTTCACTTTTCAAACTGACTATCCTCATATCCAAGACTCATCTCAATCACCCTTTGGTATTTTTCATTTTCCGTGTCAACAACAATTCCTGAGGTAGTTTCATTGTTCCAATTCTAAGCTCGTAAGCTATGGGGTAAACTCCTGGTGGCGGTACACACACAGACATATACACACACACACATAGATACACTCACACACACACACACACACACATATATATATATATATATATATATATATATATATATATATATATATATGTGTGTGTGTGTGTGTGTCTATACACACACACATACATACATACATACATACATACATACATACATACACACACACACACACACACATATATATATATATATATATGTATATATATATATATATATATATATATATATATATATATATATATATGTGTGTGTCTGTGTTTGCGTGTGTACATACACACACATACATACATACACACACACGCATATATATATATATATATATATATATATATATATATATATATATATATATATATATATATATATATATATATACATCTTTATAGGAATATATACATCTATATATACATGTATATACACACACACACATACATACATACATACGGTTTATAATTAGGATTAATATCTCTACTAGGCATATTTTTTATATTTTTCTTAGGTTTTTAGTTTCATTATTATCTTTTATATTTCTTTTTTGGCTTTTAGGTTTTTCTTAGGCTCTAGGTTTTTTACCTTTTCGTTAGGTTTTAGGGCCTTATTAGTTTCTAGGTTTTCATTAAGTTTTAGGTTTTTCTTTTGTTTTAGATTTTTCTTAGTGTTTGGGAATTTCTTTTCGTTTTTGGGCACAAAAAATTGCTTATAACTTTTCTTTTTCTTTGTTTAATTGTAAGAAATGGTTACATTTGCGCAACAATATGAACTTCAGAACATGACTTTGTACAAAGTGACATGTGTTTTGAAATAGTCTATGAGAAGACAAAATGATAGAATGGCTTCTAAGATCAAATAGGAATAGTGTGGGCTCTAGCCTCTTTGTCTCCTTGTTGAGTAGGTGATCCCACTACACCTTTATATCCAATGAACATGTGAAGAAGTTTGTGCCTTCTTCTTAACTCACCACTTTCATTTGTTTGCCCACTACATGCCACTCACTACAAGGTAGGTATTGTGTCTTTTATTCTTCATTATGTTTTAATAAAGTTTTGTCATCTTTAGCCTTATATTCACCTTTTTTACATTTGGTAAATCTATCCAAGCATAGTGCTACACTTATGTGTTCCTTGAGTAGCTTTGATGTGAACTTTTCCCTATACATGGGCACTTTTTACTCTAGTGCTGCTAGAGGTTTATTCCCCATGTTACCACATACATGATTCACTCAGATGTGGTGGTACTTTGTACTTAGGGATATTATTCAACTCTTTCTTTATTTCAGTTTATCGTCAATAGAGAGAGCTATTCCAACCATCCATCTTCTCCATGTGTCTTTCTACGTTTGTGCTCCTTGTGTGTCCTTCTCATGTGTCTCTCACACTTCTACACACACCCAATAATGGTATCAGAGTAGGTTCAGATCCTTCTCAACTTTCCATTTTCCGCGTCATGGTGCACACATTTTTAATAGTGACTTTGGAGCATAGAACAGTGAATTTCAACAATCAAGAAACATTTCCAGTAGTTGCACTAGGGGTTTACCCCCATCTCAAAGCCATTCGTGCAATCAGAATCACCTTGAAAGTTATGGTTTGTGAGTTGAAATTTCAGCATTCATTTCAACATTCGTCAAAGTAAAGATTTTTTCAAACTCTTGTTCTTTAGTGAAATGGCGGGTAGCAATGCCTTGTTTGGCATGCTTCAAGCTAAAGATAAGCTTGATGGGACCAACTATCCAATGTGTTCTTACATGATGAAGCATGTTCTTGTTGCAAAAGAACTCTGGAACCTAGTGGCAGATGTAGATCAAAGACCCACACGCTCTTCTACTTCAGAGTCTACTGTCGCAAATGAAGCTTCTTCTTCAAGTAGAGTGGTTTATCCTTCTGGAACTACACAGGAGAAGCTTAGATGGGATGGAAAAGATGCTCAAGCTCATGAATTGATTGCACTTTTTATGAAGCGTCATATACTTCCACATATTCGGTCATGTTCTACATCAAGACAGGTATGGGACACTCTTGCTTCTTTATATGTCGTGTGTAATGAAGCATGTGTTGCATACTTGAGGAAGAAACTTGAGGATGTATGTATGTATGAAAATGAGTCTGTGGATGTGTATGTGACACACATCAAGGACTTGAAAGAGCAATTGAGAAACATAGATGAGATTGCTTAAAGGATTACTAGAATCTTTTCAAAGGCTTTTCTGCTACACTCCATTTGGCTGCAAAAGCGAATCCTAATATTTATGTGTTTGATGGGATTGTGTCTCTTTTTTTGCAAGAAGAGAAATCTAGAGTGAATAGGAGTGTGGTTCGATTGAGGGAACACAAGCACTTGCTATCTTACAAAAGAAGAAAGGAAAGTATGGTTCAACTTTTGGGTTCATCAAAACCAAAGCCTCAACCTTCCTCTTCGACTAATTCAGCAAATGATGCTCATTTGCAAAAGAAGAAGAGATGCAAATATTACCAAAAGGTTGGCCATACTATTGATGAGTGTAGAAAGCTTGCTAAGCACAATGAAAAGAAGAAGGAATCCGACATGCCTATTGCTGAAAATTCAGCAAATGCAAAGAATGATGAAGCTAACATGGCTCAAGATTTTTGGGCATGTGTTGTTACATGTCGTAATGATGCATCTTTGCATTCTAAATGTATGGTTATGATTGAGGCTGATTCGGATTGGTTCTTTGATAATGGTGGTTCAAAGCACATAACATCATGCAAAAGATTTTTTGCATCTTTGAAAGATGCACCCAAAGGAGGACATGTGGTGTGTGCAAACAATTCCTCTTATCCTATCATTGGAGCAGGAGAAATTGAGCTTATCACTGCAAATGGAGGCGTGGTTCTCTTGAAAAATGCATTGTATGTACCCGGTATTAAGAAGAACCTAACTTTAGTTTTGGTCATTGCAAAAGTTGGACTTCATGTACACTTTGTTGAGGATAAGTGTATGGCTCATGATTTTGGCAATGGTGATAGTATTGTGATGTCCGGTACATTATGTAATGGCTTTTATTGCATGGATACATACAAGAGGGCCACCTCGAATGCCTTGGTTGCTCATACTTCTTCCATTGGTAAAGTGGAGCTTTATCAAACTTGTTTTGCTCACTTGAAATTCAATAGTTGGCTTTACTTGCAAAAGAAGGACATGGTTATTGGTTTGCCAACACTTGAGTCCATTGAAAAGCAGGACAAGAGGATTTTGGAGTTGGACTTGTGGCACAAGAGGATAGGTCACATCAACTTACAAAGAATGAAGGAAATGCAATCCAAGAGGCTGGTTGAAGGTCTTCCCAACTTCCAAGGACAAGGTATGAAGCACGTATGTGAATCTTGTCAATTAGGGAAGCAAGCGAGACTTCCATTCAAGAAGAGTAGATACATAAGCCAACATCCATTGGAGTTTATACATACAGATGTGTGGGGGCCAACCAACGAGCAATCCATTGGAGGTAACAAGTACTTTGTCACTTTTATAGATGATACAAGGATGGTTTGGGTTTATTTCATAAAAAACAAATTAGATTACATATTTCAAAGCATTCAAGGCAATGGTAGAGAAGGAAACATGTACATATATCAAGAAGCTAAGGTCTGATGGAGGAGGATAATATTTCTCCAATGAATTTTCTGATTTTTTAATGGATCAAGGCATTAAGAGGCAAGTAACATGCAGGTACACACCCCAACAAAATGGGGTGCCAGAGAGAAAGAATAGATACATTGCAGAGATCGCTACAACAATGCTTAACGAGATGAATGTACCTAACAAGTTTTGGAGTGATGCAACAAATACTACCATGTATCTTATGAATAGGGCTCCTACCCCAAGGATCCATGGTTTGCCACCATATCAAGCCTATTATGGTAAGAAACCTGATCTTTCCCACTTGAAGATATTTGGATGTAGTTGTTATGTACATGTGCCAAGTGAATTGAGGCACAAGCTACAACCAAAGGTCGAAAAGTGTGTGTTTCTAGGATATTCAAATGATCATAAAGGTTTCACGTGCTTCAACCCAAACATAAAGGACTTGAGGATATCAAGGGATGTATCATTTTATGAGCTACTCCCTTGGTATAAGAAGTATGATTGAAGGAATATGAAGAAGAAAAGCATGTGCATGATGAAGAACAAATCGACCTAGAGCTAAGCGGGCCAAGGTGTTCCATCAATGAAGATAGCTCAAGCATGACCTCACCATGGAAGGGGAGATCTTCATCAATCTATGAAGCACAATCAATCAACAAAGGAAAAGCAAAATTGGTGGAGTTGGATGAAGAAGGTAATGAAGTTGAAGATGATGAAGGAGACATGATGGAAAAAGAAGCCACATCAAAGAAAGAGATCAAGTATCCAAGGCAAAGGAGGTTTATTCCTCCAAAAGGTGAAGAAAGGAAGTCTTCTAGGGTTAATGATCCAACTCAAAGGTTTACTTACGATTCTTACATGGCAACTCATTATGCATATATGAATAAAGTAGTAGAAGATAATGAGAACGATTGATATAAAGATGCAAGCACGTACACCGAATGGAAAGAGGCAATGCAAGAAGAAATTGACCCACTTGAGGAGAATAAAACATGGACTCTAGTGCCCAAGAAGGAGAACATGAAGGTTATAGGAAGTAAGTGGGTGTATAAAATAAAGAGGAATTCAAATGGATCTATTTCTAGGTTCAAAGCAAGATTGGTGGCAAAGGGTTTTGCACAAACTTATGGAGTGGAATTTGAAGAGACATTCAGCCCCATGGTGAAGATGAGCACCATTAGGACACTCATTGCAATGGCTGCTAGCAAAGGATGGAAGCTTTTCCAATTGGATATCAAGAATGCCTTTCTTAATGGAGACTTGGAAGAAGAGATATACATGGAGCAACCCCAAGGTTTTGTTCATAAAAAGTTTCCACATCATGTTTGTAGGTTGAAGAAGGCACTTTATGGCCTAAAGCAACCTGCAAGGGCTTGGAACTAAAGATTGGTGGACTATTTGATCAAATGTGGTTACAATCAATGCAAGGCGGATCCATCTCTCTTCATCAAACAAAGAGGAGAACTTGTAGTCTATATGTGTGTGTATGTAGATGATCTTATCATTACAGGTAATGATACAAAGGGCATTGAGGAGATCAAGGCAAAGGTTGGAAAGGAGTTTAGGATCTTTGATCTTGGAGATGTTAGGTATTTTCTTGGCATTGAAGTTGTATACAAAGAAGCAGGTATTACGCTCATACAAAGGAAAAATATTCTAGACCTACTTGAGAGGTTTGGGAGGAAATTTGTTTTGTTGGAAAGCTCTTGGTGTCTACTACAGGTTGAGAAAAGCTCATTGGAGTTCTTTGTATATGCTTTGAGAAAGAGAACTTTTAATGTGCAGAGGTTAAAGAAGGTTACCTATGGAGGTCATTCACGTTTCATCATTGCATAGGGGTTGAGATACTTCCCCCATCAAAAATAGAACTCTTCTTCAAATGGCATGATGTATGCTTAAAGGAAAGCACCTTCCTGAAAAGTTTTGGATGGAAGTAGTCATGTGTGAAAACTCTATGTTGGATCACTACCCTACAAAAGCATTAAGAGTCATCACTTCCTTATGAGGCTTGGAACGGACATAAGCCTATGGTTAGTCATATGTGCATGTTTGGTTGTTTGGCATATGCTCTTGTGCCATCACAACAATGTCATAAAATTGATGACAAAGCAAAAAAATTTATATTTATTGGTTATAGTGCTAAAAGTAAGGGATATCGTTTGTATCATCCATTGAGGAAGACAATTATTGTGAGTCGAGATGTGGTATTTGCTGCAAATTCAGTTCTCCATCTACTTGAATGCAAAAAACAAACAACAGTTAGCTCACAAGATGTGTTCGATACACTCATGTGTTTGTTCCAAAATGGTGCGATTGACTATGGCCATGTAGAGCAACCAACTGGGGTTCAAAGGGATGAAAAATTCTAGTGAAATAGAGCTGAAAATGCAGAAAAATTCCAGCCAGAGATGGCTGAAATTAATCACCCAAAAATTGTCAAAACTGCTGGAAATATCTAACAACATATGGCTGAACATTTACATCAAAATATGGCTAAAAATAAGCATACAATTCAGCCCATGCATGATATACATGTTGATGATGTATTACATAATCAACGGATGTCAAACAAGAGTACACAAACTATCCCAAAGAGGGTGAAACAACCTTTGCAAGACTGAAAATTGAGTGCATCTTTACCTAGTCGAACAAGATCAAGCTCTCGCCATGCATTTGGTAATTTTATGGATTATTCTCTTATTGCATTGGCATGTAATGAAGAGCCACTTACTTTTGAAGATGCATGTGATGATCCAAAATGGATGAATGCTATGCAATGAGAAATGGATTCCATACATAGGAATGGTACTTGGGAGTTATGTGAATTGCCAAAAGGATAAAAATGCCATTGATACAAAGTGGGTTTACAAGATTAAGAGAAAATGTGATAGTGGCATTGATCAATACAAAGCTAGATTGTTTGCCAAAGGATATGTGCAACATTATGGAATTGATTATGAGGAGACTTTTGCACCTACTTCGTGCATGAATACAATTCGTACTATGGTTGCATTGGCTGCCCATCGAGCTTGGAAAGTACATCAGTTGGACATAAAAACAACTTTCTTAATGGTGATTTGCAAAAAGAGGTCTATGTGAAGCAATCCCCTAGATTTGCCATGAAATGGAAAGAGCATATGGTTCTCCACTTGCATAAAGCCTTGTATTGTCTCAAGCAAGCTCCATGTGCATGGTATGAAGAAATACATAAGCACTTGATTGCTCTTCGCTTTACATGTAGTCCAATTGAAAGCACACTCTATGTATGCAAAGATGGGGATAATCTTACAGTGCTTTTTCTTTATGTCGATGACATCCTCGTGAATAGGTCATATAATGCAAAACTTGAAATTCTTATGGCTAATTTGTAACATACTTTTGATGTCACTTATCTTGGTCTTTTGAGCTACTATCTTGGCATCCAATTTGTATCCATTGAAGGGAGAATTGTTATGCATCAAGCAAAGTATGTTGAAAAACTACTTCAGTGTTTTGACTTTGAGGTTTGCAAGCCAATCTCCACACCAATTGAAACAAGATTTAAGTTATCAATTGAGGATTCCAATGATGCATTTGATAGATCTCTTTATTAGCAAGTTGTGGGATGTCTTATATATTCATGCAACACAAGGCCGGATATATAGTATGCAGTTTCTTAGTCGAGTTGATTAATGCATAACTGTGGCATTAAGCATTGTCAAGAAGTGAAATGTTTGTTTAGGTATCTCAAAGGCACTTTGAGCTTAGGTCTCTTTTATGGAAGAGATATTCAACCATGCCTACATGTTTTTACAAATAGTGATTGGGATGGTTATTATGATACTCACATGTCCACTAGTCGTAATTGCTTTTTCCTTGGAGACTTATGCATATCTTGGTTGAGTAAGAAGCACCCTACAGTGGAAACATCAAGTTGTGAAGCTGAGTATATGATAGTTTTCACAACTACAATGTATATGGCGGAGACACCTATTGATGGATCTTTGCATGGAGATTGATGTTGTTATGCATATTCTCAGTGATAGTCAAAGTGCATTGGCTATTGCACAAATCCCAGTGTTTCATGCACGCACCAAACATATTGAGGTGCATTATCACTATGTGAGAGAGCGCCTTCATGCAGGAAATATTCGTTTGGTATATGTGCCTGCACAAGATAATGTGGCAGGCATACTAACCAAATCTCTTCCACAGGAAAAGTTTGAAGCATTTCACAAAGCTTTAGGCTTATTACCTTGTGGGGGCTGATCTATCACTCACTTTATGTGTTCACATCATTCGCTCCAGGGGGTTTTGTTACACTTATGTGTTCCTAGAGTAGATTTGATGTGAACCTTTTCCCTATATATTGGCACTTTTTACTCTAGTGCTGGCTAGAAGTTTTTTCCCCATGTTACCACATACATGGTTCAATCATATGTGGTGGTACTTTGTACTTATGGATATTATTTATTTAGATCTTACTTTAGTTCAATTTATCTTCAATAGAGAGAGCTATTCCAACCATCCCTCTTCTTTGATGGGGGAAGTATCTCAACCCCTATGCAACGATGAAGCACGAATGACCTCCACAGGTATCCTTCTTTGACCTCTGCACACCAAAAATGCTCTTTCTCAGAGCATCTGCAGAGAACTCCAATGAACTTTTGTATACCTATAGTAGACACCAAGAGCTTTCGAAAAAAGCAAATTTCACTTGCAATGGATGCTTACAAAAAGAGAGACAATGTCTACAACATGAGCTAGTTGAATGCTCACAACTGCTAGTCAAGCAAAGACCTCACTTCACTCTAGCTAGCTTTTCTCACAGAACATACAGAGAATGAATCTCACAATTGGGTCCACTTTAGAGCACTCTAATAGCTACCCAATGACACCAAAATCATAGCAAGTGGATAAATAGAGAAGGAGAACCAGCCCTTACAATAGAGAGCAAAATATTTCCAATAGAGCCCACAGAGAGAGAGAGAGAGAGATATCAATCACACAACTTCACTAAAATGAATGTTGCTCCCAGATTACTCTGAGAATGCTCGAGAGAATTGGTGAGCATAACATAGACTCTAATAGCTATCTAATGAGACAAGAATTACATCAAATGGATACAATATGAGGGAAAACCAATGCTAACAACTCAGGGGTAGAGAGTTGCAACACTGCCTGCACACACACACATAGATATGCATACTAAAAGAAAACAGACAAGCAAGCAAGGGGCTTGCTTATTACATCTCCAACACTTAGTGCTCACTTTACATGAGTTAAAACTCCAAGAAGATGGCCCAAAAGAAGTCTGGATACATGCTCCTTTTATAGTGAGAAGTGTGCCCCTAAAATCTAGGAACTACCTTTCCAAATCAGCCTCATAACTTGGAAGACTTAGTTGAGATGACTTGGGAAGTGGTTGAGTGACTTTTCTTGATGGAATCTCATGGCTTTTGGCTTCCTTTGATTTCTCCACATGTCTTCCCCACGAATTTGTAGCTTGAAGCTTGACTTTTAACACTCCTCCTCAAACTTCAATTCTTCGTCCTCATCCAAGATCCTTCATGTTGATGCATTGCTTGAATTTTGAAATCTTCATCCCATCCAAAGCCTTTTTAAACATGTCGGAAACTTGGTCCTTAGTGCCAATATGATGTACTGAAGCTTCCTTGGATATCACCTTTTCCCTTATGAAGTGATAGTGCACTTCAATATTTCAACCATTTGCCTAACGGACACCAAGTTCTTTGTGATGGTAGGTACATGCAAGACATCCTTGAGACATCTTCCTTCCTCCTAGTCATCCAAAGCTACATCTCCAACATGGGAGATCTCATGGGCTGTATCATCACCTGTTTCTACATGTCCTTTACCTTTGGGAACATGTAGATTAGTAAACCAAGAAGCATTGCAACTCATATGGTTGCTACATCCACTATCAATATACCATGTGTTATCTACTTTGCTTGAATTCCCATTCATGTGCATCATCACGAGATTGTCATTTTTTGAACTTGTGGAAGCATAATTACCTTGGCCTTTGTATGAAGATCCTTGATTATAGCTCCTTTGGTTTCCTCCTTAGTAGCAATCTCTAGCATAGTGGCCAAACTTGCCACGTATGTAACATCCTTCGCCATCTTGATTCCTATTTTGTTGATGCCGTCCTCCTCTTCCTCTTGTTCTTCCTCTCCCTCTTTGTGATGAGGTGCCTTGGTCATGTCCTTGATTGCTTGAGTGGCTTTGCCTTCCTCCAAACCTTCCTTTGCCCCTTCCTTGTCCTCGTCTTCCTTTGACCCTTTGATTACCTACATAGAAAACTTGTGCATCCTTGCTTTTAGTTGAGCTTCCACCTATGTTCATCTCTTCGGTGACCATGAGAGAAAGCGATTGCTCAAAATTGGGAAGATTATCCCTTACATATACTGAAGTGGTAAAGGGTTTCCACTTCTCATCATCTCTCAAACCATTGAGAGTATAAGCCACAAGATCGTCATCGTCTACGTGGCTTCCAATGGATCCCAATGCATCATAACTCCTTGACCTTAAGTATGTAGTCATTTATGCTACTCCCTGAGCTCTTCCTAAGGTTGTTGAGCTCATTCTTGAGTTGGATCTTCCTTGCTTTGGTGCTTGTTGAATAAAGCCTTTCAAGTGTCTCCCATACCTTCATGCTTGAATCCAAGTCTTGGATATGGCCGATCATGCTATTGCTAATGTGTTGGGAAAGGATAAAGATAACCCTCTTGTCTTTTCATTCCATTCCATAAAGGCCCTTCTCTGGTCATTGGTTGGATTTTCATCCAACCTAGGTCTTGGCTCACTTCCACTAATCAATCCCCAAAGGCCCTTACCCATAGGGTACTTGGAGACTCTAAATCTCCATTGTTGATAGTTCCGCTTGTCTAGCTTCTCAATTTGAGTGTTGAAGTCCCCCATATCTAGTCTTTGATACTTGACCTAGCCCTTGGCTAATGCTCCAATGTGTGTAAAATGAAAATGAGTCTCTGAGGTTACCTCAATCCAAATCTTTCCTTAGATGGACACCTTGTGCTCTTGAAAATTTGAGTAGAATAGCTCTCCCTTGATGTGAGCTACCTCCAAGAAGCTTTTGTTGATGCGAATCTTCAACCACCAACTCCAAGAGGTCTTCTTCCTTGTATTTGATGTCTCTAAGATGCCAAAATGCTCTGATACCACTGATAGGGGAAGTATCTCAACCCCTATGCAACGACAAAGCGCGAATGACCTCCACATGTATCCTTCTTTGACCTCTGCACACCAAAAATGCTCTTTCTCAAAGCATATGCAGAGAACTCCACTGAGCTTTTGTAGACCTGTAGTAGACACCAAGAGCTTTCCAACAAAACAAATCTCACTTGCAATGGAGGCTTACACAAAGAGAAACAATGTCTACAACATGAGCTAGTTGAATGCTCATAACTGCTAGTCAAGCAGAGACCTCACTTCACTCTAGCAAGATTTTCTCAGAGAATATACAAAGAATGAACCTCAAACTTAAGTCCACTTTAGAGCACTCTAATAGCTACCCAATGACACCAAAATCATAGAAAATGGATAAATAGAGAAGGAGAACCAGCCCTTACAACAGAGAACAAAATATTTCCAACAGAGCCCAGAGAGAGAGAGAGATATCAATCACACAACTTCACTAAAATGAATGTTTCTCCCAGACTACTTCGAGAATGCTCCAGAGAATTGCTGAGCATAAGATAGACTCTAATAGCTATCCAATGAGACAAGAAGTACATCAAATGCATACAATATGAGGGAGAACCAATGCTAACAACTCAGGGGTAGAGAGTTGCAACATTGCCTTTGCACACACATAGATATGCCTACTAAAAGAAAACAAACAAGCAAGCAAGGGGCTAGCTTAAGCAAGGAGCTTGCTTATCACAACTCCAGCACTTATTGCTCACTTCACATGAGTTAAAACGCGAAGAAGATGGCCCAAAAGAGGTCGGGATACATGCTCCTTTTATAGTGAGAAGTGTGCCCCTAAAATCTAGGAACTACCTTTCCAAATCAGCCTCCTAACTTGGAGGACTTAGTTGAGATGACTTGGGGAGTGGTTGAGCACCTTTTCTTGATGGAATCTCGTGGCTTTTGGCTTCATTTGATTGCTCCACATGTCCATAAAAGATTCCCCACGAATTTGTAGCTTGAAGCTTGACTTTTAACATTCTTCATGTGTCTTGCTAGATTTGTGCTCCTTGTGTGTGATTCTCGTGTGTCTTTCGCACTACACACACCCAATACATAGATCATGTGAAAATAATCTTGCAAATTTATCTTTTACACCCCTCCCACAACTTCATTTTGGAGTTATCTTCAACCATTTCCTCCAAATTTATCACATCCTTGAAAAATTTGAGTTAAAAAGCATCCAAGAACTTTGGAAACATGTTTTTATCCTACTCTTTGGTTTTGATGAACGTTGTCTCTACATATTTGTTCAATAGCTTCTCCCTTCCATAATGGTAGTGGACCTCTATGTGCTTACTCCTCGCATGAAACATGGGATTTCTTGCCAAACAAATAATTCACATGTTATCATTCTATATAGGAATGGTTCCAAATTGCACTTAAAGATCAAGCAAAACCTTTTTAATCCACATTTTTTCACATAAAGTCCCTTCTTCAACTTGCAAAAAAAGTTTGGAAAGTTTTCATCTTCAAATTCAACTTGTTGACTCATGTTTATCTCTTTTTGTAGTTATCCATTCAAAAAGCATTTTTGATGTTGACTTAGTATAAGGGCCACCTTCTTGAAGCATTGATTGCTATTAAAGTTCTAATTGTTCCTATTTTGCAAGGGGCTAAAAATATCATCTTAATGTATGCCTTATGTTTTTTTAATCCTTTGGAAACCAATCTAGCTTTATGTCTATCTCATGAACCATCAACATTCCACTTTAGTTTTAACACCCATTTGTTTGGAACTATCCTCATAACTTCATTCTTGGGCACTATCTACCATGTGTGATTAACTTTGAGAGATTTTATCTCCTCTTTCATAGCTTGCTTCCATTACATTTGTGTGCAAGCTTCTTCATATGTCTTGGGATTTTTGTCTTTCAAAACCTTGTTCATCTATGCAAAATGTTTTGTCATGAGACTATCATAACTAAGCCTTTAATTTGGATACCATTTCCTTGAAGTTCTTCTTTCATTGGCTTTAGAAACTTGCATCTTCAACCTATAAGCTTTACCTTTGGAGTGATGAACTCTTCATATTCTCGATTACTTGCATCCATCTCACTGTTTTGAGCAGCACCTTCTTCTTCAACTCTACTATAAGCTCAATTTGGAGCAAGATAATGACTTCTAGGTATCCCCCTCCATGTTGAACATTCTTCATTTGATCTAGATGCCTCTTAACCTAAAATTTTTGTGCTAAATTGTTGAAATTCCTTTTTATTTATTCGTGCATAATCATCACAAACCTCTTCAATAACCTTTTCCCTTCCTTTATCTTCATACCATGGTCTTAGTTCATCGAAGGCCACATCTCATGTGACTCTTACTTCCTTTGTTGTAAGTTTATAACCCTTATATTCTTTTTGCTCCATCGAGTAGTTGATGAAAATGCTTTTTTTTTAACCTTGGTTCCATTCTTGTTCTAACTTCTTGGGTAATATGAATAAAGCAAGATCACGTTTATTAGTGGAATATACCTCCTATGGTGTCAAGTTATGTATTCCCAATGTTGTGCACCTATTCATCAATAAAATGGTAGTTGTGGTAGCTTCCCCCCAATAGCATAATGGTGCCTTCATCTCATTAAGCATGCATTGTAATAAAGTAAGTCTATGATCTAGGGATCCGATGGCTTCAGACAGATCTGAAATCGGATACCGTTTGGTCACTCGTCTGTAGGACCAAAGATCTCAAGAGTAGACTCAAGCATAAGTCATGTGCTCTCATATTCAAGTAATCCACTTAGTCTAGTGGTTAAGTCTCATGGTTGTGAAGGAAGAGGTCTTGGGTTCAACTCCCATGGGGAGCATGGGAAGAGAGTTTTGCCCAAAGAGCTCTAGAGCCTTCTAACTCAAGTTAACGTGAGTTAACTTGAGTCCAGTGGACTTAACTCAAGAGGTGAGTACAACAACCACTAGTGGACTCTAGTGGAAGGTACTAAAGTAGTGGTCGAGATCACTCCAGCCACTAATAGACTCTAGTGGTGGATATGAAAGGAGTGGAGGAGATTGCACATGCACTTGTGGACTCTAGTTACATTTGTGGTCCTCATTAGTTCAAGCAGCTATATATACAGGCAAAAGGATGGGAGGAGAGTCATCTCTCAAGCATGTGGTGGTCGTAATCCTTGTACTGTTGCATTGGTATCAGAGCCTTCTCCATAGCTCTCACCTTCATCAATTTGCTCTCTCCTAATGCGTGTGCATAAGTCCTTCTACGAAATCGAAGATGGCTCACGGCTGATAGGAGAAGTATGCTCGCGTTATAAAGCTTAGAGAGAAGCTTTGCAAAAGCCAAGCATAACACCATCTCTACTGTGAGGAACAAGGGATTTCCCTCGTTCCCCCGTTCGGAGGATGTTACTCTGTCCACAAGGACCAACAAGCGCTCGCGAAGACTGCTCTAGACCACATTGTTTTATTGGATAAAAGCTCCCCACCAGGAACACAAAAAGGTTCATCATCTCTACCATAAGTCCCACGGGACTCGAACCTCCGTCCTAAGCTTTGGAGATCGATCGCCTATCCACGAAGTACACAAGCGTTCGATATTTTTATTCCGAACGGGCAGAGTCTGTATATATTTTTGGCGCAGAATAAAAAGGAGGGAACAAAAGCGCAGGTCCTCACACTGCTCAGACCGCAGGATAGAACCCTCGTCACCCCGTTCAGAGGATGCTTTCCTATCGACGAAGCTGCAGCCGTTCGCGCGGGTCTGGCCCACGGGATTCCAACCCAGTCGGCAAGCTTTGGAGATCCCCGAAGATCGGGAGTATCAAGGATACAGATTATAAGAAGATTCAAGCAACTGTTGCCCGAAACTCCAAATCTATTGAGTCTTGGGAGCAATCTTCTTTAAGCCAAAGAAACTAGCAAAGACAATTAAAGTTTGATGGAAGTGAAGCTATGGAGTAAAGATCCGGAGGCCTTTGGTGATCAAAGTTAAACCAACTTTGAATTCGGACCAAAGTCTTGAGAGAATCACTCTTCCAAAGGATCAAGGGAAGGACGTAGCTCTATGTGGAGCTAAGTATTTTCCAGTTTTTGCTTGGCCTTAATGCTTGATTTATTTTGTTTTCATTATTCTACACTTAATCCTAGATGTACATTGAAATAGCCAAGATTTCAATTGATTAAGTCTAGATTAGAATAATGAATTAATCCATTTCTCATTCCAAGCATTAGTTTGCATTAAGGAAAGACTTGATTTCAAAAAGATCCTTGTGCATCAAAGAATGTATTTTGGTAGTTTAAATACAGATTTCATTTCCATTGAGTAAGTTTTCTATTGCACCTCAAGGGTATGTTTTTATATCATAGTGCATTCGGACAAAGGAAAGGATATACATGCATCAGGATTGCATGATATACATTCTTAGTACAAGGAAAAAATCATGCATCAAGCTCATGCATGATTGTTGTATTATTTTTTTGGGCATGCAAAGAACATGCATGCATCCGCATGTGAGCATATGCTTTTGCATGTAGATACATGCATTTGCATGATAGAATGGAATGTTGTTTGCAAGTAGATATGAGAATGTACTCTCTTAGTATTTAGCTTACTTTATAAAGCTCGCAGTTTGACATTAGGGAAGACCAAGAACTAGTTAGTTGCAACGACATACTAGTTCTAGTTTGCAACTCAAGTAGTTAGTCGATTTCTTCCCAAGTCGATACTCTGCTATCAAAAATAAATACTTAATGACAATTAAGTATGTTAGATGTCTTGCTAGGTATAAGTAAGCACTAGGAGAAAGTTAAGTAATAAATTTTCTTGATAACCAAGAAAATTTAATTACTTGCAAACTCTTTTATGATGTATGATGATACTTAGAAAGTCATGCGGATAAGCTGTACTTGATTAATTACATACTTTATGTAACTTCTCAAGCATCCCAAGGTTGGATGAGAACATCAACTATATTTCCAAGTTCCTTGAGTACTCTTCTATTTAGAAGATTCCGAAAGTTTAAAGAAGTTTCTTTGTGGTTTCAAGATTTGTATCTCATGATGAAACCTCGGTAAGTAACTTTTTGGAATTGAGATATGAAATAGTCAAGCCTTCTATTTCATGTGAGATCATTCTCCTACCATGTTCAAGATGAATTTATTTTTGGGAAAGTAGATGTTCCAAGTAGAGGATCTTAATTGATTCATGAACTCTTCCCAAAATACACATAAATTCATATTATATGATAGGTCCAAGGAATGATGAAGGCAAAACCTCTTTAGGATATAAATGTTTTGCCAAGATATAAAGGTACCAATCTTTTATAAATTTTCATTTGATTTCATCCCAAGGGGTGATGGAAATCAAAGGTTAAACCTCAACATCAATTGATCCTTGACGTCAATAAAAGGATGTTAGGTTCTATAGTTGCATCTCTGGTAAATGATGCAACTAGCTAAGCAGTCTTTAGGAAATAATATAAGTTCCTAAAGACTTGAAGCAAGTGTGAACTTTTCATTTAGGAATAGAAAGTTCCAAGAAATGGATTTTCAATCCATGAACTTCTCCTAAACAAGTTATAACGTTCAAACTTGTGTTCACAGTAACATAACTATTGGATCAATCATCAATAGATGCTTGGACTTTAAACATAATTTTGATTGGTGAAATATGTTTAAAGGACTCTAGTAACATCTGAAGATTGACCAATAATAATGAGTTTTGTATCAAACTCAAGAATAGAAGTCGATATCACATAAAAGAAAGTTCAAGCATAAACTTTCATAGTGGCATGGGAAACCATATCCAAAAGGTGATATTTAGCCTCTAGTTTGATACTCAAGAAATGAATACAATTGAATCAGTAAGTTATTCCTTAGAAGGAATCTCAAGTCTTTGAAGAATGGCATTCTTTCAAGTATTGAGAATGAAATTCTTCATACTCTTTAGTCTGTAAGTAGTTCCTTAACAATTCCCACACCATCAGTATTGGTTAATTAAGTCCAAATAGTGATATAACCTAAAGGTATATCAAAGATTCTTAGCTTTGGAATCTGAGAGGCATAAGTGTATGCTTGGACTTGAGAAAGATCTCTAAAAATCCTGCAGGTAAGCAAAGAAGCTTAAGATAGTTTAAGAGATCTTAAAGATAAAGACAGTCTTTATTTTTGTCGCAAGTATCAACCAGACTTGATCAAGCTTGGTCGTGATTGTCCAAGAATGAGCGATTAGAACTACTTTATAGATTGCCCAAGTATTGGCAATAAAATTCCTTTTGGGAATGATTCACTCAAGTTCCATTTATCGAATGGAAAATTGTGAAAAAGTAAGCTGTTCCAAGTCTTAACAGAGTAAAGAAATTCCAAGAATGTAGTCTGCAACCGTGAAAATGGTAATTGAGTCTGTGGAAGGTAAAACATAAGTGTTTACCTATCCTTAAAGGGATTTTGGTACAAATCCAAAAAGCATGAGCGGATGCTTAAGACTTAAGCAGTAAAGAGATTCCTAAATAAAGTCCCCGGGGTAGGTACCTAAAGCATTAGTAAAGAAAGGAATCTAAAGACAAGAAGTCAAAAGCTCTTGTCGCTACAAAATTGGTCAAGGATAAACCAATTGAACTTGAATTCAAGAAAATTCAAGTACTTGGAATTCTGATTGGTTTTCATTTGAAAACCCTAGTAAAGAAGAATTGATATTCTGTTAAGAGGTTTTCAAGTTCCCAAGGTAAAGCACATGATTGTGAGACGATCATGTGAAGGAATCAAAACCTAGAAAATCTAGTTAGAGGTAATACCTGAAATTTCTAAATTTTTGTAAAAGAATTGCAGAAATAAGGTACTCCATCAAGAGATGTTTAGACTTTAGGATAAGAATCACCCACACATTAATGTGAATATAAAATAGGGTGGTATGGGACACCAGATTTTATACTCAAATTGATGTAGGAAAGATGGTATGGGACATCGGACCGTGAGTTGATGATTATCTTTGAGTCTTCGTTTGGATCTTGAAGTTAGGTTTGATCTTCAAGGGAATTAAAACTTCCAAGAAGGAGTTTAAAATTCAAGAAGAATCTCAAGATACTTCAAGATCAAGGAAACTGAAGATATGAAGTAAGTAACTTCCAAGATCTTCTTAGAACACTTCAAGCCTAAGTGTTATTGATCAGAAATATTTGGTAAATTTCTGAAAGAAGTTGGACTTTGATTTTGAGTTGATCTTTTCAACTGAAGATTTAATTGACTAAGTCAAGCATCAAGTTCCTAGTGTAACTTGAAAAATTCACTGTTTTGACTCAAAGAAATGCACAAGAATCGCATTCACGATTAGGAGTCAAAAAGATTGAATATGACCTGAACTTAGTCTCAAGTGAAGCATTATTTGAATATACAACTCATCAACATAACCTCAGTGGGTCGACACACTGATGTTGGTTACCACACTAGTATCTTGTGGTTGGATGATGTTTTTAATTTGCTTTGAATCTTTTTGAAAAACTAGGTTATTTCTCTTAAAGATAAAGACAATGCTTCAATATCTTGTTGAAATAGAAATAGATCTTTGAAAAGTTGAAGTCCTGAGTCATCTAGTCTTTGACTCATAGCAAGTTTATGTATATTCGAAGTTTGAATTGGTTGTACAGAGTCTTAGTTATTTTTTTCCGCTTTCCAAATCTTTTGAAATTGACTCAGATATAGTATATGATTCCTTTTGCAAAAGACCAGGGTTAGCCGGTTAGAATAAAATCACTAACTTGAACATCCTAGATAGATGTTATGTACAAGAACCTTTTCAATCTTCAAAAGGTGATAAGTCTAAGTGGACTTATTAATTTGAGTTTGCTTCAAGTTATAGCATAACTGATTTCCTGGAGTCCAGTATACTCTAGAATAGGGAAGTTAGGAGTTGCTCATCAGATTGACAATTCCCAAGAACTTTCAGTTAAAATCTTTGAGAAAAGTGTCTTAAGTTGGACAATTTTTATTTTAAAGTTGTATTGGTCAAGTTATAGTATGGTTGACTCAAAGAAATGGTAAACTTTCTCCTACAGTTTACAAAGGATTTTTAAAACTCATAAGGACAAAGTAGTCTTCTAGTCGAGTGAAAAAATCAAGTAACTGTTAGATCAAAGTAAACCATTGTATAAACATCTATAGTTAGATGTATGGGACAATCAAACTTCAAGTTCTCCAAAACAAATTCAAGTGAATCAAGAGTTCTCAAAGTCTTGCGAGGGATAAGAATCCCACCTTCATTACTAAGCCCATGCACCAGTTATGCCTAGAAATGGACTAGTAATTTGAATCCACCTAGTTCACATGTTTGTGCCTAGATCGCACATCCAGAAACTGTGAATTAGCCAGGGATGTCATTAGATCCACCTTCATTATTCTTCACTCGTTTGTACTTTGTCCCGTTCATCAAAGTACAAAACCAGATAGTGTTTTGAATCATTTGGGCAAGGATGCCACCACAGAGATGAGACATGTTCTTCCAGTTCTAGAACATGACCATGTTCTTCCAGTTTTAGAACATGAGGCTCGGGGGTTGCCTACAGTTATATATATAGCTCTATTTTCGAGGACGAAAATCTTTTCCAAGGGGGGAAGAATGTAATAAAGTAAGTCTATGATCTAGGGATCCGATGGCTTCAGACAGATCTGAAATCAGATACCGTTTGGTCACTCGTCTGTAGGACCAAAGATCTCAAGAGTAGACTCAAGCATAAGTCATGTGCTCTCATATTCAAGTAATCCACTTAGTCTAGTGGTTTAGTCTCATGGTTGTGAAGGAAGAGGTCTTGGGTTCAACTCCCATGGGGAGCATGGGAAGAGAGTTTTGCCCAAAGAGCTCTAGAGCCTTCTAACTCAAGTTAATGTGAGTTAACTTGAGTCCAGTGGACTTAACTCAAGAGGTGAGTACAACAACCACTAGTGGACTCTAGTGGAAGGTACTAAAGTAGTGGTCGAGATCACTCCAGCCACTAATAGACTCTAGTGGTGGATATGAAAGGAGTGGAGGAGATTGCACATGCACTTGTGGACTCTAGTTACATTTGTGGTCCTCATTAGTTCAAGCAGCTATATATACAGGCAAAAGGTTGGGAGGAGAGTCATCTCTCAAGCATGTGGTGGTCATAATCCTTGTACTGTTGCATGCATCTTGCAACTTAAGTGATTTTTGTATTTTTCCTCTTAGCTACTCCATGTGGTTGAGGTGTATACCTACAAGGAAAGTGCCTTTTGACCCCATTCTTTTGTGGAAAATCTGAAAATTCTTTGGAGATAGGCCACCATTGGACCTTAAGTTTTTGATAGACCTTCTTGTACCTCAACTCGAGTTTTGAATCTCTTGAATATAGAGAACATATCTGATTTTTTATTGTCCTTGCTCCTTCACTTGAAGTGCTTTCATAGTTTCTTTGAACCCTTTGATTTCCTCCATTTGGTTGTTCATTTTTCATCCAATAATAACTAGCAAAGTGTCCCACTTTACCAAAATAATAGCATGTTATACCTTTATGAGAGCTCTAGGAGCATTGGCCTCTTCCTCTACTTCCACCTTGACCTCTTCCTTTTGTGTTTTCATTTGATCCATCCATTTTGTCTTTTAAATTGTTTTGATTGTAGTTGGAGTTGTTGTGACCTATTATTTTTCCTCTTGAGCCTCATCTTGAGTTACTTCATTTACGTGGACATACATACAACATTTGGTTCTGGTTATCCTTTCCTTTAGAGCTACCAAAACTAAGCTTTTATGTGACAAAATGAGGGATTAGTTGTTCAAAAACTGGATATGCATCTTTTTAGCTAATCGAAATTATAAAAGGCTTCCATCCTTCATTTTCTCTCATTCCCTTGAGAGTAGACCACACAAGAATTTTCTCTTCAATTATTGTGCCAATAGAAGCTAAAGAATCACTTAGATCCTGAATCTTCAAAGAATCTTTAGCTATGGATTGAATCAAACGTTTTTGGATTGTGTTCAACTCATCCTTGAGTTCAAGTTTCCTTGCTTTTGTATTTTGCAAATAAATCTTGTCAAGAGCTTCTAAGGCATCTTTAACTATTTGTAGATGCTAAATATGGAATAACATGGTATTATTAATAAATTGTGAAATGAGGAACATGACTCATCTATTCCTCTCTTCCCATTCTTTTGTTTTCATCCTTTCTACTTCAATGCTTGTAGCTTGATTAATTCGAGGTTGAGCATCATCTCCGCTCAAGAAACCCCACAAGCCTTTGCCCATTAGCTAGTTGGTCATTCTAAACTTCCACATGAGATAGTTATCCTTATCCAACTTCTCTACTTGTTGACCCAATTTAGCCATTAAAGACTATCAAAAACTTTAAGAGTGAACTCAAATAGTTATATAGTCCTTTGCCCTTGACTTTATGAAGTTCCTCCTTGATTTGTAGCTCCTTTTGCTCTAGTTGAGCTTCAACCTTGTTGATAAAGCTTTTGCACCGTTTTTTTCTCTGATATTCACTATTGAAAATGAGTTCTTTTATGCACGACAAGAAGTGTGTAGTAAGCCCTTGAATGTCCAACACTTGGACAAACACTTAGACCTTGGATTGCTTGCTAATATCAAACCAAACATCAAATGGAGATGTAGATTTAATCAATCACAAGAGACAAAGAGAAGTTTACAAAAATCTATAAATCAATTAATTTGGATAAGTTTTTTTCTACAAACTTAACTAACAAATTTAGACTACCTATCCACATAGGTATGATAAAGAATTAGACTTCACTACCAGATTGATAACTCAAAGAATATAGAACCTTTTATGAATATAGTTGGTTTAGAAACATAACACACAATATGATTTTCAAAAAGCTATAAATCATGTAATTCGGATAAGTTTTGTTTAGGAATCTTAGCTAACAAAAATAGACAACCTATCTATAGAGGTATGTTGAAGAACTGCACTTCACTTTCCTACTTGTAACTCACAGAAGGTATAACCTTTTAAGGAGGTATTAAAGATATAGAAACTACACAAAGTAAGATTTTCAATTTGTGTTTAAATGCAAGCAATGGTTACGTATGCACTGAGATATGAACATCACAACGTAATTGTGTACATAGTTACATGTAGTTGGAAATAGTCTATGAGAAAACAAAATGATAAAATGGCTTTTAAGATCAAATCCAACTACTAGGGGCTCTTGCCTCTTTATATCCCTATTGCAAATATGCACCCAATCCAATTTTATATCCAATGAGCATATGAACTACATGCCACTCACTACAAGGTAAATATTGTATCTATTATTTATCATGACTGTTGACTAGGTTTTATCATCCTTAAAGCTATACTCACCTTAAACTTTGCATTTGGTGAAATTATCCAAGCATATCGCATGTGAAAATGAGCTTTCAGATTTATCTTCAACATATATATACATATATACATCTATGTGTACATGTATACATACATATATGTATATATACATACATACATACACACACACACACACACACACACACATATATATATATATATATATATATATATATATATATATATATATATATATATATATATATATATATATATATATGTGTGTGTGTGTGTGTGTGTGTGTGTGTGTTGTTCAACTTGGAGTTACACAAGCTTGAACTTAAGCTTGAGCCTTTATTCAACTTGAGCCTTAAGTATGAGCCTCTATTCAAGTTGGATTGAGGGAGGCTCAAACTTATGTTTTAGTCTCCACTCAATCTAGAGTCAGAAACTTAAGTTCAAACCTTTATTCAACTTGGTGTTAGAAAGGCTCAAACTTACGTTTGAGCCTCTATTCAGCTTTGAGTAAGATAGGCTCAAACTGAAGGGGGAACCTCTATTCAACTTAGAGTTAGAAAGGCTTGAACTTAAGTTTGAGTCTCTATTCAACACCGAGTTAGAGATGCTTGTAGCTAAGCTTGAGTATCTATTCAATTTGAAGTTCGGGAGGCTCAAACTTACATTTCAACCTCGTTTTTACTTGGAGTAAAAAAGGCTCAAACTTAAATTTGAGCCTTTATTCACTTGGAGTTGGAGAGTGTCCAACTTAAGTTTGAGCCTTCATTCAAGTTGGAGTTAGAGAGGCTCAAATTTAAGGTTGAACCTTCATTCAACATGGAATTACATAGGCTGAAACTTAAGGTTGATAATCAAAGAGGCTTGAACTTGAGTTTTAGTCTGTATTCAACTTGGAGTCAGACAAGGTCAAACTTAAGTTTGAGCCTCTATTCAACTTGGAGTGAGACAAGCTCGAACTTAAATTTGAGCCTCTATTCAACTTTTATTAAGATAGCTCGAACTTAAGGTGGAACCCCTATTCAACTTGAAGTTAGAGCTCAAACTTAACTTTGAGCCTCTACTCAACTTAGAGTTAGAGAGGCTCAGACTTAAGTTTCAACCTCTATTCTTTTCAACTTGGAGATAGAGAGGCTTGAACTTAAGATGGATTTTCTATTCAACTTGGAATTGGAGAGGATTGAACTTAAGTTTGAGCCTCTAGTATTCAACTCGGAGTCAGAGAGGCAAGAACTTAAGTGTGAGCCTTGATTCAACTTGGAGTGAGATAGCCTTAAACTTAAGTTTGAACTTCTGTTTTACTTGGAGTTAAAGAGGCTCGGATTTAACGGTTCGAGCACGTATTTAAATTTGAGTAAGATAAAGTCAAACTTTAGGTGGAACCTTTATTCAACTTGAATTCATGGAGTTCAAAGTTAAGTTTGAGGCTCTATTCAACTTGGATTTAGAGAGGTTAGAAATTAAGTTTGAGTCTATTAAACTTGGAGGTAGAGAATCTCAAACCCTAGTTTGAGTCTCTATTCAACTTGGAGCTAGATAGGCTTGAACTTGAGGTGAAGCCTCTATTCAACTTGGATTCAAAGAGATCAGAACTGAAGTTGGAGCCTCCGAAAATTTGAGTAGAAGAGCTTCTTATTTAATTTCAAGGTTGTACCTTTACTGAAAAAGAGATGGGGGAAGGCTCAAACTTAGTTTCCAAACTCCTAGTATATGAGAGAAATAGACACAAACTCAAGTTTGAGTTTTCAGTCTTTTGAGTCCAAGATTCTCAAACTCAAGTTCGATCCTCTCTGACTCTAAGTTAAATGGAGGCTCAAACTTAAGTTCTAGTCTCTATTCAACTTAGAGTTAGATAGGCTCAAACTTAAGGTGAAGCCTGTATTCAATTTAGATCTATAGAGGCTCAAACGTAAGTTCATGCCTCTAGAATTTTGAGTGGAAGCACTTATAGGCTAAGTTTGATCTCATAACTTTAATGAAAAAGAGATTGGGGAAGCCTAGGACTTAAGTTCCAAACTCTTAGTATATGAGCAAAATAATATCTAACCGCAGTTGATTCAAAGACTCAAAATAGACATTTAGATTTCAGTCCTTTGAGTTCAAGATGCTAAAACTTAAGTTTGATTCCTTCTTAGCATATGATCAAAGAATAGTTAGACAGGCTTGAACTTAGGTTTGAGGCTATATTCAACTTGAAATTTGATAGACTTGAACTTAACTTTGAGCACCTATTCAACTTGGAGTCAAGGACACTCAAACCTAAGTTTAGACACTTGTACAACTTGGAGTGAGACAGGGTCCAACTTAAGTTTGACCCTCTATTCAAATTGGACTCATAGAGGCAAGAACTTAAGTTTGAGCCTCCATTCAACTTAGAGTCACAATATAGGCAAAAATTAAAAATGCATTGTAATCCAATGTGATTCCCACTTATAATGAATGTGAAAATGATGGCTTGGATAAATGACTTTATGGTGGTTGATAGAAGAATTCATTTGAAAATCTTTGCATGATTCAAGATGACTAAAAACTTCAAAACATGTTCTTGGCCATTGAACATCTTTCTAAGCTTCTCATAGCTCCTTGAAAAATACTTGTAAATCGCTAGAGTATGATAGAGCTCTTTTGACATGTATTCCCATCGCAAATGTCACATATCCTATCTGAATATCCATTGCTATGAAAATATCAGTATACATATGGGCATCAAAAAATGTGTTTAAATATGCATGGGTTTTCCCCCATAATCATCAAAATACCAAGTGTAGTTGTGCTCTAAATGAGCATTATAAAACCCTTTGGTATAGTGGTTTTTGTTGCTCGTCCATATACCCATTGGTAAAATGATCAAGAGAATACATTGATAGCCTTAAAAGAAATATAAAATTTACATTATCCGAGGCTTGTATAGGCTTCTACATGCTTAAAGAGGCATTTGCATCCACAAGTCTATACAGTGGAAACTTGCAAAAACATAAACATTGACATAAACTTGTACATAAACATTATAATCCTAAAGTTATGCATTAACATGTACTCAAAAATCATAATAATCAACATGTTTATAAACAACATAATAATAATGCTTGACCAAACAAAAGTAATCACAATCTTTATTAAACTTGATAAATGTGAATATACAAGACAAAATATGTTGTATAAAATGTTAATATATAAATACATAACATCCACAAGATGCTGGATTTTCCCATACAATGCAAACTCCCATGCTCTAAAAATCTATCAACACCTTAGAAAGGCCCTACCCAAACCCATCTTGCTCCTATGCACATCATAGGTACAACCATTTTAATCCCCAATCTTCTCATTCCATGAGTTCTCACATCCCTACATTAATTTGTTGTCGATCGAAGCTTGATACATAATACTATGAAGTAATGACAAAACTCAAGTTGCTAGCTTTTTTTTTCTCTCTCTAACAACCTCTTCACATATTCTTGACAAATAATATATTTAATTATGTATTCTACAATTTTTCCTAAAACTAGTTCTTTATATATTTGATTATATATATTACAATTTGATCATTGATGGGTTTAAAGGCTTTGGAATTGATCGTGTAATGAACGAAGCAAATTATATGAAGTGAATAAAGCATAGTGTTGGACTCAAATGTAAACCCCATCTATCTATGGAACCTAGCTCCGAACCCCATCCATATCTACAACTTGGTTCTAAACCCCATCCATCTTTGGAAATCAGTTCTAAAGCCCATCCATTTGTGGTAGTTGGTCCTAAATACCATGCATTTATGGATCTATATTTATAACTCCATCCATTTCAAGTACAGGGGGTGGAGTCTCACTGCAATGATGCATCCTACTATCCGTCACTATTGTCCTTATCCTCCCATCCTGAGATTTTTTGCTAGGCCACTAAGCTTAATGCTTATTTTAAAGTATCAAAATCTTACATTACCCTAATTCTCCAACATACATCTTTCCACTCTCTAGAGATTCATTTTTCTGGGTTATCATACTAAAACTTAGAAATCCTAAAACTCTCATTTCAATACATACTAATATTAATCTTAAAACTACTGTTTTTCATATATCAATTATATATATGAATATAAATAGTAAAACCCTACACACACACATATATATATCTAATAAATATATATATATATATATATATATATATATATATATATATATATATATATATATATATATATATATATATATATATATATATATATATATATATATATATATATGTGTGTGTGTGTGTGTGTGTGTGTGTGTGTGTGTTTATATACTAATATTATCATAAATCCTGATTTTTTATATCTTTAATCATATATAATAATAATAATCATGAGATCCAAATTTTTAATAGACTTGTGTATATGTGAAGTTTTATTCTAACTCCCTAGTTTTCTAATTATATATATTAATATTTATCTGAAAAGTGTGCTTTTTTATACATTGAATTATATATATTCATATATATCTTAAATCAAGAGTTTTTATATACAATAAACCGTATGTTAGTATTAATCTTGCAACCCTAGTTGTTTATATATTTGTTCTATATACTCATAGTAATGCTCAAACACTAGTTTTTCATATAACTAAGTATATGTACTAATATTTATTCTAAATCTCTATGTTTTTATATACTTAATTATACATACTAATGTTCTTCAAACCCTAAATTTATACATTTAGTTATATATACTAACATTTATGCTAAAAGTTTATTCTTAAATATATTTAATTATATCCTAAAGCTCTAACTATTAAAATATCAAACTATATAGACTAATATTATCCTCAACACTAGTTTCTATAAATTGATCTATTTATACTAATATCAATCCTAAAATACAACGTTTTATATATTTAATTATATACACTAATGTTTATTCTTAAACCCTACTTTTTATATCATTATTTATATGTGCCCTATCTTTTTATGCATTTATTATATATACTAATATTAATCCTAAAACCCAAGTGTCTTAGGCATTAAATCATACATACTAATATTAAAGCTACAACCCTAGTTTTAATATATTTAACTATATATTCCAATATTATTCTTAAAACCCTAGTTTTTATATATTTATATATACAAAAATTAATCCCTAAGCCTTGTTTTTAATATACTTCATTATATATTCTAATATTAATCCTAAATCAGTAATTGTGAATACATGTAATTTAATATACTAATATTTATCTTTACAATCAATTGTTAAAATTTTTATTATATATACTAACTTTAATCATTTAATTCTAGTTTCTAATGTATTTTATTAGATATACTAATATTAATCCTAGAACCTTGTTTTTTTATATATTGAATGACATACTAATATTAATCCTTAAACCTTTATTTTTTATATATCTAAGATATATATGAATTTTTATTCTAAAAGCCAATTAATATTAGTACTTAAAAAAATATTTTGTATATTTTAGTGTATTTTCTAATGTTTATCCAAAAAGACTAGTTTTTTAGTTTTTTAGCATATATTTTATTACATGTATGTATGTATTTATATATCTATATATGTGTATGTATGTATGCATACGTGTATGTATGTATATATTTATGCATTTATGTATGCATATATGTACATATGTATGTATGTATATGTGTATGTATATGTGTATCTGTTTAAGTATGTATGTGTGTGTAGGTATTTATGTATGTTGTAAGGAAGTATGCATGTATATATGTGTACATGTGTGTGTGTATGTATGTGTGTATGTCTATGTATTTAAATGTCATGTATTTGTGTATATGTATGTGTATGTATGCATGTATGTATGTATGGATGTATGAATGTGTGTGTATGTATGTGTGAATGTATATGTGTTTGTATGTATGTATGTATGTTTGTGTGTCTGTATGTATGTATGTATGTATATGTGTATGTATGTGTGGATGTATTTATGTATTTATGTATGTATGTATGTATGTATGTATGTATGCATGTATGTTTTTATGTATGTGTGTATGTATGTATGTACGTATGGACGCATGTTGAAAAAATTTCCAACATATCTGATTCCATAGGAGTAAAAAGAATTGGCAATATTTCCCTAAATATGGAACTAAACATAAAGGAATGACATAATTGGCCTATCGGCAAACAAGGCATGATGATCATAACAAAAGTGACATAGGGTGAAAAAGCAAAACAATTTCAAAACTATTTTTCTTCGACCTAAGAAATAAAAACTCACTTGAAATAAGAAAAAACTAGAAAAATAGCAATTATCTTGCATGTGTGCATGTACACATGTATTTATCTATGTTAATATGTATCTATGTATGTGTCTAGTATGTATGCTTTTGTGTATGTATACGCATGTATGAGAATGTGTACGTTCATCTCTGTATGTGTATGTATGCATGTTTGTATGTATATATGTGTGTATGAATGTCTATGTATGTATGTATGAAAGTCTGTGTATTTATGTATGTGTGTATGTGTGTATGAATTTGTGTGTATGCATGTGTGTATGACTGTATGTATGTGTGACTCTATGAGCGTAATATGTAAGTGTGTGTGTCTGTGAGGATATTTATGTGTGTGAGTGTGTGTGTGTGTATATGTTTATGTGTGTTGTGCATATGATTATGTGTTTGAGTGTTTATATGTGTGAGTGTGTATACATGTGTACGTATGTGTGCATGAATATGTGTATGTGTTTATGTGTGCATGTATGTTTGTATAAATGTGTGTATATGTATGTGTGTGAGTGTGTGTATGTATTTGTGTGAGTCTATATATGTATGTATGTGTGTATGTAATAAACAATTCTCAACCAAAATACATTAACTATGCATCATAAATTCCATAGGAGTGATAGATTCCATGCCGTAAACTAACTTGAATGGTGTAAATCATGTTGAGACTTTGTATGAGGTATCCGGTACGCCCATAGAACCAACGGCAAATACTATCCCACTTAGTTGATATCCCAAAAGAAAATTTTGAAGCATTGTAGAGAAAACCTTATTAGTACTTTTCACCAAACCATTGGCTTGAGGATAGTAGAGGGAACCGATCTTATGCTCAATATGAAAATAATCAGTGATAGATTTAATAAGCTGACTCAGAAAATAAGTGTCAAGTATACAAACTAATTCAAGTGGGAGTATGAAATGAGGAAATAATTGAGTGATTAAAACTATAGTGAAACTTCTTGTGGCTGCATTTATTAAGCTCCAAGCTTCTACACATCTAGTATAGTAATCCATGCATGTGGAAATGAAGGCCTTTCGTGAACTTGTATGAAGATGAATAGGACCAATAAACGTTGAGGCAAGAGAATAATAAATTGATGATTACAAAGAGGATTAAAGAATGAAAAATGAAGAAAAGGAAGAAGGATGAAGCATAAAGTGAAGAGAAGATTGAGAAAGAGATGATTTGCAAATCCATGTATATTAACTTGTAAATAGTTCATAGATAATTTGTATTAGTGAGGAATCTTGTCATAAACACCTATGTATACTTGTATATAGATGTGCCATATGAGAGAGAAGAAGAATAGATGAATAAAGTATGAGTGGACAATGAGGAAATGAGCTTTGAGTATGAATATTACCCATCAGAGATAAGTTCAAGTGAATAGAAGTTTTTCAAAGAATTGCATGTCGACCTTTCTCCAAATTCTCCTTCTGTGCTTATCCAATTGCAAAATCGTCTTACTCATATGTAATTCTATAGTTGATGCATCTATGTTCATCATTTGAGAGTCTAAGTGTAATCAAGCTGAGAGAATTGTGCGTTGGAACATTCATATGTGTAAAAGTGTTGAGTGACTTCTGAAACAGGCACAATCTTGATGGTCAAAGATTTGATCAGATCTCAGTGTAAAGTGTAAAGTTTTTACACAAGTGAGCACTGGAAGGTAATATATATCTATGTCTAAAAGCATTTTATTAAAGCAGTTGTATATTGAGAGAACCAAGTGTTAAAGTTGCATATGTGAAAGTCGCGTGCAGAGAACGCCTGTTTCAAACATAGGTTTACTTATTGACGTAAATCTCAAACAATCTAATCTCTTTTGAAGAACTTTCACTTGGAGTAGTTTTGCAAACATTAGAAGAGTTTTGTTTCAAAGTTTTATAGAAAACTTTAATCATTTCATTAGTCAATGAGTGCATTTTGTGAAGGAGACTTTTATGAGTAAAGCTATAACTCACACAAGCATTAAATGTTCATATTTTGGTGAAGACTTCCAAAATTGGTGAAGGTTTTGAGCTATGATTGATGTAGAGGTGTTCTAAGTTCAATCAAAGCTTGTCTTTTGGGGTTTTAACTTCTCCATCAGTGGCATTAGAGCAGGTTTTATCAAAATTGAAGGAAAAAAGGACCCTGACTATGGAAGACATACAAAACTCAACATCTCAAGATTCAAAAGGGCAAAGTTTGAAGCAAAGGCTAAAGGAAGACACATGAAAACAATCAAGCCCTTAAAAATGAAGCAATAAATATATCTTAGGCATCCATAAAGACATGAAAAGTTTGGGACTAGTGGGAAGCTTGAAGTACTAGTGCCTGTGTGAGTAAGTTTGTCAATCTCTAAAATGTGAGATCAGATTTCAAATTCCATTGAAAGTAGCAGGCTTCACATGAGCAATAGCAGTTAACGACATAACAATATAAACTAAACAACATAAATGCCTTCCATGCCAGTGAATTTGGCCTAAGAATTGTAATACCTCCTTAGGAGAATGTGGAGGTGTCACTTCAAATATCACCTTAACTTTGTATGGGTCTACTACAATTCCGGGTCTAGAAATACCATGGCCAAGAAATTTGTCATATTTCACTCTAAAAATTGATTTAGCAAGATTGAGAATCAAGTGTACTTATGTGCACTTAGTGAAACATAGCCATAAGTATTGTAGATAATCAACTTGTTTTCTAGACACTAAAAAATCATCCAAAAATACCCTCATGAAACAAGTTGAATACGGGGAAAAACTTTGCTACATACACCTCTCCAAAGTACTAGGAGCATTCTGTAATCCAAACCACATAACTCTAAATGAAAAGACTCCCTAGTTAGTAATAAAACCTATTTTTGGTATATCAAATGCTAACATGATGACCTGGTTGTATTCATTAAACCCATCTAAAAATGAATACATTTCTTTGCTTACAAAATCATCAAGAATTGTTTCTAGGAGTGGTAGCAGGAACAGTCCCTAAATTGTTGTTGCATTCAACTTATAGTAATCACCACAAATGCATAGCTGCTTGTTCTTCTTAGGAACTATCACAATAGGAGATACCTATTCTAGATATTCAATAGGCACAACAAATCCTACTTTCAACAATATATTCAAATCTTCTTTAACCTATTTAACATAATTCGGGTTCATGCAATCCGATTGTTGAATTACTGGAGATGCATCTCGTTTTAACAAAATTTTAAGCTAATAAAATATAGGATCCAATCCCCTCATATCAAAGTAACTCAAAGCTAACACATCCTTAAATTTGGACAAAATCATAATTAAATGCTTCCTAAATCCTTCAAGCAAACTCACACCTATTTTGACTTTTTGAGGTAGGTTATCAAATCCTAAATTTACCTACTCAGTCTGATCTCCATGAATGCAAACATTAGTATGAGTAAACACATCTTCTTTAGATAGCCATGATGTCTCTTCATTAGAGATTGGACAAGCTTAGATTCTGGTTCTATAGTAGTCGCAATAGGATCTTTCTAGAATTGGGTTAATATTTTAAGGATGTCAATAAGTCCTACCCACCACAAATCTTGGTTAGCCTCAAGAAATTGGAGCTCTTCATCTTCCTATAGTCTTGCCATCATATGTGGTGGTTCTGCTTTTGAGGATAATTGAGCCTTTCAATAGTGCTACTTGTCTTTGTTGATATATTTAGGAAGTGATGTGTGTGAACACTCTAGGACCGCCGGGGCACTTTTTCCCCTCTTTAGGAGGTTTTTTTCCCCCGGCTTGTATATACGCCTATTGCCCTAATGGGCTACTTATCTTTGTACATTCTCTAGTAATACATTCAGTATTGTGTGTTTGTACTCCAAGCTTCTTCTTCTTCCTTGTGCTGTTTGCGTGCTTCCGTAGACGTCTAACTCCAACAATTGGTATCAGAGCAGGTCGTCACTTCATCTATGGCATCGTCGACACTCCTCCATTTGCAGTCTCAGAATCGCACAAATTTTGGTGAGCATACTCAGGGTGTTTCCGAACGCACTATCGCAACGCTTGTGCAGGCTATTTCGTCTTTTTGTGCCAAAGGTATATACCAGATTTTATTGGCGAGTTTAAGCATTTTGAAGTCTGCTTTAGGTCTAGCAGAACTCGTTTGGGCAGTTCTGTTCAACTTTTTGAGATACAATAAATTTTCTGCATCAAGGTATTTTAGTCACCGGCCATGGCTGAAAGTAGTGATGTATTCCGTATGTTGGCTGTTGAGGATAAGTTGGATGGTACCAACTACCCATTATGGGCTTATATGATGCGACATGTATTGGTTGCAAAAGGATTGTGGAACATTGTGCAGGGTGTTGAAAGACGTCATGTTACACCTCTGACTACAGGTACTGCAAATACAGGTGCTAGAGCTGATGAAGATGGTGTCGAAGATGATATTCCACAGATTCCTGTTTGTGCTGTTGTTTCTATTGCACCTACTGCAGAGCAGATTCGCTGGGATGGCAGAGATGCCCAAGCACATGCATTGATAGTTTCGTCTGTCAAACATGCCATGATTCCTCACATTCGCTCTTGCAGAATAGCTAAGGATGCTTGGGATACACTTACCACATTGTACCAAGCTAGGAATGAGGCTCGTGTTGCTTACCTCCAAAAACAGCTGGAGAGTGAGCACATGAATGAAGGTGATTCTATGGACAGTTTCCTAAGGAAGATCAAAGACTTGAAGGAACAATCGATTTCTGCTGATGAGGTTATACCAGATAGCTCACTTATGCAGACCGTTCTGAATGGTCTTCCTGATTCATATCAAAGTTTTGCTTCTACTCTTCATTTGATGATGAAAGGCAATCCGAATGCCTTATCATTTGAGGAGTTAGTTTCTGTTTTGTTGTAGGAAGATCAGTCCAGGCAGAACAGGTCCATTATGCGAGTTGCAAATCAAGCTTTCCTTGCTAGTCAGAAGGGCAAAGGAAAATGGAGCTCTTCAACTAGTAAGCAGAAATCTACTAATTCTGCATATTCGAAGAAGGAAGATAAAGATGAGAAGAAATAAAAAAAGCAAAAATTGTTTTGTAAGTACTGTAAAGGGAATGATCATATCATAAAGAACTATCCAAAACTGGCTGCTAAAGAGGCAAAGAAGAAAGATGCTGGAATGGTTGTACAGTTTTGACAAATCTTCTCATGAGCAGTGCATGTCTGCAGTAGACTCAGATGTTTGGTATTTTGACAGTGGGGCGACTAAACATATTACCTCGGAGCGCAGTTTCTTCTCTTCACTCGAGCCTGCCCCTACAGGGAATACTGTAACATGTGCCAACAACTCCTCTTATCCTGTTATGGGAGTTGGTAAGATCACTTTGACTACTGCTGATGGTAGTTCTTTCACTTTATCAGATGCTTTATTTGTGCTAGGGATCAAAAAGAACCTGTTATCAGTTTCTGCATTAGCCAAGATTGGCTTGGTTGTGAAATTTGTTGATGATAGGTGTACGGTTCATGATCTGTCAAATGGCGATGTGATTATTGCTTCTAGCATTTTATGTCATGGGCTGTATAAGCTCATAGACTATGAAAGATCTGAAAATGATTTGGCATGTGTAGTAAATGATTCGCAGGCTATGTCAGATGCAAAGCTTTGGCATGCACGCTTTGGTCACTTGAATTTTTCTAGTTTGCTATGCCTACAGAAATCTGAAATGGTGTCCTCATTGCCCAAACTTGAGACACCTGGAAAACATGTTTGTGAAGGCTCTATTTTGGGCAAATTGCAGCGTTCATCCTTTCCAAAAGATGGTTCAATTCGGGCTACTCAGAAGTTGCAGCTTGTACATAGTGATGTCTGTGGTCCTATGCAAACACCTTCTTTTGGAAATTATCTTTACTTCGTGACCTTCATTGATGATTTTTCCAGGCATGCATGGGTATATACATTGAAGGCAAAGTCCAAAGTGTTCATGTGCTTCAAACAGTTTTTGGTTCTGGCTGAAAATCTATCAGCATGTAAAAATGGGGGGGATTTGTTGATATATTTAGGCAGTCATGTGTGTGGCGCAGGACCGCCGGGGCACTTTTTTCCCTCTTTAGGAGGTTTTTTTCCCCCGGCTTGTATATACGCCTATTGCCTTAATGGGCTACTTATCTTTGTACATTCTCTAGTAATACATTCAGTATTGTGTGTTTGTATTCCAAGCTTCTTCTTCTTCCTTGTGTTGTTCGCGTGCTTCCGCAGACGTCTAACTCCAACAATAGAGGAATAGAATGTTTCTTGTGATCCTTCTTGAAAGTGATTGCTTAAGATCCCCAATATTGTTGAAGATTTGCATATTTTATCCATGGTTGCCCAATTAAAAAATTATAATAATTGCTTTATCAATTAACTCAATGACCATAAACGTTACTTTACAAGGAACATTCCAGATCTTAATGGCTATATCTTTGATAAGACCAATAGGCTCCACACGAGATAGATCTCCCATCCATATATAAAATGGGGCATGTTGTATATCATTCCATACAAATTGTCTACTAATAGGCATAGTAGTGATATTTAAACAAAATCCACCATTAATCAAAACTTTGGAATTCCACCTACTTTTTACCATACCAAAATGGGAGGTACTACATAATCTACTAGTTCATTGTGAGTTGGATCCACCGTATTGACTTGAGCTTCTTCTTCATTAGTATCGCTTATGTTTAGCATCATGCTTGTTTCAATAGAGTATCTTGAAAGGCACACACTAGTTACAATAAATCTCCAAGAGGCAACTATATTATACATTTACAAAGTAGCAGCTAAGGATCTACTACCGTATTACTACCCTCTGGAATATTAGATTTTGGAGAATTAGTAATTGCTGCACGGTTTGAGTTAGTATGCTTTAGTGGTGATAAACTTGGCACTATTGTACCATCGTTAGTTATTCCTCTTGTAACCTGATTTTTGGGTTGATGTATCTACAACAAAAGAATTCTACAAACCAACTCTCAAACTTAAACAAAAATCCATAAGTTTAAACACACGCTTGGAAGAAACAATGCACGTGTAAAAACTATATGCCTCTTCTAAATGGAAACTAATGCATGAAAGGAAGCGTTATTGAAGAAAATATCGAAAACTTATCTCAAGATGCGGGAATCCATGTACAGTGGTGGAAGAGCGGTTGAAAATTTTGGGAGATCTTTGAATCAATCCTTTGAAGCGCCTTACATATGAATATTCAATTTCAACACTACATACAATGGACTTCCAAAAATCAAGTAGTCATTTTTAAGTCTTGAATAGTTCTTAAAGCAAGGACTATGAAGCAAGTGAAATCACTCAATTTGGACTTGTAAAAAAGGTCTTATGGCCAAAATAGTAAGCTTACGTGCTATAAAATGGCTTTTACAAAGAGGACGTATGCAAAAATTGAGTTGTCAAAAGGGGATAATGGGAATACATGCAAGTGTGGGAATAGAAAAGAGTGCACATAACTACTTCTTTTATCCCATCGATGATGCGGAAGCGAAAAATGAAACACACACCTTCTTCATAATTCAAGGGATGGGGAAGGAAGGAAACCCTCCCCCCCCCCCCCCCCCCCCCCCGGCCCCCCCACCTGATGAGGCATGTAGATAAGCTGGGTGGTGGCCTCCTTGGCTACTTTTGGATCCCTTAAAGGCTAGTTTACATGTGAACTTCTTTTCTAGGGATCCTTGAGCTTCTTGCTTGGGCCTTTAAAGCCTCCTTTCTTTTCATAGAAGCACTTTGCAAACTCTTGATAGAAAGATGAGATGAAGAAGATATTCGCCCAAAAAGGAAAATCAGTGTGGCCTCCTAAAAACACTTAAAACTTTAAAACAATGGTTTTCTAGTTGTTGGTACAAAGTCTAAGCTTTCACTAAGGAACTCTCTATACAAAGACCTGCATTGTGTGTGCGTGTGTGCACGCTCATTACTGACCTTCCATCCATTTTATCCATTCCTACCCAAGAAAGTATTATTTCTCTATAATGATCTAGTATCTACTTGTGTCCATGATGTAACACTTACTCCCAATACTCCTCAAGCACCTCAAGATAACCTCCAAGGCATTGTCCTTGGATAATCTTATCCCTCCTCCAATACACACATGAGATGGTCTTTAGACTGGAGTATTCCTATAAAAGGGTATGGTTGTTCACCTCCCTTCAGTTGCAGAAATGAAAAAACCGTGTGAACCTTGCATGATGGGTAAGCAGTAGAGGAAGACATTTCCACAAGTAATCAAGAATAGAGCAAGCGGTCCTCTTGAGTTGGTGCATGCTGACTTGTGTAATAAAATGCCTATGCAACCCATGGGAGGATCTTCCTCCTTCATGTTACTTCTTGACGACTACAACAAGAAGATGTCGGTGTACTTTCTTAGAGATAAGGCTCAAGCTTTTGGTAAGTTTGAAGAATGTCTTCAGCTTGTTGAAACTGAAACAAGGAAAAAGATGAAGAAGTTCAGGATGGATGGTGGCGTGAGTTCATGTCAATAGAATTTGATGATTTTTTAAAGGAAAAGGAATCAAGCATGAGCTCACAACAGCACATAACCCTCAACAGAATGGTGTTGCTGAATGCCGGAATCAAACCATCATGGAAATGGAAAGGTGCATGTTGAAGGGCAAAGGTCTGCTTAATCATTTTTGGGTAGAGGCTATAAATACGGCTATTCAAATCCTGAATTGTAGCTACACTAAAGCACTTGATGGAAAGAATCACAAGAAGCATATACTGGTAGAAAGCCTTTTGTTTCCCATTTCAAAGTGTTTGGAAGTGATTGTTACATTAACATTCTAGACAAAGAGAGAAACATGCTTCAACCAAAAAGCACGAAATGTATCTTCTTAGGGTACTCTGAAGAGACGAAAGCTTACAAGATTTATGACCTAGAGGAAAAGAAGATAATAGCAAGTGATGATGTGGTGGTCAAGGAGGAGCGGCCACATGCACTCGAAGAAGAAAAGAAAGCTTCCAATCCATCAACAGACCAAGAAGTAATCCACTATGAACCTGACCCAAGAGCCAACCTTCTATGAAAGAGAAGGAAGCATCATCCTCGGATGATGAGATTGTAGGTAACCAATCTAATGTCACTCAAGTGGAAAAGCCATTGCCACTGTCGATGAGGCAGCTCTATGATTCCACAAATCCCACCCCATGGTCAATTGAACAAATTGTGGATGGTTCAAGGTGGTCACAGAGAATAGAGGAACAGAGACGGGCCGAGACCCATATTGTAAACTCAATGTTGATGGCTAAGATTATCGACAAACAAGAAAAAGAGCTGACTAGTGTGGAAGAAGCACTCCAAAGTCTGGATTGGAGAACTGCTATGCAAATAGAATATAACAATATCATGAAGAATGGAACTTGGGAGCTACTGAAGCGACCTCCAAAGTAGAAGGTCATCTGCACCAAGTGGATTTGGAAGCTAAAATACAAGGCTTATGGTACTATGGAAAAGTACAAAGCTAGAATTGTTGTATACGACTATTCTCAAGTCAAAGGCATTGATTTCAATGAGTCGTTTGCCCCAACAACAAGAACGACTACTATTCACCTACTACTAGCTATGGCTGCACATAAATGATGGGAAGTATACCACATGGATGTCCAATCAGTGTTCTTGAATGGAGACCTCAAGGAGGAGATATATGTGTCTCAGCCACAAGGGTTTGAGGATTGTCATTGAGAGAACAAAGTATGTAAGTTAAGTAAGGCATTGTATGGGCTGAAACAAGACCCGAGAGCTTGGTACCAATGAATAGATAGGTATCTTTTGGATATTGAATTCAAAAGAGTTGCTTCTAAAGGTAATTTGTATGTTCTAAAGGTGGGAGGGAAGACAATTGTGCTTGCACTCTATATACATGACCTTGTAATCACCGGAAATGATGATGCACTTCTCAAACAAAAGATGCCCTGAGTTTAGAATTTGAAATGATGGATTTGGTCTTAATGCATTATTGGTTAAGTCTTGAAGCTCGGCTTGAACCACAGAAGATCTTTATCTCGCAACAAAAGTATGTGAGGCAATTGTTGAAGGCATTTGACATGGAGGATTGCAAAGAAATCTCTACATCTATGGAAGTCAACGCAAAATTATCTATTGAACATACTTCACCTCTAAAGGATAGTTGAAGATACAAGAGGTTAGTTGCAAGTCACATTTACTTGTGTAATAGCACACCAGATATTTCTTATGTTGTTGGAGTAGTAAGTTGGTTCTCTAATAAACCATGTCTAACTCATTGGAAGGCATGCATGTGGATACTAAAGTACATCAAAGGAACCATTGAGTATGTTAATGTTTATGGTGAAGGATCATCTCTGAGTGGATATTGTGACTTAGATTGGGCAAGGGATATTGATTCCAAAAAAATAGTTCGTGGATATCGCTTCTTTTTAGGTTCTGGGATTCTTTCTTGAATCAGTAAGAACCAACCAACTGTAGCACTATCGTCTACCCAAACTGAGTACAAAGGGGCATGTTTTGCGGCATGTGAAGCACTATGGTTGAGAAGGGTCCTATGACACATAGGAATTTAAGGACAGGAGGCTACGAGGTTGAGATGTGATTACTAGAGTGAAGTATTTTGATGGCGATGCAACATAGTGTGATTTGCTTCTCGAGAGCTCTGCGACCATATCCTCGAAGTAGAAGATTGAACTCCAAGTGCGACACATGGTACTTTGCACAAAGGCTGCAAAATACGTAGAAAAACACAATACACAGAGAACACAAACACATAATTCTTAGGTGTTACAAATGTGGTCAAACTTATAGTTTGTGGTTGACCAGGCCACTATATATTTGATTAAAGAACATATATAAAAGTATCTCTTGGCCATTTGACCTTTCACATGGACACAAACTGTAACAATCTCCCACTAAAGGCCAACATGGCCAAAGTAACTATGGGAGAAAAATGAAGAACCATAAAGAATACTTGAGTGTAAGTATACAAACTATACCTCCCATTTGATGGGCATGTGACACAATATACAAGTGACTGTGTAAGATCATGGATCACGTAACGCCCATCAAATGACAAGAGTGTCGAAAGCTATCTTGTGGTAGAGCTTTAATCAAAGCATCTGCAACATTATCTTGAGTATGAACCTTCTCAAGAATAATGTGTTGAGTGGCTAAGCAATCTCGGAGGAAGTGATGCCTCATCCAATGTGTTTGGTCTTTGCATGATAGATCAGATTCTTAGCCAAAGCAATGGCACTCTGACTATCACTAAGCAAACAAGGTACATGTTGAGGTAGAACCATATCACAAGCAAGACGAGAAAGCCACAAGGCTTCCTTACATGCCTCACTTGCTGCAACATACTCTACGTCTGTGGTGAAAATAGTTGTACATTCTTGAAGACGAGATCTCCAAGAGATAGCACCCCCAGCAAAATGAAAAATATACCCTGATGTAGACTTACGATTTGTCTACATAACCAACATTGTCAGAATATATGTTACCAATAATGGATGCTTTCCCTCTACCTTAGCATTGACAATTGTCCTTAGTGACACTCGGATATCTCGAAATCCTCTTGACTGCTTCCTAATATTTCTTTCCAGGATTAAACATATATTTGCTCACAACTCCCACTGCAAATGCAACGTCTAGTCTTGTAGCTACCATATCATACATGAGACTACCAATAGCAGACTGATAAGGAATTCAGGTCATGAATTCCTTTTCCTCGTGCGATTTGGGGCAATCATCCGTGCTCAATTTCATATATGTGGGTAAAGGTGTACTCAATGCCTTTCCACCCTACATATTGAACTTGTGAACTACTTTGGATATGTACTCACTTTGAGACAAATATATGCATCTTTTACTCCTATCACGAGTAATGCACATGCCAAGAATATGTTTGGCATCCCAAATCCTTCATATCAAATGTCTGACTCAACTTCTTTTTGAGAATTGACAAGTCATAAGAGGACTTTATAGCAATCAACATATCATCGATATAAAGTATCAAGCATATCAAGCTGCCATGTGAGTATCTCTTTGTGTAGATATTATGATCCTCATTGCTTTGAGAGTAGCCTTGAGACTTCATAAAAGCATCAAAATTTTGGTACCATTGGTTGGGGGACTGTTTAAGTCCATATTTTCCGATGCTTAAGCTTTTTCTAATTTGAATTGTATCTTAGTGCATCCAATGGGAGCACAAGCTCAACAGGGCGGGTGCTACCAATATCTGAATCTGAAGCTAGATTTCAAGCCGGAAGACAGAAATTATATTGCAGACCATTATAAGTATCATTTAGATAAACTGGGCATGCTTATTCGATATTTATTTGTTGCGTGCTTTCATGGGAGGCTGTTTCTAATGTTTTTTGTCAACTCATTGAGCGTTCAGAATATGGAATCTCTTGGAAGTGAAAATAGAAAAGAAATCTTTGCGTATTATAAGAAAAGAGGTGTTGATTCTGTCGAAGAGTGGATGTGTAAAGATTCACATCATTTTGACTCTATGGGAAACAGATTACAGATCTTTTATACATCTTGGAAGCTTGATAGAACCGACACGAGGAGCCGTTAAGGAACCAATTTGATGCTATAATACATGGGGTTCTCTTTTGCATACTTGAGGAATACTATCAAAACATTTTATTTGCATGAATTTGAAGATTTCAAATGCTTTTGTAGAGATGTGTTGTGCGTAATATGTGAGACCACTGTGATGCTTCTATTTTCTGTCGACTTTGCATTTCTTTTGGTGATCATTTGAAATGGTTGATCTATTTAACCCATAATTGTTCCTCGCAACTCCAATTTCTATTTCGCCATTCTATAATAATGTTTGCATGGCTCTGTTCAGTATAAATAAGTGTTTGTATAACCACATGAATGAGGGTTTTTAACCCTGTTTCTCCGGGAATACATGATCGTGTCTGCTTATTTTAATGGTTTTTATGCGCTCTGTCTTGTGTATGCCCGAATGTGTGTGTCAAAGTAAAAAATTAAGTCTTTATGTGAGTGAGCATTGTGTAGTATTTTAATGTGCAATTTTCTTTGTGTCTGAGACTCTGAGCATCAAGTATGTGTGTATTTAATATGTGGATGGAAGATTTTTTTTTTTTTTGAGTATAGGGTGCTGGAAGAGTTTGATTCTCTTTTGTGAAAAATCTGGATCAAAATAATATGTAGGGATTTGTTTAAAGAAACAATATTCAAACCTCAAAATTAAAACTGTGCACATATTATCCGATGGGCACGAGGTTGGAACTCTTGTAGGAAGACGGCAAACGGAACAGCTATCACTTTACTAGGAAGATGGAAAACGGAACAGAAGTCACTGCGTTGTGTAAGAATTTGCTCCATCCAATCGACGCCTTGAATTAAGGTGTGCCGCTGCCTTGTTTGATGCCATTTGGGATGATTTTCTTCAAGTAGACATGACTTGTATTCATGATCTACGACTATCGTGGCTCCATATGAATACGGACTCTTTCCGTTCTATAAAGATTTGAGGCACTTCTGCTTTATGTTGGCGCCTCAATGCGGTATGCGAAATTGGCATTTCGCTTTCCACAAAGGAGATAATGGTTAGTTGTTGGCTTATAGGCCCACAATCAATATACAGGCAAAGCAGAGAGAGAGAGAGAGAGAGAGAGAGAGAGAGAGAGAGAGAGAGAGAGAGAGAATATAGAGACAATACGGACACAATATATGGCAAAGATCTAGACTGCTCCAGAAATCAAACTAAATTACAATAGAAACTAAGAAGGAAGCTCAGAGATTGACAAATCCAAGAGTTATGCTATGGTACAAGTGAGAATATGTGTAAGGGATGAGGTCTATTTATAATAGCTTTCAAAACTTTATTTTGAGTTAAAAAACCCAATTTCGGATTTTTCACCACTATGAGTGAAAATTGAGTGTTTAGTATTATTATTTTTTTAATCACATAATGATTAGTTAAGTCATTCTTAGTTATGTCCAAACAATTTTTTACACTTCTTATCTCTTTTGACTTGCTTTTAAGGTCTTTTTATATTTTGACTAGAAATTCCGGTTTTATTTTTGCCCTTCAAACCACTAGCAGCTACCAACATCTTATACATGGCTAGATAGCTCTCTTTGAGCTCTTTGATAATCTAAAAAAATATGCACATCTTTGATTATTTTTTACTTATGCTGAAGAGCCTTTGACTTTGATTCGATACCTCTCTGTGAGCTCTTTCATAAACACTAAGAATCTCCACATCTTTGAGCATCTTTTACGTATGTTGACTAGCCTTTGACTTTGATATGACTTGCATTTTTCTCCATGTGGACGAGCCTTTGAATTTGATCTGAGTTGCATATTTTTCTGAATACTAAGAGCTCCATAATAGAAGATTGCTCATGTTTCCAACAATAATGGCACTAATGTCTATATGTCAGCTCATGGATCGTGTAAAGGCAATGTGTTTAATCTCCCTCCCTCTAGAAATGGAAACAATATAATTCTACCGTCTGGCAATCATGGATTCCATAGTTAACAGCTTTTTCACAATTTATCTAATCATATTCCTTTTTTTAGTTATACATTTTCTGTTTTTAGTTACTTTTATTCCTTGTTCACACAAGCCAACAACAAACTTCAATTACCTTAGATCTTTCACCTATATACATGAAGAGATCACAAGCGCACATATTTCAACATTGCTTCTGCTGGAAACATTCTTTATTTACTGGAAAGTATCTCGATTGTCGCCCCATCTCTGAAACCATCGTAGGTGATCTGTTCGTCTCAATGGTAATGCAGTCTCCAACAAAAAGCTGCCTTTTCACAAAAGATTAGAGAAATGCAGCGGTTGGATGCAGGCAATAAATTTTTCTTGTTACCGTGTTTCGCCTGGTTGGAGCTGACTAGATTGTCCGCTCTTTCGCGAAGTAATACTACGCTCGTCTTTTTGCAGGCATGCGCTTCGAAAATCCAGACTGTCCGATCTGCTTTTGGAATTGTTAACTCGAGCTGAGGTCTTCGATGGAGGAGCCTTATGATTGGCTTGACAGCCTTTCCAGCGCTACAAGGCAGGATTCTTATCCAGAAATTAGGATATGAAAATCAATAAAAGCTGTCAAGAACTACAATTGATGATTAATCCGAAAGCGATGGAAGAAAAAATCCCTGAAATGGGCCAACGCCGAACTTCCTTTAAAAGAATTATAAAAAAAAAAAATCCAGTTGTCAAAAGACTGAGTAGAGTGGACGTGATTTGCATCGTTGTTGAACTTTGCAGCTCCTTCACGGGCCGCACGAGATGGGAGGCCATGTGCACACTACTAAGATTGTAGTCATTTGATAATTGAATAGTGCAGTCTATTGGAAAATGGCGACAAAGTTTGTATTAGTTAGACCTTTCGTGTACTTCGGCGTTCACCGCAGGTGGGCTATGATCCTCGGGACCACCACGACCCGTGCGCACCCAAATCGTAACTGCATTTTTCGCCATTTTTTTTTTGCATTTTCCAGCTTTCTCGTAGTACAGAGTTAGCTCAGATCTCTCGTGCTCCAATGCATTCATCCGTTTGCGTCTGTATTTGTTATGCTTTTGGCTTTTACTAACTGCTTTCCTGTAATTGGGGGTTGCTTTCCATCTCAACCTCATCCTCGACTAATTGTTATCATAAACCTTTCCTCTGCATTAATTCCTCATTTCTAATTTCTTATTCTTTTTGCCTTCCCTTTAGTGATTTTGAATAAATGGAGAAGTGCGTTGCCAGCACACTTTTTTCTCACTCGCATGTGCGGCCAATTTTGGGAAATATATGCTTATAAATGCATGATCTGCCGTGACACATAGCCCCAAAACCTGCCAACCTGTCTACAAAATGACAGTCATTTTTTCTTTTTTTTTACAATGGAGGTTCAGCCTAAGTCTACTCCTCCAAGCTTTCATTTTGAAAGTGCAACTGTACAAGTGAATGGGCATATCACCTACGGGACCCCTCCTATCCCACAAAGAAGGAATTAGAGAAGGTTACAACAGCTTCAAGAGACCAAAGCTCAACAAAGTGCCCTACGGGACATTTCCACCATCATTGCTCGGACGGCTTTCACTAGATGTGCATTGCAGATTCCATATATGCGACAAAATCTGACAACTCCTATTGCAAAACTCAGAACTATCCATGAGCATTATGGCGTACCTTCAAGTAATCCTTTTTCCAAGCTTAGAAATCCCTAAAATACTACATTAACTATGCATAATTAACAATCATGCATGGTGGTAGAGGTATCCCCAACTACAGAGGCTCAAAGTGATCATTTCCATTCAAGAGATGATTCTTTTCCTACAAAATAGAAACCCATGGTCATCATGTTAACGGTTTGTCTATTCAAGAACGATTACAGTGCATCTTTGAGAGTGCAAAAAGCGGATATGATGTTCGCTCAGGAGCTCGATCTACCTCCATTGGTTGGGCCTTTCGTATTGAGGCAAAGGCAGGGAGGGCTTCAACCCTTTCCAACAACACGATGGTACTGGGGCTTAGGCCAGTTAAAACTTATTCACACATTGACTTCGTACAAATTGAAAATTTATTTTGCCTTCGGGTCAATCGATACATCTAACCCCTACTTTACTTTTTGAGATATGATGGATCCCATGGGTACTACGTCTGCCTTCAGCAGTACTTTCAATTCATTTCAAACACTTGTATTTCAATTCATTAATCCAAATGAATCGAGGGAGATGAGGCCTTTGGACAAATTTTTTTGGAAATAAACCCTTGGAGAAAAGTTCAAGAAATTATTAAGAAAGAGCTGCAAAATTTGTTGAAACAATGAATTGAAAGGCGTCATACGTTTTATGCAGTTGATATGAAACTGCAGAGTCTCGCCTGATACGAAGACAATAAAACTTTGAAGTCTTGGAAGTGAAAATGCAGCTTTTCACATTTAAATATCAAACAACTAAATCATAACATCATTGAGAATAGGAAAATGATTAGGAAAGCTTTTATTTGGACTGCCAGAGGAGAATTGATGCAGACAAAATGGGTCCCACATGAGGGTGATGAAACCCAAATGGGTCCCACATGAGGGTGATGATGAATTTATCCGCCTCATTTGTAATGCCCTCTAGGCTGCGGCCATATTCCTCCCCTGCATTGTGGGATTTGGGGGGTCCCATGGGCACTAGTGCCATCCACTTGTAACTTTTTTTCTTTATTTTAATTAAAGTCGGGACGACTAGGCCAAGGCCGAACTTCCATTATTTAAAAAAAAAAAAGAAAATTCTTGTTTGTGTGTGTCCTTCCCATCGAAGCACTCTATACGTTACGAAATGCCTATCCTTCTATCTCTCTTTCTCTCTTTACATCTCTCTCACATACAAACACACTCATTCTTGAATTCTCATGGATCATGAGACTTCAAGAAAAAAAAGGAAGTTTGTCCTTGGCCTATTTTCTTGGAGTTTAATTAAAATAAAGGAGAAAAGTTATAAGTGAATGGGACTAGTGCCCATAGAACCTCCAAATCCCACAATGCAAGGGACAAGTTCCGTAAGCTAAAGGGCATTACAAATGAGATGGACAAATTTATCATCTCCCTCATGTGGAACCCATTTGAATTTCAACTTGTTATTTTCGAGGAGATAAATACAGTGATGTATAAACGGTGGAGATCTCTTATGTGGATCATGAGACTTTGCCTACAGAATCCGTCGTCACATTACAGGCGTATTTTTATTTTATAATTGTTTTCCGTTCTCTTCGTGTTAAGAAAATATAACTTTTTTTTTTAATATAATTGCCACATGTGTGCTACAAGGCCGCGTCCTCATAGAACATCATTCTCCTTGAAAGCTGTCAAAAGTCAGACATTCATACGACCATGTATGGTTGCGTCAAATTCATCACAGCATTTAGTATGGTTAATGAAAATGAAGAAAATCTAACGCACAGGTTCTCTTAAAAACTGAGAAAAAGGCATAATATTTTCAAGAGGTGTAAAAAGTCTAATTTGTGTCTTATACTTATACTCCGCGAGCATGAAATTTTTCGTGTTGCTTTGCACTATTTTCCTAACTATTAGCGGACCCCTTCCGTGCTGCTTCGTCCTATGTGAAAAACTTAAACTGATTGACCTTAGCTCTCTTCTTTCCAATTTCATTTCTTCTTCTTGTTTCTTCTTCATCTTCTGCTAGAACAATCTTTACTCGATTCTTATTTTTTGAACCTTTTTTTGTAACAGGGACACTAATTGTAACAATGGAAAGAGAGGTACATAAACAAAGATGTCGAGAGATGGTGCCCATTAACCTCTTATCCTCAAGATGGGGAATCAACACACATATCAACTCATCGCATTTGAATCACTTTCGGGCAATCTCTTATTAGGGAGGTAATTGTTTCTTTGATGAAGTTGTGGAATCTTATTAAAAGAGAACTGCTCTGGATGATATAATATAGTGGAAATGCGTTTAAGATTTTTTTTCTTTCACAGAACCAGGTCATCAACTCTAAATTAAAGATGATAAAGATAAACGAGGGTTAATAAGAGATGTAAAAAAGCCCGATAAGCCTTTCGCACTTTTCGAGTGGGATCAATTTGCTTCTAATATTGGTCTTCTGAATTACAAACACCCTTCTGTGCGAAAGGAGTGTTCTCATAGTTTCCAATTATCATGCCTAAGCTACCTAGGGATTTCTCTATGTACCATGCGTATGTTCACATGGAGCATTTCATCTCCCCCACCCACATATGTAAAATGTTCTACATGCTCAATCACAACACCCCCATTTTGATGGTTCGCTCCACTTTCTCTACCCATCTCCCACCCCAACCACTTGGCCCTCCCCTAATCCTACCCCTCTTGCCCCCATCACTAAATCTCCTCCCCTTAGCCACCTCTACCTACTACCTACCCCCTGCCACCCCCCCCCCCCCCCCCTTCCCCCTTCTTCCCCCTCCCATTTTCTCCCCTCCCACACCCTCTTTTTGGTTTTAATTATTATTTAGTCGTCTCATTTTCTCTATGAAGGCCTCCATCAACTTCTCGTGTCCACTCAATCATAGCATTTTCGGAGTTTCTCTTAATATCTATTATGTTAGTTCCCCAAAATTTCATGTACAGAGTTAGCTCAGATCTCTCGTGCTCCAATGCATTCATTCGTTTGCGTCTGTATTTGTTCTGCTTTTGGCTTTTACTAACTGCTTTCCTGTAATTGGGGGTTGCTTTCCATCTCAACCTCATGCTCGCTTAATTGATATCATAAGCCTTTCCTCTGCATTAGTTCTTCATTTTTAATTTCTTATTCTTTTTTCCTTCCCTTTAGTGATTTTGAATAAATGGAGAAGTGCGTTGCCAGTACAGATTTTTGTCACTCGCATGTGCGGCAAATTTTGGGAAGTATATGCTTATAAATGCATGATCTTCCATGACACATAGCCCCAAAATCTGCCAACCTGTCTACAAAATGAGATTTGTTTTTTCATTTTTTTTAACAATGGAGGTTTAGTTGAAGCCTACTCCCCGAGCTTTAACTTTGAAAGTGCAACTGTACAGGTGAATGAACATAGTACTCGTATGACCCTCCGTATCCCACAAAACAAGGGTTAGATGTTAGAACATTGCAACTGGTTTAAGTGCCAAAAGCCATACATGTCCAACCGGAGACTTGAACCTTGGACCTTTGCGTTAAGAGACCAAAGCTCAACGAACTGTCCTCTGGAAAGTTGGACGGCTTTCACTAGATGCGCATTACGGATTCAATATACGTGACTAAATCTGACAACTCCCATTGCAAAACTCAGAACCATCCATGAGTACTATGGCGTATCTTCTAGTAATCCTGTTTCCAAGCTAAGAATTCCCTCAGATACTACTCTATCTGTGCATAATTAGCGATCATGTATGGTAGAGGTTTCACCAATTACATAGGCTCAAAGTGATCATTTCCAATCAAGAGACGATTCTTTTCCTACAAAATAGAAAACCATGCTCATTGTGTTAACAGTTTGTCTATTGAAGAACGATTACAATCCATCTTTGAGAGTGCAAAAAGCAGATATGATGTTCGCTCAGGATCTTCGATCTACCTCCATTGGTTGGGCCTGAGGCAAAGGCAGGGAGCGGTTCAACCCTTTCCAATAACACGATGGTACATGGGGCGTAGGCCACTTGAAACTTGTTCAAATATTGACTTTGAACAAATCGAAAATTTATTTTGTGTTCGGGTCAATCGATTCATCTAACTCCTACTCTAGTTTTTGAGATATGATGTACCCCATGGCTACTAAGTCTTCCTTTAGCAGTACTTTCAATTCATTTCAAACACTCCTACTTTCAATTCATTCCAAATGAATCGAGGGAGATGAGGCCTTTGGACAAAATTTTTTGGAAAAAACGCCTTGGAATAAAGTTCAAGAAATTATTAAGAAAGAGCTGCAAAATCTGTTGAAACAATGAATTCAAAGGCGTCATACGCTTTATGCAGTTGATATGAAACTGCATATTCTCGGATGATACGAAGTCAATAAAACGATAAACATTGAACTCTTTGAAGTCTTGGAAGTGAAAACGTAGCTTTTCACATTTAAATATCAAACAACTAAATCATAACATCAACTAAATCATAACATCATTGGGAATAGGAAAATGATTAGGAAAGCTTTTATTTTGGAGTGCCAGAGGAGACAAAATTCTTGTTTCTGTGTGTCCTTCCCGTCGAAGCACTCTATACGTTACGAAGTGCCTACCCTTCTCTCTCTCTATCTATCTCGTACACACACACACTCATTCTAATTTTCCTACATAATCCGTCGTCACATTACAGGCGTATTTCTATTTTATTCTTGTTTTCCGTTCTCTTCGTGTTAAGAAAATATAAATATTTTATTTTATAATTGTCACATATGTGATAATCATTCTCTTTTTTTTTTTAATATAAAGGAAGTTCGGCATTAGCCTACTCTCCCGAACTTGAATTAAATAAAGAAAAGTACAATAAAAGGGGACTAGTGCCCACGAGACCCCCCAAATCCCACAAAGCAGGGGAAGCTTTTACACAGCTTAGATGGCATTACAAAGAAGGTTAATCACCCTCTCATCACCCTCATGTGGGGCCCACTTGGGTTTAAGCTTGTTATTGATCAAAAGGAGTACTTGATGATGTCTGAAGGGAGGGGGGGGGGGGTTTCTTACAGTTAACAATCCTTTTGCCAAGGAGGAACAATGATTTCTCAATTGAACACTCTTTGAGGGAGTCACCGAAGTTGAAAGCACATCTTTCCCGCCAGATTTTCCATAGGACCTTCCCTCTGATGGCGTTCCACAGAGTCATGGAGCAGCCGATCGCTTCTCCCAGCAGGGCTTGTTGCCAACTGAGATGTTTTTGAAGTCTAATTTTCTTTCCAACCATCTACCAGAGTCTGTTGGAGTTGGGGCAGGTAAAGAAGATGTGTGAAACATCTTCGATAGACCGGTAGCAGTGTTTACACCAAGGAGGAATCCCACAAAATTTGCTAGCCTTAAGGTTGGTCCAGATTCCATGATGAAGAATTTTCCATAAGAAGACAAACTTTTTGATTTCTATGAGGGGGTGCCAGATAGCCATGAACTTCATGTCCCACCGAAGCCACATCCATGACAGGCACCACTTCTTGTTGAGGTTAACCTGATAGTCAATCGTTTCTTTGATGTTCGGGATTTTTGATAGGCTATTCCCATTCTACCATTTGAGACCAAGCGAGCTCGGCATGTCGTGTCCCATGAGAAGGCGAACTTTGTGTCGGTCCCAGGCGAGACATCTGCTTTGCAAAGTGTTCCATTCTTTGTACGAAATGTCGATGCAAGGGTCGATTTCCTCGAAGTTGATCCAGCAGTTGGTGTCTGGTTTCTAGAGATGTTTCCATTTTTTGAAGCCTTTGTTCCATAACTTCTTGGCATTTTGAATGTTCCAAGATTCCACACTCCGGATTCCATGGATGGAAAACCAGATAGAGTCGTTTTGTCTAATACCGGCAGCCCACTTCCAGTCTTCACTTATTCTTGTGTAGCTTTTGACTTTATTCCAACTCTTCCATAGGGAGCACACGAGATTAGAGCCTTTCGGGAAGACGGGGATCGAGGAAAACAACACGGTCAAGATGTCAAGATTCTTCCAATTTGGGAAGCCCATGAGAGCCAACTCATTCTTGTTTCTGAAGATCAACTTGGCCCACGAGGCCTCCCCGTTGCACAAACCTTAATCATCCATTTGGCCGCTAGTTTGTTAGCCATGCACCCAATGTCCAGGATACCAACTCCCCCACTATCTCTATGGCTGGTGCAGATGGACCATTTGATTTTAGGCACCCCCCTCCTATTTTGGTCGCCTGTCCAGTACTATCCAGTTTGGATAGATCTTGCTCTTTTGGTCTCCAACAAGAAAGGAAATAAATGGTAGATGATAAGAGGAACGTGTTGATAACCATAGCACGACCAACAAGATTGATTTGCATACCTCTTCAATAGTTAAGCTTGTTTTCGAGTTTGACGAGCACCCAGTTCCACCGCTGCTCCATAGAGATGCCAAACCCCAAGGGAATCCCAAGAAGTTGAAAGATTTGGCCCTGCAGAATGATTTGACAGCCATGATCAATGAGAAGCTCGGGCTGTGACCCAACAATAGCTCTAAAGGCGGTCTTAGAGTGGTTGATTGTGGATCGAGAGGCTTCACAAAAAGTAGCTAGACACCTCGAGAACATCTCCACGCTGGTACTATCATTGTGAACAAATGCGTTCATATCATCGGCAAAAAGTCTCATGGTGATCTGACTGTGGTCATGAGGCAAACAGAGGCCTCTAATATTACCAGCTTCCACCTGATGCTCCACTAGCCTGCTAAGCCCTTTCGTGGCAATGGTAAAGAGAAGGGGAGCCAATGGGCACCCTTGTTTGATAGCTCTTCTAAGTTTGATCACCTTCGAAAGTTTGCCATTAATGTTAATTTGGGTCGATGAATTTCCGAGAAGGGTCGCGATCATCTTGGTGAATTTCTGACTACATCCAAGGTCTTGGAGCGACTGCAGAATATAATCCCATTCCAGCCTGTCATAGGCTTTATCAAAGTCGATCTTGAGGAAGACCACGTCTTGTTTAGACTCATTTGCAAATGCAAGACCTTCCCAGATATCTATAATGGTTTCCAAAATTGACCTGCCTTTGATGAAACCTTTTTGGTCCTCACTTAACCATGCTCTCAAGTGGAAAGAGATTTTATTGGCAATGATCTTGTATCCTGTTTGGAGCATCGTAATAGGACGCCAGTTCTCTATTCTGTTCTTTTCCCCTTTTTTGTGTATTAACTTGATAATGCCATTGTTGAGACAAGAAGGAAGCGCGCCAAACTTGAGCGCCTCTTGCCAAACGAGACGAAGAGGGGTGGCAACCACCAACTTGAAGGATTTAAAGAACTCATTAGTGAGCCCGTCGGGTCCCGGGCTTTTACCAGAAGGGAGGGCATCAATGGCCTCAATGATCTCTTCTTCAGAGATAGGGCATGTAGTAGGGAGCGAATGTTGAGTGGTATCCTGTGGGGGGAACCCTAGATATGGCTGCCATACAGTCCCTTCTATGGGAGAGGGGGTTCGAGGTCCCTAGGAGTCCCGTGAAGTGCCCTTCAATGATCCCAAAATTATCTTCTTCTGTATTGCATACATTGCCATTTAAGACTAGCAATAATGGGATCGATTCTCTATTATGTTTCCTTTTAAGGATACGTCCCATCTCTTTGGTGGGTTTGTCGGCTTTGCCAGCCCACCACTCCTTGAAGAAAATTTGCAAATTTTTCCTTTGTATTTCTTCCTCATATCTTAGCAGCACTCTGATTTTTCAAAGACCTTTCTGGGCTTGGGATTTTCCTTTGTTCACTTCCTCCACGAGCCTCTAGAGTCTATGATATAGAGCTTCTCTACGAGCCTGCCGCATAGTCTCGAGCATCTTGCTGGATCTAATCATGACCTGTCGTGACTTGTCGATCGCACTTCTCCAGCACTAGGCTGGGGACAAGCCGGAGGCGAACGCCTCCTTCCACACATCAGCAGTTTCTTGATGGACGGAGGGGAGAGAGAAGAAGGGCGCACTAGCATGGAACCAAGGTGCCTTACAGATCTTGGTGGAAGGTTGGAAAGTGATAACGATCGGGTAATGATCAGAGACGGTGAGGTCGGTGCATTGCAAGAGGGAAGGGTGGCCCCATTGATGAGTAAAACTCTGAGAAATGTAGCATCTATCAAGTCTAGCTTTCCTCAAGCCCTCGCCCGCTTGGAGATTTGACCAAGAAAAACCATTCAAATCTTTGAATTCGACCAAATCCAAGTGTAGTTTTGTTTTGTCCGATGTTTCTTTCTCCCGAATATCGATGACCCTGCCCTCGCCCATCCGTCTATCCATAGGGTCCTCCACCATGTTGAAGTCACCACAAATAAGCACGTTGTGGGGGAGCGAGTCCAAGGAGGCCCAAGTGTTTAGTCTCTCTGACTCCCCATTAGGGGCATACAAAGAAACTAAAGTAAAGCGAAAGGGAGCACCAAAAGAAATAGCAATCCATCGATGGCATTCATCTTCAATAGAGTTCTCAAGCTTTTCAAACAAGAATTGATTAATACGGATTACCATTCCACCGGACCCCCGTTGGTGCGCCATTGAAATTCAAACATGGGTCGAGGAGACATGTCTAAGCCGTTTCTGGAGGTCTTCTCTGTCAATTTTAATCTCTTCAATACATATAAATTCTGTGTTTAGGCTAATGTCGCGAAGCCATTGACAAGTCCGACATTCACACAGCCATGTATGGTTGCATCAAATTCATCACAACATTTAGTATGGTTAATAAAAATGAAGAAAATCTAACGCACAGGTTCTCTTAATAACTGAGAAAAAGGCACGGGTTCTCTTAATAACGCATGGGTTCTCTTAATAACTTAGTAAGACGTAGGAGGAAAGTTAGCCTTCGAAGATCAGGAGCAAAGAACGTTTCGACCATTGCTCCTTTAAATAACATGTACTGTAACCTAGAAAAGGAGATTAATGAGGTCGAATTCCCAAGGGATAACCATTATGAAGAAGACCCTACTGATAATTCCCTTGGGTGCTCTACCAGCAAAGAAGACAACCAAGAAGGTTATACTACGAGTAAAGAGAAAGGCTTCACTACTAGCAATGAAGACAACACAGACACTGAAAACTCCTTCCTTGGTGCTACTCTTCGAGTTTGCATGCCAAGCTTACTGCAGCAAAAGTCAAAGCTTAAAGGGAAACAACCATCTGGCATGCCCTGGAAGAGCCCCCTCAAGAGTAGGATCCTAAGGCAAGAAGCTAGGAGGAAAAAAGAAGATCACAAGAAAAAAAAAGATCCGGTCCCTCCCCTCAAAGAGGGCAACCATCAATAATGAAAGTCACATCGCTAAACGTCAGGGGTTTTTCTGACCGCTCAAGAGCTGTGATTCTTGGTCAGTGGTTCAAAGACAAGTGCCTCCACCCCGAATTTTAAACATCACTATATTTATCTCCTCGAAGATAACAAGAAGAAACCCAAATGGGTTCTACATGGGGGAGATGATAGATTTCTCTACCTCATTTGTAATGCCTTCTAGCTTGTTATACTCCTCCCTGCATTGTGAGATTTGAGGGGTCCCATGAGTACTAGTCTCATTCACTTGTAACTTTTGTTCTTTATTTTAATTAAAGTCCGAGAGAATAAGCTAAGGCCAAACTTCCTTTTATATTTAAAAAAAAAAGAAAAAAACATAATATTTCCAAAAGGTGTAAAAAATCTTATTCGTGTCTTATACTCCACGAACATGAAACTATAAGCGGACCCCTTCCGTGCTGCTTCGCGATATGCTTAAAACTTAGTCTGATTGACTTACCTCTCTTCTTTCCAATTTCACTTCTTCTTCTTCTTGTTTCTTTTTCATCTTTCCAATTTCACTTCTTCTTATTGTTGTTTCTTTTTCATCTTCTGCTAGTGCTGGTGTTTCTTCTTCTTCTTTTCCTCTCTCTCTCTTTCTGTCTCTCTCTCTTAATACACACATAGAAGATTTTACCTTTCACCCCTTTCTTCAACCATTATGACGACGTTCTTCTGCACTGAGAATACTTTAACTTACATCAAACGAATATCCGGGAACACGCTAGAAGGACGTTCAATATATATATATATATATATATATATATATATATATATATATATATATATATATATATTACAATGAATTGGAAATACATACTCACACATCTGACCTTCTAACATAGAGGCATCTATCATGAAAGACTCATGGACATGTATAGTCAAGACTTGAACTCAGGACTTCCTCCCACAGCTTCAAGGCATTAACCATTAAGCTACGCGGATTTAGATAAGACGTTCATTATTTTTGATAGTCTTTACTTTCTTAAAATAAGGATTACAATTTGCATGATAGTTTTTTTGGTTCCTACAAACGATGACTCTAATGCATTCTGTTTTCTCTCGTATTATGATTGTGGCCTGCGTTTCTTTGATGATTTTGTGGAATCTTAGTAGAAGCGAACTCCTCTCGATGATATAGTAGAGCGGAAATGCGTTTAACTTTTTTTTCTTTAAAAGAATCAGCTAATCAACTCTAAATTAACGATGATAAAGATAAACGAGATTTAAGAAGAGATATAAAGAAGCCCGATAATCCTTTGGCCCTTGACGAATGGGATCAACTTGCTTCTAATATTCGTGTTCGGAATTACAAACACCCTTCGGTGCAAAGGCAGGAGTGTTCTTATGATTTCTAATTATCATGTCTAAGCTACCATGCGTATGTTCACATGGAGCATTTCATCTCCCACCACCCACGTACGCAAAATGTTTTACATGCTCAATCAAAACACCGCCATTTTCATGGTTCGCGCCACTTTCCCTACTCACGTCCCACCCCAAGCACTTGACTCTCCCCTAATCCTACCCCTCTTCCCCCCCATCACTAAATCTCCTCCCCTTAGCCACCTGAATCCTAGGGACACAAATATTCTTTTCTTTTATTTTCCTGCTCTATTATTAAACCATTCAATCTGGTTTGTACAATAGAAGAAAACAAAATAGGTTTTTTTTTCCATGGTCTCCAAGAAGAAATTAGTACGGTTCTCATTGAAGTTGTGGATCTTGCTTCCACACTTGGAGAAATCTTGAGTCCAGGTTTGCACTGATTCAAACTTGGTAATTTAGGAAGAAGAAGATGCTCACATGTATCTAACTTGGTGTTATTTGACATTATTTGGTTATGTTTTTGTGTATTATACATATTTGGTATTACTTGGTGTTACTTTGATTATATTTTTGTGTACTTCGAAGTACTTGGCGGTACTTTCAATTTTGTCCTCTTTTGCCCTATGACATTCCTTACCTATTTTTAGATTCCTTCGACTTTGTTGTAACCAAGTTACTTTTCAAGTTAACAATATATATTTTATGGATGCAATTGGTTTGTTTCTACCAATTGTTCTAGCGTACTCCAACACCCATCTTCTAACGTAATGGAAAATAATGAAAAATGTAATGAAAAAAAGTCACTTTTCCAAAAAAAAAAAAGATTGGAAATAGAAACAAACCATACATAGATTTGATCCATTACGAGCAAAAAATAAACATAGTATTAAAAGACTGGTATGATCAAGGTAGATTACCAATAGATACACAAAATTTATTGAAAAAGAAGTCTACTAATAAAGATTTTATAAAGTGCTTGTGTAAATATCTTTTTACTGAAACGGATATGATGGAAGATCATAGTTTTTTTATCCATCATAATTGTTCAAATAAAATCATTTTGAGATACCATTTTATATGTAAATTAAGAAAAGGAGCTAATCGGATTCACAAAATGGACAAACGTTTTACAGGAATACTCCGATCTAAAAACCATCTCATGTGTGTATTGGAGAGGTGATAAGGTTAGCCAAGGACTCTACCTTGAAGGTTATCGTAAGGTACCTGAGGAGCATTGGGAATGAGTGTTGCATGATGCACACATGTCGATATTAGAGCATTCGAGAGAATAACTATGTTGGGTACAAATGGATATAATGGGCGCGCGCGCAGACACACACACACAATTGAAGTCTTTGTATAGAGAGTGCTTGAGTGAAGTTTTAGACATGGTATCAACAAATGGAAGATCATTCTTTTAAAGTTATAGATGATTTTAGGAGGTAACACCGATTTTCCTTTTTGAGTGAATATCTTCTTCATCTCATGTGTCTATCAAGAGTTTGAAAAGCACTTGTATGAAAAGAAAGGGGGCTTTAAGAGCCCTCTCAAGAAGCTCAAGGATCCCTCGAAAAGAAGTTCACATGCAAACTCACGGAAGAAGCCTCTCAGGATCCGAGAGTAGCAAGGAGGCCACCACCCAGCCGAACTACATGCTTTATGATGTGTAAGGGGGAGGGGCCTTCCTTTCTTCCTCTTCCCTTGAATTAGGAAGAAGGTATGCTACAAAGAACTTTTTCTAGGTGCTTTTTTTTTTTCAATTCCATATCATCTACGGAATAAAAGAAGTAGTTATGTGCACTCTTTTCTACTCCCACCCTTGCATGTATTTCCATTATCCCCTTTGAAGACTTCTTTTTGTTTAGAGAACAAGGAAAGTATAAATAAATCAAGGATAGTATACAAAGTGCAAGGTGCAAGATATGCACCCCAACTAAACAACAAAACAATTAAAGACTATAGACCATGTGAAATCTTTTTGGGAGTATAACTCTGACAACATTGATTTCCATCTAGAACTAGGGGTAAAGGATAAAATCTCAAGCTTGCAATAATTACTAGTAGAACACTCTTTAATGGCATAAATGGCATCAAGGCCCAAGATTGAGGAGAACTGACTTCAGGTTGTAGTGGGAGTTAAATACAGTAAGGTTCCTACACCTCCAAATTTTCCAGAGGATGCAGCCTCTCCAAACGTTCCATAGCAGCAAGTCCAACTCCACACACTAGCCAAGTAGAATTTCGAGGACATTAAAAGGCCCTCTATTCCTGAGGGATATGACTTTATTGAGAATTTGCCAAAACTGCTTGGCAATCACACAATCCATGAAAAGATGGGATAAATCTTCCACCTTGCCACAATGTATACAGGCTCCTGCATTATATTTATACTTTTGAACTCTCCTTCCAACCCACAGACCATTATGTATGATAAGCCACTGTAATATGGAATGCTTGTTGCATTTGGGGAAGGCCCACAAACACTTGAATCGATATCTCCACTAAGAGGAAGACCAGTTCACTTTCGATCTCAGGTTGAGTTTGTCTTTGACCTCATCCATAGAGTCTTTGCTCCTCTTGAAGTTTTGGAGAATGACCTTGGTGTTTTCTTCAAGTTTGATTACTTTGTCAAAGCACTTGTTCAACTTTTGCCCTAACAACTCTTTTTTCTTGTTTAGGACCTGTTTACGACCAGTAGAGAGGTTAGGCATATCATCATTATTATCATCAGAAAGAAGATTGTCTTGATCCACGAAATTGTTCCAAGACTAAAATCCAGCCTTGAAACATTTGTGCTCTTTTAAAGCTAGGGTATCATCATTTCAGTGAGAGAGCCAACCCGACCAAGGAGATTCCCACAAAAAAAACCTTTCGTTAGAAGACATGTTAACATCAGGACTGAACAATGTTTTCACCATCATCCACACTTTCCACATCCTCGTGGATAGGGAGCTTGCCACAAGACAAAAAGACTGAGGGAAGATCATAATGTCCCAGAGACTAGTAGAGGACCAAGACCTATAATCCTGTATGAAGAAGGAGTTAGTTTTTCGTTTAAGCAAAAGAGCCCACTGATCAGTGGAAGAACCACATCTATGGATCTAGTTGCCTATCAATTTTTCTGACATTTGAATAGGGCACAAGATACCTAACCCCCTCTCACTTTTGGGGAGACAACAAATTTTCCTGGAAACTTTGGTTATCTATTGAACCTGACTATCACCCCCCCCCCTTCCCCCGCGAAGAAATCTTTTAGCTAAACAAATAGTTTGGTTAAGTTTCTTGCGAGAAGGGAGCCAACAAAATAGGAAATAAGTCAATGAGGGAAAAATGTAGTTGTTGAGCACAAAAGCTCTATGAGAAAGGGAGCTTTGACATTTGTACTAGGTGAAGTGTTTTCCTCTGAATTTATTGAGAACCCATTGTCATCTCTGCTCAAGGGAAACATGAAAGCCCATAGGAATGCCTAGAAGTCTAAAGACCTCTCCATCTTTAATGATTTTACAATCCAGATCAGAACCACTCTAGGAGTATGCTTATTAAATGAGGGCAAAATGTAGCTGTTCAGCACAAAATCTCTATGAGAAAGGGAGATTTCACATTTGTACGAGGTGAAGTGTTTGCCTCTGAATTTATTGAGAACCCATTGCCATCTCTGCTCAAGGGAAACATGAAAGCCCATAGGAATGCCTAGAAGTCTAAAGACCTTTCCATCTTTAATGATTTTACAATCCAGATTAGTAATCACTCTAGGAATATTCTTATTAGAGGACTAAAAACCCATTTTAAAATGGTTGGCTTTAGATCCACTAGCAAGTCAGAAAGTATTCATGGAGTCCAAGAAAACCATAGTAGACTCATCATCAGCATTAATCAGCACATTCGTGTCATCAGCATACATTTCAAGGCAAACTTGCTTGCTAGAGTTGAAGATGTTTATACCTTTGATTAAAGTCACTAGCTATATAAAAAAGGAGGGGTCAAGGGGAAAACCTTGCCTAATAGATCTTTTGAGGGGAAAAGGGTCAGAAAACCTACCATTAATTCACACTCTGGAGAAGGCATTTCCATATAAAGTACAAACATATCTAATGAATCTCCTACCAGCACCCACATCATGCAGGGACTGGAGGATAAAATTCCACTCAATCCTGTCATAGGCTTTATCAAAGCCAATCTTGAAAAAGAGGAAATCTTGATTATTATCTTTGGATTCTTCCATACCTTCCCATAAGGTAATAATTGTGTCAAGGATAGAACGACCTTTGATAAATCCTTTTTGTTTCGGTAAAATAATTCTATCCATGATGGGACTGAGCCTCCCTACAAGGAAAGCTGCAAAAATCTTATAAAGGAGAGGTAGGTGATGGGTCTCCAATTATTCAGGTCATTCTTAATCCCTTTTTTATGAGTCAATCTTATAACTCTAGTGTTGACATGAGAAGGGAGATATCCTTTGTGCCTGAATCTTTGAATATCAAGAGAATGAAAGGGGTGATAAAATCTTGTAGCACAACATAGAACTCATTAGGTATACCATCCAAACCAAGAGATTCGCATAGTCTCAATTTAGCAATGGTTTCTTTAATCTCGCCAGCAGACAGGGGCAGATCCAAGATAGTAGCCAAGCTATGAGGAATTTTTTTTTTCTCAATAGAGTATTGTTAGCTCTAGCACTTTTGACCACCTCCCTTGTCCTAGAAGGACTAAAGAAAACATCAGTAAAGAAGTTTCACCATCTTTTTTCTTAAGGAGAGGGATAAAATCCTTGATTTTCTTCTTTTTCATCAAATCCATTCTTATTTGGTCTATCCATTCTTCCCGCCCCGAATTCCCTTGATTTGGAGAGATCCCGCCAAGCATCAAGATAAAGCTCCTTCCTAAGTCTTCATTGAAGCTCTAATAATTTTTCACAGTTAGGGGAAGTCCAAAGAATATTCAGATCCATCATTAACTTGTCTCTTCTAGCAGCTCTGGCATATTTGGCTCTTTGAGTGTAGTAGTCAAAAAGAGATTGGATACTCTTAACAACACTCTCCGAAGCCCTAGAGGGGGAAGGGTGAGAGGCAAAGCTACTGGACACAATATTCATAACTTTCTCTAAAACGATAGGGATACCTAACCACTCAACATCCAGATGAGGCCATCCTGCCATAAAGTGGGAACTACCCCTTTGGACAGAAACCTGCAGGGGCTTGTGATCCAAGAGAAGGTCATTAAAGACCTTGCAACTAGAATTGCAACAAGACTAATAGAGGGAAGCATTAGCATAACATCTGTCCAGTCTAGCAGTCGTCAAGGACTTACCAACTTGGTTATTAGTCTAGGTGAAACCCATACAGGAAGACAAGTTAATAAGGTCTTGCTTGTTACACAAGTCAATCCAGGCTCTTTTCTCAGCCAACAAGAACTCCACCCATGGCCTCACACCTATCTTGAGGAAGGGTGACCATATTGAAGTCACCAATAATAATAGTGTGACAGTCAATAGAGCACAAATCTTCCCAACACTTAATATGGCTACCAGAAGCATTACTAGCGTAAACAATAACCAAAACAAAATTAAATGCAAACTTTTTTACAGGTTCTGTCTGGGTTCTCTCTCTCTCACTTCGTGGGTCTTTGAGGTCATGGATTTGGCGATCCCTTCATTTGTGAGAAGCAACCTGGCCCCTCCTCCGGGGGAGACCAGTAACCTGGCCTCCTTGTTGGAGGGGGGATCTTGTGCCGCCCTTGGGGCCTCCGAGAGCATTGAACCCCCCTTGGTCTCCCTCAGTAGATCTGCAGTTCTGTCAACTCAGGAGGAGCTCAAGAAAGTTTGCCTTGTCGGCCAAATGTTTGGCCCTAGGCCCCCGCTCGAAACCGTGCGACAGTGGCTTCGCAACGAGTGGTTCCCCCGTGGGCTAATTGTTTGTAAGTGTCAGTTCTTACCGGCAAGCCACATGTTGCTAGTCTTTGAAAATGAAGATATGGCATTTCGGGCACTAAGCGTCGGAACCTGGCAACTCGGCCGGGCGACCTTGTGCCTATTCAGATGGTCCCCTGATTTTACTCCCGACAAATCAAAATCGCTTCGGTACCCTCTCTGGGTTGAGCTCCCTAACCTGCCATACTTCTTGTACAACTTCGTGTGGGACATTGTTTCTCCTATCGGCAAGCCGTTGGCCTCACGCGAGGACATTGGTGGTCTCATTTATGAAGATGCAAGACACTCGTTCAACGCTCGATGGCACCCTCAAATCTGTGTCGAGGCTGACCTCAGTATGCCACTTCCATCGAAGATCAAACTGGACTTGGGCGAAGGGGATGTATGGGAGCAAGACATCAGTTACAAAAACCTTCCCAACGCGTGCTTTCGTTGTGGCCAACAAGGTCACAAGATCAAAGATTGCCCTCTGAGACGAAAAAGCAAGCGAAATCCAGAAGCCCCCAAAAATGCTCAAGATAGCAATGGAGCATTGAATCACTCGACGAAAGTAGAGGAATTCAAGGGTCCCCTTAATCCAGAAGCTGATGCAGACGGGTTCATTGAAGTTAGAAGAAGAAGGAAAAGAAGCCCTAGGGCAACCTCTGAGCGAAACAACATGTCAGTTACCCCCTCCAGCAACTTTTATTGCAATCTGGAAAAGGAAATCAATGAGTTTGACTACCCAGGTGGGAACCATCTTGAGGTGGACACCGACGCCAAAGGCCTAGAGATCCCTGACAGTAAAGAAACCTTGCAGGAGGGTTACACTACAAGCAAAGAAGACGGATTTACTACTAGCAACGAAGATAACATGGATAGTGAAAGCTCCATCATCGGATCGACTATTCCGGAAACAGAGCTAAAAACGGTGCCCAGTTCTTCCCAGCAGGAGGCATCCCGCAAAGGAAAACAACCTATGGAGTTACCGTGGAAAAGCCCCCACAAGAACCTAATGCTAACTCGGGATCCGATCCGAGCGAAAAAGAAAGATGAACCCAAGAAAAGAAAGGACAAAGCTCCCTCCCGCAAAGAGGGCTCACTACGACAATGATCATCATCTCGTTAAATGCTAGAGGGCTAACCGACCCCTCAAGAGCGATCATCATTGGTCAATGGCTTCGCGACATTAGCCTAAACCCAGATTTTATATGTATTCAAGAGATTAAAATTGACGGAGAAGACCTCCAGAAACGGCTTAGACATGTCTCCTCGACCCATGTTTGGATTTCAACGGCGCATCAGCGGGGGTCCGGTGGAACGGTAATCGGTATTAATCAACTCTGGTTTGAAAAGCTTGAGAACTCCATTGAAGATGAATGCCATCGATGGATTGTTGTTTCTTTCGGTGCTCCCTTTTGTTTTACTTTAGTTTCTTTGTATGCCCCTAATGGGGAGTTAGAGAGACTTAACACTTGGGCCTCCTTGGACTCGCTCCCCCACAACGTGCTTATTTGTGGTGACTTCAACATGGTAGAGGACCCTATGGACAGATGGATGGGCAAGGGTAGGGTCATCGATAGTCGGGAGAAAGAAACGTGGGACAAAACTAAACTACACTTGGATTTGGTCGAATTCAAAGACTCGAAGGGCTTTTCTTGGTCAAATCTCCAAGCAGGCGAGGACCTGAGGAAAGCTAGACTTGATAGATGCTACATTTCTCACAGTTTTACTCATCAGTGGGGCCACCCTTCCCTCTCGCAACGCACCGACCTCAGCATCTCTGATCACTACCCGATCGTCATCACTTTTCAACCCCCCACCAAGATCCGTAAGGCTCCGTGGTTCCATGCCAGTGTGCCCTCCTTCTCTCTCCCCTCCGTCCATCAAGAAATTTCTGATGTGTGGAAGGAGGCATTCGCCTCTGGCTTGTCCCCAACCAAGTGTTGGAGAAGTGCGGTCGATAAGTCACGACAGATCATGATTAGATCCAGGAAGATGCTTGAGACTGTGCGGCGGGCTCGTAGAGAAGCTCTATATCATAGACTCTGGCGGCTCGAGGAGGAAGTGAACAAAGGAAAATCTCAAGCCCAGAAAGGACTTCGAAAGATCAGAGCGCTGCTGAGATACGAGGAAGAGATACAAAGGAAAAATTTGCAAATTTTCTTCAAGGAGTGGTGGGCTGGCAAAGCCGACAAACCCACCAAAGAGATGTGCCGTATCCTCAAAAGGAAACACAATAGAGAATCGATCCCCTTATTGCTAGACGCAAATGGCAATGTATGCAATACGGAAGAAGATAATTTTGGGATCATTGAAGGGCACTTCACGAGACTCCTGGGGACCTCAAACCCCCTCTCCCACCATAGAAGGGACTGTATGGCTGCCATATCTAGGGTTTCCCCCCAGAGGATACCACCCAACCTTCACTCTCTGCTTCATGCCTCTATCTCTAAAGCCGAAATCATTGAGGTCATTGATGCCCTCCCCTCAGGTAAAAGCCCGGGACCCGACGGGCTCACTAATGAGTTCTTTAAATCCTTCAAGTTGGTGGTTGCCACCCCTCTTCGTTTGGTTTGGCAAGAGGCACTTAAGTTTGGCGCGCTTCCTTCTTGTCTCAACAATGGCATTATCAAGTTAGTACACAAAAAAGAGGAAAAGAACAGAATAGAGAACTGGCGTCCCATTACAATGCTCCAAACAGGATACAAGATCATCGCCAAAGTCATTGCCAACAGAATCTCTTGCCACTTGAGAGCGTGGTTAAGCGAGGACCAAAAAGGTTTCATCAAAGGCATGTCAATTTTGGAAACCATTATAGATATCTGGGAAGGTCTTGAATTTGCAAAGGAGTCTAAACAAGAAGTAGTTTTCCTCAAGATCAACTTTGATAAAGCCTACGACAGGCTAGAATGGGACTATATTCTACAGTCGCTACAAGATCTTGGATGTAGTCAGAAATTCACCAAGATGATCGCGACCCTTCTCGGAAACGCATCGACCCAAATTAACATTAATGGAAATCTTTCAAAGGTGATCAAACTTAGAAGATCTATCAGACAAGGGTGCCCATTGGCTCCCCTTCTCTTTGCCATTGCCATAGAAGGGCTTAGCAGGCTGGTGGAGCATCAGGTGGAAGCTGGTAACATTAAAGGCCTTCGTTTGCCGCATGACCACAGTCAGATCACCATGAGACTTTTTGCCGATGATATGAACGCTTTTGTGCACAATGATAGTACCAGCCTTGAGACGTTTTGGAAGTGTCTTGCTACTTTTTGTGAAGCCTCTGGATCCATAATCAACCACTCTAAGACCGCCTTTAGAGCTATTGGTGGGTCACAACCCGACCTTCTCATTGATCATGGCTGTCAAATCATTCCGCAGGGCCAAATTTTTCGGCTTCTTGGGATTCCCTTGGGGTTTGGCGTCTCTATGGAACAGCGGTGGAACTCGGTGCTTGCCAAACTCGAAAACAAGCTTAACTATTGGAGAGGTATGCAAATCAATCTTGCTGGTCGTGCTATGGTTATCAACACGTTCCTCTTATCATCTACCATTTATTTCCTTTCTTATTGGAGACCGAAAGAGCATGATCTGTCCAAACTGGATAGTATTTGTAGAAACTTCCTTTGGACGGGCGACCACAATAGGAGGGGGGTGCCTAAAATCAAATGGTCCATCTGCACCAGCCATAGAGATAGTGGGGGACTTGGTATCTTGGACATTGGGTGCATGGCTAACAAACTGTCGGCCAAATGGATGATTAAGGCTTGGTGCAACGGGGAGGCCTCGTGGGCCAAGCTGATCTTCAGAAACAAGAATGAGTTGGCGCTCATGGGCTTCCCAAATTGGAAGAATCTTGACATCTTGACCTTGCTGTTTTCCCCGATCCCCGTCTTCCCGAAAGGCTCTAATCTGGTGTGCTCCCTTTGGAAGAGTTGGAATAAAGTCAAAAGCTTCACAAGAATAAGTGAAGACTGGAAGTGGGCTGCCGGTATTAGACAAAACGACTCTATCTGGTTTCCGATCCATGGCATCCGGAGTGTGGAATCTTGGAACATTCAAAATGCCAAGAAGCTATGGAACAAAGGCTTCAAAAAATGGAAACATCTCTGGAAACAAGACACCAACCGCTGGATCAACTTTGAGGATATTGATCCTAGCATCAACATTTCGCATGAAGAATGGAACACGTTGCAAAGCAGATGTCTCGCCTGGGACCGACACAAAGTTCGCCTTCTCACGGGACACGACATGTCGAGCTCGCTTGGTCTCAAATGGCACAATGGGAATAGCCTATCAAAAATCCCGAACATCAAAGAAACGATCGACTATCAGGTTAACCTCAACAAAAAGTGGTGCCTGTCATGGACGCGGCTTCGGTGGGACATGAAGTTCATGGCTATCTGGCACCCCCTCATAGAAATCAAAAAGTCTGTCCTCTTATGGCAAATTCTTCATCATGGAATCTGGACCAACCTTAAGGCTAGCAAAATTTGTGGGATCCCTCCCTGGTGCAAACGCTGCCACCGGTCTATCGAAGATGTTTCACACATCTTCTTTACCTGCCCCAACTCCAACAGACTCTGGCAGGTGGTTGGAAAGAGAATTAGACTTCAAAAACATCTCAGTTGGCAGCAAGCCCTGCTGGGAGAAGCGATCGGCTGCTCCGCCACTCTCTGGAACGCCATCAGAGGGGAGGTCCTATGGAAAATCTGGCGGGAAAGATGTGCTTTCAACTTTGGTGACTCCCCCAAGGAGTGGTCAATTGAGAAATCACTGTTCCTCCTTGGCAAAAGGATTATCAACTGTAAAAAATCCCCCCCCCTTTAGGCATCATCAAGTACTCCTTTTGATCGATAACAAGCTTAAACCCAAGTGGGCCCCACATGAGGGTGATGAGAGGGTAATTAACCTTCTTTTTAATGTCATCTAAGCTCTGTAAAAGCTTCCCCTGCTTTGTGGGATTTGGGGGGTCCCGTGGGCACTAGTCCCCTTCTCTTGTACTTTTCTTTATTTAATTCAAGTCCGGGAGAGTAGGCTATTGCTGAACTTCCTTTATATTAAAAAAAAATTAAATGCAAAACCAATCTTCATAGTAATCCATTGATGATTATCACTGAAATCAGCATTTTCAACACAACCATTAAGAGAATTCTGAATACCAATGGCAGCCCCACCCTGCCCAGCATGATCAGTACAATGCCACCTATAATTACTAGAAACTATTATAAGGTTGATATTCATATGGTTTTTATCCACTTTAACTTCTTGCAGATAGATGAAACTTGGCATGCCATTAGTTTTAAGCATTTGGAAAGCATCTTAGCACTCACAGAGTCAAAGAGACCTCTGACATTTATGGAACATATCGAAAAAGAATTCATCAGGAGAAAACAAAAGAATTCATCAGGAGAAAACAGATAGTAAAACAAGAGCAACCGAAAGACAACCTGCACAAACAACAAAGAACAAACACCTATTTCCTACTACTTTTAGTAGGCTTGAGAAGAGACAAAGAGTTCCTCAATAATTCCTTCCTCTTAGGATTGCTTATAGAAGATTTAGCAAGAATTTGGGATTGATCCAGGGTGTTAAGGACCAGTTCCTAGTCTTCCTCTTTAGCCTCCATATGATCCATTTGCATTTTATCTGTGAACTTGAGTTGCTCATCAAAACTCAAATCATCCTTAGAAAAGTTAGTAGGAGAGCTTGCTTTACTTCCCTTCTTCCTAACCATGGTCTAGTCACCCCCTTTGGGGCTAGAAGAAGACAAAGAAAAAAATCTTGAATCCTTACGTTTATTAGGCTCGATGTTTTCTTTACCTGATGGCACTTTATCACCTTTATCTTCCTCAAAGGGGTTGAAGACGTTGTCCAAGAGCAAATCGAATGGATTCCAACCTTGATTAGCACCTTTTTTCTTTTTCACAATAGTTTTTCTTGTGTCTTGGGGGCGGAGGGGGGGTTCTTAACCTGCTGGACAGAGGTAATGATACCCAAAACTTCAACTTGACCTACAGAATCATCAAGAGAATTATCATTTTACTTAGAATCTTTACGAAGAGGAAAATCTCTTATGATATGACCCTGTTTATAGGATTATAACACACGTTCGGGAGATTATGGTAAACCTCTTTTTGAAGGTGTAGCTGCTTCCAGTCAAAGTTCTTAATGACTATAGAAGCCTTAATTTCATTGGATATATCAACCTCAACCATAACTTGAGGATCCCATTTGGGATTGATGGCATTAGGTCTAGCTCTTTAGCTAAGAACCTTACCAACCATAGATCCCAAAATTTCCACCAAAGGGTAGAACTACAGAGGGAGTTCTAGAAATTCAACCCATATAGGGCTTTTGGTGGGCTTAGGTCCCCCAGGGTTAAACTCAGGGAACCACTTGATTAATGAGACACAAACTCCCTTAATGAGCCACTATCCCTCAAAGATAACGTATAATGCACTGTTGGCTTATTTGAAATAAGAATAGATAATAACCATTAGGTAGATATTGTATTTGCTTGACAAATAGCCCTTTGCTTTCCAAACATTTTTTTATGAAAGTTTTTAGAAATTCTTGTGGGGGACAGGCCCATGAAAAAGGCTAATAACCACTCACTCATAGAGCTGATTCTGCTAGCTCATGAAGGAGTTGTTGTCTATCACTAATGCTTCATCATTATTAGATACATGCATGTCATCTGAATCTATCCTATAAGGGTTTTCTTGAAGAACACCCTTCCCTTATACATTAGAGGGACGAGAAGTAGAAGAAGTACGTAGAGCTCCTTGAAAGAAAGACTGAACTTGAGGACATTTCTGTTGTGCACCAGCCTACGAATAGGACTAGTCATGGGGCTTCAGGAACGAGTCATTAACTGCAACTTCGACGGCACCTTCCTTCTACACGGGACAAAAAACAGAGACTAAAGCCTCCTACGAGTCTCTCCCATTAGTGAAGCCATTCACCAAGGTGCCCTGAAGCGCCATGGGGAAGAACGGAGCCAAACCCCCTGCCCCAGAGGGACAGAGGGGAGCGGATCTGATAGCACGCTAGAACCCTAACATGAGAGCATGCTCAGCTTACGAAGGAGGCTTGCAGGTTTCTTTTTGGGACTAAAATTTGTTATACATCCTCTCTATAAAAGCCTATTTATAGCACCTACCCTTACTATTTTGGACATAAAACCTTTTTTACAAGTCCGAATTGAGTGATTCCACTTGCTTCATAGTCCTTTCTTTAGGAACTATTCAAGAATACCTATAAATTACCAATTGATGTTTTGACGTCCATTGTTTGTAGCCTTGAAACTCAGTATTCATATGTGAGGCGCTTCAAAAGAATTGATTCAAAGATTTGTCAAAATTTTCAACTACTCTACCACCACCACTGTCAGGGACTCCCTCATCTTGAGATAAGTTTTCTATTCAATATTTTCTTCCATAAAACTTCTTTTCATGCATTAGTTTCCATTAGAGTAGTCATATACTTTTTATACGTGCATAGTTTCGTCCAAGCGTTTGCTTAAACTTTTGGACTTTTGCTTAAGTTTCAGAGTAGGTTAGTAGAATGCTTTTGTTGTAGGTACAAGGAGGAGACTACATAGCCATAATTCTGCTATTGTAGTCCATGCCCCAAGCACATGTATTTTTGAGAAGGGAATGTAGTACCCTATGGTTTTTTGATGATACAATGTGCTGGAAAGCACTCATATATTGGTAAAGTCCATGTAGGTCTTTCTTCGTTTTGGTTAGATTATCAGAACACTACCATAATGCTGTCAGAAGTTTCATATTTTTCATGCATATTTATTTCAATCATAGTAGAAAGCATACTAATATACATACTTTCATTCCTTGGTTTTTTTTTCTTTGCAAAAGTTATTAACTAGTTGTTTCGAAAGTTTCGATGTTTATCTTAATAGTTTATATACATACACTTATAAACATGAAAAAAGGAAAGAAAACAAAACTTAAAAATAAAAGAAGTCACACATCTCTAGGTATGGAGTCAAGACCGTCCTACGAGCATAAAGAAGACACATATATGAATGAGCTCTCCTTGGAATCCATATATATCATGGGCAAAAGGATATTACAATTAGAAAATATGCTTAAGAAAATTTCAGAAGACACATATATGAATGAGCTCTCCTTGGAATCCATATATATCATGGGCGAAGGATATTACAATTAGAAATTATGCTTACGAAAGAAGAAGCCTTGAGTGACGTTGGGGCCATAGAGACGGAGTTTGGAGCTCTAGGTGAGTGCCATAGTGCAGACATCTCTAGCAAGGGCATCCGGGAAAGAGAGGCTACGTGGTAGGTTAGGTACCTAAAGCTTCCACCTTGCCATGACCCTATGAGCAATTGCAGTACTAATGTTGTTCCATAGCGGCTCAATAAGTGGGAATAGTGTCTTCGGTTATGCCATATCATGAACGATAGGAATAATATTTAACATGCTACTTATAACGTCATGGGCATTTCCCATAGGTGGCAGTGTAAGATAGAGAAAGATACGAAAGGTCCCACCACATAAAAGAATTTAAAGTCCTATTTTATTATAATGCTTTTTCACCTAAAGGGAGATCTAGGGCATTTATACATGGGTTTTCATTATTCAAAAATCTAGACTATCCAAGAATACACATACAAGGAGGTACTTCTCAAAGTAAAAAATATTGTGCTAGAGCTCTCAAGTACATGCGTTTGTTTTGGGCTTGATAGAAATCATTGAACCTTTAGTTTTAAAGGAGAATTTTCATTCTCTAGCACATGCCATAGAGATGGATCTAGTCTATGGGGATTGTCATAGGGGCATAGGCTGCTAGGGCCATAGGACCTCCTAGAGTAAGACGAATTAGCCCTCTTCTTTGGGTGTTCTATTCTTCACTACTCCAGAGGCTTACAGAGAGGCTAAACAGATGCACATTATTAGAAAAAAATCATGAGCTATAAAGAAAGTGTTTTCTCTAGCTGAGGGCTTTTAATAAGTATATTCCCACCGCTTAAAGAGTAAACGTTTAGAGCTACTGTATTCATAAATCCTACACAGATAGGAAATGATGAATATGAGGATGTTGTCCCATCTTAGATATCATCTTTTATAGTGGCCACAATGATTAGTAACAGGATATGCTCTCTCGAAGATGTGCTTTGGCTAGTGGTGCAAAAATCTTACCACTTCTGAAACATGAAACTCATATTCATGAGACTGGTTGTGGTAGGATAGTCTATCAAGGTACTTTATGTAATAGGCTTGATAGAAAATGTTATATGTTTTGTCTTGTTAGATGGCTGTACTTAGTTTTCACATAGCTAGTTTATGCCTATGTAGTTGAATTGTATGAAAAGAAGGGCACTAACACATGGGATGGAAGAGTACTTGGTCTACCATTTAGATCCAATCCTACGAGGATAGATTAGATTTCAAGATTGAATGACTCACACATTTTGATGTAGTCCTTGTTAAGGAGTGGTATGCTAGGAAACCAAAATTCATAGATTTTTCTTGTTATGTTTACTAGTTTGAGCATGAGGGAAGTTGGTTTCTGATGTTTGGAGAGGTGCACCTCCAGATTTCATGATCGATGGCTGAAAAGAAGTTGCTCAATATTGATTGAAAGTGACAATGGAGATCATTCTCGAGATAGGATACTAGATAGGAGATATAAACGGTTTAGTAGCTATGTCATCCAAAACTATCTAGTAGCATGGAGAGGATTAACATTTATAGAATCTTCTTGGGAATCCCAAGGAATGAATGTCTCTATGAAAATCCTCTCTATTAAATATTGAAAAGAGTTTTAAGTGCCTGTCTCACGGCATGATAATGGTACAAATCCTTTTTATATCCCATATTTTAATTTTATTAATTTTGGAGAAAAATATTTTTTTCTTTTTTGATGAAATATTGTCTGTACATCACATTTCTTTTGTTGGGAAAATATAGAGAAGATTTCGAAAATATGAAAAGGATTCTTTTGTTTCAAGTTAATAAAAGGTGAAGAAATAATTTTTGTAATGGTTGAATATTTTTCTAACATGAAGACATCAATGATTTTATTACTCACGATTGTTTGGAATCTAATATTTTTTTTTATTCTATAAATGGAATTGTACAAGTAAGTTCACAATTTCATTCATAATCCATAATTTTTGGATTCCTATGAACCAAACAAAATACTAAACCATAGGCTAGATGGTAAACAACAATTGCCCAAATGCTTCCAAACTTAGTAATGAGATGTTTAAGCAAGTAGTGATCCATTTTTGTGTGATAAATCAAGCATTGGTAATATCTCTTTTAACGAAAGAATTTAATATGTGAGAATTGATTACAATGACTTTCATCAACAAAAAAGGGAGTTCTGACTTTGAATATTCGTAAGAAGACTCAAAGGGAAACGCCATATTTTATGTTAATGAAAGTGATTGTAGTAAAAATTTCGCAAATTAGATTATTTCATTAAAAGAGATATGACTTGTGCTAGATTAGAATATTTTGTTAAAAGAGATACTATCCAAAATATTCAATGCACAAGAAGACAAAAGTTATATCGTAGAATTCGACGTCTCAAAGAGGAAGTGAACAAAAGCAAGTTTCAATCCCAGATGGGGCTCCTAAAAACCAGAAGCAAGCTCATATATGAAGGAGAGATCCTAAAAAAGTATCTACAAATACTTTGAAGAATGGTGGGTAGGGAAAGAAGATAAATCAACAAAAGATATGTGCAAAATCGTGAAGACAAAGATACACAAAAAAAGGGATTCCGTACATGATGAACAATAGTAAATTAGTGCAATGCAATTTAGTTGAAGAGAATATGGATTTTATTGCTAGGCACTTCACTCTGATTTTCAGAATGTCCACTCCGATGTCTTCTCAAAGACACAATAGCATGGCTGTCATCTCCATCATCTAGACCAAGAAAATTCTCCAAAATTTGTGGTCCCTTCTTAAGTTCCCATCTTAGAAGCCTAAATTTGGGAGGTTATTGAGTCCTTCCCAATTGGAAAAAGCCGGGTCTAGATGGTCTCACAAACGAGATCTTCAAGATTTTTAAGAATGTGTTGGTGAGACTTCTGCTTATGGTATGGTAGGAAGCCCTACATTTTGGTGATTTCTTTCTCAACAAAATTTTTATAGAACTAAATAAAAAAAAGATAGGACAAACGACTTTGAAAACTAGAGAACGATCATGATGTTGAAAATAGGCTATAAGATCTTCTTGAAGATCCTGGCTAATGAGATCTCTAGTCATCTTTGATGCTCACTCAATGAGGATCGAAAGGGCTTTGTTCAAGGTGGATACATCCTAGAGGCCATTATCGATGTGTGGGAAGGCCTTAATTTTTCTAAGAAGTCATCCCAAGATGTTATTTTCATCAAGATTGATTTTGAAAAGGCCCATAAAAGCTTGGATTAAGACGCCTTAATTCATCAATATGATCTATATGTTGTTGACTAAAACTTCTACTCGTATTAACATAAATGGTCAACTCTTTCATGTGATCTGATTAAAGAGATCTATTAGACATGGATGGCCCCTTGCTCCTCTTTCTCCTCGCTATTGCCACAGCCGGCCTTGGCTACTTGGTTAACCATCAAGCTCAAATTGGAAAGATCCATGGGTTCTTGCTTCCCCACTTCTAGAACCCATATTTAAAACACCATTTGGCACTTCTCTAACACCTTTTGCACTCCCTCCATCTCTAGATTAAACCACTTTAAGACTACTTTCAAGGCCATAACGAGGCCCACCCCACAATTCTTGATCAATCATGGCTGCTCTGAGCTCCCTAGAAAACAAATCCTCAAGTTGTTGGGAATAGAAATGGGTTTGATGTTTCTCTAGGATAGAGATGGAATTGGGTTCTCACCAAATATGAACATAAATTGTCCTACTAGAAAGGGATGCAACTCAACTTGGCTGGGTGCCGGATGGTGATTAACACCTTGTTTACAATAGTTATTTTCTTTCTAGCATGTTGAAGGCCGAAAAACAAAGAGTTATCTAAATGTGAAAGTTCCTATAGAAGCTTCCTTTGGATGGGGTATCCCGATAGAATTGTTATGCCCAAGGTCAAATGGGACTCGTGTACAACCCAAAAGATGATAGTGGCTTGGATATCCTAGATATTGTGATGATGGCTGATATAATGACCACCAAATGGATGATCAAAGAATGGTGTGACTCAGAAACAGCATGGGCTAAGTTTATCTTCATAAAAAAAATCTACACTTAATGTAAAAGGCCCCCCTAAATGGAGGATATTGTCCTTTCTGACTTTAATCTTCTCTCCTATTCTAGTGACTCCCATAGTGTTTGGTTTTCTCTTTGTGGTAGAGTTGGGATAGAATGAAATTGTACATAAAGGTGAATGAAGACTCAGAGTGGGTGGCTGAGATCAGTAAAAATGTCCCTATATCATTTCCCATAAGGGGAATTGATGATATGACTCCACTGGCCACCAAAAGGAAAACAGACTACAAAATAGAGGATCTCTTGTTTGGACACATATCTAAAAACAATAAAGAAAATTTTGGTTTAGATTCGAGCATATCAAACTGAAACTAGAAATGACTATGAAGAGTTGTGCCTATTAAGGCATAGAATCAACTCTCTGGAGATCTCAAAATCATGCCTCTTGCTTAGCCAAGATCTCCCTTGCCAATCGATGATCTAGGATGGGTCAACAATCACAAATTGGATAAATCAAAACGATTCAATAAACAAGTGGAATAGCATAGCACTCTGAATAGGAGATTGTGTCTTGAGTAGCAAAGTATCAAATGGAAATATAGGTTTGGAGACCTGTGGCACCCTCATTGAGAACAAAAAGTCAGTTCTTATGTGGCAGATCCTTGACCTTGGAATTCGGACCAATACCAAAGCTGAAAATATTTGTGAGTCCCAAGTTGGTGTAAACATTGTTATAGGGATAGGGAAGACATAGGCGACATTTTCTTCTCTTGCCCCAAGAGCCACACGGTATGGCAAGTACTTGTGGAGGCATTGAATCTCAAAAAGTAAATCAATTGGAAAGAAGCAATTTGGGGTGAAGTGATTGGGTGCTCCTCCGTCTTGAGCTACTGTGAAATTATATGCGAGGTAATTCCAGATTGCTGCAATCAAACATTCTATGAATCAATGTAGTTTACCATTGGACCATGTTCCTAATGGGAATACTATCACATCTACATACATTTGTTATTATTTGTCATTGGATATATAATATCATAAAGTATGGAGGATCTATAGATAGATATGAACGTTAGGATTCATAGGCCTCCATAGAGGCGAAAATCTCGTATGTGCATTGTGGTCATCTAACATGAGCTAGTTCTCTTCATTGAAAAAAAAAAACGGTATGGTTTCGGTTTTTCCTAAAATCAAGAAACCATCTAAAAATGCTTTAATGGGCTACATTTTGGGTAAGACGAAAGGTTCTTCCATTCCTATGGGTGTTTCAAGAAGAGTTTAGTTTAAGTTGAAGCTTATTGTAGATGCTATTTGTGTCATATGCATATAACACCTCTAAAAATCACTTGTAACTCATGAATTTCATAGATAACCTTTTTGATCATGCAAGGTTGTTTTCACGGACACAAAGGGAGCCATCTTGCATCCGTGATTTCATCTAACCTTGCATATGCCATCATTGGTAAAGAATTTGGGAAACATAACATAATAGTGTCTTCCAAAGCATGTCAAATCCCTAAGGACATTTGTCTTGTCTCAAAATTTACAAACCAAGTTTCGGATTATGAAATCATCAATGACATCATCAATGACATCATCAATTCCTAAGTGGCATCAACATACCGCCCTTCAACACCTATATAATGCGCATTTATCTTAAGTCTTGCAAGGAGTCATGTTCATGAAGTAAGTACTCTTCAAGTTATAGTTTGTGTTCTTGTATAGCTCCTTGTTGTAATCTTGTCTAGCTTAGACTCTAAACATCTATTGTTATTATTCTGTAATCTTGTATTATAAGATATTTTGTAGTTATATGTTGTGTTTAGTTCATCTTCATGTAGGGCGTTCTTGTAACTCGGATATCCTCCTTCAACTAGGCTCTTTGGGTTGTGGGAATGCTTGTATTCTATGTATTCAAATCGTCAATAGCTATTTATTCTAGTTTGTGGAGATTATTATATAACTTTATATTCTTGTAATGTTTCCCTCAGTAGGTGATCTTGTAATCAAAAGTTTATTTGAGAAATCTTGTCTACTCAATTTTGATGGCAATTTTGTGCTCCCCTAAAATTTTGCAAAAACTACCTTCTTTGACAAACAAGAATCAAGGAGAACACCATTGAGCAAGTGGTGTCATTTATTCAAAATCTTCACAAGTCTTTGACCTAGCTCAATGACAAACACAAATTGAGATCGTACATCCTTCTCTTTAGGTGTAGCTATCGACAAGTTGCAGGATTCAATAGGGCCCCTTCAGGAAAATCAAAATAGCAATCAAAGCAATCAACATCTTCCTCCATCTTTTATGAAAGAGCCCGAGATTTGCATGCTAAAAAAGATGGAGATCAGGCCAGTTTTTATGATTCATGCAATAAGTGAAACTATATATCTGCCTGCACTATAATAGATACCTTGATGATGCATCAAAGCTTTGTTTAATTGGAACCCCCTTCTATGGGAAAGTATTATCATGATTTTCTGCAAGCTTGGAAAAGAAAAGGGTGGTTCTTCATGACTATGAGGCTTTTTGTAAGAGCTAAATACCACATTTGGAAATGGCAATATAAGTCGAGTGACACAAGCAAAACTCTGCAAGCTACGTCCAGATGACCACCCGACCTCTATTTATGCCTTAGAAATAAGACAATTGATATGGGATCCCACATGTAATGAAGATTATCTCATATGAAAATTAAGATTGACTGTCAGAGATGATAGGAAAGAATTGTTCATGATGCAACAATTTAAGATATGAATGTATACAAGTCATCCAATGTGATATCTGCCTCTTTGAAAGAAAACACGAAAAAAATGTAGATGGAAGACCCTCTCAATGGAAATCTGAAGGGGGGGGGGGGGATTTCTTACATTCAGCGATTCTTTTGCCGAGGAGGAAAATCGATTTCTCAACTGACCACTTCTTGGGGGAGTCGCCAAAGTTATAATCACATCTTTCCTACCAGATCTTCCATAGGACCTCCCCTCTGATGGCATTCCAGAGAGTCATGGAGCAACCGATCACTTCTCCTAGCAGAGCTTGTTTCCAGCTGATGTGTTTCTAAAGTCTAATTTTCTTTTCGACAATCTGCCAAAGCCTCTTGGAGTTGGGACAAGTAAAGAAGATGTGACAAATATCTTCAATGGACCTGCAATAGGACTTGCACCAAGGAGGCACCCCATAAATTTTGCTAGCCTTTAGGTTGGTTGAGATACCCCGATGAAAAATTTTCCATAAGAGGACAGACTTTTTGATTTCGATGAGAGGGTCCCAGATAGCCATGAACTTCATGTCCCACCGCAGCCATGTCCATGATAAACACCACTTCTTGTGGAGGTTAGCTTGATAATCAATGGTATTTTTGATGTTCGGGATTTTTGTTAGGCAATTACCATTTGGCCATTTGAGACCAAGCGGGCTCAACATGTCATGCCCCATGAGAACGTGAACTTTAGAGCAGTCCCTGGAAAGTCACCTACTTTGTAGAGTATTCCATTCTTCATAAGTAATGTTCTCACTGAAGCCAATACCCTCAAAATTGATCCATTGGTTGGTGTCTTGTTTCCACACATATTTCAGATTTTTGAAGCCTTTGTTCCATATGCTCTTGGCATTTGAAATGTTCAATGATTCCATGATCCGGATGCAATGGATTGAAAATCAAATAGAGTCGTTTTATCTCATACCGGCCGCCCACTTCAATCTTCACTAATTCTTGTGAAGCTTTTGACTTTATTCCAACTCTTCCATAAGGAGCACACAAGATTTGAGCCTTTTGGGAAGGCCGAGATCGGGGAAAACAAAAGGGCCAGGATTTCAAGATTCTTCCAATATGGTAATCCCAAGAATGTTACCGCATTCTTTTTTTTGAAGATCCACTTGGCCCAAGAGGCCTCCCCATTGCACCACGCCTTAATCATCCATTTTGCCTCAAGTTTCTTAGCCATGCATCCAATGTCCAGAATGTGAAAACCCCCACTATCTCTTTGGCTGGTGTAGATGGACCACTTGATTTTAGGCACCCCCTCCTATTGTGGTCCACCTTCCAAAGGAAGTTTCTACAAATGCTATCTAATTTGGACAGATCTTGCGCTTTCGGTCTCCAACAAGTGAGGAAGTATATGATTGACAAAATGAGGAATGTGTTGATAACCATTGCACGACCAACAAGATTGATTTGCATACATCTCTAGTAGTTTAGCTTGCTTTCAAGTTTGGCTAGTACCCAATTCCACCATAGCTCCATCGAGATACCAAAACTCAGAGGAATCCCAAGAAGTCGAAAAAATTGGCCCTAAGGAATGATTTGATAGCCATGACCAAAGAGAATATCAGGCTAGATCCTAACAATAGCTCTGAAGGCAGTCTTAGAGTGTCATCAAAGAGCCTCATGGTGATCTAGCCATGGTCATGGGGCAATCGAAGGCTTGTGATAGTACCCGCTTCCACCTGTTGTTCCACTAGTCGGCTTAGCCCTTCTGTGGCAATGGCAAAGAGAAGGGGAGACAACAGACACCCTTGTATAATCAATCTTCTTAGTTTGATCACCTTCCACAGTTGACCATTAACATTAATTTGAGTCGACGCGTTTCCCAAAAGGGTCGAGATCATCTTGGTGAATTTCTAACTGCACCTGAGGTCTTTGAGTGACAACACAATATAGATCCATTCCAGCCAATCGTAAACTTTATCAAAGTTGATCTTGAGGAAAACCACATCTTGTCTTGACTCATTTACAAAGTCTAGGCCTTCCCAAACATCTATAATGGCTTCCAAAATTGACCTTCCTTTGATGAAACCTTTTTGGTCCTCGCATAACCATGCTCTTCGATGGCTAAAGACCCTGTTGGCTATGACTTTGGCAATGATCTTATATCCCATTTGGAGCATTGTAATCGGACGCAAGTTTTCAATTTTGTTGTTTTCCCCTTTTGTGTGTATTAACTTGATGGTGCCATTGTTAGGACAAGTCGAAAGTGCGCCAAACTAGAGCGCCTCGTGCCAGTCCATGAAGGATTTAAAGAACTCATTAGTGAGCTCGTCAAGCCTTGGGCTTTTGCCGCTAGGGAGGGCATCAATGACTTCAATCATTTCTTTTTTTGAGATAGGGTCATTAGGCAAGAAACAAAGATTGTGTGGGATCCTATGAGAGGATACCCTAGACATGGCTACCATGCAGCCCCGTTTATGGTTGGAGTGGGGGTTGAGATCCCGAGGAGACTCGTAAAGTGCTCTTCAATGATCCTGAAGTTTTCTTCTTTCGAATTGCATACATCGCCATTTGAGTCTAGTAATAGGGGGATCGATTCTCTGTTTTGTTTCCTTTTAAGGATGCGGCACATCTCTTTGGTGGGCTTGTCAGCTTTGCCAGCCCACCACTCCTTAAAGAATCTTTGCAAATTTTCCCTTTGTATTTCTTCCTCGTATCTCAGGAGCACTTTGATTTTTCGTAGACCTTTCTGGGATTGAGCTTAACCTTTGTTCACTTCCTCCTCAAGTCTCTAGAGTCTATGATATAGTGCTTCTCTGCATGTCCGCTGAATAGTCTCGATCATCTTCATGGTTCTTATCATGATCTTTCGCGACCTTTCGATAGCACATCTCCAACTCTTGGTAGGGGACAAGCAGGAGACCAACGCCTCCTTCCACACATGAGCAATTTCATGATGGGCAGAGGGGAGAGAGGAGTTCATGCAAGCATGAAACTAGGGAGCCTTGCGGATTTTGGTGAGAGGTTGGAAAGCGATGATGATCGGGTAGTGATCAGAGATGGCAAGGTCAGTGCATTGCAAGAGGGAAGGGCGTCCCCACTGATGAATAATGTTATGAGCAATGTATCTTCTATCCAGTCTTGCTTTCCTTAGGTCCTCACCTCGTTGGAGATTTGACCACGAAAAGCCATTCCAATCTTTTAATTCGACCAAATCCAAGTGTAGTTTGGTTTTCTCCCAAGTTTCTTTCTCTTGATTGTTGATGATCCTACCCTTGTCGTTCCATCTATCTGTAGGGTCCTCCACCATATTGAAGTCACCAGAGGCCTTCATGTTGTAGGAGAGCGAGCCCAAGGAGGCCCAAGTGTTCACTCTCTCCAACTCCCTGTTAGGGGCATACATAGAAACTAAAGTAAATTGAAAGGGGGCACAAAAGGAAACTGCAATCCATCAATGACTCTGGTCCTTAGTGGGGTTCTCAAGATTTTCAAACCAGAATTGGTTACTACCAATTATTGTCCCACTACACCCCTAGGGGTGAGACGTCGAAATCCGTATGGGTCGAGGAGACATGTCTACGACGTTTCTGGAGGTCTGCTCCATCAATTTTATTCTCTTGAATACATATAAAATCTAAGTTTAGGCTAATGTCACGGAGCCATTGACCAATGATGGTCGCTCTTGAGGGGTCGTTTAGCCCTCTAGCATTTAATGAGATGATAATCATTGACGTAGGTTACCCTGTTTGCGAGAGGAGGCCTTATCCTTTCTCTTCTTGGATTTGTCTTTCTTTTTCACTGGAAGGGGGTCCATACTTAACACTTTGTTCTTGTGGGGGCTTTTCTAGGGTAGCTCAATAGGTTGTTTTCCCTTGTGGGAGGCCTCTAATTGGAAGGAACAGGAAACTGATTCCGAAAAAGTCGATCCAATGATGGACTTTTCACTATCCATGTTATCTTCGTTAATAGTGGTAAAGCCATCTTCTTTGCTTGTAGTGTAACCCTCCTCATAGGTTTCCTTGTTCTTAGGGATCTAAAGGGCTTTGTCTCTGGTGTCCACCACAAGCTCGTTCCTACGTGGGTAATCAAGCTCATTAATCTCCTTTTCTAGATTCCAATACAAGTTGTTGGGGGCGGATGGGGGGGTTATCTGACATACAGTTTTACTCAAAAGTCGCATGAGGGCTTCTTTTCCTTCTTCTTCTAACTTTCGTGAGCCCGTCTGCATCGGCTTCTAGTTTATGGGGGACCGTTCACTTCCTCTTTGTTTGTCGGGTGATACAATGTCCCCTTGTTGTCTTGAGCGTTTTTGGGATCTTCTTGTTTTTGTTTGCTTTTTTGTCTCAGTGGGAAATCTTTAGTCTTGTGTCCTTGTTGGCCACAACAAAAGCATGCGTTGGGTAGGTTTTTGTAACTAATGTCTTGTTCCTAGATATCCCCTTCATGAAGGTCCACTTTGATCTTTGATGGGAGCGGCATGCTGAGATCAGCCTCGATGCAGATTTGAGCATTTCACCGAGTGTTAAACGAGTGTCGTGCTCCTTCATAAATGAGGCCACCAACGTCCTCCCGTGAAGCCAATGGCTTGCTGGTAGCAGAAACAATGTCCGACATGAGTTTGTACAAGAAGTAAAGCAGGTTATTGAGCTCAACCCAGAGGGGTAGCAGAGAGATTTTGATTTGTTGGGAATAAAATTGGGGGACCATTTGAACAGGCAGAGGGTTGCTCTCCTGAGATGCTAGGTTTCGACAATGAGGGCCCAAAATGCCATATCTTTGTTTTCAAAGACTATCAGCATATGGCTAGTCAGTAAGAACTGAGACTTACAAACAATCAACCTGTAGGTGAGCCACTCTTTGCGAAGCCATTGGCGCAGGGTTTCGAGCACAGTCCTAGGGCCAAACACATGTCCGATGAGACAAACTTTCTTGAGCTCTTCTTGCAATGACAGAATTGCAGTTCTACTAAGAGAAATCAAGGGAAGCTCGACATCCTCGGAGACCCCAAGAGCAACACAAGATCCGCCCGCCAAAATAGGGTCCAGGTTACCAATCTCCTCTTGGATCGAGGCCACGTTGCTTCTCACTATGGAGGGGGCCACCAAAGCCATGACAAGAGCCCCACACTGTGCAGAGGAAATACCAAAAAGACCATGCGCCACAAGGAGGCAATGTTCTTGAATATCGAGTAGCGTTTTGAAGCAGGAACAAAAAATAAAAACTTTAAAGAACAAAAAATAAAAACTTTAAAGAGACAACAGGAAAAGAAAATTTCCTTGTTTGCTCTCTCCAAACCTTCTCTTTTACATTTTAATGCTTGCCAAGCGCTTTTCTTCACTATGCATTCAGTTCAACTGTCTGCATCAATCTTCTTTGCAGAACTTTGATTTGACTTGCGGATGCATCTTTCCGTGCTTCACCTCTGCCTGGATCATAGGGATGCTTGTATGAAATATATATAGTACCAGCGTTTAACTTATGGGTCGTTGCATGCAGTACTCTACTTCTCCCATGGATCACGGGTAATTTGTTTATCATGTTATTTTGGAACCGAGATTTACGTACGTTATTTACATCCGTTTTTTACTTTCCATAATCATGAATCATCTATAGTACGACATAACTGAGAGCACGTCACACAGTGACCATCGTATATATATATATATATATATATATATATATATATATATATATATATATATATATATATATATATATATATATATATATATGCACATGTGTGTATGTGCGCGAAGGTATATGTGTGTGTACGTACATGCTTACGAACATATCTACTCAAAAAGCTATCTTTGTCTATCATTAGTTGAAATATAACCTCCATAATTCGATGCAACTGTACTGTGATCATCCTGTTATATTTTCACTTGAAAGGAAAACCATTATGTAAACTTTGAGTTCGATAGTTCGTGTAATTTACAGGCTTACATATGTTTATATAAAATAAATGTATAAAATGCCCATAAATGTGTAGATAAATTCATCATCTGTTATATGTCTCGTAGAAAATATTCTACAGTTACCTCTATGATATGGTGTTGGATCACTATCCAAGTGTGTTCACATTTAAACCATTGATGATAAATAAGAAAGATTCTTGGTTTTATGTGGATCCTATGACCTTTTCTCTCCCTTCACTTCATTAAAATATCTCTCTTACCTGCGAGCATGTTTGCAATACCCACTCCTCCCCCTCCAAATGTTGGACTTTGGATGTAAATGAGACCCAGTCTGTCTTGCATCACACTCATAAGGAAATTCAGAATATCTAGAGAATTAGAAGGAAGACTATTCAAGCTTGAGAATGAAGTCAACAAACCAAACTTTGACCTATAAGAAGGACTACTTAAGGTCACATGCATGCTTATACACAAAAAATAAATCAGAAGCAAGAAGCTTGAAATTTATTTTGAAGAGTGCTGAGAAGGCAAAGGAAATACACAAAAAATAAATCAGAAGAAAGAAGTTTTAAATTTGTTTTGAAGAGTGGTGAGAAGGCAAAGGAAAGAAGCAAACTAAAGAAATGTGCACACTTTTAAAGAAGAAAAAAACTGAAGAATTTGTTTTGTGAATGATTGAAAAAAGTGGAATTGAATTCTGGTCGCAAGAGGACAAGTACACGTTGATTTTGAATCATCAATGGTATCCTTAAAATATGTTCTCGTATCTCCCCCAACTATCACAAGTGCACAACCATTATTTCAAGTGTAACATTTAAAAATATTATGCAAGATATTATTCGCTTTCTTGATTCTCTTGTTAATGATCAACAAATTGTTGAAGCCATTGACTCCCTTCCCAAAGGCAAGCGCCCTAGTATTCGTGGCCTTCGGAATGACTTGTTCAAGACCTGTAAATGTGTTCTAGTTCTTTATTTTTCTTTATTGTGGTGTGAGGTCCTCAACTTTGGCACTTTACGAAAATGCCTAAACATGGGAGTTATTTAGTACATCCACAAGAAAGATGGTAGAATTAGAATAAAAGTCTATAGTCAAAAGAATCAATCGCTACTCATCGGTCTTTGGACATAAGAAAGGTCTCATCAAAGGTGGATCTATTTTCAAAATTCTCATTGATGTTTGAGAAGGACTAAACCACATCTTTGAGGAAAGTCCCTTAAAATGCCTTATTTGCATGCTCTGCCACCTATTGAAAGAGCTTCAAAGGATTAAAATGCTCTTTCCATATGTCTCATACCAAGTGGAGTGTCTTTCAATTGCTCGAGATTGCCATTTAACTTTGAAATTGTGCTTTCTTTTGCTTCCGTATCTTGTTCCAGCTTGCGATTATCTACAGATTCACGTGCTACACATGCTACTACTAAGTATTAGTTCCAGCTTGCAGTAACCTAATGGTCGAGCTTCACCTGCACCAATGAACTAAAGTAAAGTTAAGAGGCTATGGAATGTTGGATGGTAAGAAGATATTGGATCAAGAGGATATAGTGAACCATGAGTCCAGAGATCAATACTTTTTTCTCCAGCTGCACGACGTTCATTTTGAGTATTGGCATCATTATTGCATTGTGTATTTGGATCAAACTCTCTACGCACACAAACATGGATACTTGTTGATGCAAGAGCATGAGGATGTTCTACTGTGAAGTTTGTGATACATGTCAACACCATCTTTGCTAATGACTAGCAATATCAAAAGCAAAGATGGAAAATTAGTTGGAAGGGACTCTAAAGCATATGTTTTGCTCAGAAAATGCGTTTTCTTGTATGTGTATGAGTTAAAGTGTACTTTTCCACTGTGTATGGCTGAAAATGATGAAATTTGAAAAAAGTCATTTTCTGGGGGGAACCAGAGTCATAGATTTGATGATGTGACACTTACTTTTGGAGGGAGTTTGAAAATTATACTTTTTTTAAAAGGAACTTTAAAAAATGGGCCCAAAAAAGTGACTTCTGACATATATATTAAAAAATAGGCCCTTTTGAGTTAATATACATTGAAAATGAGAATTTAAAAAAATGATTTTTTAATTCAAATACATGCACGAGTTTAATGATGTGGAAAGTAGATTATCTTGCTTTCTCTCTAGAAAAGAAAGAGAGAGGCCTAGTAAAACCTAAAAAACAGCCTACTCTAGCCTACTAAAAAGTACCCCATTAAATGCACTTTGTCCCCTTAAACAAGAAGAGAATTAAGCTTAATCCCTAAAAATTAGGGATCCTTACAAGGCCCAGGCAGGGTTCATTTTTTCCCCTAATGCATATGTGTGTTATAGTCAATGCATGGATACAATTATAAAAAAGAAAGGCATTTCTATCGCTCATGAAGGGGCCAAAAGCTCATAAGCCTTGCTTATATATCTCTCGAATGCTTTTGTACAAATCTTTCCTTTATGTTAGTTCAAGGTGCTTTCTTTAAAAGAAAAAGGAATTCCTAAAATGATATCTGATTGTAAAGGAGAAATTAAAACATTTCTTGACACATAGTTTAGGACTTAGTTTGTCACAATTGCAACATATTATGCATGATTTATACTATTGTGCATCCATAGTAGAGCTTTGAGGGTTTGTGTTATTTTTATGTAAAAAATAAGAGGAAATGGGATTTCCTTTAGTAGCACATTAGGTGTACCTTGTGAGAAACTAGAAGGGATACTTTGGATTTTCGTTTGGGTAAACTTATCCTTGTTTGTAGTGTGTCATTGATAGATGGATTGTGCAATGAAGTTGAGGGAATTCCTTCTCAATATTATGGGGAAAAGAAATTGCTTCATGATAATTTGTAGGAGGTAGGCTATTACTTTTTTATTGATTTCTCATCTTAAAACCACAATTCTAGAATCATGATGTACGTAGTTTAGAGATGTACAGAGAGATATATAAAGAAATAGAGAGAGTGTAGACGTGGGTACATTCATGCACATATAGTTAGAGAACACCAAAGCTATAGAAAAACGTAAAGTAATAGAGTAGAGATAGAGAGAAAGATAATTTTTGGACTATGGGGTAGAAATCTTTCCCCACGTACTTCATTGGATTCATCCCAACACATATACACTTGGAGGAAAATTATATTAATCAAAATTTCCTTTTCTCACAGATTAAATAACAAAGACAAAAATTATTTGCTAATTGTTTTACAAATATGTCCATAAGATGTGGTTTGTATATCTACGCACCAAAAATAGTGCACATAGTTTTTTTAATTCAAATAATAATAAACTTGTGAGTGATTCACCTTTCAAATGGAAGGGCACTTTTCATGAAACTTGTAAAATTTCAAGTGAACGGAAGATGTCCAAGCGTTCATGCTTCTTGAGGTGTTCATAAAAGAACTAAGGACATTGAACTCCTCTTTCTACCAAGCAATATGTAGCAAGTTTCAAATGTTGCTTACGCATCCTTACTTACTGAACAAATTTAGATGCTCCCCAACCATTGGTATGCTTGTTTATCTCATAATCGAGATGATTTCCTGCTATTGAGATTTTATATTCAAAATTCCTCCCTTATCCCTCAACACATGTCCTTGATATTTATGCATGCCTTGAATCTTTGAAGCTTTATTCAATCTAGTGTCTCGCTAAACATATCTCCATTTGGTCCTTGTATTGACATACTCGAAATTTGGATACTTTCTTATTAGTTATTTTATATAATTTGGTAGTATACATCTATGTTCTTAGACCTTTCATTGAATAAAGGGTTTTAAGACAAATTTATGCTATTTAGATGTCAAAATAGATTAGAGCTTGTTTCACATAAATATCAACATGAAGTTGTTGGTCCACATAATTAACTTGGTTCCTCTTGTATCCTTCATTTCCTTCTCCTTTGAACCAAAAAATATTTGACAAAGTGTCTTGATTCTACGTAATTAGCATGTTCCATCATATTCTTCTATTCCTTGTGATCTTCCACATCTTGCTCTTGTCTATCCTCTTGCTCTTAGTCCATATATTTGATTCGAGTTGTCTTTGTCCTTTGAGATTGATTTTTTTTCTTCATTTTCTTTGACTTTGTGATTTTTAAACCTCTTTTTGTGTTTCCTTAAACTAGATTAACAGTGTGGGGTTGATTTCACTTTCATCGCAATCCTTGTTGGATCATCTCTTCAGTCACCATTAAATTCACTAATTGGTCAGATTCATGCATGAAATCCCTCACATACGCTAATGTGGTGAAAGAGGTTCATATTTCATATTATTCCAAGCCATTATGAGTGTGTCATCATCTTCAGTTGGAATCCCAATTGAGTGTATCACATCTACAAGCGCCTTAATCTTCCAAGTGTACTTGTTTATGTTAGCGGTTCGTCCTTTCTTCAGGTTTCTCCACTCGTTCTAGATTTCAATCCTCCTTACCTTGGTGGAGGATGAATATAACCTCTTTAGGGTTTCCCAAACCTTCTTGGGTGAATCTATGGTTTATATGTGCCCAATCACACAAACATAAAATAATCTTGTATGTTTTCATTACGTGAGTTTACACGTACATCGAATTTTTGTCATCGTTGAGGGGAATTTCAAATATGAAACTTACTAATTACAACAATCCTTTGACCACTATATAGATACTACTACCAAATCTTCAAATGTGATAATTGGCTTTCTCTAGCTTTTATATTTGTGAATTTCACTCTACCATTCTAAGCTATAGCGTGCTACTCTAACTCATGAGTATTCATACTTGTAAGGTGTAAAGTTTACTTCTTAATAGAATCACCCTTGATAATATTGATTTTTGCATGATAGTCTTGATATAGCCTCCTTTAAAATCCTCTTAGTCTCATTGATTCATGACCATTTATTCTCTGTACTCCTCAAGTTGTTTTGATCTCTCAAACTTGTTGTTTCTAAGTGTCCTTTGATGCCTCTAAGAGTCGAAAAATTTTAATACAATTGATGGCGGATGATATAATCACCCTAATAGCTCTCTATTTTGAATTTTCCTGCATCATCTAGACAATGAAATCTTATTTTGCATATTTTAAGTATAGCATATGATCTATATGCGCCATCTCAACCTATGTGCGAAGGAAAGGGTACATAAAATACATTGCTTCTCACAATTTACTTGTAAAAAAAAAGAATCTTATAAAAAGGATCCCTTTCTACTCACCTAGAGAAACGTATCTCAAATGAATAAGGAAATAGATAAACAAGTGTTGTCGTGCTCGCTAGAGTTGGCTAAACTAAGACATGGTGTATGAAAATGAAGAAGTTGTTGCGATGTTCACGTGAGATGCTTTGATGTTTATCTTTCTTGCTATGTGGAAAACAACCAGCAATAAGTGTAGGTACACTTTTGGTGGGTAATGGATTTCGAATTTGAATTTCATTCATGTTGGTAGAACTTCCTAAATGGTTCCATGAATCTAGGTGATATCCAATCATCAATCATTGTTCTACTTCTATGTCTCCTAATTGAATGCTTTCCTTCAATTGAGAATTCATTTCCAATGATGAACATGCTTAGGAATACTGGGGTACTATATCCATGTCTAGGGGGTCTTCTTCCCTATGCACCCATGATGCTAAAGAGGTTCTTATGCTTTTATATTATATAGGTAGTAAAGGAAACTCTATGTTGAGCTTCTAAGATTCTTCTTCTCCCTCATTTTATTTGTGTGCATTTCAAAGGCCCAAAATCCATGATGTTGTGCTTCTAAGCTTTTTTCCCCTTTTATTTTTGTGTATTCCAAACGCCCAAAATTCAAAACATAGTATTAGATCATATTCTTTCTTTCTATGATGCATCATCCAAAAACCCTTGCTTATCTTCTCAAATTGCAAAAAGATTTGGTGCACATCATTTCACGATTCAAAATGAATCAAAGATTTTTTTTTTTTCGATGAGAATTCATTTAAGAATGGTTTTGTTCTCTGAACACACTTTCATATAGACTGCATGAAATTTCAGTATTTCTATTGAATTTCTACAAAAGAACAAGGACTAGAACTTGGAAGGTACTTACTTAGAGAAGAAGGAGCTACAAAAGAATAAGGACTGGAACTTGGAAGGTACTTACGTAGAGAACACAAGTCCTTGAGCTCCGGACATGATGACCACGTTAGGTTTCCCAAATTCTTCACTGACCATGAGACATGAAATGTTTCATGAAATCTAGAATTCACGATGGTTCCCTTAGTATCCTTGACAAAGAATATTTCTTTGAACAATAGAAAATATGAGAGCTTTTATCAACCTAAGCATTTCAAAAAACATACATATAAGGTTGAAAGTAAAAAAGATAATCTTTCAAACTGCAAAGCGCAAATCACTCAAAGCAAAAGCCTATGAAAATCAAGAATTTAAAAAGGAAGTGATAATCGTGATGGAATAAATAGAAATGAAAGATCTACATAGATCAGTATTGACGAGTCAAAAGATCAAGAGAGTCAATTGAACTAGCTTTTCCGATAGTGGGGAGATGAATTCACTAGATCATACAATGATTTTGAATTGTGCTGACCTAGACATGTTTACATAGAAATTACAATGCCAGTACATGAAAATCCATCATTTACGAATTGCTCACATTGAATTGGTATCCCCATAGTTTTTCGGTCTTAGAAGGAATTGAAAATTAAGAGTTTGTATGAGTCATTAGAAAGTCAATGCCATGACCATTGAACACAATCATCCATTATCAACCACTAATCATCTTTGAAGAGGGTAGCAAGCAAACAGGCATATATCTTCCTTGATGGGTGTGTTCTTCACTTTGATTATTTACTAGGATATCATCTAGTAAAGCAGCCAAAGACTTTCCCAAGTATGGGTACAAAAGTTTATTCATCAAATTCATGAAATGTTTTGAGGCATTTGTTAGGCCAAAATGCACAACAAGAAACTTGATATTCCCGTACCTGGTCTGAAGGGTCATCTTTGAGAAATATTTTGTTTTGTTTCTTATCTCGTAATATTCTTGATGGAGATCTATCTTTGAAAAGATACATGATCTCCTTTCTTCATCAAATGGTTCATAGACTTGATGCATGGAAACTTATTTTAGACTGTCATTCTATTTCAATTTTGATAGCTTATGCATAGTCTCATTGATTCATCTTTGTTTTTGACAAAGAGGATTGATTCCACTCGTGGAAACTGAATAGGTTTAATCCAAACTTTATTAAGGTAATCGTATACAACTCCAACTTTTCCTCTAATTCGTTCACACGCTTTTTAGATCCAACTCATATGTTTTTGCAACCTTTGAAACCACTCTATCTAGTACCTTTAATGAAGTTTACCATTAAAAAAAAATCATGCATTCTAGTTCACTTTTTAATTCAAAACCGCATTGGGTGTGTGATTTTGTAGCTTCATCCAAAATATTTTGAAGATATCTCAAATTTGAATTGCAACATTCATACTCTTGTGGAATCGTTTGTTATTTTCTATGAATCTAAGGTTTGGATTAGTTGGGAGGTATGTTAAGAGAGTTCTCTTCACCCTACACGTTCTAAGAGCTCAATCCAAGCTACATCGAAGGCTTCTCAATTTTCATTGCAAGATCCATAATCTTATGGAATATTTTTTATCCTTAGAAATTTATATTTGATAAACATGTTAGATGAGTACAAGTGCTATATATATATATATATATATATATATATATATATATATATATATATATATATATATATATATATATATATATATATATATATTTATATATATATATATATATATATATATATATATATATATATATATATATATATATATATATATATATATACACATACACACACACACACACACATATATATATATATATATATATATATATATATATATATATATATATATATATATATATATATATAATTTTCTAATTTTTATATGATTATGATTATGAGTGGTGTCCTTATTCAAACTTTTTGACAAAAGTATGGTAAATGTTGCATTTTGAGTTACAATTGTATCATAAAATTTGTTAGATATAAGTATTTGAAACCTGATAACATATAATGGTCCGTTCATACATGCACCACATATATGCATCCTAATATACATACATACATAAATATATACATATAAACATAAATATGTACATACATAGATACATATATATATATATATATATATATATATATATATATATATATATATATATATAGACATACACTAATGTTCTTTTTGTAGGAATTTTTGTTTGGCAGGTTGTTTTAAGGCTTGCATACATTTTCTTAATGGCTACTGCCTTATTTATTTCTACCACGAGTGCCTTATTTGCTAATGGCATGCACGATTTATGTAAACGTTTTCTTAGTTTCGTTCTTACGATTTATGTAACGTTTTCTTAGTTTCGTTCTTTAAAGGAAACGTTTTTTATTTATTTGACACATGACATTATATTTTGCATGCATAGCTACATACATATATACTTCGATACATACGTTTGTACATTTGTACATACATGCATACATAAGTACCTATATACATACATACATACACACGTACGTACATACATATACATACATAGATACATACACCTATACATACTCTCATACATAAATACATACATAGATACTTACATATACATTCATTCATACATACATACAGAGATACATATAAACATATATAAATACATCCATGCATATGTACCTATAATATACATAGGAATACAAGAGCATCGTGATCTCCATCGTAGACATAGTGGGATTCCCAAGTGAACGAGACATAAAGAACAATGGATAACACTTGGTCTTAGCGAAAATTGAATAGTTGAATTCGAATGCAATATCCTCCTATCACGAAGGTTTCCGGAAGTACATATTATTTTCCTCTAAAGTTGCTGTAGACAAAATAACCGCCTCCACACTCGTAATGAGGAAGGGTTTTCGTATTTGTTGAAATCAAAGTTCATGTTGGATATAGTGTCCCTTTTGTAACCAACCTCATAAGCAGACATCTACCGATAGAACTGGATGCTACTTCCAACTCAACGAAGTACCTGGACGTAGAGTGCTAGAAGTCCATTTTTAATTTGGCAACCTGCACTACAAGGAATAGGGGTGTATAGCGACGGTTAACGCGACACAATTTCATTGCTATAAAATTGCAAAAAGCATTGCAATAGGCATCATGCGTGGATCCTCAGTTAAGGGATGAGCTATAGGATGTTTTTATCGACGTGCGGCATGACGGGATGTAGGACGC
>CM035410.1:99293120-99470620 GCA_020310875.1 Ceratopteris richardii
GTGCATGAAAAGTGGGATTCTTATCCCTTGCAAGACTTTTAGAACTCTTGATTCACTTGAACTTGATTTGGAGATCTTGAAGTGTAGTTGTCCCAAACATCTAACTTGGATGTTTGTACAATGGTTAACTCCTATCCAACAATTACTTGATTTTATCACTTGAATAGAGGACTACTTTGTGCTAATGAGTTTAAAAATCCTATGTAGGAGTAGGAGAAAGTTTACGATTTTCTTTGAGTCAACCAAACTATAACTTGACTAATTCAAATTCAAAGGAAAATTGTCCAACTTAGGACACTTTTCTCAAAGACTTGAACTACAAGTTCTTGGGAATCGTCAATCAGCTGAGCAATTCCTAACTTCTCTATTCTAGAGTATACTCGACGCTAGAAAATCATTATGCTATAACTTGAAGCAAACTCAAATAAATGATTCCACTACTTATTATCTTTTGAAGATTGAAAAGGTTCTTGTATATAACATCTATCTAGGATGTTCAATTTAGTTATCCAGTTCTAACCGGCTAACCCTGGTCTTTTGCAAAAGGAATCACATACCATATATGAACCAATTCCAAAAGATTTAGAAAGCGAAAAGAAATAACTGAAATTATGTACAACCAACTCATACGTCGAAGATATGTAAACTTGCTATGAGTCAAAATCTAGATGACTCAGGACTTTAACTTCTCAAAGATCTGTTTCAATAGGGTATTGAGGCATTTTTTCTTATCTTTAAGGTAAATAAGCTAAATTCTCAAAAAAAAATCAAAGTAAATCGAAAACATCATCCAACCACAAGATACTAGTATAGAAACCTACATCAATGTCTCAACCCACTGAGGCTCTATTGATGAATTTTTAATCAAATAATGCTTCACTTGAGACCAAGTTTATGCCTATATTCATTCTTTATGACTCCTTACTGAGAATGCAATTCCTATGCATTTCTTTTAGTCAAAAGGGGGAATTTATCAAGTTACACTAGGAACTTGATGCTTGACTTAGTCAATCAAATCCTTGGTTGAAAAGATCAATTCAAAATCAAAGTCCAGCTTTTTCAAAAATTTATGAAATATTTCTTAATTAACAACACTTTATCTTGAAGTGTTTCAAGAACATCTTGGAAGTTACTTACTTCATATCTTCTGTTTCCTTGACCCTTGAAGTTATCTTGAAATATATTGAGAAATTACTTTTATCCTCCTTGAATTTAAACTTCTTCTTTGAAGTTTTGATTTTCTTGAGAATCAGATCTAACTTCAAGTTTTATTCTGTGACTAAAAGATAATCATCATCTCACGGTCCGATGTCCCATACCATCTTCCCTACATCGATCCGAGTATAAAATCTGGTGTCCCATGGCACCCTATTTTATAATCACATTGACGTGTGAGTGAATTCTATCCTAAACTCTAAACATCTCTTGATAGAGAACCTTCTTGCTTCAATTCTTTTCAAGAATTTTTGAAGTTTCAGGCATGATCTCTAACTAGATATTCTAGGTTTTGATTCCTTCACATGATCATTTCATAATCATGTGCTTTGCCTTAGAAACTTGAAAACCTCTTGATAGAATATCTATTCCTCTTTGCTAGGGTTCTCAAATGAAAACCAATCAGAATTCCAAGTACTTGAATTTTCACAGATTCAAGTTCAATTGGTTTATTCTTAACCAATTTGTAGTGACAAAAGCTTTTCACTTCTTGTCTTTAGATTCCTTTCTTTATTGATGCTTTAGGTACCTACCCTGGGGACTTTATATAGGAATCTCTCTACTGCCTATCTTAAGCATCTGCTCAAGCTTTCTGGATTTGTACCAAAAACCATTTAAGGATAAGAAAACATTATGTTTTACCTTCCACGGACTTAAGTACCGTCTTTATAGTTGCAAACTACATTCTTGGAATTTCATCACTCTCTTCAGACTTGGAATAGCTTACTCTTTTCACAATTTTCCATCGGATAAATGGAACCTAAGTGAATAATTCCCAAAAGGAATTTTATTGCCAATACTAGGGCAATCTATAGAGTAGTTCCAATCCCACATTCTTCGATAGTCATGAACAAGCTTGATCAAGTCTAGTTGACCTTGCAACTAAAATAAAGACTTAGCCTTTATCTTTAAAGATCTCTTGAACTATCTAAAGCTTCTTTGCTTACATGCATGATTTTTAGAGATCTTTCCCTTAATCAAGTCCAAGCATATACTAAGATCTTTCAGATTCTAAAGCTAAGAATCTTTCATACACTTGCAAGTGATATCAACCATTTGGACTTTAAGTACCACATCTAGGAAACTACTTATTGTTTAAAGAGTATGAAGAATTTCATTTTCACTATTTGGGAGAATGTTATTCTTCAAGGTCCTGAGATTCTTTCTAGCGAATCAATTAACTTGAGAAAATGAGTCATCTTGGAATCTTTTTCAATGCTGAAAGGATATTGGAAAGAAATTCTTAGACTTTCAAAAAACATCCAAAAGCTTTACTGATTTAGTTGTGTTCATTTCCTGAGTATCAAACTAGAGAATAAATATCACCTTTTGGATATGGTTTCCCATTCCATTATGAAAGTTTAAGTTGAACTTTTATTTATGTGATATTGACTCCTGTTCTTGAGTTTGATACAAGCTTCAATATTATTGGTCAATCTTTAGATGTTACTAGAGTACTTTAAACATATTTTGCCAATCAAAATTATGTTTAAAGTCCAAGCATCTATTGATGATTGATCCAATAATAATGCTACTATGAACACATAACTTTGAACTTTATAGCTTGTTTAGGAAAAGTTCATGGATTAAAGATCCATCTCTTGGAACTTTCTATTCCTAAATGAAAAATTTACACTGCTTCAAGTTCTTAGGAAGTTATCTCATTTCCTAAAGATTTCTTACTTTGGTTAACTCTTGAAGCTTCAATTAGCTTGAATGAAACAAAAAATTTAACTCTCTAAAAGAGTTCTTTCATATTTCCATGATTGCTTAGCTAGTTGCATCATATACTAGAGATGCAACTATAGAACATAACATCCTCTTATTGATGTCAAAGATCAATTGATGTTGAGGTTGAACCTTTGATTTCCATCACTTCTTGGGATGAAATCAAAAATTCCATTTAGCTTTATTTGATTTTTTATCACGTCTTGGGATAAAAGATCAAATAAAGGCGTTCATCAAAAAGTGCTCAAGTAACTAAGAAAACTCTTATCATCCTACTTGGATTTAAGATTTCTTAAATCCAAGCTAACGACTATATCTAGGCTTATCGTTAGGATTCTCTAAGTTTTCCCAAACTTAAATTCATCATGGAAACTTTGAAAGTAGCCTTATTTTCTTGCTATTGCAATGAGCAAGAAAATCGAACACTTTGAATTACTAAGGGTCTACTTTTTCTAATCAAGACTCCTAATTTGTGATACCTAAGTATCACGTTTAGGAAAAACAAACTACCTACTTGAGTTGCATGTCAACCAGGAGCCTTGCAACTATCTAGTTTGCTCTTTTTTCCTAGCTGTCTAAGTTGAGCTAGAAAAAGGAGATAATAAAACCACAAGTATTCAACTACTTTAATAAATAATCATGCATATACAAATGCCTATTCTTGAATGCAAATGCCTATTCTTGCATGCAAATGCATGTTCTTGCATGCAAATGCCTATGAGTGCATGCACGTGTTGGCGTTCTCCTTTCATGCACCAAACTTAAACCAAGCAATTCTTGAGCTTGGCATGTGTGCATCCAATCATCCATGCACAAACAATCTATCTTCTACCTTATAAAAGGTTATAAATATACATGTGCACAGACTTGAGTGCATCCTATTCCTTTTGCAAGCAAGAAGAAAATGTGTATGGTGCATGAAAACATTCTTTTGAAAGGAGAGATGCACAAACAATGTTTTGTAGATGCATGCCTATGCTTGTATTTAATGAGTGTTTCAATATATTTATGCTCTTTCATGTAGGTTTCAATGATTTTCATCAAGATTATCAAGAATGAAGTTTACTGCCATACTTCAATGATAAAAATGCATCCCAAAGGAAAGCAGAGAGCAAAAAATAAATATTGAAACCAATCATTAACTTGGAAAATACTTATCTCACAATTAGGCACGTCCCTCCATTGATCCTCTAGAAGAAATATTCTCCATCCTTTAGATCTCCATGTGCATGGCTTTTGCTCGCCCTTCTCTTCAGAATGGAAGAATATAGATGCAACATCTACATATGTAGCTCATGTAGATCGAGCTATAGTTGCTTCTAGCAAGAATTTGGGTTCCAATCTTAAGTCGCTTCCTGCGTCTTTCACCTTATCCTTCTTTGGGTTTAGCAGAAAAGATCAAAGATAACCTTTAGCAATACCGGAATCGTCTTTGACTATTGAAGCGGCATCTCTTTTAAGATGTAAAGTAAGAGCATAAAGCTCGGAGGTACTTTTCCTTGATTTGTATATTTTGAAATCAAATATCTGCAGCTGAACGCTTGAGTCTTCTGGTTTATGTGAAAGGCTTTCTTGAACCAGGAGAATGGATCGAACGAATCCCGTCTTCATCCGACAAGGATGATATATGCTAATATTCATCATGGTTTCTAATCTCGTGTGCCTTTTCTCACCCAAAAGAAGTATGGCCAGACATTGTTTGATTTTGTAGATAGAGACAAAACAATCAGCTCCACATCGCGAGATCAAATCTGTATGAAGGAATCTCTAATTTTTCTTGTGGTGGAGCTGCAGTACCAGATTAGATTAATCGCCTGTAGGGTTGTGCATCTTTGAATTCTACAACAAAAGTATGAATCGACATTCATTCCTAAAAGGTCTCGATCTCTGGTCGGTATCCCAATAGATGTCTGCTTAATCTAGATGGCTCCATGATCCGCAAAAGCTCCATGATTGGGCAATAGACAAGAATCGAGCTTTTGTGCACTTTCTTCGAAGGTGAGCTTTAACCAATAAGGACGACGGACTTCTACTAGCACTTCAGGGATTAAGGCTAATGGACACCTAAACTGTTAGGTTCTTGCACGAGAAAAATTCTTGAAAATTCCTTGCCATCAGGGTTGAATGGAAAGCCTCTCAAGCTTAGATTGTGAGTTTGATACCTCATCACCTCGACATCTATTCACATTATCTACGTGCTCAAAGAAACATTTTACTTTTTGGCTAAGTTTAGGAACTCCAGAGGCAGCCATAGATTCATGCAAATTCCTCCATGCATGCTTGTAAGGAAGATGATGAGCTAACAAGGTCACCATGGGAGGTTTGCCTAGGGTTTTGATACCAATGCAAGAGAACAAGGATTACAACAACCACATGCTAGAGAGATGACTCTCCTCCCAACCAAATGCATCTATATATAGCTCTCTTTAGGGGGCTGCCTTCTTGGGCAGGTGGATACTAACCATCCATGTGTGAGCATGTAACTGCATGTGCACCAAGTGTCCCAATTAACTCAAGTTAACTCAAGTGGATGCTTCTAGAAGGCTCTAGATCTCTTTGGGCAAAATACTCTCCCCATGTTCGCCATGGGGATTGAACCCAAGACCTCCTCCTTCACATCCTTGAGACTTAACCACTAAGCTAAGTGGATCACTTGTTCACAGACCTCCTAGTAAGTCTAAACTCGAGATCTTTGGTCATACACACGGCTCATCAAACGATGTCCGATTTGAGATCCATCTGAACTCACCGGACCCTAGATCATAGACTTACTTTATTACAATGAGCCATAAGTGTTCGCATCTCTTTTAGACACCACTTATGTAACCATCTTGTCCCAAGCTCTGTCTCAAGTGAACTAAGCACGTGTTCTTTATCCCTCTCATCATGCTCACTACAAAAATAAAAAAAATCATGTAAATAAAAAAATAAGATATTTATTTCAATTTATATTTAAAATTTATACTTAGTTCCACTACAATTAGACAAGGCATAGGTAAGAGTCACATAATGCTTCCATTCTTCTCTTGAACTCCAATCCATTCCCTATGTACACAATATTCCCCTCTCGCTCTATATTGCACTCTAGTCCTCAGGTGCCTATGCATGTCCTCATAGGCACCTCTGCTCTACTATCATGATCTTGTTGATATATTTAGGTAGTGATGTGTGTGAACACTCTAGGACCGCCGGGGCACTTTTTTCCCTCTTTAGGAGGTTTTTTTTTCCCCCGGCTTGTATATACGCCTATTACCCTAATGGGCTACTTATGTTTGTACATTCTCTAGTAATACATTCAGTCTTGTGTGTTGTGCTCCAAGCTTCTTCTTCTTCCTTGTGCTGTTCGCGTGCTTCCGCAGACGTCTAACTCCAACAATTGGTATCAGAGCAGGTCGTTGCTTCTTCTAGGGCGCCGTCGACACTCCTCCATTTGCAGTCTCAGATTCGCATGAAATTTGGTGAGCATACTCAGGGTGCCGAAATCGCGATCTGAGCTCGTTTCGGCCTCCGAACGCACTATCGCAGCGCTTGTGCAGGCTATTTCGTCCTTTTGTGCCAAAGGTATATACGAGTTTCTGTTCGCCAGTTTAAGCGTCTCAAAGTCTGCTACAGGTCTAGCAGAACTCGTCTGGGCAGTTCCGTTCAACTTTTTGAGATACAGTCAATTTTCTGCATCAAGGTATTTTAGTCACCGGCCATGGCTGAAAGCAGTGATGTATTCCGTATGTTGGCTGTTGAGGATAAGTTGGATGGTACCAACTACCCATTATGGGCTTATATGATGCGACATGTACTGGTTGCAAAAGGATTGTGGAACATTGTGCAGGGTGTTGAAAGACGTCCTGTTACACCTGTAACGACAGGTACTGCAAATACAGGTGTTGGAGCTGATGAAGATGGTGTCGAAGATGATATTCCGCAGATTCCTGTTCGTGCTGCTGTTTCTGTTGCACCTACTGCAGAGCAGATTCGTTGGGATGGCAGAGATGCCCAGGCACATGCATTGATAGCTTTGTCTGTCAAACGTGCCATTATCCCTCACATTCGCTCTTGCAGAACAGCAAAGGATGCTTGGGATACACTTACCACTTTGTACCAGGCTAGGAATGAGGCTTGTGTTGCTTACCTCCGAAAACAGTTGGAGAGTGAGCACATGAATGAAGGTGATTCTATGGACAGTTTTCTTACAAAGATCAAAGACCTGAAGGAACAATTGATTTCTGCTGATGAGGTTATACCAGATAGCTCACTTGTGTAGACCGTTCTGAATGGCCTTCCTGATTCATATCAGAGTTTTGCCTCTACTCTTCGATTGATGATGAAAGGCAATCCGAATGCCTTGTCATTTGAGGAATTAGTCTCTGTTCTGTTGCAGGAAGATCAGTCCAGGCAGAACAGGTCCATTATGCGTGTTGCAGATCAAGCTTTCCTGGCTAGTCAGAAGGGCAAAGGAAAATGGAGCTCTTCTACTAGTAAGCAGAAATCTGCAAATGCTGCACAATCGAAGAACCAGGATAAAGATGAGAAGAAATCAGAAAAGCAGAAATTGTTCTGCAAGTACTGTAAAGGAAATGATCATATTATAAAGAACTGTCCAAAACTGGCTGCTAAAGAGGCAAAGAAGAAAGAGGCTGGAATGGTTGTTGCAGAGGCCTCTACACCAAAAACAGAGTCCTCAAATCTTGTGCAGGAAGAAGAATGGGCGTTTACTACTGTCTGCAGTTTTGACCCATCTTCTCATGATCAGTGCATGTCTGCAGTAGACTCAGATGTTTGGTACTTTGAGAGTGGGGCGACCAAACATATTACCTCGCAGCGCAGTTTCTTCTCTTCACTCGAGCCTGCCCCTACAGGGAATACTGTCACATGCGCCAATAACTCCTCTTATCCTGTTATGGGAGTTGGTAAGATCATTTTGACTACTGCTGATGGTAGTTCTTTCACTTTGTCAGATGCTTTATTTGTGCCAGGGATCAAAAAGAACCTGTTATCAGTTTCTGCATTAGCCAAGATTGGCTTGGTTGTGAACTTCGTTGATGACAGGTGTACAGTCCATGATCTCTCAAATGGCGATGTGATTATTGCTTCTGGCATTTTATGTCGTGGGCTGTATAAGCTCATAGACTATGAAAGATCTGTGAATGATTCGGCATGTGCAGTTCATGATTCTCAGGCTATGTCAGATGCAAAGCTTTGGCATGCACGCTTTGGTCATCTGAATTTTGCTAGTTTGTTACGCCTGCAGAAATCTGAAATGGTGTCTTCTTTGCCCAAACTTGAGGCACCTGGAAAACATGTTTGTGAAGGCTGTATTTTGGGCAAAATGCAGCGTTCTTCCTTTCCAAAAGATGGTTCAGTTCGGGCTATGCAGAAATTGCAGCTTGTACATAGTGATGTCTGTGGTCCTATGCAGACACCCTCTTTTGGAAATTACCTTTACTTCGTGACTTTCATTGATGATTTTTCCAGGCATGCATGGGTATACCCACTCAAAGCAAAGTCTGAAGTGTTCATATGCTTCAAACAGTTTTTGGTTTTGGCTGAAAATCTGTCAGCATGTAAAATGGGCACCCTCCGTTCTGATCGAGGGGGGGAATATATGTCTTCAGATTTTAATGCATTTCTGGCTGAACGTGGGATAAAACACCAGTGTACAGTGCCGTATACACCTCAACAGAATGGAGTTGCTGAACGAAAGAACAGGTCACTCATGGAGATGGCGAGGTGCATGGTCAAAAGTCAGGCTGTACCACATAGTTTCTCGCTTGAGGCTGTCATGTGTGCAGCATATGTACTGAACAGGTGTCCCACCAAAGCGTTGCAGTCTATCACTCCATATGAGGCTTGGCATGACCGCAAGCCATCTGTTGCTCATCTGCGTGTTTTTGGTTGTTTGGCATATGCATTAGTGCCTGAACAACATCGCAGAAAATTGGATGATAAGGCAGTAAAATGTATTTTTGTTGGGTACAGTTCTGAAAGTAAAGGCTATCGTCTGTATCATCCACAGACTAAACGCATTCTGGTTAGCCGTGATGTTGTCTTTGTGGAAGATGCTATTCAGCCATTGCTTTCATGTACTAAGGAGACATCTGTTAGCTCCAAAGACATGTATGATACTTTGATGCCTCTTTTTACAGGTGGACAGGCTAGTGCTGGTCCTAATGAGGCAACTTCTCAGCCTTTGCAGGTTTCATATGATGATGCAGATCATTCCATTTCTGATGCAGATTTACATGATGCACTTGTTGATGAGAGAGCTGATATTGAACAGGCAAAAACTATGCCAAAATGGCTGGTGCAGACTTTGCGTGACAGCAAATTAGATGCACCTTTGTCATATCGTACTCGTTCAGGCTCTCATAGTACCTCCTTTGCATCAGATTGCTATGCTATGGCTGCATCTAGTCTCTGTGATGAGAATGAGCCTGTTTCTTTTGATGAAGCACAAAATTCAGAAAATTGGATGGCTGCTATGCAATCTGAATATGATGCTATAATGAAGAATGGTACATGGTCTTTATGTGACTTGCCTCCTGGCAAGAAGGCCATTGGCACTAAGTGGGTATACAAGCTGAAGCGTAAACCTGATGGTACAGTTGACAGGTATAAGGCTAGGCTTGTTGCAAAGGGTTATGCGCAGGAAAGAGGCATTGATTTTGATGAGACCTTTGCACCTACATGCCGTATGACTACTGTTCGGAGCATTTGTGCACTTGCAGCCCATCATGGTTGGAATGTACATCAGTTGGACATTAAAACAGCATTTCTGAATGGTGACTTGCATGAAGAAGTGTATGTTTTTCAGCCCCGTGGCTTTGTGCAGAAAGGGCATGAAAACCAGGTGTGCAGGTTAAAGAAGGCGTTATATGGTTTAAAGCAAGCACCACGTGCTTGGTATGAGAAGATACATGCCTATCTGATTGCACATGGTTTTGAGAACAGTCCAACTGAAAGCACCTTATATGTTAAGCGTGCTAATGATGTGCTTCTGATCATTGTTGTCTATGTAGACGACATGCTGCTCACTGGTCCTCTTGAGAAGCATATTGCTGATTTCAAGGCTGATTTGCATGCCTCATTTGAGATGTCTGATTTGGGGCATTTGCATCACTATTTGGGCATTCAATTTATGCAAGTTGATGGTGGAATGGCTTTGTGTCAAACGAAATATATTGACACATTATTGCAGCGTTTTGGCCTTGAAGACTGTAAGCCTATTGCCACTCCTATGGAGACAGGTTTACGATTGAGTCTTCATGATGCTGGAGATGCATTTGATGCTGTTCTCTATCAGCAGGCTGTTGGATGCTTGATTTACTTATGCATTACTCGGCCAGATATTCAGTTTGCTGTCTCACAGATGAGCAGGTTTATGCATTGCCCAGGAGTCACGCATTGGAAAGCGGTTAAGCGCATCTTTCGCTACTTGAGTGGTACTCGGCTACTTGGGTTGTTTTATCCCAAGGGGGGATCACCACCGCCAGATTTGCATGCTTTTTCTGACTCAGATTGGGCTGGTTGCTATGACACTCGTGTGTCCACCAGTGGTTTTTGCTTCATGCTTGGTAGCTCATGTATATCTTGGTTGAGCAAGAAGCAGCCTACTGTGGCCACTTCCAGTTGTGAGGCTGAGTATAGGGCAGCTTTCACAGCGACTGTTGAGTGTGTGTGGCTCAGACGCCTTATGGCTGATTTGGGTGTTGGCCAGTCTTCTGCCACCACCATCTTCACTGACAGTCAGAGCGCATTGGCAGTTGCGAGGAACCCTGTGTTCCATGCTCGCACTAAGCACATTGAGGTGCATTATCACTATGTCAGGGAGAGGTTCTCTGCTGGGGAGATCAGCTTGGCATATGTGCCCACGCAGGAGAACATTGCAGACCTTTTCACGAAGGCTCTGCCTAGGGAGAAGTTTGAAGCTTTCCGCAAAGCTTTGGGCTTACTTCCTTTTGTGGAGTGATTTCCACATAGCTCGGCACTTCCTTATACATGAGTGCCAGCTCCTTGTTCACCGCATCACTCCCAGGGGGGATTTGTTGATATATTTAGGTAGTGATGTGTGTGAACACTCTAGGACCGCCGGGGCACTTTTTTCCCTCTTTAGGAGGTTTTTTTTTCCCCCGGCTTGTATATACGCCTATTACCCTAATGGGCTACTTATCTTTGTACATTCTCTAGTAATACATTCAGTCTTGTGTGTTGTGCTCCAAGCTTCTTCTTCTTCCTTGTGCTGTTCGCGTGCTTCCGCAGACGTCTAACTCCAACAGATCTAGAGGTGGTATAGCTGTCGTAAAAATAGATAGATAAAAATAAATAAAAATATGTGTTATAATATCATTAAAAGAAATTTGTGAAAAAAAAACATACCTATGAGCAGATAGTTGTCTTCCTACATGTGGAGCCGCAGAAGAGTCCTCCTCTGATTTCTAGGTAAGCATCTGGATCGTAAAATCCAACTCATCATCAAGCATCTCTGAGTACTCATGCATGATGATCCCAAGAGTATCAGGTGGAACTCTTGCTCTGATAAGAATTTTTATGAGAGTGAGTTTCACCTTTCTCTCTCTACTAGGATCCATAATACCTATACATATAAAACAAAATGGGTTAGACATCAATATATATATATATATATATATATATATATATATATATATATATATATATATATATATATATATATATATATATATATATACATATATATATATATATATATATATATATATATATACATATATATATATATATATATATATATATATATATATATATATATATATATATATATATATATATATACATACATATGTATGTGTGTATATGTACATGTAGGTGTATATGTGAGTGTGTGTATGCATGTAAGCATGTATGTATGCATATGCATGTGCATTATGTATGCAAATGTATGCATGTGTGTGTATGTGAGTGTATGCATGTAAGTATGTATGTATGCATATGCATATGCATTATGTATGCATATGTATGCATGTATGTGTATGTGTTTGTGTATGTGTCTCTATGTGTTTGTATGCCTCTATGTGTGTGTCTGTGCATATATGTGTGTGTATGTGTCCATGTGTCTGTATGTGTGTGTGTGTTTCTATGTGTGTGTCTATGTGTGTATATACGTGTGTATGTGTATATATGTGTGTGTATTTGTGTGTGTGTGTGTAAGTTTGTATGTGTCTATGTGTGTATGTGTTTGTGTGTGTGTCTATGTGTGTAAGTGTGTGTGTGTCTACAGTGTGTATGTGTGTATGTCTGTGTGTATGCATGTGTAAGTGTGCTTGTGTATGTGTGTGTGTGTTTATATGTGTGTGTGTGTAAATCTGTGTGTATGTGTGTGTATGTGTGTATGTGTGTATGTGTGTATATGTGTGTATGTGTCTATGTGTGTGTATGTGTCTATGTGTGTGTAGGTGTCTATGTTTGTATGTGTATGCATGTAAGAATGTATCTATGCATATGCATGTGCATTATGTATATGCATGTGTGTGTATGTGTGTGTATGCATGTAAGTATGTATGTATGCATATGTATGCATGTATGTGTATGTCTGTTTACGTGTGTGTGTGTGTATGCATATATATGTGTGTGTGTCTCTCTCTACGTGTGTGTGTCTATGTGTGTATATGTATGTTTGTGTATGTGTGTGTATGTGTGTGTATGTGTGTGTATGCATGTAAGCATGTATGTATGCATATGCATGTGCATTATGTATGCATATGTGTGCATGTGTGTGTATGTGTGTATATGCATTAAGTATGTATGTATGTATGCATATGTATATACATTATGTATACATGTATATGTATGTGTGTGTATGTCTCTCTACCTGTGTGTGTATGCATATGTATGCATGTATGTGTATGTCTCTCTTTGTGTGTGTGTATGCATCTATGTGTGTGTATGTGTCGAAGTGTGTGTATGTGTGTGTGTGTCTATATGTGTATGTGTGTGTCTATGTGTATATATGTGTGTATCTATATATATGCGTTTGTATGCATGTGTATGTGTGTGTGTAAATGTGTCTCGATGTGTGTGTGTGTGTAAGTATGTGTCTATGAGTGTGTATGTGTCTATGTCTATGTATGTGTCTATGTGTGTGTATGTATCTATGTGTGTATGTGTATGCATGTAAGCATGTATCTATGCATATGCATGTGCATTATGTATGCATATGTATGCATGTGTGTGTATATGTGTGTATGAATGTAAGTGTGTCTCTTTACGTGTGTGTGTATGCATATATATGTGTGTATGTGTGTGTGTCTCTCTCTATGTGTGTGTGTGTGTCTATGTTTGTATATGTATATGTGTGTATGCATGTAAGCATGTATATATGCATATGCATGTGCATTATGTATGCATATGTATGCATATGTATGCATGTGTGTGTCTATTTGTGTGGATGCATGTAAGTATGTATATATGCATATGCATATGCATATGCATTATGTATGCATGTATGTGTATGCATGTGTATGTCTCTCTACGTGTGTGTGTGCGTAAATGCATATGTAAGCATGTATGTGTATGTGCATATATGTCTCTCTACATGTGTGTGTGCATATGCATATATGTGTGTGTATGTTTCTATGTGTGTGTGTATGTGTGTGTGTGTCTATGTGTATATGCATGTGTGTGTGTTTGTCTATGTGTATTTGTGTATATACATGTGTATCTATATATATGTGTCCGTATGCATGTGTATGTGTGTGTGTAAATGTGTGTGGATCTGTGTGTGTGTGTGTAACTCTGTATGTGTCTATGTGTGTGTATGTGTTTATGTGTGTCTATGTGTCTATGTGTGTGTATGTGTTTGCATGTATTTATGCATATGCATGTAGATTATGTATGCATATGTGTGTGTATGTGTGGGTATGCATCTAAGTATGTATGTATGCATATGCATATGCATTATGTGTGTATATGTGTCTATGTGTGTATGTGTGTGTATGCATGTGTATGTGTGTGTAAATCTGTGTATATGTGTGTGTATGTGTCTATGTGTGTGTATGTGTATGCATGTATCTATGCATATGCATGTGCATTATGTATGCATATGTGTGTGTATGTGTGTAAGTATGTATGTATTCATATGCATATGCATTATGTATGCATATCTATGCATATGCATATGTATGCATGTATGTGTATGTGTGTGTATGTCTCTCTATGTGTGTGTATGCATATATGTGTGTGTATGTGTGTGTGTATGTGTATGCATTTGTATGTGTGTGTATGCATGCAAGCATGTATGTATGCATATGCATATACATTATGTATGCATATGTATGCATGTGTGTGTATGTGTGTGTATGCATGTAAGTATGTATGTATGCATATGCATATGCATTATGTATGCATATGTGTGCAGGTATGTGTATGTGTATGTGTGTGTGTATGTCTCTCTACATGTGTGTGTGTATGCATATATGTGTGTGTATGTGTCTATATGTGTGTGTATGTGTGTGTGTCTATGTGTGTGTCTATATGTGTATACATGTGTATCTATATATATGTGTCTGAATGCATGTGTATGTGTGTGTGTAATTGTGTGTGGATGTGTGTGTGTGTGTGTGTGTAAGTGTGTATGTCTCTATGTGTGTGTGTGTTTATGTGTGTGTGTGTATATGTGTGTGTGTATGTGTATGTGTGTGTGTGTGTATATGTGTGTATGTGTGTGTGTCTATGTGTGTATGCATGTGTCTATGTGTGCATATATATGTGTGTGTATGCATGTGTATGTGTGTATGTAAATTAGTGTGTATATGTGTGTGTGTGTAAATCTGTGTGTATGTGTGTCTATGTGTCTTTGTGTGTATGTGTGTGTATCTATGTGTGTATGCGTGTCTGTGTGCATATACCTGTGTATGTGTATATATATGTGTGTATGCATGTGTATGTGTGTGTATGTGTGTTTGTGTGTATGTGTGTATGTGTGTATGTGTGTACGTGTCTAATATGTATGTGTGTGTATGTGTGTGTGTCTATGTGTATGTGTGTGTGTGTGTCTATGTGTATGTGTGTGTGCGTACCTTGCTTCAAAGGATGTGTGTGCTCAAACTATATCGATCTCTCTCTCTCTCTCTCTCTCTCTCTCTCTCTCTCTCTCTCTCCCTCTCTCTCTGTCTCTCTCTCTCTCTCGCCCTAATCCCAGCACAAATGTGTATGGAGAAATCAAATTTTTTTTTAACATTCCAGAGTGTCGCTTATGTGACACTCTGGTATACCAGAAGGTCGTGTATGCGATGCTCCATCATCGGCAGTTTGCCAACCTAATTAAAAGCATCGTTTGCTAGCAACACTCTTTGTGGCACATATTTTTAGCATCGCATAAGCGATGCTATGCATCCCTTATGCGACGATTCGTCCTTTAAAAAAAAAAATTATCGTTGATTATGCACACCCGCTTTTTTTTCATTGGGGGGGCATCGCTACACCCCCCTATTCCTATCAGTGCTGCTAGAAATGTGCAACATGACAAAGAATATGCCTCGTCTTTTCTTCGATGTTTCTGTGTAGCTATATTGATATTCTTCTAAGAAGACCCTTCCTTAGCCCACTTTCAGCGATGCTGAAAATAGCTTTTTATTCTGGACGAATTCGTCTCCTTGAAGAAACATATCCAAACAATACACAGAGATGGCATGTCATGGTTCATGTGCATACATAATGCCAAGTGAAAGGGGACAAATGTACAAGGCACTTCAGTGAAGAGCATGGTGTCATGATGTGGGCGGACAGATGTCGTTAGGAGACGTTCAACTGAACAGGAGCATTCTAAAAAGTTGTCCCTTTGAATATTGCTTCAGTACAATGAATGGATGCAAAGCTTGAACATGAAAAAGCTTGGCCTCTGTCAGAACATATCTCATCCTTTGCAGTACATCAGCGCCCATCAAATCTGCCAGCTTTGCGAATAGATTCCGTGCGTTGCAGGTGTACGATCGAAAACAGCTTGCTCGTTTGTGTAATTCACAATTTCACAAGCGCATGAACTGTTAGAGATCACTTCTCTGTCATCATGTTGCGCGTGCCGAGGGACGAGGAATAACATGATTGTTAAGGCTATCCAGATTCCATGTGCAAGCCAGAACTCTGAAAAGGGTCATGCACGTTGTTTACCTGTGAGGAATTCAATTGCTGTTATAGATTAATTTTCTGCCCCATCGTTTTGCGCATGCTGAGATAATACAACGAGGTGAGCTAAGCAGAAGAATTGCAAGTGTTACTACCGGATGCAGCGTTTGTGCTTCTTCCTCACGCACATACAGAAGAAAATAAAGAAAATCATGCTTCTACACTGCATAAACAGAGGCTGCATGAAGAAGCCATAGCTCTAAACAGCCATGAAGTTTGTTCTTTTGTTTTCACGTGACGAGGTCAGTTTCTTCGTCACTATTGTCAGCCATTCTCTGTTCCTTCTTTTTGTGAACATCCGTTACCTGTCGCATGTCTTAAAATGCTTGACAATTTACAAAGTGCGTAATGTTGAAGAAAATGGGAGGTTTGCTTTATGCCTTACTCTGCGTGATCTTTATTGCAAGTCATCTATGAATGGATTTTCATAAACGTGACTAGCTTCCAGGCTTTTTAAGGAAATCAGAATCGAATCAATGGACGGGCGAGTAAATACTCACATGATGCTAGAAATACAATTCAAAATTCGTTCTCTTTGTGAATTTCGAGAAACACCCTCGAATCATCATGGTCAGGTTAAGGGTTGATTGCCACAAACATAGATAGATTTCTTCCACTGTACGGTCAACCACTCCTAGGCTTATCTTAAGAGTTATGGATGAGATTTATTCCCGCGTACCCATTTCCAGGTTTAGATCTATAGGCTCTTAAAGTGCCTATGGGAATGAAATTTACACATGTAGCAAGAATGTGTGTGATTTTCTAGAAGTGTGTGATTGCCCTACATCTCTGTACGCACCTTCATTGGTGATGTACATGCGTTTTCGAATGTGTGAATCAGATCATTATCAGTTTTGTATCACACCATAACTAGATTCTCGTAGTACACTTGGAGAACCCTAAAACCTATTTTTTCTTAGTGTTGTGAACGTGATGTACATAAGGATCATTTGTATATTTTTTCAAAATCCCTTAAAATCTCCTCTTTTAAGTGAATATCACATTTGATTTCCAACGAGGAGAGAACGTGAGATACATCAATTGAAGAGGTGATAGTAGTAAGAGTGCAATTTGATTTTACGTTGTTCCATGTAAGACCTTCATATTCAAGAACTAGCAAGTACGAATATGATTGTCTCCTTTCTACGTGGTGTATAAAATTGCTTATATATTTCATATTTTCCTTTTTAGTCCCTCAAAATAGGTTCTTAACATAGTTCTCTAAGTAGGAGTTGAGAGAGTAGAGACAAGAGAACATGATCAACATGTATGTATTAATGCACATAAACTACAATGATATTGGAAATGAATGATTGCACAATATGAGAGCAATTTTAAAGCTATAGTTGAGCTCAACACCAAGTAGAACCCCTCTAAAAAACTCTTCCAAATCAAGCTCTATTTCATGTGATATTTTGTGTCACTTTTATAGCTAAAGTTGGAGCCAATTTTCAACTTTTGAATTTCAAACTCTACCAAAAAGTGTACCTAAATTTTAGGACTTCCTTTCTCATAAATTTGATAAAAAATCTCATTGTTGATTCCATATTCCACGTGAATGTAAGTGCCTTATTTACATATGCACTTTTACAAGGAGTAAAACCAAACTTTTACAAGTGGGTCTTCATATGTGACTTCATTTGTGTACATAGAAGTGAATAGCTAATTGTCCAAGTATGTAGCCTTGGATCTATTTGCAACAACATCTCCCTTAAAGCCTAACATGCTTGAGCTTCATCTTTCCTTGATCTCCTCCAATCCATACATCATCTTGAACCTGTCCAATTCAATTCCATCCAAAGATTTAGTCGACATATCTACACATCATAGGTTTGTAGACACATAGGACAATTGGTTATCCTTGCTAAGTAGCTTCTCTCTCATAGGATTAGTAGCCAAATGTATTGAGCTAGTATTCTCTCCAAAGATCATTCATGTGTATGTATGTAACCCCACGTATGATTAGAATAACGTTTAACTACATTGCCTCTTGTGTTGAATTTGCTAGGCCCCTATATTCAGTTTCAGTTGAGGGCAATGCCACAACTAGTTGTTTCTTTGATGATCATGAAATTAACTTACTTTCTCTGAGTAATGAAAACACTAGAATCTGAATTTACAAGCTCTAAACCAAGAAAGCATCAGAATCCTTCATTTGAGCTTTGATCTTCTTGATGCCATTGGAATCATTCCCTATAATGATGATATCATCCACATAAGCACCTAGATAAGTAACCTCTCAATTAGTCTTCTTAATGAACAAAGAAATTTCTACTTTGCTTGGTTTGCTTCAAACCATATAGTGCCTTCCTTAATTTCTATACATAATCACGTTTGTCTTTGTCTTCATATCATGGTGGTTGAGCCGTGTAGACTTGTTTAGAGATCCATCCACTAAGAAATGCATTTTTAACATTTAATTGATACAAGTTCCTATTCTTTGAAGCGACAATACCTACTAAGACTCTGATAGTTGGCATCCTAACCACTAGTGAGAAGGTCTCCTCATAATCCACTCCATGGGTTTGAGAAAACCCCTTTGCTTCTAGCCTTGCTTTATACCTCTTGAATGTGCCATCTGAATTCTTTTTCACTTTGTAAATCCACTTGGATCTTATCACCTTCATGGATGGTTTCTTCGGAACCAAATGCCAAGTGCTATTCTCTTGAAGTGCTTCAATTTCCTCTTGCATAGCTTCTATCCATTCTTCCTTCTTGTTAGCTTCTTCAAATGTAGATGGTTCCTCTGACATAGACTCCTTAGTCACATAAATAGAATGCTTGGTGACTAGTGATGCATCATAGCCAAACCTTCTAGGTTTCTTGATTTCCCTTTGATATATTCTAAGTCCCTGATTGGATGACTCTAGAATGTCTTCCAATTTTTTAATCTTTTCTTTGCCCTTTGACTTCCAAGCTTTGAATTCTTCAATATTGATATGTTCTTCGTCCTCTAAATTGATAATTTTAGATGCATATGGTTCTTCCTTGGTCAGATTTGGAAAATCATTCTCCAAATCATAGGGTAGATTTACTTTCTTGAAATCATCCTCAAACCAAGAGTTATTTTCATCAAAGACCACATCCCTACTAATTGTAAATCCTTTGGTAGTGGGATTATATAGCCTATATCTTTTCTAATTCTGATCATAGGAAATAAATATGCATCCTTCAGCCTTTAGATCACATTTTTCCCTAATTTGTGAAGGGAATTGTGCATAAGCAATGCACCCAAAGATCTTACAATGGTCCAATGTGGGTCTCCTACCATTCCATGCTTCATAAGGTGTCATCGCATCCAGAGACTTGGATGGAAGCCTATTGATTAGGTAAGTATCTATGGAAACAACGTGTGGTCATGGATAAATAGGGCATTTTTTCTCATTCAACATTGATCTTGGAGCTCTACTATCAACCTATTTCTTCTCTCTACCACTCCATTCTGCTCAGGAGTGTACCCTGTTGTAGTCTCTCTCTTTATGCCTCTGTCTTGTAAGAAGGAATCAAACTCATATGAGAAATACTCACCATCTATAGTTTGCTTTGGTTGCTTCTTCAAGGTTATAAAATCCATCCAAAGTTGGTTCTTTCTGGCCCTTATATTTGATGAGAACTATAAAGATAGCACATTCGAACTCTCTTAGGAAGTCTTACGATTCCTAATATGAGGCAAAAAAAAAAATCAGAGATTAAATTGAGTACGTAAGACCTGTCTAAAGCATCATATGCACACCATGCAGCTAGTCTCTCTTGCTCCTCTTTTCTAGGTTGATTTTTGCTTCTAAAGGTTAGCCTTTGTTCATCTCTAGAGATGTATCCATACAAGCTTCTTCCTTGGAGGTAAGCCTTCATCCTTAGGGACCATGCTAGATAATTGCCATTGTCCAATTTATCAATGAATGATGGAAATACATCTCCCATTTTACCTTGATGTTGCTCTGATACCACTATTGGAGGAGATGGTGGACATCTTCTAGAGATGAGATGGTGCTTCAAATTCTTGCTTCACAATAGACAAAATTGAGTTGATGAGTGCAAAGAAGATTCCTTGAGCTTTCCAAGAAGTACAAATAATCACCTAAGTTCTTTGAAATATGATTATGGAATCATTTGATCAAAACAGATAGCATTTACATTGACCTTGAATCAAAAACTTTCCATTTTGGTCACTACACTTGCTCTAGAGAAATGAATAGTTCTCTTTCTCTGCTAACAATTGGACAAAATCCTTTTGGTAATATCTACTTAGCTTAGATAGATAAATTCTGAAAGTCATTTCATTCAAAATGATCAGCTAGGCAAGAAGAATGATCTTTAGCAAGTGTGGGGTGTATCCTGACTTTTTAGGAGCTGAACAGATAGCAGACCATAGAGTAGTAATTTGAAGATTGTTGTACAATGGCTGAAGCACTCAAGATGAAAATTTGTAGCATACAACTAGACTGTCTAATGAAGCTATAGAAACTTAAATAACTCAAAAGGATTAAGTACAAGCTGAGAAAAAGCTATAAGAAATTCATTGTTTTGAGTAGTACTTGATAGAGAAGAGACAAGAGAACATGATCATCATGTATGTATTAATGCACATGAAGTACAATTATACTGGCAATGAAGTATTGCACAATATGAGGGAAATGGTAGAGCTATAGTGTGAGCTCAATACCAAGTAGAATCCCTCTGAAAAACGTGTCCAAATCGGGCACTATTTCGTGCAACTTTTTGAGTCACTTTTATAGGTAAAGTTGGAGCCAATTTTCAACTTTTGAATTTCAAACTCTATCAAAAGTGTACCTAAAATTTAGGACTTCCTTTCTCATCAATTCCACCAAAAATCATGTAATTGATCCTCCAAACCCCATGTGAATGTAAGTGCCTTTTTTACATATGCACTTTTACAAGGAGTGGAACCAAAACTTTGCAAGTGGGTATTCAGATGTGACTTCATGTGTGTACGTAGAAGTAAATAGCTAATTGTCCAAGTATGTAGGCTTGGATCTATTTGCATCAAAAAATATGTCCCCTTATTATGACTTAATATGAGAATGATTCCTTTTTCAATTCAAACAATTATATATTTTCCAGATTCCTTGAGAGAATAGGAGCTCCTAAAAATTCTCCAATACATAGAAATGTAGATCATCCTCACAGACAAAATCTTTGAATAAAGAAAAAATGTGGCCAAAACAACAATTGATGTGTATATTGATAGGTCTATATTTCAATACATACATAGCAAACGTATAACCCTATGTCGCTATATATTTTTGTATATATACTTATCTATATCCAAAAATCATCTATTTTTATGTATTTACGTGTATATTCTTAATTTAATCTTAAAATTCTAATCTCTTATGTATCTATGTATGTTTACTTCCTTAAACCTATTTTTTAATGTAATTACATATATGTAATGATATTAATCATAAACCCCCATTATTTATGCTGTCTATATACTAATATGAATAATAAAGAAATATATAAATAATGTAAACCTCAAAAACCTAAATGTTTATGTATTCACATATATAAACTAATATAAATCCTAAAACATTATTTTTTAATGTATTTTTGTATATGAATACTGATATAAATTTGGTTGGTCAAGTCTTTTCATTAGTGCTAATCAAGTAAAAAGATGACGGAGGCTGATTGCAAAAAGGGCACTCTAGGCAACATGTATTTTGATTTCAACAAATAAGAACACCCTTCGTGATTACGAATGTGCAAGCGGTTATTTTTTCTACATCCAGATCTAGAGGAAAATAATATGTACTTCCGGAGTTCTTCGTGATAGGTGGATTTGTCATTCGAATTCAACTATTCGATTTTTTCTAAGACCTAGTGTTATCCATTGTTCTTTATGTCTAATTCATTTGGGAATCCCACTATCCATAGGATGGAGATCACGATACTCTTGCATTCCTATGTATATTATAGGTATGTATGCATGGATGTATGTATTTATTTATGCATATATGTATGTATGTACGTTTGTATGTATGTTTGTAAGCATGTATGTATGTATCAATGTAGATGTAAGTGTTAGATATGTTCGATTCTCCACCCTCAAGTGACCACAAATGATCCATGGTGCTATTCCTTGTACGCCCCTCATTATGAGAAGCTAGTGTGTGAGCCCACATATTTGTGGAACCCTAGCTTCTAAGTTAGATGAGATCTATGTGTGATTGGTTATGGTAATAGATGATCTTTGGGAGCTTAGCCATTAGATCAGGTAGGGCATACACTATCGGGACATTGGGTTGCCATTCAAGGAAAAAAAAAGCTGTTTGGCATCCCATAGTTTCCCCATAGAACCTTAATGGTGGGTGTGTAGAGGGGGGCTTGCCCCTTGCTACGGGGTCCGAGGGCCCTATCCCCCCAGCCCATAGGGCCGAGATGGTAGGACTTTTGGTCATAAAGGTATTGTTGGATTGTATATTTTTTGAACTATTTTGTATCTCCCAACAATGTTTATCTATACAGACACCCCTTGCAAAAGCTATATAAGCATGGCACAAGTTGAGCTTTACATAGCATTACACACTCGTAAGCCCTTCTTCTAGATTTTGTCTAGATCGCTATCTAAGCTCCACATTGGAAGTGCACAAGTGGATAGCACCACCGTTGTAACTCCATTAAGCTTGGCAATATGAGAATTTGACTTCTCTACTAGTCTATTCAATTGTGTTGTTATTTTCTTCTTATAGTAAATATGTATGTATGTATTTATCTATGAAAATATGTATAGGTGTACTTATGAATTATGTATGTGTGTATGTATGTATTTGTGTACGTGCGTATTTGTGTATGTATGTATGTACGTACGTATGCTCGTGTGTATATATTTAGGTATTTATGTATGCACAAATGTACAAATGCATATATCCAAGTATATATGTATGTATGTACAAATGTACAAATGCATGTATGTATGTACAAATATATACTTGGATATATGCATGTATGTACAAATGTACAAATGCATATATCCAAGTATATATGTATGTAGCTATACATGCATAGATAATGCCATGCGTCAAATAAATAAAAACCGTTTCCTTGAAAGCAGGAAACTAAGAAATTTTTTACATAAATCTTGGATGCCATAAGGAAATAAGGCACTCATGGCATTAATAAATAATACAGTAGCCATTAAAAAAATACATGCAAGTCTTAAAACAACCTGCAAAAGAGACATTCCTACGAAAAGAATATTAGTGTATGTCTATATGTATGTATCTACGTACATATTTATGTTTATATGTATGTATTTATGTATAATCAGGTTTGAAGTACTTATATCTTACACATTTTATGATAGAATTGTGATCCAAAACGCAACATAATCCATAATTTTCTCAAAAAGTTTGAATAAGGGCACCACTCATAATCATAATCATATAAAAATTATAAAATAAATAAACAACATATATAACAAATATAGAACTCGTACTCATCTAACATGTTTATCAAAAAATAAATATCTAAGGATACAAAATATTCCATAAGATTATGGATCTTGCAATGAAAATTGAGAAACCCTCGATGTAGCTTGGATTGATCTCTTAGAACATGTAGGGTGAAGAGCACTCTCTTACCATACCTTCCAACTAATCTAAATCTTCGATTAATAAAAAATAACAAATGATTTCACAAGAGTAGGGATGTTAAAATGCAAATTTGAGAAATCTTTAAAATAATTTGCATGGAGCTCTTAAACATGCGAGGTGAAGGCCACTCCCTTAACATACCTACCAACGATAACCATACTGAATTGTTATGTTAGTCATACCTTCTCATGTATATTAGCTCTGAAAGAATAGACGTTATAAAAACAACACTTCTCAAGAAAAAAGATAAAAATATAAGTCATATCTAATCATTTTTTTTCAACAAATTACAATCATGTTTACAAAGGAGAAAGTAGGAGAGAGAAGGAGAAATACAAAGACGGCCAAAGACCTTATTTCCCTGCTAAGGGGAAGAACTACTTGGGAAAAACTATAGATCTATATAATTTCTTGATCTCCTTCATGCGGGAGTCACTTGCTTTTGAGTACATTGTTCTCTATTAATAACACGCTATGGTGATTGAAGTGAAGAAGTTTTCATTCTTTCTAATCATTTTAGCACGAAATTCCATGAAGGACTTAATAAACCATCCATGATGCCGAATCTCAAAGTTTGTAGAGAAACGTTCTCTCCAAATCTTGAAGAGGACCTTGCTTTTTAGTGCATTCTAAATGGTAGAGGAGAACCCAACCGCCTCCCCCAAGAAGGGCCTGTTTTCAGTCAATCAACCGATCAAAATGAAGATGATCTATGAATCTCCTCTAGAGAATGACACTGTTTGGGCACAAAATGAACACATGTGCAAGGTCTTCATGCCCTAGATGGAACCTTTTACAAGTCATGAAACCACAAATATAGCAGCTTCCATGTTCGCCTAGATGCCATTGTGGGGAATGTACCATAGGAGTGTTGATTTCTTACATTCCATTAAGAAGGTGCCAAAGATAATTGAATTTCATATTTTTATACAAATGTTTTTTAGCTATTAGGAGGCTCTCCTTTTAAGTTCCCATTATACTAGAGATAAAAAGCCAAATGAAATCATTGGATCCAATTTCGGTCAATTCCTTCCAATCATTTTCAATCATGCAATCCTGATTCGTCGTACTCCAATCCAACCAAATAGAGGTCACAAAACGAAAATCTCATAGGGCTAATTGCTTTGTCAATAGGGGCACGCAAAAGTGTATGGTTAGAGATATTTTTGAAGATCAACTTTGACCATGGTTCATCAAAGACAGATATTCACAATATGATGTGATTCTCTTTGTATATCTTAATTGGCATTTGATATGTTCAATTCTTTTGATGATGACTATCAAACATTACCCACATTGGTTATGTCTAGCACTACATCGCAAAAGTAGGTTGTTTTTCTCAATGGGGTATCATTTTCCAATGTCTTCTCCTCTTACATGAGCTTGACTTGTCTATGGGAAGCTAGAAGAAGATTGATTTCTTAAGATCATGAAATACTGGATATACATTCCTTGTCCATTAGATGTGTTCCTTCATCAGATACCAAATTATACATGCCTTAGATGCTTCACTTGATCTAAATATTACATTTTTCTAAAATTATCTATCATACTTGGTTCTTCTTGATGTATATACGTATGCATCATAAAATCTCTATAAAGATTTAAGATACTTAGAATATTCTCACTAAAATATAATTTTTGAGGTATAATTGATTGCAATACCTTCATGTATCTCCTAATTATCTTGTATACAAGCGTATTGAATGCTTCTACCCAAGACTAATCTCCTATTTGTTCTCTCAATAATGCTAGTTGGTTTTGTGCAAGAAATGAAAAACTACCCTTAAACTTCATGTTCATTTCATTATTAATGAATGATATTCAGAAGAGGTCTTTTTCTTCATAGATACAAGAAATATTCAATTTTTGACATGTTTCATTCTCAAAAATCCTATGTTAATTTTCTAATTGCTTCATAGAGTTAGCTTATACCTAAAACTTAAATACATTAACATCTTTCTGTTCGGGATGTAAGGGTTATGGGATCTTACCCCTATATTAATATATATACATCATATATAGAGCATTGCCTCGAGGGAGATCATTATGTGTGTTTTAAGGCTCCCATGCATGTGTGCACATCTATCCGCTCCTCTCTCTCTCCCTCCATCTCCTCCTTGCTCCTCTTGTTTTGCACACCAAAGCCCTTCATTTGTATGAGAGCTTACATGAAGGCTTGTGTGTAAGAAGCTACAATGGAAGCTTAGGTTACAAGACGTGAAAGTGCAGGTCAGTACCTCTCAACAAATGTTCGGTAGTTTGGCCATAATGCAAGTTAGAACACTCGGGTTGATGCATTTCAAAGTTTTTGCATAGCTAAAACAAAGGGCTACAACTTCAATGAAGGGCATATAACCTAGTTCAGAGTTTCTAAACCACTAAAAAGTCAAAAAATGGAGACTCATGTAGACAAGGAATCTAAATCACTTGGACAATAGGTCAATTTTTGGACCATAACTTGAGTTCTACAAGTCTGATTCAAGCAATTCAACTTGATATGTGTAGCGTGGAAAAAAAATTACAAGCTTGTAGAAGAACATAGATCCAAATTTGGAGTTTGAGGTTGTTGAAATTGCAAAATACAGAGCAAAAATGCTGCAAGTGAAGGTGAAATTGACCATAGATGTTTGTTTTGTGTGTGTCTTGAACTACACACCTCCGTTTAACGAGTTCTATATATCCTTGCATAGCTAAGAAAGAGTTATTGAAGTTTGTTGAAGATAAAAGTTTAAATTCAAATTCTATCATCTCTGAAATAGCAAAACATAGAGCATCATATTTTCACCATAGAAACCTTAATTGCTTTTAGAGGTTCATTTTGCTTTGGAACTTCTTCGAGAGAGATTTTTTGGTGTGCAAGCTCTTATTTTTAGAGCCTAAAGGTACTCTCCATGTATGATCACTATGGTAGATCCTCCATATGAGAGTAGGGCATGCTCTTGTCACGTGTTTGGCATGTGAGATGACATTGTGGTATAGCTTTTTTGTGGCTTATGTCATCATGAGTTTGGCCATGGTATTATCAGTGGATGTGTATTGGCATTGTGGTCTATATCTTGATTATGCCACTTGGTTACGGATTTACTTGCCGATTCCACATAATTTTATGAGAGTTGATTTTGGATCTTGGTTGGTACATGATCCTGATTGAAATCTCTAGTGTGATTCTTGACATATGTGGATGGTGATTCCCACATGGTTAATTTGGCTTAGAGTCCATTTTGCAAGGGATATGATGCCGAAATTTTATCAACTTTTATGCTAGAAGAGTACTCTAGTAGATTCTTTATGCTTGTGTAATAGCTCTGGATGGCTACTTATCTGCATTCATTTGGACTTGATCACAGGTTATTTGTAATAGGTTGGACCATCTTGCAGGATTCATTCTTGAGTGGGAGGTGTATCACCATTGTATTGGCATTTATTGCCATTAGTTTTTCACATATGTATTTGCCATTATCTTTGATTGGATCAATGATAGGTGGTGATAGGTTACTCATTATTCTTTTGTTATTGGTTATCTTGTTATGATTGCTCAATTTACAAAGGATACTGTGTCAATTATTTTCCAAGATTCTTTCACATCTACTTGGTCAATTTGGAGATTTGCTGAGTAGGCTTATGCTTATGGTTTTATGTGCTTGCTAGATGCATGGTTATGTGATATGTGGTTCACATGGTTTCTTCTTTAGTGAGATATTTATGATGTGAGTTATGCATATGAATATGCAAGTATGATCCTATTGAGGATAGAGTATTGTTTCTAGTCTCTTGTTATATTTATAGTCTTTTGGATTGCTAGCATGGTGTCTTCTTGATTTGGTGGCATTGACTTTGTGAGATGGAAAGCTCATATGTGGCATACATTGGTTCGTGCAGGGTTACCCATGTATGTGCATAGAGATGTACAGAGGCCTCGTGACATGCATGACCATGTATGGATGGATATGGATGCATTGGTCAGCTTCACTATCTGATTACAGCTTGTGGATTATATATATGAGTCTGTTATGTATGAGGAGTCGAGTAGTGCATTATGGTAGAGACTACATGATATGTATGCGAGATCATTGAGTCATGTGAGACATAGATCACATCGACAAATTTGATGTTGGCACTATGGTCATGAGGGCCATATTCGACGATGTTGCTTCAGGTGGATGCGAAGATGACATCAGAGATATGCATGTGATGTAGGTCAGGTAGTGATTTTAGAGAGTCTATTTCAATAATGGTGATATCACTCGATAGCACACATATGGCTTGGTTGCTTGATGCACCAGCCAATTTTCATGTTACGCCACATCGTGAGTGGTTTTATCGATTCTCAGGTAAGAGCCATGGACGTGTGCATATGCTTGATGGTACGAGGTGCAGGAGATATATGCCTTATGCTACTTAGTGGAGCATCAGTTAAACTCAGACATGTATGCTATGTGCCTTCATTTCCTATGAGTTTGATTTCAGTTAGCGAGTTACAAGAGAGTAGATGTTATGCATTCCTTGGTGAGCATCATTTTCAATTGTAGTTGGGATATCTTATGCTTGGCAGAGGTGCTAGAATTGGGTATAGGTATCCACTACAAATACTTCATGTGAGAGACAATCGCATCCTAGTGGGAGTTCAGCCTTATGTGTGATGTGAGACTCATCATGTCGCATTTTATCTACCTACATATAGGTCTATTGATGTTCATGATGCCCATATATAGCACGATTTAGATGCTCTTCTAGATACATATATAGAGCATGTTTTGGATGTTGTTGATGCTTGTATAGAGCATGATTTTGTTGATCATATGGATGCTCATGTGGAGCACACTTTGGATGATCATTTGAATGCCTTAGAGCATGATGTGGATGCTCATGTACAGCATTGTGATGATACTTGATTAGAGTTTGATCATAACTTTGACCTTGATGTTGATGTTGTGTAGTTACCTCATGTGGAGCATGATGATACACTTTGTGTGTTAGAGCGAGATAGCTCTTATGATACATAGTGTATGCCAGAGCATACTAGCTCTTAGGGTGCACAACTAGACACATCCTTGGTTGAGAGGATGATTGATTTAGATGTTGATGACTCACCGATCATGTAGTCATTCTTCGATTCGATCATGCCACATGTTGACATAGACATATCAAGACATGTTGGTCTCGATGATCGTGCTTTGGATACCTTGGACATAGGCATGGTTGACATGCTTAGGGTACCTTTGGGACTTTGATGTATGAGTTGTTATGCTTCAGACCAGGAGTGCCATATCAAAGAGACAAGTATAAGTTGGAGAAACCATGTAAAAGTGGTAGTAACAATCCCCCTTTGAAATAAAACAATCCAAGTAGACAGGTGCCACTCAAGTATCCAAAGATGCACTTGAACATTTCTTATTGCTTCACACTTGAGCAATGCATAAACCTACTTATTTGGGAGAAAAAAATACTATTTATCAAGCCACGTTATGCATAAGTAAATCGTGCATCCGATAGTTTGTTAATAGAGAACAACATGAAATGCATCTCCAATATCATTAAGACTCAACTATAAACATGTTTCCATGGAAATGGGGATAATTTTATAATTTTCAAGGCCTAATTATTGCAATAATGTATCAACAAATTTCTTTGACAAAAGCTATTCCTACATCGACTTGGATAAGTTGAAAGAGGCATGCGAATGAGCTTTGAATTCTATAGTCTGCTTCCTATTGGGGTGATTTGGCAACACGTCATGAAAATATACATCAATGATCATAAATACATCATCTACATGCTTAACATATAAGGTGCTCTTATTTGGACTATTCTCAAAACCATCCATGAGCGAGTAGGTATTTGTCTTTTCATAGAAAGAACACGTTGCTTGCTCCAACCCTTATGATGCATTTTTGAACGTGCACACTTTTTTCATGCCCTTTCTGCTTAAAACCACAGGGATAAAAGACATACACTTCTTCATGTAAATCACCATTTAGAATGCAATTTAATATCCAGTTGATGTGCATTGCAACTATGCTATGTTGCAAGTGTACAAATGCTACGGTTAGTGGCATTTTGGTAGGTGGGAGCAAAGTTCTCATTAAAGGAAATGCCTATCTCTTGAGCATATCTCTTGGCAACAAGCCTAGCCTCATACTTGTCATCTCTTGCATCACACTTACATTTTAGCTTGTATACCCATCGAGTGCGAACGGTCTTTTTTTGAGAGTGAAAATCACAAAAAGAGCAAGCTAGTATGATTCTTCATAGTAGCATCATATTCTGATTCCATAGCAACCATCCAATTTTTTGAATTTTGTGTTTCATAAAAAAGAAAGAGGCTCATTTTCATCACAAAGACTAGAGGGAGAGATTGAAAACTAATATCATGCAAAGGAAGCAATATAAGAGCCTCAATGTGTAGGTTATGACAAAGTTTCATCTAATTTTCCATCTTTCAAAGTTTGCACTAATTAGGCATAGTTTTAGCCTCTTCTATGTGAACCATCTCATCAACAAGTGCATCATGTAAATTTGCATAAGAAATGCGACAATTTGGAAAACATCATGTGGAACCTTAAAAGGCTGAGAAATTCCTCATTGGACCAACACTTGAATCCACCTATAAAAAGAGGCAGCAATGTGTAAGAGAAACATCATTTGAGCTAACTAATGGCTCCTTGGTACATGAGAGTAATGGCTCAATTATATCTTCCTAAAAGACAACATCAAAGATGAATAAAGTGTCTTTAGTTTGTGGATGATACACATGATAAGCTTTGCTTTGAGACTTATACCCAACAAAAATACATTTTGTTGATTTATAATCAAATTTCTTGACTTTTTTCTTCAAGCACTAATGCATGTGCCAAAAAACCAAAGACATGCAAATGAACAACATATGGCTTGCAGCCATGCCAAGGCTCAAATGGAGTGATCACCTATAATAATTTAGTTAGATACCTACTAAGAACATATGCTGTACAGATAACCACCTTCAAGCTAGAATGTATTTGGTAAAACCTCACTTTTGACCATACACCTCACCTTTTCCATGAAAGAACAATCCTTTCTTTAGGAAAATCCATTTGGTTGAGGTGTATATAAAAACATACAATGATTGTTTATCCCACACTTGGCCATATATGCATTAAAAATCAGAAGACATGTATTCCCTCACTCGATCAGAAGAGAAGGCTCCTTACAGGCTAACATATTTTTAAACATTACCAAGAATTTTTTGAAACACTTGGGACTTTCTTTAAATGCATACATCCATGCATCTGTGGAGATTTCATCAATAAAAGTCACGAAGTGAAGGTACTTCCCAAATGAAGGTGTTTGCATAGGATCACAAACATCACTATGAATAAGCTATCATTTATGAGCAACTTGATGTTAACCATGTTTTTGGAAGAAGGAATGGTGCAGTTTTTCCAAAACTAAAACCTTTTAAGACATGTTTAAAATGTGCCCTAAGTTTGGGTAGAGAGGACATCATTTTAGATTTCTGTATGCAAAGCAAACTAGAAAAATTTAGATGAACAAAGTGTCGATGCCAAAGCTTTGCATCCGATATAGCATAAGAATCTTGACCTGCACATGCTTAATCATTCATATGTTTTACATAGTGTGAGAGCTTATACAACCCATGACATAAAATTCCAAAAGCAATAATAACATCACCACTTGAAAGATCATGAATTATACATCTATGATCAAGAAATTTGACAATCAAGCCAAAATTGGCTAATGATGAAAATGAAAACATATTTTTCTTCATCCTTGGCACATATAAAATAGCTTATAGTGAAAGAACTACCATTACTAGTAGTCATAATGCTCACACTAATTCCCATTGGAGGAGAAGAGGAGTTAATAACACATGTCAATATTCCTTGTAGGGGTAGGCTCAAGTGAACTAAAGGAACTTCTCTTTAAGGTAATAAGTTTGATTGCCTCATTATCAAAGTAACAATCATATGAGTCTACCATAGACATATAATAGCCATTGGAAGAGGATTCATAGGAAAAAATAAGAGAAATTGCACATTCCCTATTCTAAATAAGATTAGGAAAATCTCTTTAGAACGTGTCATCAAGAATTCCTTATTCATCTGCCGAATCTCCAACTATTGGTGGATATAAGAAACAGGAGCCTCATTTCTTGCCTTGTATAAAGTGACACTACAAGGAATACGGGCACAGAGCGATGGTTAAGGCGACACAATTTCGTCGCTATAAAATTGCAAAATGCATCGCAATGAGCATCGAGTGTGGACCGTCGATTAAACAATGAGCCAAACGATGTTTTTTTTGACGTGTGGCGCGACGGGCTGTGTGACGCTCACATAGAGCGTCACTAACGTGATGGTTTAAAAAAGAGTCGCATAAGCGACACTAAAAAATGACGCTTATGCGACACCAATTCCAGTGGTTTTTAGGACGCGTTACCATCGCTTACACGACGGTCTGTTGATGGAAAAAAATTAAAACATTGGAGGCTCTTCGATCGTCATTTTCACGCATCTTATCGAAGAGCTCTCCAACATTCGCAATTGTGTTGCGCTTACGAGCTGAAACAAGTACATGCCGAATTATTGTTTTGCCTAAGCTCTATCTTATTGTCTCTCTCTATCTCTATTTCTCTCTTTCTACACCTCTCTCTCTATCTCTCTCTCTCTCTCTCTCTTCTCTCTCTTTATTGCAGGTTATTCAAGAAGTTAAGCAAGCAAAAAGTATGGCTAACTATTGTAAGTACAATTTCTATTCTTTGTATATCATTTGAATTGTGTTATTTCCTTTAGATAGCATACTCATACTTATTGATATGCACATATACACTTATACATGATGAAGATGCAGGTACACAAATATACACATATACACATGCACATACACACACATAGATACACATAGATACATATGCACATACACATGCATATGCACAAACATCTCTACAACCACATAAAAAGACTTACATGCATGCATTATTGCATATATATATATATATATATATATATATATATATATATATATATAAATATACATATATATATATATATATATATATATATATATATATATATATATATATATATACACATTAACATATACTTAAATACATGTATATGCACATCCACATGCATGCACATTCACATGCATGCACATGGATGCAAATGGAAATGCATCCACATACACATGCATGTTTCATACATATACACATGCATATACATACATTATACACATATATACACATATATATGCACATACGTACACACACATATACACATGCACACACACATGCACATACATACATATACACATATACATGCACATACACACATATACACATAGAGTTACACATATACATGCACATTCATATACACACACATACACATGCACATGCACATACGCATATACACACATATACACTTACACATGCACATACATACATATACACACACATACACATGCACATACATACATATACACACACATACATATACACTTACATACACATATATGAATGAATTATATAATTAGAGTACTATAACACATGCTTAATATAAACAATAATAGCAATCAATAGAAGAAAAGTTTTCATTAATTAATACCATACAGCCAATTCAAAACATATTTGAAATGAAAAATATATAGATTATATATATATATATATATATATATATATATATATATATATATATATATATATATATATATATATATATATATATATATATATATATATATATATCAATGTAAATACATATAATCCAATGTCATAATCAAGAATCCTAATCATCATCATCATCATTAGCAGCAGCATCATGATGATCTTGATCATCCTCATCCTCATCATCATGATCACCCTGTGATGATCGCCATCATCCCTCCTGTGTCTGTCTCTCCACCTCATCCATATCTTCCTCTTCATCATACTCCCATATTACATATAACAAACATAAATAAGTAAAACAATTAAGAAAAAATAATATAATTATATAAAATTTAATAATACTCACAAAGGCATCTAGATGATCTCGCATATACTCGCTCAAACACCGATATCCAAAATGTGTAGCATACTCGATCGCATGTTTCGTAGGATATCGGCCATAATCCATTCGCTGCATTGAAACAAATAAAAAAGATTAGTCTCTTGCATTTTAACTAAAATAAAAAATATACTCACAATAACACATATACTTACAAATGTAGCTACAAGACCATGATGCCCATTTGGCCTAGGTGCGATGTGTGGCCCAACTCAACTCTCTTCTTTGCAACAGCCTGTTTATTTAAGAAAAAAGAAATACACAAATTAAATGTAAACAATCACTAAAATATATGAAAATATATAATTATAAAGTATTAATTTGTATACCTTCTACTGAGGAAATGACTCCTGAAGACGTATCTTTCTACAAAAAAACTGCCACATCTTAGGTGGTATGTTAGGTCGCCTCTTATTTTTTTCCACCATACAATATCTCCTTTTAATTTCATTTCAAATAGAAAAAAAAATCAGAATACATACACATATATACACACACATACACATACACATACCCACACACATATACATGCAAACATATACGCATACATATACACATATACATACATATAACATAAACACACATATACATATCCATATATATACGTACACACACATGTATGCATATACACTCATTCATACAGAATACATGCATTTATCCCACAATAATGTGTATTTGTGTATATGTGAATATGTGTGTATGTGTAAATGTGTATATGTGAATATGTGTGTATGTGTAAATATGTATATGTGAATTTTTTGTGTATGTAAATAATCAGATTATTAATATCAAATACCATTATTTGTAGATTTTGATCAATCAGATGGAACTCCACACCGTCTCTGTAAGACAATAGTTACGCAATATAACACAGGAGCAATAGCAGAGAAGATAACAGATATAGGAGAATCTCAACAATTTTCTACTAGCAGCAAGTACAAAGATGATGGCGTTGTCCACCCGTGCGCTCTCAAGGTAGAGCTTAAATGGTGATCTAGACAACTCTAGATAGGGAGATACAAGGTAGAGGTATGCTGGCTCAACTCAATGTCTTAGGTAGTGCAGAAGTCATGTATATATAGGATCATGGGTGGCCTGCCATGGACGGCTATACATGGGCGGTAGAGCGTGGGCGGCCACCGCCCGCGTAATTGCCATACACGGCTTAGACTGGTTGAACCGACCTAACAAATATAAATGATTTCTGACTCTGATAGGGAATATTCCATGGAATATTCCCTTTACCGTCGCGCTGGGGGCGCTGCCCCCGGACCCCCACCAGGGGGCCCGCTGGCCCCCTGGGACCCCCCAGCCAGGGGGCCCGCTAGCCCCCTTGGACCCCCCAGCCGGGGCTGCTCACCGCTGCCCCGGACCCCACAATTGGGGACCCTGGTAACTCCCTTTCCTTATAATATCTTACATGGTCCAATATGACCTTCATCCAACATTCAAGTTGGGATTCCCATCAATTGGGTAATGCACGCTTGGCTTCTCCTCATAAAGGGGGCCTTACAAAATGTGCATACAATCATGAGGGGTAGACATTGATCATACTCTAACAGTCTCCTCATCGTGCAATGGCTATATACTGTAAGTATATCAAAGTTTTAATTTTAAATATATTTGATGGATACATAACTTATATATTTTTTTGTTTGTTACTATAATCAGATTCTGATCAATCAGAGGGTACTCCACCACCTCCTACCCATGCAACGACTTCACGTGTGTCCTTGGATAGGAATTATGATGATTTCTACTATCAAGAGCATATTATATGTTGGTGTAACTCTTGTTATGGCTCGTATCGAAGACCATGATTGGACTGTATTGAACATGAGGCAGCGGATGGTAGTTCTGAGCATGCACCATCACCTGCTCAACGTGATAATGCTTGGGTATGTATTTTTTATATAAATTAATGTCATTATTTTATTTAAAAACCATATACAAAATCAAATAACTCTTGATATACAGGAATACTTGCTCGATGATGATGATGATGATAATTTTTCTCATAATGTTAATATACCTCATACACATCATGGACTTGTTGTTCATCAGTTACAAGGAGAGGTTTCTAGAAATCCTCTACCTCTTGGTTTAGAGACTGAAACGGCTGGAGATTATCCATTGCCAGCTCCTCATCGTTCTCTAGTACAAACATATGATAGAAGAAGATATGGAGGATGGAGTAGAGGACCGCTTCCTTTAGATGGAGAGGTTTTCAACTTCTGGGGTAATCGCTATATGATTTCTCCATCCACTATTACTAATGCTGGTCATGGTCTCTTTATTGTAGAGGATTTGTATGTGCCTCCAAACTCAAAAGTCACTCTTATGTCATTTTGTGGTCCTATATGTGGATGGGGAGATTGGCATCGTCACGTTATGTTCAAAGCATGAGTACTTATGGAATATGCTTGAACGCAGCATCCCTTACTATTAGAAGGATTTTAGATGCAGAAAATGAAAGATTATATATTGATGGAAGACCTTACACACATGGAAATATAGCAGGTTTAATAAATAGTAGTCGAGGGTTACATAATAGTTCAAGGACTTATTGCACATTTGAGGAGCGTGAAAATAGTCATGAATCACCATGCATGAGCAGAGATGTATCAAGATACATAGTTGTCAATGATATTACTACATTACATGCTGGTGATGAAATATTAGTGAATTATGGATTGCGTAGACCTCCAAGAGCACCTTTTAGCTAGATAGAATAAAAATTTTCTATCCATATTTAATAACTTATATATTTAATTTTATGTTTAGAGTTTACTTTTTATTTATTTATGGAATACTAATGAGTTTTATTTATATGTGTAGATTCCAACGTATGATGTTGATGATATTCCTCCACACCATTCACAATTGTTAGTAAGACCTCATTTATCAGAAGCTTCTATGAGGAGGCTACGCAACAGTGATCATGTGGAATATGCAAGGTTGAAAGATCTATATTCAAAAGAAGATAAAGTACAAGATTCTTGCGACAATGATGAAGATGATGGCATGGCAGATTTTATTGAGGATTGGTATCAAAATGATAGTGAGAGCATTGATATTTCTAAAAATGAGAAATATCTTCGAGAGGAATGTCTAAAGCATGTATATGAAAGAACTCATTTTACACGACTAAGTGCGAGCTTACTTATTCTCAATCTTCAAAATCATTTCTGATGGAGTAATGTATCTCTTTCGACACTATTAAGGTATAATTTTCAATTTTCTATCTATGTATATATATATATATATATATATATGCATAAATATATATATAAATACATGCATATATAAACATACACACACATATACACACATACACATGTTATGAGAGTAAGGTCAAATTATACAACCTCTATCGAATGAAGATGTTTTGCCCATCTAGCCTTTAGAATTGTCCACCCAACCTTTAGAATCTTCTTGACACATATGTTTCTCCTATTTTAGTCGACCTAATACCTGTGCTGCTAACTCTTTTGAATACAAATATTAAGTATCAATTAGCTATGCAGGTATTAAGTCATATGTAAAATGGGAGGAGCAAATTTATCTTGAAGATTTTGAAGGATGGAAAAATAATTTTAAAGGATGGGCGGACAAAAAGTGTCCATTCAATGCAGGTTTTTATTCTTACTTTAGATAAGGTAAGAACAAGAACTCGCATTGAATGGAAACTTTTTGTCCGCCCATCTTTTAAAACTATTAATGCATCTTTCAAAATATTCACAATAAATTTGATCCTCTCATTTTACATATGACTTAATACCTTCATAGGTAACTGATACTTAATATTTGTAAACAGCTTAGAAAGACAGGTAATAGATTGACTATAAAATGGGAAACCGCCAGATGATTCAATGGTCTAGATATGAAAATTTGCAAACCAGAATATACAAAAAACAATTAAAAATGAAATCAAATATACACAGCTACACATGCATACATACATATACATACATACATACATATACATTCATACATACACATACATACATACACATGTATACACACATACATATACATATATGCATACATATACACATACGTATATATACATACATATACACCTATAAAACACATATACATACATATATACATATACACATACACATACACATAAGCATACACATATATAAAATTATATGCATATATATATATATATATATATATATATATATATATATATATATATTTACTCTTTTTAATATATCTTTTTTTGATGAACTTATAGGTTATTATCTGAAAAGTTTTTACAAAGTCAGAATATTCTTCCTACCTCACATGATTAAATGAAGAAGATAATCAACAATCTTGGTATAGATTATCAATGTATACATGCAAGTCCTAACGATTGTATTTTGTATAGAGGTGAATATGCAGACTCTTTAACATGTCCCAAAGGTCAATCTCCTCAATATAAGTGCGAAGAAGGTAAAATCCCAAAAACCGTATTGAGACATTTTCCATTGGCTCCACGGATTAGACATATGTTTCAAAGCCCCGAATTATCAAAGCTTTTGACATGGGGAAATGATCATAAAAGTACTAATGGAATAATCAGAATTCCTCATGATAGTATTGCTTTTCAGCAAATTGATTCTACGTGGCCTAAATGTTGCTCAAAATGCATAGAATCTAAAGTTAGAAGTTGCATTAGATGGAGTTAATCCATTCTCCATGAAATCCAGTAAATGGTCAACATGGCCAATGGTAGTCATAAACTACAATCTTCTGCCATATCTTAGCATTAAAAAGGAACATTTAATGCTTTCACTTTTAATCCCAAGCAAAAGACAAGTTAAAGATACGAATATATATCTTGCTCCTCTCATTGACGATATCCAAGAGTTATGGAGAAGTATTAATGTCATTGATGTATCAAAAAGCATCAATGAAGGACATATTATGGTTCGTGATATTGTGGCTTGGATTATTCACGATTTTCTTGGATATGGTGTTTGTTCAGGTATTGATGTAATTTTTTTATTCAATATGCATATAAATAAATATGATTTAATCTAATTATATTTTTATCATTTTCATGATGCAAGAATATATACTAAGGGTTATAAAGCTTGTCCATATTGTGGTGATTGGTTGAGATCAATCTATAGTAAGAATCTCAGCAAAAATATTTATCTTCGACATGAACGATTCTTGCCTAATCACCACCCATTAAGATCTACAAGATAAGCGATACATTTTAATGGAAATCTTGAAATAGGTCAGTGTCCAAAACCTATGACGCCTATGGATTGGTATAAAAAATGGATAGATGGACCTCTGATAGATCCAGAATCGAAAATCTTTAGTGATGATGAAGATAATGAGTATGTGAAGAGAGGTAAAGAAAAATTGGCACTCATAGAGAACATATCAATATGGTATTCTTCGGAGTATTGGAAAGAGTTAAAAGTATGTCATCTTCTTGATCCTATGCATATATTCAAGAATATTGGTTATTCACTATGGCATCATCTTCTTGGACTAAAAGATACCATAGCATCAAGGAATGATTTTAAAGATCAAAAATCAAAACCAAATTTATGGCCAGTTTTTTATAGACATCGATAGTAAACGACTTATGCACGTGCTCCTTGGCTACTTACAACAAAAGAGATACAGACTATCAACAATAGAATTCAATTGATTAAGACTCCTACAGGATATGGAGCATCTTTTCAAAACATGTTTACTATGAATGATAAGAGCTTATCTAGGTTAAAGACCCATGACTAGCATAACTTTTTGAGACATATTTTACCATTTGTTATGGATGGATGTACAATGAAAGGAGTACGAGATGTGATCTATCGTCATGGATCGCTTATAAGGTAATTATGATACTTTTATATTTAATATGTATGAATATTTGATATCTTTTATTTTTGAATTAACTTCTTTATATTTTTTTAATGATATGTATAGGTGGATTACATCCAAAGAGATTGACAAAAACTTGATCCCACAAAAAAAATGTGAATGCAAAGAGCTACAATGTTTGATGGAGAAAGAGCTTCCTACTTCATTTTTTGATATTCACGTTCATTTATTAGTCCATCTTATAGATGAAATAGAGATTGCAGGTGTTGTCAACACTGGATGGATGTTTTGGGTCGAGCGATTTATGGGAATATTAAAAGGTTATGTACGACAAAGAGCAAAACCAGAAGGATCCATGGCAAAGTGTTGGATGCTTGAAGAGTGCATGTATTACATTAGTGAGTACCTTGAAAGAGTTCATGAAGAAGCTCCACGTGCATGGACCAATGAGTCTTCTTCAAAAATAACAGATGAGGTATCATCAGGTAAGGGAGTTCCATTTTTATTTACATTTCAAGAAAAAATTGATGTTTCTACTTTTGTAGCATATAATAGCGAATTCATGCAAGCATTCCTTAGCGAGTACGAACAGGAACTTCAAAATCTCAAAAGTAAAAGGTGAAGAAACAAAAGATATAGACGTAATCTTGATAATAATGAGATTATAGATATATCTTCTTTCACGCATTGGCTATATAATCGTTTGCAACGCGCCACTGCAAATAATGAAGAAATCTCAGATGAGCAGAGAGAGTTAATGATACATTGTTAATGAAAGGTAATTTTATTTTAATAATATTTTTGTTATATGTATATTAGTTTCTATTAACTAATCTTATTTATTTCACAGGCTCGAATGTTCACTAATATGTGGGCTTTTGGATAGCATATTAGAATCAAAGCCATTGATTCTTTACGTAAAATAGATGATTCTAGTATTGTTGTTTCTTTCAAGCAACTATCACATGCTAGCTCAAAAGACACGAACCTTATAGATGGCGAACTTGCTTACGTAGGAACTATTGTTGGTATCTAAGAAATTTCATTTCGTACATTCAAATAGGTAGAAAAAAGTTTATATTTTTTATGATAGAGTTATTTATTTTTTTAAGCACCTAATAATGGGTTTTTGTTTTTATATATTTTGATGGGTCATTTTGAAGGTTCACTGGTTTCAAGCCGAGTATAAAGGTAGTAATTCCACATTAAAAAAGGAATTATCTGGGTTTTGGGCAATTGATTCTTCCAAGGTGTGATCTACTAAAGAACCATATATTCTTCCTAGGCATATTGAACAAGCATTTTTTTATAAAAACCCAGATGCTCATCCTTGGTGGCAAGTCATTCATGTTCAACCTAAAGGTAGGTTATTGTTTGAATAATTTATTGTGAGAGAGATCGAAGAAACTCCTCTTGATGATTCAGCATCAGATACTCATACATCAACATCTGAAAGAGAAATTAGAATCATTATACGTGATAATGATATTAATCTTTTTGATTAAGAGAATAATACTCTACATGCTGATTCTATTGATGAGGAAGAGGAATTACCAGAAAACTAGATATCGATCAATAACTTGAAGCTTCTGAATGGATATCAGATAATAGATTTTTTATTCAACTTGAATAAGGATGAAACCTACTAGAGAGATGAAATCATGTTCTTTTAAGTTAGAACATGAAGCTTGGGGGTATGCCTAATTATTTTCTATATAGCTTTATCTTCAAGGAGCAAATTTTTATCATGTATGTATGCATATGTGTGTGTATTCATGTGTATTTTATGTATACATATGTTAGTATGCATATATATGTATTTCATGTATATGTATGTGTGTGCATGTGTGTGATATATGTATACATGTGTTAGTATGCATATGTGTATATATGCATATGCATTTATGTAAAATATTCATGTATTCATGTAATATATGCAAGTGTTTATAATTGTGTATGCATCTATAGGTATACATTTGTGCATGTAGGCATGTATATGTAATGTGTACATGTATATATCTATATGTGTCTGTGTAAATGCGTACATGTAAATATGTATGCATATATATATATATATATATATATATATATATATATATATATATATATATATATATATATACATATATATATATATATATATATATATATATATATATATATATATATATATATTTATGTGTGCATTTAGGCATGTATGTGTGATGCATAATATATCTACTCCATTTTATATTTATGTATGTGTATCTACATGATGTGCATATATCTTTATATATATTATAATCCTCGTTGATTCGAGTAACTATGTATAAAGGCATAAAGTTGGGAGGAGAGACATCTCTCTAGTAGGACATCGGAGGAATAGATGCAATGTGTACATATACTTCAATCATATGGCTAAAAGGCTAAATTAGGGTTTTTAAATTCGGGGTTTTAAAACCCTAATATCAAAATTAGTGTTTTCAAGTGAGGATTTTTGAAATAGGATTTATTTATTTATTTATATATAGATATCTAACACACACACACACACATATATATATATATATATATATATATATATATATATATATATATATATATATATATAAATATAGATATATTTGTGTGCATGCATGTGTGTATGTATGTGTTTCTATATGTGCATATGCATGTGTTGTGTATGTGTGTGTATATATACATGTGTATATGTATATATGCATGTAAATATGATTATATGAGTCTATGTGTGTGTACATATGATTATGCATGTGTATGTGTATGTGAGTATGTGTATGTGTATGTGAGTATGTGTATGTGTCTATGTGTATTCATTATATGTGTGTAACTTCATGCATGTGTACGTGTGTGTAAAAATGTGCATGTATGTGTGTGTATGTATAAATGTGCATGTATGTGTATGTGTGTAAATGTGCATGTATGATGTATATGTGTGTATGCATGTATTTGTACCTCTAGTCTCACTCTTTTCTCTCTCTCTCTCTCATATACATACATACATACATAAACACACATACTCATATCCACGTATATATACATAAAAGCAATGCGTACGGTGCATTATCGTGACGATGAGCCATAAGTGTCCGCATCTCTTTTAGATACCACTTATGCGACCATGTTGTCCCAAACTCTATCTCAAGTGAACTAAGTATGTATTTTTCATCCCTCTAATCATGCTCTTTCTCTCTCTACTAGGATCCATAATACCTAACATATAAAACAAAATGGGTTAGAAATCAATATATATACATGTACATATGTATGTGTGTATATGTGTATGGTGTATATGTGAGTGTGTGTATGCATGTAAACATGTATGTATGCATATGCATGTGCATTATGTATGCAAATGTATGCATGTGTGTGTATGTGTGTGTCTCTGTGTATGCATGTAAGTATGTATGTATGCATATGCATTATGTATACATATGTATGCATGCATGTGTATGTGTGTGTATGTGTGTGTATGTGTCTCTATGTGTGTATGCATATATATGTGTGTATGTCTCTATGTGTCTGTCTATGCATATATATGTGTGTATGTGTCCATGTGTGTGTGTCTATGTGTGTGTGTCTGTGTGTGTGTCTGTGTGTATATACGTGTGTATCTGTATATATGTGTCTATGCATTTGTATGTATGTGTGTAAATGTGTGTGGATGTGTGTATGTGTCTGTGTAAGTGTGTATGTCTATGTGTGTATGTGTGTGTATGTGTGTGTGTCTATGTGTGTATATATGTGTGTATCTATATATATATATATATATATATATGTCTATATGCATGTGTATGTGTGTGGATGTGTGTATATGTGTGTGTAAGTCTGTATGTGTCTATGTGTGTATGCCTTTGCTTATATATGTGTGTGTGTATCTCTGTGTGTGTAAGTTTATATGTGTGTATGTGTGTGTGTATATGTGTGTAAGTGTGTGTGTCTATGTGTGTATGTCTGTGTGTATGCATGTGTAAGTGTTTCTGTGTATGTATGTGTGTAAACATATGTGTATATATGTGTGTATGTGTATATGTGTGTATGGGTATATGTGAATATGTGTGTATGTGTATATGTGTATATGTGTGTATGTGTATATGTGTGTATGTGTCCATGTGTGTGTATGTGTCTGTGTGTGTATGTGTATGCATGTAGGCATATATCTATGCATATGCATGTGCATTATGTATGCATATGTATGCATATGTATGCATGTGCGTGTGTATGTGTATATGTTTGTATGTTTGTGTATGCATGTAGGTATGTATGTGTGCATATGTGTGTGTGTATATGTGTGTATGTATGTGTATGCATGTAAGTATGTATGTATGCATATGCATATGCATTAGGTATGCATATGCATATGCATTAGGTATGCATATGCATTAGGTATGCATATGTATGCATATCTATGCATATGTATGCATGTATGTGTATGTGTGTGTATGTCTCTTTACGTGTGTGTGTATGTGTGTGTGTCTCTCTCTACGTGTGTGTGTGTGTGTCTATGTGTGTATATGTATCTGTGTGTATGTGTGTGTATGCATGTAAGCATGTATGTATGCATATGCATATGCATTATGTATGCATATGTATGCGTGTGTGTGTATGTGTGTGTATGTCTCTCTATGTATGTATCTATGTAATTATGTATGTATACATATGCATATGCATTATGTGTGTATGTGTCTATGTGTGTACGTGGCTGTGTGTATGTGTGTGTGTGTGTCCATGTGTGTATGTGTGTGCATGCATGTGTATGTGTGTGTAACTCTATGTGTATATGTGTGTATATGTGTGTGTATGTGTCTATGTGTATGTATGGGTCTATGTGTGTGTATGTGTATGCATATGTATGCATATGTGTGTGTATGTGTGTGTATGTGTCTATGTGTGTCTATGTGTGTCTATGTGTGTGTATGTGTATGCATGTATCCATGCATATGCATGTGCATTATGTATGCATATGTGTGTGTGTATGCATGTAAGTATGTATGTATGCATATGTATATGCATTATCTATGCATGTATGTGTATGTGTGTGTATGTCTCTCTATGTGTGTGTATGCATATATCTGTGTGTATGTGTGTGTATGTGTGTGTGTATATGTGTGTATGTGTATGTGTGTGTATGCATGTAACCATGTATGTATGCATATGCATGTGCATTATGTATGCATATGCATGTATGTGTGTATGTGTGTGTATCTATATATATATGTGTCTTTATGCATGTGTATGTGTGTGTAATTGTGTGTGGATGTGTGTGTGTGTAAGTGTGTGTGTCTATGTGTGTGTGTGTGTGTGTATTTGTGTGTATGTGTATGTGTGTGTGTCTATGTGTGTGTGTCTATGTGTGTATAGACGTGTGTATCTATGTAGATGTGTCGGTGTGCATGTGTATGTGTGTGTGTAAATGTGTATGGATGTGTGTGTGTAAGTGTGTATGTGTCTATGAGTGTGTATGTGTTTATGTGTGTGTATTTGTCTATGTGTGTGTATGTGTCTATGTGTGTATGTGTATGCATGTATGTATGCATATGCATGTGCATTATGTATGCATATGTGTGTATGCATTATGTATGCATATGTGTGTATGCATTAAGTATGTGTATGTATGCATGTGCATTATGTATGCATATGTGTGTGTATGCATGTAAGTATGTATGTATGCATAGGCATATGCATTATGTATGCATATGTATGCATGTATGTGTATGTGTGTGTATGTCTCTCTATGTGTGTGTGTATATGTGTGTGTATGTGTGTGTGTGTATGCATGTGTATGTGTGTGTATGCATCATTATGTGTGTATGTGTCTATGTGTGTAAGTGTGTGTGTATATCTGTGTGTGTATGTGTGCATGTGTCTATGTGTATGTGTGTGTGTCTTTAAGTGTGTATGTGTTTATGTGTGTGTATGTGTCTATGTGTGTGTATGTGTCTATGTGTGTATGTGTCTATGTGTGTATGTGCATGCATGTAAGTATGCATATGTGTGTGTATGTGTGTATGCATTATGTATGCATATGTGTGTGTATGCATTATGTATGTGTATGTATGTATGTGCATTATGTATGCATATGTGTGTGTATTCATGTAAGTATATATGTATGCATATGCATATGTATGCATGTATGTGTATGTCTCTCTATGTGTGTGTGTATGCATATATGTGTGTGTATGTGTGTATCTGTGTGTGTATGTGTGTGTGTATGTGTGTATGCATGTGTGTATGCATGTGTATGTGTGTGTATGCATCATTATGTGTGTATGTGTGTATGTGTCTATGTGTGTATGTGTGTGTATATGTGTGTGTATGTGTGTGTGTGTGTCTATGTGTATATGTGTGTGTCTATGAGTGTGTATGTGTTTATGTGTGTGTATGTGTCTATGTGTGTGTATGTGTCTATGTGTGTATGTGTATGCATGTATGTATGCATATGTGTGTGTATGTTTGTGTATGCATTATGTATGCATTATGTGTGCATATGTTTGTGTATGCATTATGTATGTGTATGTATGCATGTGCATTATGTATGCATATGTGTGTGTATGCATTTATGTGTGTGCATGTATGTGTGTGTATATGCAAGTATATGTGTGTGTATGCATGATTATGTGTGTATGTGTGTGTGTATATGTGTGTCTATGTGTGTGTGTCTATGTGTATGTGTGTGTGCCTATGTGTGTATATGTGTGTGTATGCATATGTATGTGTGTGTGTGCATGCATACCTCGCTTCAACGAGTGCGCTCTTGCTCTCACTCGCTCTCTCTCTCTCTCACTTGTGCATCCAAATCATTCCAGGAGAAATCAAAATTTTTTTTAACATTCAAAAGCATCACTTATGCGACGCTTTGGAACACAGGATGTCACTTATGCAATGCTAAAACGTCGCAGCCAGTTTGCCAACATTGCAAATAGCATCTTTAATTAGCGATGCTATTTGTGAAGCATAGTTTTAGCATCGCATAAGCGATCCTAGCATCGCTTATGTGATGACTGCTCGTAAAAAAAAAAAACCAAAAAGAGGACCGTTGCTTATGCGGCGGTAGCATCACATAAGCGATGAATCTTGTTTATTTTTTCAATTTGGGGGCGTCACTATGCCCCCTATTTCTTGTAGTGTGATGAGTGTATCCCAAGAATCCTTTGCTATCATGCAAGAGCAAATTTAAGGGATAATTGCACATTTGGAAGATAAACCTATCAATGCATGTGTTTGAGCATCTTTTCCATCCTAGAAAACTTTCTATATAGTAGATGAAGTATTGAACGACAACACAAAAAGGCAATTGAACATAATCATTTCCAACTTAATGTGCATTATCTTCAATAGATCTAGTTGTAGGTGTAGTGGGATGTTTTTCGACACCTTGCATAATATTTCATAGATCCTTTGCTAACATGATGCATTCACATATGCCCAAATTGGTAATTAGTACTACCTAACTTATCGTCAATATCCAACATGTAGAATACATCATTGCTTTTAGCCATGACTAGTGACTAAATACCTTGATGCAAAAAATGGAATGTGTCTCAAAATCTTGAATAGAAACACTCATAATCACCTTGAGTAGGCTCATCAGCTTTCATGTGATTCTGAGACTCTAATGGGAGGGGTGTCAACAATGTCATAAATGAAGTGATGATGTATTGTTACTGTTTGTGGTCTATGAAAGCACACAAATAGCACAAGGAAAGAGAAGAAGCTTGGAGCACAACACAATACTAAATGTATTACCAAGTACATGTACAAAGATGAGTTACACGTTAGGGTTATATGTGTATATACAAGCTCAGGGAGAAAACCTCCCAAGGCTAGAAAAAAGTGCCTTAGAGGTCCTAAGTGTGTTCACACACATAACATCCAAAACATAAGAACACCAACGAATACTAGTGCATTTATTTCTTTAAAATAAGGGGCATTTTAGCCATATAGTTTATCTTTTCACACTCATTTTCTATAGTGTTTTCTATTTTGTCGAAATATTCTACACCATGAGCTTTGGAATGTACTTTAATACACTGATCTTTTATGGTAGAATCCGATACAAAATATCTATTCATGGTAAGTGTATAGAAATCAAATAATTCTAACCTCTTTAGCTTGCCAGTTTGAGTAATTTTCCATCACTACATGGATGGGTTCCTATAGAAGCTTTGAGTACCTATAGAATGCCTTCTTAGTCGTCATGTGTGCAAATGCCTCCTCTACGAAAAACAATAACTCAAGCTTTATGTGAATCGCAAAATGTGTATTCTTCCAAGTGATCGAGAAGTATGCTTCATTTCCTCATTTTTCTACCATTTGAATTCGTTGATTGCACGAAACTTCATTTTCCAATTATTAAAAGTTCAAAAGGTATTCTTCTTATTTTTCTTCCCATTTGAGCTATGAAGATACCTTTACCTTCTTATTAATTGAGAGATGCTACATTGTTTGACCTTGGTTACACTCTTTCAACAAATTTTTTTCTTCACTAACGTTGCAAAAAAAGAACTCTTCCCAACTTGGACGAGAGGACATAATATGCGATTTTAGGGCTGTCGTTAAATCATGACATTTTGTCGAAGAATGGAAATATAGTGTTATTAAACTTTTTCTATTTTTTATGAAAACATTATCAATATATAATTGATCGTATTACTGTTTCATTTCCTTCATGGTCTTTAGACTTCTCTAAATAAGAATGCTTAATATATTATACTTCATCCTCAAGTTCTTTTAATCTCAATATTACCATTGGTCTCATACTCATGAGCCACTATGCCTCCATTTATGTGCATTTTCTTGTTCTTCTCCTCCTAGATTAAGCACGAAATGTGTTAGACTAAAAAACCATCTAAATGTGTTAGACTAAAAAACCATCTAGATTCTACCTCTTCCAAGCTCATTAAATATCCCAACCAATCTCAAGTCATTGGATTTTGCGATCTTCCATCAGAGAAGGCTGGCAAACCTGTTCCCACGATGTTATGGAATAACTAACAAGAGTGGAGAATGGATAAGATTCTGAATTTCCAAAGAATATAGTTTGTGAAGGCAGGTTGTAAAATAGAAATTAGGGAAATAGAAACAATAACATTCATAGAGAGGGATAGTGAAACCATCATAGAGTTGATAATTAATGTACTTGCGGAAAGAGAAATATCATGTAAACCTTAAATCTTGTAAGAGTGATGAGCTCACTAGAAAAGAGGAGTATATATATATATATATATATATATATATATATATATATATATATATACATATATATATATATATATATATATATATATATATATATATATATATATATATATATATATATATAATGAAATTATCTTTGTAATTGGAAGAACAAGAATGATATTTTTGTCCACTAGTGTGCTCTTAAGGAAGAGTGATAGCGTTCCACAACATTGTGGATTGCTATAAGAGGTAAGACCCTTTGAAAGATCTAGAAAGAGAGGTGTGTTGCCAACTTTGGTAGTCCTCATAAGGAATGGTTCATAATTAATTGATTTTTCTTTTTATCAAAAAAGAATTTCCATATGTAAGAGTACCTCAGAGTAACAAGACTAAAAGCAAGTGGGCCTCCATGAGGAGGACGAAAGGGATATGAACTTTCTTTGTAATGTTTTCTAGCAGGTTTTATAGGCAACCCCTCCTTTGTGGGATTGAGGGAGTCCTATGGGCGTTAGGCCTCTTCACTTGCACACTTGTTCTTTCTATTACTTGAAGTGTGGTGAGAGTAGGGTAATGTTGGACTTTCTTGAAAACAAAAAGGTTTTATTGGGGGGGGGGGGGGGGGGGGGGGGGGACAATGAGAGTGAATTATAAATCACCTATCTTTAGAGTGAAGAATGAGAACCTCCAAAGGGCCAAGAGGATTTCAAACAAAGGTTTTGAATTGTGGAGAGATCTCTCCAATAAGGATAGAAGACATGAATTAGAATTGAGGACATAGATCAAATTATACACTTGACTTTGCTTATTGTTGCCTTTTAAGGCACAAAGTCCATATTTGGGATTCTTTAAAGACCTCCTTCTTACTAAGTGTGGACCCAATGCACGTCACGAGCCTATAGTAGTACAATGGCAAAAAATGGAGGATATTTCAAGAATCAAAAGAAATCTGGGTTTTCATCATTTGTTAAGTTCATCGCAACTTGGGAGGACCTAAGGAAACACCTTTTTTGGGCTCTTTAAGCTAACAAGCAGCAAACATTGCTAGGTGAAGAGAGTAGTTGCCCGTGTCTTACGCGGAATGCTATTGGGAGACAAGGAAAGATCCATACTGAATTTTGAGTAGCCTCCCAAACTATGTGGATAGAGAAATTGCTTTTTCATATTGGCATAGGGTTCAAGATTATAAGAAACCCCCCCCCCCCCCCCCCCCCCCCCCCCCCCACCCCTCCCCCGCTTTATGGTCGATAAGCTAATCATGCTACAAACACTAGGTTCAGAAGCAAGTGGTCCCCTCTGAAGAGGACAAAAAGGTTATAAATATTTTTTGTAACTTTTTCTAACATGTATATCTTCTTTGTCTTTCGTTTTTGAGATTAAGAGTATTTTGTGAAAAAGGAAAAAACCATTCTTGGTGGATCCATGTATATCATCCTAGTTGGTTGGGCCCTTTGCCTCTCAAGGTTGGGGCCAAGGGTTTCAAGCTCTATGGGTTGCATCTAGATACCCATCACCATTTGAGGAGTGAGATGTTAAAACCAACCCCTTTAGAGGGCTCTTAGGTATTTGTGCTACCCTATTTGAAACCATTGATCTCCTTTCGGCATGGGCGACTCCCTTCTGATGTCTACCTTAGCAAGACTTTAGACTATATATCCTATTAGTTAGGCATTTAATATCTGATTTATGAGCCTTGGGGGTCCATTGGGCGCTATGCCCATCTTATGTTGTACCTTGAACTAATCCAAGCTAACATGAAAGAGTAGATCTCAATGATTGAGCTTCCTATAAAGGAAAAAGAGAAAACATCTATTCTTTATGAGGATTCTCGATGTTTTCCATACCGTTCAAATGTTATTGTTTATTAAGCAACTCCCTTCCGAAAGTTTATTTTAGCAAGCCTTTAGACGATGTAACCTATTAATTAGCCATCTAATCTCTGATTTGTGGGACTTGGGGTTCCTTCGGGGCTATGCCTATCTTCTGTTGTACTTTGAATTATTCCAAGCTAACATGAAAGCCTGGATCTCAATGATCGAACTTCGTATAAAGAAAAAGAGAAAAAAAATCTACTCTTGATGAGGATTCTGGATGTTTGGCATACCGTTCAAATGTTACTAGCAGAAAATTTATCTAGGGAATCCTGAATACTAGATGTCTCATGAAATTTGGAAACACAAGCAAGGATACCCCTTTCCGTCACGCATTGATTATTGTGATCGAAGATGTATCCCATATTGAGATCGTGACAAAAGATTAGCGATATGCACCACTTTCTAGTTTTCTGTAAAGTATGGTGTTCAGTTGAGGACTACGTAGTGTTCAATCCAGCCCTGAATTAAGGGCTGCCTCCCTCTTACTTTTTTTTTTTTAAATGGAGGGTCGGCCGAGGACTACTCCCCCGGACTTTAACTTTGAAATTGCAACTGTACAAGGAAGGACATAGTACCCATGGGACCCTCCTTATCCTAGAAGAACAGGGGTTTACAAGACCGGGTTAAACGGCAGTCAACAATACTGCAGGGATAGACAAACGGTGACACTTAGCCACAATGCAAAATCTTTTCAGATCACATGTCCCTTACATGTTGCTACCAAAGATTGAACCCTCGCCCCCGCCTCAAGAGATGAGAGACCCAACCACTACGCGCAACCCTCTTACTTTCTCCTTTTGCGCAAGGAGGACATTAATCATATCGAGAGGTCAACTAAGTTGATGGACTGAAAGAGTCAACAACGCGACCGACTAAAGAGTTGAGCTCTTTAAATATATATGCGTCCAGCATTTCAAGCACGTAGTGTTCTTGAATCTCGAGTGGCGTTCTGAAACAGCAACAAAAAATGTAAACTTTAACAAGACAAGAGGGAAGAGAATTTCCTTGTTTCCTATGTGCAAACCTTCCCTTTGACATTTTTGTGCTCTCCAAGCGCTTTTTTTCACTACGCGCTCAGTTCAATCTTCCTTACAGAACTTTGGCTTGACTTGCGGATGCATCTTTCCGTGCTTGACCTCTGGCTGGATTCATAGGGATGCTTATATGGAATATATATAGTACCGGCGTTTGACTTATGGGTCATTGCATCCGAAAGACAACAACAATACTCTCCTTCTCCCACGGATCACGGGTAATTGGAGGCGAGATTTCCGTACGTTATCTTCATCCGTTTTTTCACTTTTCATAACGATGAATCATCTTTAGTACGACATAACTGAAAACTCATCATCGTCAGAAACTTAGTAGAAAACACTTGACCATACTCATTAAATCTTTGCAAATCTCCGACGCTTGCACAAGAAGCATACGTGCGTACGTAGATAGACAAACATAACGCGCGCGCCCACACAGACACAGAGAAAAGAATTATATATATATATATATATATATATATATATATATATATATATATATATATATATATATATATATATATATATATATATATATATATATATATATATATTTATTTATATATATATATATATATATATATATATATATATATTTGAATGCTAAAAAGACAAGTAAAAATCATGAATGTAGATCTTGCTCCTCTCATTGAATATCTCCAAGAGTTATGGAGAGGTATAAATATAATGGATGTATCAAAAATTATTCACCAAAGACACATTATGGTTCGTGGAGTTGTGGCTTTGACTATACACAATTTTCCACAATATGGAACCTTTTTAGGTAATGACTTAATTTTTTTTTATTTAATAGATTTCTACATTCTTATGTGAGTTAAGCTAAGTATATTTTTATGGTTTTCATGCATGTAGGAATATCTACTAAGCGATATAAGGCTTATCCTTATTGTGGTGATAAGTTGAGACATACTTACATTGAAAATCTGAAGAAAAATATTTATCTTCAACATCGATAACTCTTGCCTGACGATCATCCATTGCGATGCAAAAGAGAAGGAATACATTTTAATGGAACAATTGAAATAGATGGATCGGTATCTGAAATGGACAAAAGGGCCTCTTATAGATCCACAATCTAAACTCTTCAATGAACATCAATATGATGAGAATGTCAAGATTAGAAGTAAGTGAAAACTGTCACTAGTAGAGATTTAGAGATTAATATGTCAATATGGTATTGCTTTGTGTATTACACAATGTTAAATATCTATCACATTTTTTATCCTATGCGTATATTAAAAAATGTTAGGTTTCCATTATAGCAACATTTTATTGGATTCGAAGAGACAAGAATGTTAAGAAATGATTTAAAGAATCAAAATTCAGAACCAAAGATATGGACAACTTATGATTAAGATCAACATGAAAAAACTTATGAATCTTCTCCTTGGATACTTATGACAAGTCGAAAAATATCAACAACAAGATTCACGCAATTTATGACTAGGGTTTTAGGGATTTTACATACATACACATATGCATAGACACATATGCATAGACACATATACATACACATATGCACACATATACATGTATTAGGATCACGGTTCTAGGATTAAGGTGTAAGGATTAGGCTTTTAGGGTTTCTACATACATACACACATGCTTATACACATATATACATGTACAAATATCTACACATGCATACATGCACTATACATAGACACATGTCACATATACATACACACATATACATGTTTTAGGGTTGGGGTTTTAGGATTAGGGTTTTTGGCTTTTACATACAAGCACACATGCATACATACATGTACACATACACACACATATACATACACACACATATACATACACACATGCACACATATACATGTTTTAGGATTAGGTTTTAGGGTTTCTACATACATACACACATCCATATATAGGTATACACATAGACAAACATATACACATACATACACATGCATACACATACACACACACATATAAATGTTTTAGGGTTATGGTTTTAGGATTCAGGTTTTTATCTTTTACATACATACACAAATGCATACATACATACATACATACATACATACATACATACATACATACATACATACACACACATGTCACATATACATATACACATACACACAAATTCATACACACATATATATACACACATGCATACACACATATACATATATACACACATGCATACACATATACATACACACATGCACACACCTATACATACAAACATGCACACATATACATCTTTTAGGGTTAGGATTGGTGATTTAGGGTTTTACAAGAATTCATACATACGTATACACATACAAAAATATATACATACATATACATACACACACATATATAGACATGGTCATACACATCTGCAACTAAAACAAATATATAAAAAATAGGTTTTTAGGTTTAATAGTAATATATATAAACAAAAATATAAAAAATTACAAGTTTAGGTTTAAAAATAAAATATATATAATAAATTATAGATCAAATTGGGTTTACATTGAATATTAATATATATTCAAATACAAATCTGGAAATAAATTACTATATAAAATCAAATGTACTATGTTTAATTAAGTATATAAGAGATTAGGCTTTTAAGATTAAAATTATTAAATATAATTATATGTACAAAGAATAAGAGTTCTTTGATTAATATTAGTATACATAATTAAATATGAAAAGAGCTAGATCTCTTAAATTTAAATAAATATATATACTTAGATATATACAAAATAAGGTTTTAGGTTTAATATATATAAATATATATATATATATATATATATATATATATATATATATATATATATATATATATATATATATATATATATATATATATATATATATATATATATATATATATATATATATATATATATATATATATACAGAGAGAGAGAGAGATAGAGAGAGAGAAGTTAAGAAAAAAAGTAGAATATATAGCTAGATGTGGTATGTGTAATTAAATATATACATAATTAATATATAATTAGATATATGAAGAAAAAGGGTTCTATGATAAATATTAGTAAACATAATTAAATATGAAAAAATCAAAATAATTAAATATTAGTATAGATAATTAAATATGAAAAAGTAGGATATATAGTTAGATGTGGTATGTGTAATTAAATATATACATAATTAATATATAATTAGATATATGAAGAACAAGGGTTCTATGATAAATATTAGTATACATAATTAAATATGAAAATAAATATATAGAATTGAATATAAAAAATAGGATTCTAAGTTTAATATTAATATATATAATCAAATAAGTATAGACAGTAGGAAAAAAATAGAATATACAATCTAATATACAATGTGTAATTAACTAAATACGAATTTAGAATTTTTTAATTAAAATAACTACACATAATCAACTACATAAAAAAAAGGATTTTAGATTATATATATATATATATATATATATATATATATATATATATATATATATATATATATATATATATATATATATATATATATATATATATATATATATATATATATATATATATATATGTATATAGATAAGGAACAAGATTAGAATGGAAACTCAAATGTATCATGTATAATTAAATATATACAAAATTAGGGTTTTAAGACTAAAACTAATATATATAATTAAATATATAAAGAACTTGGGTTCTATGATAAATATTAGTATACATAATTAAATATGAAAAGAGCTAGGCTTTTTGAACTAAAATAAATATATATAATTGAATATACAAAAAATAAGGTTTTTGGTATATATACACACACACACATATATATATATATATATTTATGTATATATATATATATATATATATATATATATATATATATATATATATATATATATATATATATATATATATATATATATATATATATATATATATATATATATATATATATATATATATATATATATATATATATATATATATATATATATATATATAACGAAAGAAATTAGAATACATAATCAAATATCTTTAAAAATTAGAAAACAATTAGCTTGTAAAATCAAATATATTATTTATAATAAAGTATATAAGAAAGTAGGGTTTTAAGATTAAAATAGTATATATAATTAGATATATAAGGAGCTAGGATTCTCTAATAAATATTAGTACACATAATTAAATAGAAAAGAGCCAAAGTTTTTGAATCAAAATAAAGATATGTAATTAAATATATAAAAAATAGAGCTTTAGGTTTAATATAAAATATGTAATTATATATATATATATATATATATATATATATATATATATATATATATATATATATATATATATATATATATATATATTAGGAAACAAATTAGAATATATAATCAAATGTACTATGTGTAATTGAATATATACGAAATTAGGGTTTTGGAATTAAAATAAATATATATAATTCAATAAATAAAAATTAGGGTTTTAGTTTCAATATTAATATATGTTATCAAATATATATATAAGTTAATAAACAAACTAGTATATAAAATCAAATGTACTTTGTATAATTAAATATATATAAACTTAGGATTTTAAGAATAAAATTCGCATATGTTATTAGATATATATAGAAACAAGGTTCTATGATAAATATTAGTATACATAACGAAATATGAAAAGAGCTAGGGTTTTTTGAATTAATATAAATATATATAGTAATATACAAAAAATTATGGTTTAGGCTTAGGATTAATATATATATATATAATGAAATATATATAGTAATATAATGTAAACAAAATAAGGGCTTTTGAATTAAAATAAATATATAATTAATTATATAAAGAAAAGGAATGTAGGTTTAATATATATAATTATATATATTTTAGGTTTAATTTTAGCATTTTAGGATTTTAGCTTTATATATAATGAAATGTACTATGTATAATTAGATGTTTAAGAAATTATAGTTTTAAGATTAAAATTAATATATATAATAAGATATATAAAAAACTAGGATTCTATGATAAATTTAAGTATACATAACTAAATAAGAAAAGAGCTAGGGTTTTTGAATTCAATATATATATATATATATATATATATATATATATATATATATATATATATATATATATATATATATATATATATATATATATATATATATATATATATATATATATATATATAATCAAATGTACTATGTATAATTAAGTATATAACAAGTTATGATTTTAATATTCAAATTATTATATATAATTAGATATCTAAAGACTAGGGTTTTATGATAAATTGATGTTTTAGGAAGAAAATTAGTATTTGTAATCGAATAAAAGAAATTATAGTTTTAGGATTAAAATTATAATATATAATTAAATGTATCATATATTAAATGTCCTAACATTGTCACATGGTATGAAATGGCATCTTTGGATCTGGAGGAGAGAATGGCATGTCCTTGTACTTAGTGCAAGCATCAAATATTTTGAAAAGGAGAGATTTTTACTACATATGTTTGAGAATATAAATCATTTGATGTAGATCCGTTGCAAAACCTATGCTACCAGTTGCATGGTTCCACTAGTGAGCATGTCGACCCACACAACATTGCATTGTCTACCTCTTGTGGGATGAAGAGAACAAAATGGGAAGTAGAAAGACTGGCTACTTGCAACATTACACAGAATGAACGCATGGAAGTAATGCTTGAGATGTTTTATGACATGGATGAAGACCAGGATGGTGGAGATGATGTCATGGGTTCCATGGACATGATATAACATCAAAACATGCAAAGACTAGTCAGTTAACCATTCTACACTCGGGCAAAGATATCTATACTATGTGTCTCGCTCATGATGCTCAATCTTTAATCCACTCATGGTTAATCAGATATTAGTGTTTGAGAATTTTTTAGGTAAAGTAGATTTGAAATAAAATCTCATTGTTGTGTCAAAATACGTTTATTTACTAATATCATTGTAATTGAGTTTTTTGCTATAGAGAACGATGGGAGACAACCCATCATTCACTCCATATTCCATGATAGAAGAGTAGTTCTTAGTATTCATATCTCAAGAAACTCCCACTTACATGTCCCCGACATCAGAGCATTGGATCTCTCATGGTGGCACTCCTACTGGCGGCACTCCGATTGATAGCACTCACTTTGACAGGACTACTCCCATTGGAAGCACCCCCTTTGGTAGGACTATTCCTATTAGCAGTACTCCCTTTGGTGGGACTACTCCCAATTGTGGCATTCCTCGCTTCATGACTCCACCACGATTGTCTTCTCAGCCATCCCCTAGTGCCTTCAATAGTTGATGTATGCATGGGCATTGGACACCATAGCACAATAAAAATGCTAGCCCATCTTATCCGTCTCGTGAGTCTAGCTCACGTTCTGGAGGAGCACTTTCCAGATGTGTATCCACGAGTGCGTCTAGAGGAGGTGGATGTTAGAGAGGCAGTGCCACGAATGCTGTGTCAACCTCTAAGACTCCTAGAGTGAGTACCTCAGATGCAGGTATGCCACATAGTATACCACATACACCTTGGGGTGCTTATGACCATGAAGAATCCAAGGTGTAGCGTATATGTGAGGAGCTCCAATGATGGATATGCCTAGAAGGGATAGACATCAACACACATGATAACTATGCACAATACAATTTGGACATTGTGACATGGTAATATGGAGTGAATAGAATAAGGATAATAAACATTACATCACAAAGGCAATCTATCGCGAGTATCAGCTAGCATCTGGGCAGCCTCTTGTTTGCTGAGAGTGGATTTGGCACATGATATGTGAGGTCATGTCCCATCGATGATCAGAGGCTCATGACACTTTCAAAGAAGGCCTACCAATGCTTGTTTGGCTAGATGCTGAGGAGTGGGAGATGATTCATGATGAGCAGTAGGAAACTCCTGACTGATGTTATTAGCAAGCAGATGTGATGGCCACACATCTAGATATGGCTAGAGCATCACATTTGTTTAGTGGCAGACATGACACTATGCACCACGAGTTTGTATGTATCATTTTGATGAATGAATTTGCTTGAGTTAATCACGTCATGTTTGTTGATCTCATGTTTTCCATTTTTGTTTAAGGAGTTGGTAGTGGGTCATCTTTCGACATGAGTAGAGGATGCTTATGGATATCTTCATTGAATGCTTGCACTGTTGGATGACTTGGAGGGCGGTGTGCGGTCATTTCATGGGAGCACCTATCGTGAGTTACCCTTTTGAACTTGGTTTAGTATTTTGTAGTCCTTGTTTATAGATATCGTTTCACTGTGTCTCATTTCATGAGTGTGCTTTGTTGCAGGACTCTAGATAAAGATGTTTTGATCCCTCTAGGCGTGTGTATCATAGTGGTGTGCCACATTTACTTATTTGGCTCATATGTGATAGTGATGCACCAAAATTTTGTATTTTGTTCATACATGGTAGTGGTTTTCCACATTTTGAATTTGGCTCATATATGGTAGTAGTTTGCCATAGTTTTGTACATGGTTCATTTATGGAATATCTCTTCTGAACATGGTTCATTTATGGAATATCACTTTTGTCCATGGTTCATGATTCATTTTGCTCCTACATATCTCTTTTTATGTTTGACAATGTGTTTTGCTTTATGAAGTTTAGTTTTTGTTGCTGGTCATCTAAACCCTAAATTGGGAAGAATTAGAGTACATGTCACATATAATTGTTTTTTTTTTTGGCAGAGTGTATTGTCATTTCCCACACAACATCATGATCATGTTGTTGCAGTAAGAGACAACATACTCTCTCCAAAAACAACTTGCCGATATGGTCATCACTATAGGCATTGATATGAACGTCGGCATGCCCAAGGCCATTATGATGCTTATATTGACAATTTTTCCTATGGATATACCGACGCTTATTTTGGCGATCTACATAGTGTTTACTGATGCTCCTACCATCTATTTGTAGTAAATACTAGCACTTATACCACCAAAAATATATCAACATTCATACTGCCACTTATACCATCTATACTGGGACACACTGATCTGTATATCGGCATCCATATCAATGGTCATACTGGCATGATGGTACAAACATTTATACCAATGCTTGTATTACTTTCCTAGATGAGTTGCCCCCATGTATTTGCATCCGTATAAGGGCAGATATAAGGCGTATATGTTGTAATGGTGGAAAGCTAGACATGGGATGACAAAATACATTTCGGTCTCTTTTGAAGGTCCTAACCATCAATTTTGATCTCTTGAAGATAGATGAAGTCCAAATGAAAGCTTCAATTGTGGGTCCAATGGAAAATAATGGCAAGTCTTGAGGGATCAAACAACCCTCTAACATTGAAAGAGATGATGATCATTATTGGAGGTTAAATTCTATGTAGAGAGGGGCCTTCTCCCTCTTTTTCTTGTTTTCCTCATCGTCTTTTGAATCGAGTTGGAGGGGTCTTGACGAAGGAATTTACCCTTAAGGGCTCTTCCACGTTATCTCAACTGGTTGTTTTCTCGGTATCCTCTAGAGAATTCTAGATCTAATGATCTAGCTTTCATTGTCCTCGTCATCATCATTCTTGGTGGTTAATCCATCCTCTTTGCTATTGATGTATCGTGTTGGATGCGATAGAAGAATACCACAAGAAATGAGTTGGTACTGCCAAACCCTACTTAGTACGTGCCCTATTTTACTTCAGAGTTGTGTTGTAGGCCCTCTTAGCTTTCAAATGACCAAATAAAGTACCTATGTACTTTGAAGATGATGCCTCAAACAATTGAATCAAAACAGATAACTTTGCAACTAGCTTGTGACCAAAAACTTGCTATTTTGGTCTTGACACCTTCTGGATATTTTGCTTAGTGCTCACAGTACAATAGTAATTAGGAAAATTACTTTTGGGTGAATCAAACTAACTTAGAGAGCTATTGATTCCAAGTGCAATCACTTAAAATCATAATCGACACACCAAGCAATAAATTTAGCAACTGAAGCCTTACCCCCGAATTTTTAGGAGCTACACAGAGAATGACCAGTGAGCACTTCGAGGTAGTTTTCTCCCAATCTACTGAATCAAAGTTCTTCAAATTTTGATAAATTGTAGTGGAACATGATCTTGTTACAAAAATCTATAGACAATGGAAAATGATCGAGGGATCACAAAGATTTGAGCATCACAAGTACACTATTCTGAGTAGACATGGTAGAGAGATAAGCAGAGATGATCAATGACATAATGTATTATAGAACAATGGTGTACATGATCATTGGCATAGAACATGATGCACAATGATAGTGAGAAGATTAGTCTAGGGTGTAAGCCACTCAAACTCTACAAATGAACAAAAAATGAGCTCCTAGAAGAGGCATAAAGCCGTGAGATTTTCAAGTCTCTTATGTAGTGACTTTTCTTCAAGTTTGAATTTTGAAATTCAAATAGAGCTCCACCTAAAAGTCTTCCTCTAAATGAGGAGTGATGCCACCAAATGAACTTCATCACTTTTGATTCTCCTAACTCCATGAAATGAGTGGACTTACAAGATTCTCTTCATGTAAAACACTTTTACAATTGTTAATGATCAAATTATTACATGCTAGTGTTCATGTGCTCCATCAAATGGTTGCACATATCTTCTTCAATGTCTAGCCAAGTGTGAAGGCTTGGATTTGCATGAATAGCTCCCCCTTAAGCCAAACATCTTGTCTTGGTCGTCTTCATCAATCCTCTTGAATGTCTTGCAATCCAATCATAGCTTTGAACCTGCAAAGTTTAGTACCATCAAGTGCTTTGGTCAATAAATCTGCATATTGCATGTTTGTAGATACATATGCCAATTCAATCTCCTTGCTCAATACCGTCTCCCTAACATAGTGATAGTGAACTTCTATATGCTTAGTTCTTGCATGATAGATAGGATTGGCTACAAGATGTAAAGAAGTTGTGTCGTCACCAAAGATCATAGGTGATTGAGTGTGAAGTCCCAATTCTGAATATAGCAATCTAATCGACATGGCTTCTTGTGTAGCATTGGCTAATCCCTTGTATTCAGCCTCTCTTGAAGATAAAGCAATAGTAGGTTGCTTCTTGGAAGACCATTAAATGGGCTTATCACCTGCAAAAGAAAGATAACCAAAAGTATTCCTCATGTCATCCTTACAAACTGCCCAATCTGCATCTCAGTATAGCTTGATGTCTAAATGTGATGTGTATGGAAAGTATAAACCTTGATTTTGAGTACCCTTGAGGTACTTCAAAATCCATTTGGCGGCTTCCAAGTGAGGTGCTCTAGGTTTGTGCATGAATTGACTTAAGAAACTTACTCCATAAGCAATATCAATCGTTGTCAATGTTGCATTGTTTAGGCTTCCTACTATGCTTTGATATCCTACAATGTCTTCAAGAAAATCACCTTCATGAGCACTCAATTTATGATTTATCTCCATAGCGGTGCTAGCTACCTTTTCATTCTCCAAGTGGAACTTCTTCAACATGTCCTGCACATACTTTCTTTGAGTATGTAAATTCAGAATTTGTGTAGACCAATTCAAGGCCAAGAAAATACTTCAAAAACCCTAGGTCACTGATTTTGAACTCCTGCATCATTATGTTCTTGATTTGTTTGATGCCATTGGCATCACTACCGGTAAGTATGATATCATTAACATACACACATAGGTATATCACCTCTGAATTACATCTATTGAGAAACATAGAAGTATCTGCTTTGCTCATTATGAATCCTTGATCTTGAAGATAGGTAGTTAACCTATGGTTCCATGCCCTAGGTGCCTGCTTCAAACCATAAAGAGCTTTGGTCAGTTTGCACACATAATTAACCTTTCTTGGGTCTTCATAGCCAAGAGGTTGAGCCATGTAAACCTTCTCTCAAATCCATCCATTGAGAAAAGCATTTTTTACATCCAATTGATACATATTCCAATTCCTTGATGCAGCCACACTTACAAATACTCTGATGGTTGACATTTTTGCCACAGGTGAGAAAGTCTCTTCATATTAATCAAATCCTTGGGTTTGTGCAAAACGTTTAGCCACATGTCTAGCTTTATACTTGTTTATGGATCCATCTGAGTTTCTCTTGATTTTGTAAATCCATCTAGAACCAATTACCTTCATTGATGCCTTCTAGGGCAATAGCTCCCAAGTATCAATCTCTTGGAGTGCTTCTATTTCTTCATCCATAGCTTCCTTCCATTTTGCCTTGCTCTTTGCCTCTTCATATGAAGTAGGTTCTTCAAATGATAAATCCTTAGCAAGATAAATGGAGTGCTTAGTAACAAAGGAAGTGTCATACCCATATCTGATCGGTTTCTTGCTTTTAGTTTGTGATCATCTTCATCTTGGCCTTGCCCTTTGATTTCCATGCCTTGAATTCTTCTAGATTGATGATGTCCAACCTCTTCATCTTGGCCTTTCCCTTTGATTTCCATGACTTGAATTCTTCTAGATTGATGATGTCCTCATCATCTGATTTGATGTCTTCAATTTGGCTTGGCTCCTCCTTGGTGAGACTTGGAAACTCCTCTTCCAAGTCATATGGCAACTTGACCTTCCTGCATTCACTTTCAAACCAAGAATCATTCTTATCAAACACAACATCTCTACTAACCATAAATACTTTGTTGGATGGATTATTAAATCTGTATTCTCTACCCTATGAAGAAGCACTTCTCTGCCTTAGGCTCTAGCTTACCTCTCATCTGAGATGGGATATGCACATAAGCAACACATCCAAATATTCTACAATGATCAAGTGATGGCCTTCTACCATTTCATGCTTCATATGGGGTCATCCCATCAAGTGATTTGGATGGAAACCTGTTAATAAGATAAGTGGTAGTAGAAAAACTCTCTACTCACAAATAATTTGGTAATCTTCTTTCATTAAGCATTGATCTAGCTATTTCCAAAATCAACCTATTTCTCCTCTCTACTACCCCATTTTGCTCAGGGGTATACCTTGTAATAAGCTCCCTTTTGATACCTCCGTCCTGAAAGAATGCATCAATCTCATTTGAGAAGTACTCACTTCCTCCATCTGACCTTAGCCTCTTTAGACTCTTTTTGTTTGATTTTACACAAGTGCAAGATACTTCTTAAAGCAACTAAACACTTCATCTTTGTGCTTCATAACATACAAGATAGTCCATGTACTGAAATCATCAATGCAAGAAACATAGTACCTTGATCCTGAAATTGAAGGGTCCTTGCTTGGTCTCCACACATCTGTGTGGACAAGTTCTAAGTAATCCTCATGCATGTAGTCTTTCCTTGAGAAGGGTAACCTGTGTGTTTTACCAAACTGACATGCACCACATTTATAGATCATGTGTTGCTTGAATACATTAGGTATCCCAATCACACATTGATCTCTACATATTTGCTTCTTGGTTCTCTCACCAATATGCCCTAATCTTTTATGCCAAATCTCAGGCTCTAACAATGTTTGATCCTTGTAATTCTAAAGTGCAATATTTCTAGTGTCCTCAAGTTCAAATGTAAATAGTCTACCTATTTTTTATCCCTTGCCAATTCTCTTGAATCCATGTTGGGGATCCTCCACAAATGCTCCATATTTGTTGAACATAACCTACAAACCCTTTTTGACAATCTCTCTAACACTCATCGAATCCCAGGTGATTGTAGGTACATAAAGAACCCTGCTCAAAGATTTCTATTCCCATTAGAAGTTTTGACATTTCCTACCTTGACCACTGAATGCTTGGTGTCATCACTTGTTTGTACTTGGTGTTTTCCCTTGGGTTCCGCAAGTTAAAGAGAAGAGTTACATTGCCTGTCACATGGTTTGAACAAGCTGAGTCAATATAGAAAAGGTGTTCATCATTCATACCTTGCTTTGAAGTCCTCTTCATAATTAGAAGGGAATCCTCTTGATCCCTTATGTAATTATTGAAGTCTTTCCTTGATTTGTAACCTCCTTGGTAGTTGTTGTTGTAGTTGCTGTTGTAGCCTTGAGTATGATCTAATCTTCCTCTTGATTGTGAGTAGCAACCTCTTCGATATCCTCTTCCTCTCTCATTCTTGTAGTTCCTATAGCACTCATCTATAGTGTGATTAGAAAATCCACATATGTTGCATAGGGAAGAGTTGAAAGGTCTCCCCCTACCTTGCTTACCTCCTCTACCCCTACCTCTTGAGTTCCTACCTCTCCTTGCATAGTTAGCTTGAAAAGTAGTACCTTCACCTTCAACCTTTTTGCTTTTCCCTTTCTCTTTAGAGTTTCCTTTATTTATGTATAGGGTAGAAGAGTTGTTACCACTTGATGGTTCTCCATTCTTGTTGAGCTTGGATTCATGGGTAAAGAGTTGTCGCATGAGTGTGGTAAGATCTGGAATCTGCATATCCATGTAAAGGTCCATAGCGGTTATGAAAGCTTCCCACTTATCATCTGCCTTGATGCCATTGATTACTTGCCTCACTATTTGCTCCTCTTCAATCTCCTCTAGACTTATGCTTGCCAATTGATAAGCCACATCTTTGACTTTAGTCACATATTCTAAAACACTTTGCTTGGGTTGTTTCCTTTGAGTGGTAAACTCAATCCACAATTCATTCTTCCGAGGAGTGATGCCACCAAATGAAGTTCGTAACTTTTGATTCTCCTAACTCCACGAAATGAGTGGACTTACAAGATTCTCTTCATGTAAAACACTTTTATAATGGTTAATGATCAAATTATTACATGCTAGTGTTCATATTCTCCATCAAATGGTTTGTTGGGGGATTCTCGTGCGGAAAGGGATTTGAGTGTTTGTAGGAGAATAGAGAGTGAGAACTAGAGAATTTATGACATCGAAAACTTCTGATCAATTAGAAAGAGAAGAATAAAAGCTTGTGCATAAGCCAAATGCTCTATGCAGTATACCAAAGACTAAATAATGCCCATGAAACAAGATTACAAAGCACTTAGAATCTTTCGTTGACCTCTGCACCAGACCTCCACCTTCTCCAAGCTTTCCCTTGTGCACACCTTGCACCAAGCTTCCAATAAGGGGGAGGGATGGACACCTTCTGTTGATGCACATCTTCAATGGAACTTCGAAACCCTTGATATTCCTTCCTTCACCTTCTCTGCATACTTCAAAGTCACTCTTCAAGCACACCTTGCACTTCACTTCTCTGTGTTGCACACTATGTGTCTCTTGCACTTCTCTCTCTTGCTTAGTCTAGCCTATGCTCACCTTGCTTAGTCCTTCAAGAATGATGCCTTGCCTTGATTTGAGTGTCGGTTCTCTATGCTCCTAACTCCAAGAGTATCTTGGTGCTCACTTTGATGTCCCAAGATTGACTCCAAAAGTGGGCAGCCAAGAAATCCCTATTTTGTCCTGTAATGACTTTAGACTAAAACAAAAATTTTAATTGGGGGTCCATACTTTCTCTGTGTACGCTGTCGCTTCACATGCATTCACATTTTACCTTTTAATTCTTCAGATGTGCACCTAAGAGAGGGTTCACCTGAACCTTCCAAATACTTTTAAAAATGCTTTGAACAATAGAGAATTACAGAAATACCTCTACAATGTGCGACCAGCTTTTTGCAATTTTACCCTTTGTGAACAATTAATTGTGCACTACCTGTGCACCTTGACACCCGCGTTTGAACCCGTTGACTTCACCCATGTTGATCTTTGACCTTCAACATGCTGATTTTGATCGATTTGACTTTGATCGATTTGACTTTGACTATAGTTGACTTTAACCTCGGTTGGCTTTGACCAATATGAATTTTTTGGGCTCAACAATTGCCCACCACCTAATGGGCTCTCCGTCCCAGAGAGATAGAGCCAAAACCTGGAGCAGAGATGACACCATGATTCCTGTGCTGCGAAATCTTCAAAAGGACATTGAGCAACAACCAAGTCCACCCGGAGCAGGAGAGAACAAACACTAGAGAAGAACCAAAAGTGGAAATTTTGCACGGAAAAGCAAAGGAGGGAAAATGGAGGGTAGGAAGGAGGGGGAAGGGAGGGTTGATGGGGCTGAGATGGATAGGGCAGGAAGCTACAAGAAAGCTACAAAGGGTGCAATGGGAAAGTTTGAAACATATGGTAATATTAGGTGAGAATAGACCATGTGGACCATGTGTAAAATGGAAAATACGTGTAAAATGTGCACAAAACATGTGCATTTTGATTAAAAGTCAGAGAAAAGATGGGATTTTGGAAAAAGGAAGTAAGAAAATGAGTCCAACGGTGCCAAAAGACATGAAAATGACTCCAACTTTGAAAACGATGGCCATCCGAGGCGCCATCTAGAGCCAAAAGCAATGGACCATGAAAAATAACAAAATATACATATTTTTTAATTATTTATAATGAAAATAGAAAAATTTTCCTAATTTTTTTCCTGAACGCAGATGGTTGTCAAAGCTTGAATAAAAAATAAAATAAAATAAATTAAAATAAAATAATTTAAACTTAAATAAAATAATAATATAAAAGAAAATAAATAAAATACAAAATAAGAAAAAATAAAGATAAAAAAATAAAAAAAATCAAGGGGGTGGGGGGCATGTGGAGAGGGGGGAAAGAGAGAGAGAGAGAGAGAGAGAGAGAGAGAGAGAGAGAGTTTTTTATTTTGGAACAAGTAAATTTATCCTCTAGGGGGCCTTCTTTTTTTTTGGGGGGGGGAGGGGTATCCAAAAATTGGATAAAAATCGAAAAAAATTTGAAAAGTGTCTATGTGTGTATATGTGTGTCTATATGTGTATATATGTGTGTGTGTGTGCATTTGTATGTGTTTGTATGCGTATGTATGTGGGTGTGTATGTGTGTGTGTATGTGTGTGTATATGTGTGTGTATGTGTGTGTATGTGTCTATGTGTGTACGTGTGTGTGGGTATGTGTGTGTCTATGTGTGTTTGTGTATGTGTGTATGTGTGTGTGTCTATGTGTGTGTCTATGTGTGTGTGTCTATGTGTGTGTGTCTATGTGTGTGTGTCTATGTGTGTGTGTCTATGTGTGTATGTGTGTGTCTATGTGTGTGTGTGTGTGTGTCTATGTGTGTCTACGTGCATGTGTGTGTGTCTATGTGTGTATGTGTGTGTGTAAATGTGTGTGCATGTGTGTGTGGGTAAATGTGTGTGTATGTGTGTGTGTATGTGTGTGTATGTGTATATATCTATATATATGTGTGTGTGTATGCATGTGTATGTGTGTAAATCTGTGTATGTGTGTGTGTATATGTCTATGTGTGTATGTGTGTGTGTCTATGTGTGTATGTGTGTGTGTATGTGTGTATGTGTGTGTGTATATGTATGTCTATGTGTAAATGTGTGTGTGGCTATGTGTGTATATGTGTGTGTGTATGCATGTGTACGTGTGTGTATGTGTGTTTGTGATCATAAGTTTGTGCTTGCTTGAGGTTTTGTGCATGTGTAGTTCGATCTCTCTCTCTCTCTCTCTCTCTCTCTCTTGCACATGTGCATCTCAATCCCATCACAAATGTGCCAGGAGAAATCAATTTTTTTTAACATTCTAGAGCATTGCATATGCGATACTCTGAAATATCATGATGTTGCTTATGTGATGCTCCAGTATCAAAGGCACTTTTCCAATGTCCGTAGGAGCGTCGCTAGATAGCAACACTCTTTGCGATGGGCATTTTGAGCGTCACATAAGCGATGCTCCGCATCGCTTATGTGACGGGTCATCTTTTTTTAATAAAAAAAGTTTTGTCGCTTATGCGATGCTGTCATCGCATAAACGATGAAACCTCCTTTTTCTTAGTGGGGGGCATTGCTACACCCCCTATTTCTAGTAGTTTGATCTAATAATACCATGCTCCTTCTCTTTAATCGTAGGGTTCTAGTGTCCAACAACACTCTTTTGTTGTATAATGTCTAGTGTGGTAGGTTGGCTTGAAATGCCCTTCCCCATGCATCTCTTCAAAGACCTTTTAAGTGAACCTACGCTATTTGTTTGAAGCTCCTTCATCTTCATCCTTGTTTCATTGCCAATAAGATAAATCCATTCTTGAAATTTCGCAAAATCTTGATCCTTATCATGAAGAAAATATGCCTACATCTTTCTTCTATAGTCATCAATGATCAATAAAAGAATAAAAGGAATTCCCTAGGCCTAGGTAGGCAATTTACCTCACAATTAATCATGTATGAGCTCTATATGAGACTTTGATCAGTTTTTGTTGGTATTTGGGAGTGCATTTCTCTATTACTTTCCCATCATATAAGCATCACATGGCTCCTTCACTTCTATGATGACTCGAAGATGAGTGACTATGCCACTCTTCTAGATGTGGTTGAGTATGGGTTACCCAATATGCACAAACTTCTCATACCATTAGGGGAAAACATGAACTCTGCATAGGCCTTGTAAGGATCCCTAATTTTTAGGGATTAAGCTTAATTTTGTTCTTGTTTAAGGGGACAAAGTGCATTTAATAGGGAACTTTTTAGTAGGTTGGAGTAGGCTTTTTTTTAGGCTTCAGTAGGCCTCTCTCTTTCTTCGTCTAGAGATAGAGAAAGAGAATCTACTTTCCACATCATCAAACTCATACATGTATTTGAATAAAAAAATGAGTTTTTTTTTTAAGTCTCATTTTGAGTGTATATTAACTCAAAAGGGCCTATTTTTTAATATATATGTCAGAAGTCACTTTTTTGGGCCCATTTTTTAAAGTTTATTTTAGAAAAAGTATAATTTTCAAACTCCCTCCATAAGTAAGGGCCACATGATCAAATCGGTGACTATGCTTCCCCCAAAAAATGACTTTTTTCAAATTTCATCATTTTCAGCCATACACAGTGGAAAAATACACTTTAACCCATACACATACAAGAAAATACAATTTTTTGAGCAAAACATATGCTTTAGAGTCCCTTCCAACCAATTTTTCATCTTTGTTTTTTATATTGCTGGTCAGTAGCAAAGATGGTGTTGACATGTATCACAAACTTCACACTAGAACGTCCTTATGCTCCTACATCAACAAGTATCCATGTTCATGTGCCTAGAGAGTTTGCTCCAAATACACGATGCAACAATGATGCCAATTCTGAAAATGAACGCCGTGCAGTTGGAGAAAAAAGTATTGATCTTTGGACTCATGGTTCACTATATCCTCTTGATCCAATATCTTCTTACCATCCAACATTCCATAACCTGTCAACTTTACTTCAGTTCATTACTTTAGTTCATTGGTACGGGTGAAGCTAGACTCTTAGGTTACTGCAAGGAATTATCTACACATTCACTTGCTACTGCTAAGTATTGGTTCCAACAATATCACATCCATCATATGAGGGTGGTCAACTTTAGAAAGCACAATCATATCTTTACAAAAACAACTTGCAGATTTGGAACATGTTATTGAAGCAAAAAAAAGCACAATTTCAAAGTTAACTGCCAATCTCCAACAACTGAAAGAGACTCCACTTGGTATGAGACATAGGAAAAGAGCATTGTCATCCTTTGAAGCTCTTTCAAAAGGTGGCGGAGCATGCAAACGATGTATATATGCAACAAGGTGAGTGTTTGTTTCACTTTTATATGTTTTAATGAAGATTTGTAAAGGAATCTTTCATTGTGTAGGTCATTTATTCAAGACATAACTGGTTCATCAACAACACAAGACCAATTCAAGCTGATGAATAGCTCTATAAACACCAAAGAAATCACTTCTGCTTTAGACTCACCCATAGGAAAGTGTATTAGAGTTGTTGTTGAAGCTGAGTTTTCAAAGAAGTTAAAAAACCTTATCACAGTGCAAGATGTGCAGGCAATATGTGACGAAGTGGGCATCAGTAGAAATGGGTATACTGCAATGTACACCCTTCTCAGGCAAGCCTTACAATCACAAGGTATTTCTCAAAGTATATTTCCATGCCCATATAAACTGTCTATCAATAAAAAAACTTCAAATGAGGATGTGACTCGTACTATTGGACAATATTTATTCATAGAAGACACTATGCCTGCCTCTGTTTATCATCCAAATATTCCCAAGAAGCAATCAAAAATCCTATCTACACAAGGATTACTTACACTAAATTCAACAATATATTTGTGGATCTTCAGAAGCTTCAACAAGCAATGGTTCACTTTTATAGTTCAACAATCAAAGGTATCCCTACTACATTTTATTTGGTGTTGAAGTTTTATTGCATTCAAGTGTCATATTAAGATAATATTTTCTCTTTTGTGTAGACTGTAATGTTAAGTTAAAGTTCATACTAAAGCTTGATGAGTGTCAAATCATAAAGGGTCAGCGACTAGAAAGGTTGGGTGTGACACTAATAAATGAAGTTATGGACCATGCAATGAGTGATGAAACTTTAGGAGGGAGGGACCATTTGACTTATACTGTGCAATCAGAGAGAGATATCTGGTGGTTAGGTGCTATAGAAGTTCCCAAAGAAACAACCAATGTTATTTCGTGGATATTCAGTAGGACTCCATGGATTACATAAGTAATCTCCGCTCAAATACATGGGCAAAAGCTTTTTGTAGATGATATGGGTGATTTTGGGTGGACACCTTAAGAGTATAAAATGCATGTTAGGTTGTAAACAAGGAGCATCTTCTCTCTATCCTTGCCCATATTTTACACAAGGTTACAAAGGATCTAAAAGATGGTCTAAACCTGCAAGGGCATTGATGAGAGTTGATGACTTTGAAGAAATTGATGAAACAGATTCATCGAATCACAAGGAATGGCAGATATCACTTTTGAGGTGTCCAATCTTCTAGGGACCGACTCTTGATAAAATAAGCAATGATTGGAACCCTATTATTCCATTTCCATTAGTCAATGTTCACTTTTGTACTTTTCATGCATTCATGAGGATCTTTGATAGGCTTTTGAAGCTCCATGTTGAATATGCATTTGCAATGAAACCACTAGAGAGGTCTACAATAGCAATCCAAAAAATAGAAGATTTTTTTACTTCTATAGGTTGTCATGGTGGCCACGTATCTTTAGTTGTTAAGAAGTATGGTGAATCTCAAGAGATTTTACAACAAGTTTCAATGACTAGGAAGAAGGCAAGGCATTTCTTTAAAAGAGATGTGAATAGTCAAGATGATGGGAAATGGGAGCTTTGGAAGGACCTCTGTTCAATTACAATAGACAATGATAGTCAGGTTGATCGCATTAATAGGTGAAAGAAGGTTTCGTCATCGTTTCATCAATTGTTACATTTGATGTGTTTGGTTTCCACTAATGCTTCACAACGAGAATTATTCCAAGTGACTTTGAAGGAGTTTACACAGTCATTCATCTTATCTTCAACATGATATTGCAAGAGAGAAGTGGATGTCATCGTCAGGACCTGTACATCATGCCCAATGGCGTGCACAAAGAGTCCACGAGGGTTGTGCTTGGAAATAGTTTCCAAACTCTTAAAATGCATTATTCTTTTCAAGGTTTTTATAATTCCTTTCACTTCAAATAAAATTTTAGTGTTTTTGTGAATATACTTTTAATGTCTTAAAACTAATTTTTATCCATTTAAATGTGAACATGACAATTCTTAAGTGAAAGTCTATAAATAGAGGTGTCCTTCCTCATTTTACCACTTTACAACCTAAGAGAATGGCACGCACAAAGCAGACTACTAGAAAGGATCATGTCGTCTACCCTAGCCATGTGCAAGGTACTCAGCGCCCAACATGGATGACACCCCACAAGAAGCGTCGAACCACAAGCCACTCTTCTAGACAAAGCTCGGGTGCAAGGACACACTCTGGTAGCATTCCATCGTGGGGGGATGAAGATTCACAAGAGAGAGATGTATCACAAGAAATAAATTATTCCCCTCCCACATCTCATGATGAGCCCCCAGTCAGGACACCACTGAAGGCAAGGCCCAAACAACGAGTTCATAGGCAAGTTGTGATTGAGACATCAAATTTATCAAGTTCCTTAGATGAAGAAAGTATAAACGAGCCACCATGGAACAATGATGATATTCCCATGAACCATCGAGTAACACAAGGAGGCAAGACACTCCCCGCAGGACAAGGACAAAGACCAGCCGATGAAGAAAGAGAGCAAGGTCGGGTAGAGGAAGTAAATGATGAGGCAGGACCATCTAGGCATGCTCCAAGAAGAAAGAAGAACTATCAACCATGTCGTAGACAACAACGACCACAACCCAACATCCCCCCAAATGCAAGAGCACCCCAAAGGCATAGAAAGCAAACTAGAGCCTTTGTAGAGATTCAACACTATCAAAAGTCTGTGGAGCTTCTTATTCCATGAAGGTCATTTGCAAGAGTTGTGAAGGAAGAGATCCAATGCTATTGCGCGGGACTTCGTATCCAAGGGATAGCCATTGAAGCCCTCCAAGAAGCTACAGAGGGGTATCTTATATCAATGTTGGAGGACTCTAACCTGTGTGCCATCCATGCAAAGAGAGCGACAATACAACCTAAAGATTTGCAGCTAGCTAGGAGAATTAGAGGGAATAACCCTTAAAAAAATTGTACTTCCTTGTTTGGAGAACCTTTTGTATAGCCCATATGATGAATATTTTGTAAATCCCAAATGATGAATATTTTGTAAATCCCAAATGATGAATATAATGTTTGTCTTCTTATATTTGATCTCCCAAGTGTTTATCTCTTAGTGTACATGTTTTGAAGTTTATTTCTCCTATGTTTCTAGGTGTCTTTTTCCAGTACCTCTTTGAAGTGTTTTTCATAGTTGTATCATTCTTTTTCTGTACTTCTTGTAAGTGGTAATCAGGGTAAAAAATAAGGACACCCACTTAACTCAAAAGTATATAAATATGGGCAAATTTCTCAAAGTATATCATATTATAGCTATAAATACTCTAGCGAATTTTGATGAAAATTTCCATTTGAAATATAGAAATATTGGCGAATTTGGATTCTAACTTCCACTCCAAATATAAAAATTGTGGTGCATTTTTGTGATAACCTCCCTCAAACCAATAGAAATGTTTGAGCATTTGATATCATTCACTATGCTAAATCACCTCTTCTGCTTTCTTTCCTTTGTAATCATCTTCAATTTTTCTACCTTCTTCTTCCATTGCTTGGTACAACTTTTCTTCACATTCACTAACCATAGGGACAGAAATCCATGCATGATGCATACATATGTCATAAATGCACACATCATGAATACACTTACATGCCCACTTACACATGCACACTTGCATCCATATACACATATAACATAAATTTGAGCATATGCATAGCTACACAAATATACATGCATGGTGCACACACACACATAATGCACACATACATACAAACACATTCACACTCTTTCATGCACATTCCACATACACATGCATGCATTCAGGTTATAAGAACCTCACATCTTTTGGAAAGTACTGTTTTGTTATTGTATGTCGAGCAACAGACTCACTAGTCTATCTCTGAAGAACTGTCACTTCAATCATGAGCTCCCCATCAGTCATGTTGCTATCCATTTTGTGTACAGATAGATCAACACCATGAATTTCAGCTTCATGGCTTGTGCCCATTTGAACACTACCCCCAGTGACTCTTAGACTCACCATACGTGCTTTATAGATAGCAACATCACAACATGCTACTTCGTTATGGAGGGTTGTATCAATATCACCCTCATTACTAGTAGTAACACTTAAGTCCAATGGTCCAGCATGCATATCTCCAACATTACCATGGCCAAAGGTGCTCTATTATGCTTGTTGAGTATGATTGAGATCCTTGTTCCTACTCCTTCATTCTTTTCCCAACTAAATGCAATGCCTTTTAAACCTTCATCACCAGAAAAGTTCTCCACACTTTCCCTATAATTTTTTGGCTTTCCTTGAAAAGTATCAATTACAATCACAGCTGAAGCATGTACTGAATTACCAAAAAGTTGCACTGTAAGTACGGGAATCCTCCCTTAAACCTCTGCCCCCTCCCCTCCCCCACAATCCTTCATCCACATCCGTCCCATACAACCCTATAGCATAAGCTCGAGCCTTTGCAAATTTACACTAGCCAAGCCTGCATCGAACAGCAGTTGCATGAAGATGATAGTCTCCCTTTATTCGAGTGCAAGAATATTCCTACCACCACCTGTGAAAGGTTCTTTCTATTCGAGGCAATAAAAATCGATCAAAGCCTTTTGCAATATGACGCCCTCCTATATCCTGATCCACTACTAGTGCCTCCCAAGAAAAGCCTGATATCCAGCATCTTCATCTGCTTCCACTCCATGATTTCCCTATGCGCAACCGTGTTCATTTCACTCATCAATGACAAAGCAACGTAAAAGCCTTTTCTTGTTGAAACTCACACAATTTCATGGTAAATCATCACACTTTGAACGTGTACCAGTGTAGCAGAGTGAGGGAAATCTTTAATACTTCACTAAACCATGCCAAGCCTTGTGATTATGCCATTTCCATTCTCATTCACCTTGATGCTGAAGAATCCCAGTTTTGAAATTGCAGCTTCCCTTTCCAAATTGAGGATATGATGTCCATTTGTATGTCCATCTGTAATTACTTTGCCATCATTTTCACCAGTTCAACAGTCCATAGACCTCCCTCCCATCTTCAAGAATTTTCCCATTGGACTCGGTGCTCCATCTACATTTTTTGTTTCCTGCTGATTCACATACCTTAAGGGTACCAGTTACTCCAGTCGTCTTGCAGGATTCATTTCTAGGAAGAAGACCAATCAAAGGAACCTTTGGAACAACTTTACTAGAGCTGTGGCCTTTGCTAGCTTGAGTTATCTTGCTACAAAAACATCCACCATTCAACTCTGGTCTTGGACAACCAGTTGGAGTGTTTGAAACATCAAATCTCCCAGCTATTGAAACATGTTGCCTTGAATTTGGAGATAACTGGTCCTCATATTCTCCAACATAAAAGAGAATGTATGCCTTCTACTCATAAACAATCTGCTCACTTACTTGAGAGGCCCAGTTGTCATCCAGCCGATGCCATATATCTACAGACATACAGACAAGGCAAAAATAATGCCCAGAATGTGTCGACCAGCCAGCATGCACAAGAACTCCATACAATGAGTACTTTACTTTGCCCTCATGATGTTTTGTGAAGACCCTCCCTGGTTCCATGCGAATCCATTTTAGAAACTCTGCTTCTTTGTTACCTCAACATTATCCTTGAACCTTCATAAGGCAGCATATGCATAATGCGCAGCACAGAAAAAGCCCCTTTTTTCCCTTCTCTCGCTCTCTCTCTCTCACACACACACATGCACACACATGAGACCTTTCCATGTCCATACACAAGCTTACAAAAGCACACTCATACACATGGATGCATAAGTTTGTACATATCCCTTCACATATACACACACATATATATTCCAGCATACATATACCTACGCATCCACATACATGCCACTACACACACACACATATCCATACATATACATAGAAAGATCAATATTCACCTAGACTTATAGCTGCACATGTATATACAAACACGTATACATTATGAATGCATACAAGAATGAATTCAAGCAAACCCCGAATTCACCCTCAAATCAAATGCAACTATAAGCCCATGATAGTCAACCACAAGGCTATACGACAGATCAGCCTTTATGCACACTATTGATGCAATAGTATGAACAACCCACTAATCTATACACGTTAAATACTTGAAGTTATCTAGCTTGGAAAAAAATAGCATCATTGTGTGTGTAAGAACATGTAGACATCAAATATTCAATCCATAGAAACATACACACATGAATCAAAAACATGTTCTCCTTCCTTAGGAAATACAACCAGATTCTTGTTATTAATTTCAGCCAAGCTCCATTTAGTTTACTGGTTCCAACTTCCGCCTAATAACAAACGTCATTGAAAATAAATGTGCATTTTCTTTTGGCATTTCCCTATTAGCATCAAGCACTCCTTGCTCTGAGGTCTTATCAGCCATAATCAATTGTGGACGACAAAGAGAGCAAATGCAAATTGGATTTGGAGATGGCCTTTGCAAAAAATCTGGAACTTTGGAAGACCTAGAGCTCACCTTTGTTAAGTGTAGTGCTGCTCAAACCTTCTAGAAGAAAATCAAGAGGGTGATGATACCTATCTATCAAAAGAACAAAGCACAAGCCTTTTTTTAAAGTCGATGATGCATCTTCCATCACACCTAGCTGGCTGCCATCTATGATCTCCTTTGCTTCTTCTTTAGAGACATGAAGAAGAAGGAAAAGTTCAATCCTTTCAGCTTTTAGTTGCTTTCTCTTTTCCAAAATCCCTCACAGTCCAACCCAAGAAAAATGACCAGCTCCTTCATTTTTTTTTTTGCATAGATCCTTATCTCCACTCATTAGTCTTTGTTCTCTACCATAAAAAATGTTCAAATTTCTTTGATACTCCCAATGCTTGAGTCAATCATTTGATTCAAAGTGATGAAACGTAAACACACCTCAAAACTAAGAAAGTATCAAAATATAGGGTCGATATTCTTGGCTACAAGCCCATTCAATTTATTCTTGGGAAGCTAGAAATGCAAGATCATCTCCTTTCTCATATTCAAATATAACGGACTTAGCTTTTTGTACAGCTTTAGATACCTACCTATCATGTCCCCAATAATGGTAGTTGCCATCGTGGAATTTCGGTCTGTCGCGATAGACGGTGTCTGTCGCGATAGACGGTGTCTATCGTGGATTCCTGTCTGTCGCGATAGACGGTGTCTGTCGCGATAGACGCTGTCTGTCGCGGATTTTCGGTCTGTCGTGATAGACGGTGTCTGTCGCGATAGACTGGTCTGTCGCGATAGACGGTGTCTATCGTGGAATTTCGGTCTGTCGCGATAGACGGTGTCTGTCGCGATAGACGGTGTCTATCGTGGATTCCTGTCTGTCGCGATAGACGGTGTCTGTCGCGATAGACGCTGTCTATCGCGATAGACGGTGTCTATCGTGGATTCCTGTCTGTCGCGATAGACGGTGTCTGTCGTGGGTCTCTGTCTGTCGCGATAGACGGTGTCTGTCGCGATAGACAGTGTCTGTCGCGATAGACGGTGTCTATCGTGGATTTTCTGTCTGTCGCGATAGACGGTGTCTGTCGTGGGTCTCTGTCTGTCGCGATAGACGGTGTCTGTCGCGATAGACAGTGTCTGTCGCGATAGACGGTGTCTGTCGCGATAGACTGAAAAAACGCAAATTTTTGAGAAACTTCTAGTGATCTAGAGTGCCCTCAAGGTGTAGGTTACCGTGCTAATCATGCATTCACAAAATTTTAAGATTTTCTGTCTGTCGCGACAGAGAGAGATCGTCGTCCTGGGACCTGTGCAGAGCCTGTCGTACCTGCGCACACTGCTGGGGATGCTGCTACAGCAAGAACCTGCAATGAAACTCAAGAAACATGCAAAATACGCACACACAATCTTGCTCTCTCGCTCTCTCTCACAAGTGAAATGAGGGAAATGAGGTGGGGAAGGTGATATGATCAAAAACAGAAATTTTCGCGATGATGGAGATGGAGGTGGGAGATGGTGATGATGATGATGGAAGTGAAGATGGAGAAGAAGGTAAAAGAAATTCAATGAGAGTGAAGAAAATACCTACAACTCCAACGCGTCAACTCTACGTCTTACCATCACACGCTCGTCCTCAAAGCTCGATCCCCGGCAACGGCGCCAAAATTTGGTGTAGCTCAATGATGAGTAGCACCTCCTTTAATGTCAATCCGGGAAGACGTGACGATGGTATGAAGACCTCGAGCAAGTGGCGGCACAAGTGCGTGAGTGAGAAGCACACAAGCATGCACACACATACACACACACGCACACACACGGCAAGACAAAGAGAGAGAATCAATGGAGTTCTTTAGATTACTTTCAAAAGCTCTTACAAGTTCGTTTCAATTACAATCTAACCTCAAAAATGAGCTCTCTAGCTCTTTTTATAGTTTTTTGACTAGTTTTAGCCCTGTCCAGACCTAGTGTCTGGCCTAGTTAAAAATTAGGTTCTAGGGCTTATTTGAGGGCTCAAACGAAGTCTAAAAATTATGAAAGTTGGTACGATGGTTCCTCTAACACTCCTCAAGCTCGAGGACTCCTCGGCTTGCACAAAATGGAGTCTAATCTACCAAAAACGGGATTTACAATGTTTGTGTAGTGATTAAAATCACTTGAGTTGTACATAATCCATGGGAAAAAATGATCTGGCCTTGTTGCCGTATTGTGCATGACTCCTTTGTTGCTTTGTATGCCAACACCGTGGGTGGTGAAATGTCCATACTTTCAGGAGTGGGTGCGAGTGTGGGGTCTACCATGTACATTGGAATGGTAGGTGGTGTGTGTGTGAAAGTGGTGAATAGATGAGAAGTGGGGTAGGGAGCTGAAAATAAAGGGAATGGTTGAGACCTAGGTTGAAAAGTTCTAGCAAGGAAGTTATGGAGGGATTGGAGAAGTGGAGAGATGGGGGTTGGGGGTTGAGGTCGTAGAGGCGGGGAGGGCATGAAAGGTGATGTGGTAGTAGGGAAACCCATGAATATGGATCTAGAGTCAGGATGACCTATGGATGAGGGCATGGGGGATGGTTGTCCTAGGGCAGGCTCTATGAGCGATTCGGTGGATTGTGTAGTGATGGTGGTTGCTTCATAGATTGGGTTTTCGAAGGTGGAGAAAAGGGTTGAACTAGAGGTGGGAGTACGGAAGATGAAGGTTTGCTCGGTGTGGAGTGGTCGAGGTGAGCTCCATGGCTTCTGTTCTAGGAGGCGACGGTGGGGGTGTGGGTGGTAGTGGCTCGGTTGATTCAGCATGGGTGACTGGGTGCTCTCGGCTAGCGGTTTCTGCTGCTTGGGAGGTTGTGTCCATGGGTTCGGATGTAATAATCGGCCCTTCTGCCGTTGTAATGGGGATCTGGATGTTTTTACGTGACCGTGGTCGTGTTTGGAATCTTCGTGGATCATATTGAATTGGAGACCTCATAATGGCGGTCCGAACAGCTTCTACTACCCCATATGTTTCTGCCATTAATAAGAGACCTTCACTATATTCTGAGTCAACTCCTGCTTCTTCCAAAAGCTGAGTCATGAGTACTCTACTACTCTGTTCGGTGAGCAGTTGTTGTGAGCGCACGCGTTCCATGATCTGATACAGCCTTCGGAGTTCTGCTGTATAAGCTGGGGCTTCAGTGGTCTCCTCTTCGTATGCTCCTTCTTCTTCTAGGTGTCCTTGTTGTTGACCTTGCTGATCGTCACTCCAATGTACATGGCGACCGTCTGTGGATTTTCTTCTTCTTTGTGAAGATGTGCCTTGTTCTTCGGTATCTGAATAAAACTCTACATCAGAGAGTTGTGTACTTTGTAAGAATGCTTCGAAGTCCTAGGGATCCATTCCTTCAGCATCTCCAGTTGAAGCAAATTCAAATTCAGGTGGAGCCGGAGGAGCCGAAGGGGTAGCTTGTGTTGTAGTTTCAGATCCAGACCTGGGTATTCTAATGGTAAAAGGAGGTACAGTGGCCTCCCCTCATGGCGATACTTCAGGAGTAGTCAGAACTTCACGTGTCTGGACACAGGGGATCGAACCCCTCATGCGCTTGGATTGATGTGTGGATGTCTTGAGCTTCTTAAACATTTGTAATTGTGCCTAAGTTAAGGCACGTTCAATGGGTACATCGTATGCTAAGCACCGGTAGATAATGCGTGTGATAGCACAGCAACCGTTCACCACTAATTTCCTAGAAGACCTTTTATTTGCTTCATACAACTGATCTATAATCCATACAGGAAGCTTAATTGGTAACACACCTGTCTCCGCTAAGTAGAGAGCGAACCAAATTCTTTTGTGCGGTTGTGTGAAGCGGTCTTGATCGGGGAAAGCAAAATGTTGCATGCACATACGGAGAGGGATGGACACGTTTGGTGTGAGTGCTGCCATGTCTTTAAGCTTCAGTAGTTTCCTATCCTTCATGTTAGTAGGAACGAGAGCATCCTTCTCAGAAGGTAAGTTCAAACCTCTTTAACTCGTTGTTACCCAGTAAGGAAGGAAGAACAAACGATCCTGGTTTGTCCTTTTCTTCGTTAGCTTGTAATGTGGAGACCAAATAATAGCATCGGAGGAGATCCGGTTTAGGTAGTGGTGCTTCAAAGTATTCTGCTAGCCCTGCACGTTGCCATATGGTCTGGAGATCCTCTGTATTCTGTAGAGTCTCAAACTCCTTGGAGAAAAATTGGAATCGAACCCATGATCTGTCATACTCGCACTTAGACTCCCATATATACTTGGCCTCTCCTAATGGACCTGGCATGCCATTGAACCAATGAGAATTGGCATGGACTCTTTCTGTGATCCCTGTGGGTGGATCCGGTACTGGGATCTGCTGAAGGTGTTGCAGCTCCACAGGTCGTTCAGTTGGTGGCACATCAACACATAGACTATCCACATCAATTCCTGCGGTAATTATTCCTGCCTGTGAGCTCGGACCTGTTGCTTCTGCCATGAGAGTGCTTGTAGTTGCTGATGCTTATCTGCTAGAAGAAGAGAGAGGCACATTAGCATTGCATTGGAAACAGGATGTTATGGTGTTCCCTCCACAATACCAACATGACATTCCGAGTGGTTAGGGGTTAGTGGGTGAAGTGTTCGTGATGTGTGTACAAGTGGGTTAGTAGGTTAGGGTTCACCCTAGATGCATACTTTGGTTGTGCAATGTTCTCATAATGCACCTACACCAGAGGGAAAGGATTTACAGAGGTGGGTCAGGGGGTTTGATATGGGGTTTAGGTCTCCAAACTTTGATGCTGGAATCGTTGCTTTTATTGGCGATGACGTGTAAAGGTTTGCGTACTGGAGTGTGTTGGGTTTGGGACCTTTTGGGTACCCATTTCCAAACATTCCGAGGCGTGATCGAGAATGTGCTGGTGTGGAGTGTAGATGTTTGCCTTTGGATGGGAGCCAATAGGACTCGAGTGTTGGTTTGATCTAGTGATTGGAGGTGAAGTTATTTGAGCTAGTAAGCAGGTCTTGGGCACCCATATTTGTCTAGCCTTTGGGATAGCCTTCATTGACTGCTTTGGAACCCAAATAGAAATGGTTTGTCTAGATTGATGCCTAGGGTACTCCTTCGCTGTAGTCCTCGACACTGTAGCTTGCTTGATGCTTCTTTGGAATCCTGTCTCCACACCCGAGGGTTGTTCACCTTTGCGTATCCAGATCTGGTTCATGCCATGGGGTATTCTGTATTGTACCGCTTGGTGTTCCTTCTTCTTGGTCCTCGGGCTCCTCTGTATCGTGTATTTTTCGGCTTGCTTTCCTCGAATTCTCTTTGGAAAAGAAGGGAACTCCTCGTTGACTTCTATACCTTCGTCATGAGTGGCAATCTTTTGCACCATAGAAATTTGGTCAAGAGTAGCATGGTTCATTTCAGGTGGACTCCTGGAAGGACCAGGATTCGGTGCCTCTTCTAGTGGCCTATGTGCTTGATTTTCTAATTCAATCGTTATGTGGTTATGGCCTACCCATGCATGAAGAAGTCCACTTCTTAGGTTGAGGCTGACTGCATGATCATAGATCCAGTCTTGGCCCAGGACAAGAGGTTCGGTAAGATCCTCGTCTTCACACACTAGCACTTTGACTGCCATTAGCACCTCTTGAATGTAGAGGGGAAGTTCCACCTCGCCAATGCAAGGGGTTTCCACACCTCCCAATCTTATGAGATATGCCTCTATAGGATTGATTTGTAATTGAAGTTCTTGGCAGTATATAGGAAATTACGGTTGATTTGCATGTAAATAGGCTAACATTTACAAATGCACATGCATAAAAATATGTGGATACCCATCGCACACACATACACACATGCATGCATGCACATGTACACATATACACAACATCCCAAGATACACCAACCACACATATGTGCATGCTTACATATGCATTCATATTACACACACATATTTACATGCACATTGCACACACATATAAGCACATTGCAAATACATACACATCCACACATTCATATATACATATTTTCACACACATAGATCTGTAGATATTCTCACAAACCAAGATATACAACAACCACACATGTACACTAAACAAAAAAATACATGCACATTGCACACACATACGCACACATGCACATGCACATTTCACACACATACACATGCACATTCCACACACATACATGCACATGGCACATAAATACACACACATGTGCATGCACATTGCACACACACGCATAACATCCCAAGGTACATAAATGATAACAAAAACACGCATGTACATGCATACATACACACAATCTCCTTGATTACACTTACACATGCACACACATAGACACATATACATAGACATTGTGCACACATACAGACACATACATGTGCATTGGACATACATATAAACCTTTTTTTCCCATCACTCATCAATGTGATACCTCAAAAAATGTTGTAGGGCAAGGAGATCAAACATCTAATTGAAGTGCCAAAGTCTAAAACAAGTCCTTATGAATGGACATCATATTTTGTTCATGTACTACCATTACCACAAACCAAAAAACTTTTCACAACATATCCAACATGGTAATATGAAATAAATAGTAGCATTCAGAAAACCTCTGTAGTATCTTGCTCACATATTGATGACTTCAAAGCATGAGTAAGCATAGAAACTCTATCTGAGAACTCACCAGGGTTTCAAGATCTTTACATAAATCATAGATCAATAAAAATGCATATTCTAAAAGTAAAAGTATACGCATGGGCCTTGGTTCAATACACCTATTTCCAATACCTATTTCTCAGACTATATTTACTATTAGAATTTAGAGAGCAAAAAGATAGAAACAAAGATCATGGAAACAATACGAAATCATTCAAATCTATCTAACTCCATTAAGATCATATTTTGTTTTATACAATAAAAAATTCAAAATCCTACTTGTCAAATAATAAGCATAGCAATTCAAGGTTTTGAAGATAGGGTAAGGTTCTTTGTGCTAATCATTTTTTAGTAGAGCATTTGATGCATTGATGTTCATCTAACATACATTACTATTACCAAATTCATATGCTTTTTTCTTAAGTCTATTAACAGCCTCAAGTTTTTTGTGCAGTATCAATATAAATGTTGGAAACAGTAGATTCCTTGTTATATGTCATGTAGACGATATACATCAATCATTTGGAACAAAAATTTATTGTGTGCCTATTGAGAAAATATGAAGGGATATTAAGTGCCTTGACAATGCAAGGGTGATTTTTTCCATTGTGTCCAACAATCTCAACATTATATCCAAGACAAAGAACTACATTGGTAACTATTCATTTGTGTATTCTTGCACAGATCCCAACAAACCTATGAACCACAGGTGAAATTAAATGCAAAGATAGTTAACCTCACCTAGAAGTATTGAAGAAAAAACTAATAAAATTTCTGAGTAACTATAGTCTTTAAGGTAACAACATTCATATGAATGACAAGAAAGCAAGAGAATGGGAGAAGGTAAGCTTCTCAATGGGAAAGCATTTGTCGTACATGAACTGCTTGTAGCACTAATGCAACAAACAACTACCCAAGAGGGGACTCACAAGAAAATGGTAATTACTTTTGAGTTTGTTTTATGAGAGAAGAGCATCTATGCAGAGGGAAAACAACCTACCGCATCAAAGTTAGGAGGACAATGAGTAGCACAATGGCTAATTATGTCGTTCAAATGACTCCATCAGAGTGAGCATCGCATATGTAATGAGAAACCAGCACTTGTGTGGGCAAGATTCAAGGCAAGCCATTGGCGGATACATAGAGGACTGTGAACCTATGTGCTACATTTTTTGGGGGGTTTTCAATATTTTTTGTCACTTTCTAATACACTTTCTAATTGTAATTGTATTACCTAGGATTTTGAACTCAAACCTGTCATCCTTCTGACATGTTTATAGCACATCAACAATCATAATAGGCATACCTACATGGGTAAGAGCGTGTACATTGCCTCCTGAGTTCACATAATTCTTTTTTGGTTTAGGATTAATTTATTATTAGAATTGAACTCCCTATCTGAACTGGAAGATATTTCTGATTGCCCTTCATTCAAATTCTCAATTTAATGAACTTTACATGTCATTTTGGAGCCAAGTCCAATCTTTTCATGGGGCATAACAATATACACACTAGAGAGTCAAGACCAACATCGTTTTTGTTGCATGTGCATAACATATTAGCTGTAAGAGAATACTCAAATTCACAAACATGCAATACTAAAAGACCTAGTTGAGAGTGAAAAAAAAAACTTAAGAGAATACTCAAATTCACAAACATGCAATACTAAAAGACCTAGTTGAGAGTGAAAAAAAAAACGTAGAGATTGTGCACTATTAATAGTTGATTGTGGATTCTCAAAATCAAAACATTACGTATGTGCCATTACACACTTATGTTAAGTTCTTGAATAAAAAGCTCATTATGTACTCTGAGGGCTGCTTCATCATTGGTTTCTATTGTGTTATTAGTCATTCGTATTATATAAGAGAGAAAACAAAAACCCAAGCGTTCATTACTCCAAATGGATTAAGCACACAACGTCCAATGGCTACCATTTAAAAAAATGAATCGGAGTATAAGGACAACTCACTGGAAGAAAATTTGGGTGCCTTAACTCAAGGAGATGACGAGATTATGGATGACCCAAATACCCTCATTTGTCCTGTGAAAGGCCATGACGAGATGACAAAAACTGAAACACGGCATGAAAAAACAATTGCGAGGGGGGGCAATGGTAAAATCGATGCATGAAATAAACACATACCTCTTTTCTCGACACTACAAGTGGATTCATGAATCTCGAAGTGACCACGCCATAGATAGGGCAGTACAAGGCAAAAGTAGAAATACACAGAGCACGCAGACTTCGATAGAAGGCGAATACTCAAGACTTGAAGTATGCTGAATTCGATCTCGGGTGAAAATAAAGAACGTCAGAGTACTAAGAGTGCTCGGTTTGGGGCGAAGTTAGCCTACATTGTGTGTACACAAAATAATATTTTGGGCTATTTTTTTTGTTTCAAGTCCATAGAAAAATAACTTTTTATTTTCATATTTTCACAAAATTCGCCATTGGGCTAAAATTCGCCCTTATTTTTTTCCCTGGTGGTAATTCTATTTAATACATTTCATGGCTTAGAAATGCCAAAAAAAGGCCTACCACAGAAACGCAGAGATGGGCCCTGCAAAAGTTTTGCAGGGCCTATCCCCGCGTTTCTGTGGCAGGCCTTTTTTTGGCATTTCTAAGCCATGAAAACACATGCCATGCACATTGGGGCATATAATTGGCCTTAGATAGAGTGCAGTGCATGCTAACCCTCTGACCAATAGCTAAAAAGTTTTTATGAACATACATGTACTTATTTACTGTTGCATGCTTATATGCACCCAGAGAAGTCTTAAATATCTCTAATTATTGCACATAAGATTGGTCTTCCACAATTCCCCAAGTGAAGGTGCTAATTGAGGGACATAGACTTGCAATATAGGGAACCTAGTGCATAGGATGGCCTAGGAATGCAAAAAAAAGGCCTACCACAGAAACGCGGGGATGGGCCTTGCAAAACTTTTGTAGGGCCCATCCCCGCGTTTCTGTAGCAGGCCTTTTTTTGCATTCCTAGGCCATCCCATGCATTGTTGACAAAAAAAAATAACAAGATTGATTGGAAAAAGACTGATTACAATATGCAAAAATTAAGACATTGTCAAAAACATAAAGACTACACATGGAAATTGGAAAAAAAATAATTGGTATTATAAAGTTTTTACAATTGGCTCTTGGCCTTGAGCCTCTCCACTACATTCTTTCTTCTGTGAAAAGACAGTGGCAATTGGTAAGTCAAAACTGATCGGGATATTAACTAACGGTCTCTCAATCCAAGACCTAAAGCTATTCCTACTTGACCTTATATTTTTCCTCTAAAGTTAACTCCTGGTGTAGTAAGGTCAAGGGACTTCCTAACTAGAAATATACAATTGGTCCCTTGCGTTATTGTAGATAGGCACAAAACTTTGCTCAAGGCCTTTAGGCACCAAGTCATGAAGTGTCCTTGAGGGGAAAAGTCCTTGTGGATTATGACAAAATCTTCCTTTGGCAATTTTCCAATGTAATGTGCCAACGAAGATCCATGGCCTCGAGAAACACGGTCACCACCACTCCTTGCTGCAAATTTATCCACTTCAATTGTTTCCTGCACATAGACAATCATAAAATTAAATAGATACATCTTGTATGAATATGAGACAACCATAAATGTCATTAGAGACTTACATCTTGAAGCCTATCTTCATCCTCTCCTCTTCCCATTGCATCTAGTGGAATCGATGAATGGGCCATGCCACTTTGCTCCACAACACAGGATGTTGGAATCTTCTTCTCCAAAATTCTTTCCCTTGCTGCGGCCAGATCTTCTTCATTGGCATCTTGGTTGGCATGGCTCAAAATCTCTTCACACACAAATGCAATGGTTTCCGCAACTGAATCACCAAGTGGAATTGTTGCCTTTTCGATAATGTCAGAAGTGTTGTCCATGGGAACATACGAGGTTGAGCAGAAAATACCAATGCATTCATCGAGGCGTAGACCGAATGCCTTCTCAATATTGTGCAGGAACAAAAATTCCTCTTCGTCGACAAGTACAACTGAAAACATTTCCATCTCTACCTCTGGTAGAGTGGGTTACATGGGGTCTAAGTTGGAGGGTGGACTATTCTATGTACTGGCTTCCTTTAATTTGTCCACTACTCCTTGAGGAAATTCTCTGGAAATTTTTTGACTTTCTTCTAATAAGTTGAGAGCTTCTGTGTAGGGTTCCTTCTTGTCATCTACAAAACCCCCAGTAACAAGATGGGGTAGGTCCATGGTTGAAGGTTCCGGCTCCTCATTGACAAAAAAGATGGTTGTTGCTACGTAGGAAAGATATTTTCTTCCCATTTCCCTTTTCTTATTTAATTGTTTAATTAAGGGCAATGTGTCATCTAATAGGTGCCCTGAACCCTCAACAACAGCCATGAAACGCTTTAAGCACCATTACCATCTTTTTCTTCAAAGATGATATGGACCATATATCAGGTTTTGGCCACTCCAAGCTAAGAAGAGATTGTACTTCAATTCTCTCTAACCTTCCAAAACCATTCATTGTAGAGGGTACAACATATCTATGTGTGTAAAAGAAAACTCTATCATGGTAAAGTTGAGCAGGAGATATTTCTGGAAATACTAGTGCACCAACATCTGCATGCAATGCCTAGAAAGTATCTGTAAGACTATGAAGTGGTTGCTCCTCCACCAAAGTAGAAGGAAATATATCTGAAACAAACAAAAACATATCTAAATAGTTCAGAAATATATCCGACACAAGAAAACATAAAATATTGTAGAGTAATACTTACAATTCACAGGATATCTCATTCTACTAGAGATTTCAAGTTTCATAGTTTCCATTGTAAAAATATGTTGTACAATAGCAACCATCCCATTGTCTTTGTGCTTCTTGAAGCCAAGTAACTTTCCCTTCCAATGAAGATCTAAGTTTCCATGATCTCTAACTCGATGAGGCCCAACTCTAGAGGGTTGCATGTACACCCATGCACCTTTGGACTACTCATGTGATAGCCAGTGTCCATCTGTGGCTTTGATATTGTGACATCTTAATGTGAGGATTTTATCTTTCGGTCGCCTAGAAGCTTTAGCTGTTGCCATTGAAGCTAAAGGTCTTCAAGCTACAACAGTAATTCAAGATAGGAGATGCACGTAGGTTGGAGTGTAGAAACAGGAGCTTCAATGGTGTGCTACAGAGTGAAAGTAGTGGGAAAAGATGACTTTTTGGGACCTGGGTATGAAAATGTGAGGTTTAGGAGGGAAATAACACATGCCATGAAAACACATTTCTAAGCTATGAAAACACATGCCATGCACATTGGGGCATATAATTGGCCTTACATAGAGTGCACTGCATGCTAACCCTATGACCAATAGCTAAAAAGTGTTTATGAACATACATGTACTTATTTACTATTGCATGCTTATATGCACCCAGAGAAGTCTTAAATATCTCTATTTATTGCACATAAGATTGGTCATTCACAATTCCCCAAGTGAAGGTGCTAATTGAGGGACATAGACTTGCAATATAGGGAACCTAGTGCATAGGATGGCCTAGGAATGCAAAAAAAAGGCCTACCACAGAAACGCGGGGATGGGCCTCGCAAAACTTTTGTAGGGCCCATCCCCGCATTTCTGTGGCAGGCCTTTTTTTGCATTCCTAGGCCATCCCATGCATTGTTGGCAAAAAAAATAACAAGATTGATTGGAAAAAGACTGATTACAATATGCAAAAATTAAGACATTGTCAAAAACATAAAGACTACACATGGAAATTGGAAAAACAATAATTGGTATTATAAATTTTTTACAATTGGCTCTTGGCCTTGAGCCTCTCCACTACATTCTTTCTTCTCTGAAAAGACAGTGGCAATTGGTAAGTCAAAACTAATTGGGATATTAACTAACGGTCTCTCAATCCAAGACCTAAAGCTATTCCTACTTGACCTTATATTTCTCCTCTAAAGTCAACTCCTAGTGTAGTAAGGTCAAGGGACTTCCTAACTAGAAATATACAATTGATCCCTTGCATTATTGTAGATATGCACAAAACTTTTCTCAAGGCCTTTATGCACCAAGTCATGAAGTGTCCATGACAGGAAAAGTCCTTGTGGATTATGACAAAATCTTCCTTTGGCAATTTTCCAATGTAATGTGCCAACGAAGATCCATGGCCTCGAGAAACACGGTCACCACCACTCCTTGTTGTAAATTTATCCACTTCAATTGTTTCCTGCACATAGACAATCATAAAATTAAATAGATACATCTTGTATGAATATGAGACAACCATAAATGTCATTAGAGACTTACATCTTGAAGCCTATCTTCAACCTCTCCTCTTCCCATTGCATCTAGTGGAATCGATGAATGGGACATGCCACTTTGCTCCACAACACAGGATGTTGGAATCTTCTTCTCCAAAATTCTTTCCCTTGCTGTGGCCAGATCTTCTTCATTGGCATCTTGGTTGGCATGGCTCAAAATCTCTTCACACACAAATGCAATGGTGTCCGCAACTGAATCACCAAGTGGAATTGTTGCCTTTTCGATAATGTCAGAAGTGTTGTCCATGGGAACATACGAGGTTGAGCAGAAAATACTAATGCATTCATCGAGGCGTAGAGCGAATGCCTTCTCAATATCATGCAGGAACAAAAATTCCTCTCCATCGACAAGTACAACTGAAAACATTTCCATCTTTACCTCTGGTAGAGTGGGTTCCATGGGGTCTAAGTTGGAGGGTGGAATATTCTGTGTACTGGCTTCCTTTAATTTGTCCACTACTCCTTGAGGAAATTCTCTAGAAACTTTTTGACTCTCTTCTAATAAGTTGAGAGCTTCTGTCTAGGGTTCCTTCTTGTCATCTACAAAACCCCCAGTAACAAGATGGGGTAGGTCCATGGGTGAAGGTTCTGGCTCCTCATTGACAAAAAAAATGGTTGTTGCTACGTAGGAAAGATAGTTTCTTCCCATTTCCCTTTTCTTATTTAATTGTTTAATTAAGGGCAATGTGTCATCTAATAGGTGCCCTGAACCCTCAACAACAGCCATGAAACGCTTTAAGCACCATTACCATCTTTTTCTTCAAAGATGATATGGACCATATATCAGGTTTTGGCCACTCCAAGCTAAGAAGAGATTGTACTTCAATTCTCTCTAACCTTCCAAAACCATTCATTGTAGAGGGTACAACATATCTATGTGTGTAAAAGAAAACTCTATCATGGTAAAGTTGAGCACGAGATATTTCTGGAAAGACTAGTGCACCAACATATGCATGCAATGCCTAGAAAGTACCTGTAAGACTATGAAGTGGTTGCTTTTCCACCAAAGTAGAAGGAAATATATATGAAACAAACAAAAACATATCTTGTAAATAGTTTAAAAATATATCCGACACAAGAAACCATAAAATATTGTAGAGTAATACTTACAATTCACAGGATATCTCATTCTACTAGAGATTTCAAGTTTCATAGTTTCCATTGTAAAAACATGTTGTACAATAGCAACCATCCCATTGTCTTTGTGATTCTTGAAGCCAAGTAACTTTCCCTTCCAATGAAGATCTAAGTTTCCACGATCTCTAACTCGATGAGGCCCAACTCTAGAGGGTTGCATGTACACCCATGCACCTTTGGAGTACTCATGTGATAGCCACTGTCCATCTGTGGCTTTGATATTGTGACATCTTAATGTGAGGATTTCGTCTTTCGGTTGCCTAGAAGCTTTAGTTGTTGCCATTGAAGCTAAAGGTCTTCAAGCTACAACAATAATTCAAGATAGGAGATGCAGGTAGGTTGGAGTGTAGAAATAGGAGCTTCAATGGTGTGCTACAGAGTGAAAGTAGTGGGAAAAGATGACTTTTTGGGACCTGGGTATGAAAATGTGAGGTTTAGGAGGGAAATAACACATGCCATGAAAACACATTTCTAAGCTATGAAAACACATGCCATGCACATTGGGGCATATAATTGGCCTTAGATAGAGTGCACTGCATGCTAACCCTATGACTATGACCAATAGCTAAAAAGTGTTTATGAACATACATGTACTTATTTACTATTGCATGCTTATATGCACCCAGAGAAGTCTTAAATATCTCTATTTATTGCACATAAGATTGGTCATTCACAATTCCCCAAGTGAAGGTGCTAATTGAGGGACATAGACTTGCAATATAGGGAACCTAGTGCATAGGATGGCCTAGGAATGCAAAAAAAAGGCCTACCACAGAAACGCGGGGATGGGCCTCGCAAAACTTTTGTAGGGCCCATCCCCGCATTTCTGTGGCAAGCCTTTTTTTGCATTCCTAGGCCATCCCATGCATTGTTGGCAAAAAAAATAACAAGATTGATTGGAAAAAGACTGATTACAATATGCAAAAATTAAGACATTGTCAAAAACATAAAGACTACACATGGAAATTGGAAAAACAATAATTGGTATTATAAATTTTTTACAATTGGCTCTTGGCCTTGAGCCTCTCCACTACATTCTTTCTTCTCTGAAAAGACAGTGGCAATTGGTAAGTCAAAACTAATTGGGATATTAACTAACGGTCTCTCAATCCAAGACCTAAAGCTATTCCTACTTGACCTTATATTTCTCCTCTAAAGTTAACTCCTAGTGTAGTAAGGTCAAGGGACTTCCTAACTAGAAATATACAATTGATCCCTTGCATTATTGTAGATATGCACAAAACTTTTCTCAAGGCCTTTATGCAGCAAGTCATGAAGTGTCCATGACAGGAAAAGTCCTTGTGGATTATGACAAAATCTTCCTTTGGAAATTTTCCAATGTAATGTGCCAACGAAGATCCATGGCCTCGAGAAACACGGTCACCACCACTCCTTGTTGTAAATTTATCCACTTCAATTGTTTCCTGCACATAGACAATCATAAAATTAAATAGATACATCTTGTATGAATATGAGACAACCATAAATGTCATTAGAGACTTACATCTTGAAGCCTATCTTCAACCTCTCCTCTTCCCATTGCATCTAGTGGAATCGATGAATGGGCCATGCCACTTTGCTCCACAACACAGGATGTTGGAATCTTCTTCTCCAAAATTCTTTCCCTTGCTGTGGCCAGATCTTCTTCATTGGCATCTTGGTTGGCATGGCTCAAAATCTCTTCACACACAAATGCAATGGTGTCCGCAACTGAATCACCAAGTGGAATTGTTGCCTTTTCGATAATGTTAGAAGTGTTGTCCATGGGAACATACGAGGTTGAGCAGAAAATACTAATGCATTCATCGAGGCGTAGAGCAAATGCCTTCTCAATATCATGCAGGAACAAAAATTCCTCTCCATCGACAAGTACAACTGAAAACATTTCCATCTTTACCTCTGGTAGAGTGGGTTCCATGGGGTCTAAGTTGGAGGGTGGAATATTCTGTGTACTGGCTTCCTTTAATTTGTCCACTACTCCTTGAGGAAATTCTCTAGAAATTTTTTGACTCTCTTCTAATAAGTTGAGAGCTTCTGTCTAGGGTTCCTTCTTGTCATCTACAAAACTCCCAGTAACAAGATGGGGTAGGTCCATGGGTGAAGGTTCTGGCTCCTCATTGACAAAAAAAATGGTTGTTGCTACGTAGGAAAGATATTTTCTTCCCATTTCCCTTTTCTTATTTAATTGTTTAATTAAGGGCAATGTGTCATCTAATAGGTGCCCTGAACCCTCAACAACAGCCATGAAACGCTTTAAGCACCATTACCATCTTTTTCTTCAAAGATGATACGGACCATATATCAGGTTTTGGCCACTCCAAGCTAAGAAGAGATTGTACTTCAATTCTCTCTAACCTTCCAAAACCATTCATTGTAGAGGGTACAACATATCTATGTGTGTAAAAGAAAACTCTATCATGGTAAAGTTGAGCACGAGATATTTCTGGAAAGACTAGTGCACCAACATATGCATGCAATGCCTAGAAAGTACCTGTAAGACTATGAAGTGGTTGCTTTTCCACCAAAGTAGAAGGAAATATATATGAAACAAACAAAAACATATCTTGTAAATAGTTTAAAAATATATCCGACACAAGAAACCATAAAATATTGTAGAGTAATACTTACAATTCACAAGATATCTCATTCCACTAGAGATTTCAAGTTTCATAGTTTCCATTGTAAAAACATGTTGTACAATAGCAACCATCCCATTGTCTTTGTGATTCTTGAAGCCAAGTAACTTTCCCTTCCAATGAAGATCTAAGTTTCCACGATCTCTAACTCGATGAGGCCCAACTCTAGAGGGTTGCATGTACACCCATGCACCTTTGGAGTACTCATGTGATAGCCACTGTCCATCTGTGGCTTTGATATTGTGACATCTTAATGTGAGGATTTCGTCTTTCGGTCGCCTAGAAGCTTTAGTTGTTGCCATTGAAGCTAAAGGTCTTCAAGCTACAACAATAATTCAAGATAGGAGATGCAGGTAGGTTGGAGTGTAGAAATAGGAGCTTCAATGGTGTGCTACAGAGTGAAAGTAGTGGGAAAAGATGACTTTTTGGGTCCTGGGTATGAAAATGTGAGGTTTAGGAGGGAAATAACTCTTTTTTGAGTAGGGTTGAAAAAACCCATTTTTTTCAGCTCAAAACATGCACGGATTTTGAATTTGGGGTCAAAAAGAGTACTTTTGACCCTAAAACGTAATGGGGGGTCCATTTTCAGGTGTTATGATGAGTTTTTTAACTTTTTAGAAATTTTGAATTTTTGGGCCCAAGTGAGTTACGAGATTCCTTCTCTCTATAGAGGCAGCTCATTAAATAAGGGAGAAATATGTCCCCTCTCCCCCCTTTAGCTAAGTATTTTATAAGGCATAGACTATGGCCACCACCCTCTTCTGATTGGTCCATCAGTAATCACTCCTTAATCTAAAAGGACCATTCAGGGTTCATTTTTTCCCCTAATGCCAATATTAAGTACTTGTGCCAGAATCCATAAGGGCCCTATGAGTGTTGAGGTAGACTTAGTTGTGGAGAATTTCTCATCCTCACCCAATTTGGAAATGTATGTGATGGAAGATTTCTTTTAATCCATGTAACAAATAGTAAATCATAGAGGTTCTAAGTTTCACCAAGCAAATATGCCAATGATACAATACATGTTCCTTCTTCAAAAAACTTCTCATTGTTCCCTATGGCCACAATTTTCTCTAGCATATCAGAAAGAAGAGTGATCTACGAACATGCATCTTCTAGCATAAGCAAGGATTGTACTGTTTTCTTCGAAGTACATGTGTAAAACTTAAACTTTGCTTTTGCTTTGTTGATGAAATATTCAACCTTGTCTTCTTTCCTCTTCTTGATAGTGAGTTGTAATATGTCCTTCTTTGTGGGAGTTTTAGACCTGACATTGGAACCTCATTTTACCCTCACTTTTATACTTCTTCCTAGTAATTTTATCCTCTTTGCTCATAGAAAATACAATAGTACTACTATTGGTTACCTCTCTAGAGGTAAATCATACATATCTTCACTATAAGGGTTGAGCACTTATTTGGGTGTTGGGGGTAATAAAAGGGTAGTTGAACCCTCATTGGACATATATGGAGAAACTCTTGTCCCAACCTATCCCTAGTAATCAACACACTATCTCCTACTATGTAGAGATGTAGGTTCTAAATCTACATGATAAAGGTCTCTTCCTCTTTTCCATTTCCAAACCATGTTTCAATGAATTGATTCTCTATATTCTAAATCCTTGTTTGAATCCCCCTGTCATATTGATTCCATACTATGTTCTAATTCTTTTATTCTTTAGAGGTGTGCTAAATCAGTGTGAAATCTGATCCATGAAGCCATTACCCCCAACACATTTCCAATATATTCAAACTTGGTTCCAAAAGTGTTTCCACATACATTCTAGAGCTTTTTGGCTATCTAGAGGTTCTCGTTATCCATGATCATGATACATAGAATCTTGAATCAGATAGAGTTCACATTGCCAAATGTTCGTAACCCACTTTTAGAAATTACTAATGGAGCAAAAGTGTTTCGTCCATCCTTTTCACAAGGAACACATCAAATTCCATTTATAAAATAGATAAAAATCATCATGCTAATATATTTTTAAAATTTTCCAAACATCAATACTCATGTTGAGCTGATATTTGGCAAACCAAGTAGATGAACCGATTAAGATCCTGATAAAATGATGATCATCAGATATCTTGTATGTTGAAGGATGCAAACATAAATTTTATATGAGTCATTAATTTTAGACTTCAATTGGATGTTTTGGTACATGGATAACCACTTAGGAAGCTTTTAATACTCCTCACGTTTCTCTCTCATGCACCCAAAGTAGGTAAAAGGGACAAAACATGAACTACAAGATAATTTTAGGATGCATACATTGGAACCAAATTCCAAGTGTCTATCTCCTTCAATGCATCTATTTTTTCTTTCATGGCCTTTTCCCAATTAGTTTTTCCCTTTCCCTCCTCATAAGTTGAGGGTTCTTCTAAAATTTAGTCATTGCCAAGTACATTTAAGGCTTTCTAACAAATGTGGAATCATATACATACCTTTTTTATTGTTTCTTCTCTCTTGTTGATCTTCTAGGAGATTGCTTAGAGCATTCGCCTTAATCCTACATATTTTCTTTGCCTTTTGACTTCCATGGCTTGTAATCCTTTTCCCTTTCATCTTGGTCATCATTTGTATCATTTCTTGAATCCTGGACCTATGTATCATGCTTTCTTCCTAGTTGATGCGAATCATCATGAAGATCATATGGTAGAGTTACCTTTTGTTTGTCTTCATCATACCCAGACTCGTGTTCTTCCAACACAACATCTCTACTTGTAGTGAATTGCTTAGTTCAAGGATTATAGAACCTCTAACCCATCTTAGTTGAGTCATATCCAATAAACACTTCCCCTTTCATCTATCTTACCCCATATTTGTGATGGTACATGAACATAACCCAAACAATCAAACACCTTGCAATGTCTAAGACTACGTTTTCATGGATGCCATGCTTCATAAGGAGTCATACCTTGAAGTGATCTAGATGGTAGTACATTCACAAGGTACACAACTATTCAAATAGCCTCTGCCCATAGATAATGTGGAAACCTCTTGTCTTCAAGGATTGTTCTCGCTGATCCAACCAATTTCTTGTTTATCCTCTCTACAATTCCATTCAGCTGAGGAGAGTACCTTGTAGTCACTTCCCTTTTGATACTTTTATCCTACAAGAACTCATCAAAAATCTTTAGAGAAGTATTCTAACCCTCCATCATATCTGAGCTTCTTGAGTGATCTACTTATATGCTTCTCTACATGTGCTAGATACTTTTTGAAGCAATCGAACATGTCATTCTTATTGTTAATAAATTAAAGAATAGTTCATCTACTATCGTCATCAATAAATGAGACATAATACCTTGATCCTACCAATGAAGGTTCTTGATATGGTTGCCATACATCTGTATGTACTAACTCAAAAAGGTTGTTGTGGATGTAGCCTTTGGGGATAAATGGTTTTCTTTGTGCCTTCCCAATCTGACATGGACCACACCTATTGATTGTGTGTTGCTTTGAGATGTTTGGGAGTCCTAGAACACTGTGATCCCTACATATATCTTTCAAGGTTCTTTCATTCACATGAGTAAGCCTCTTATGACACACTTCAAGCTCACTTAGGGTTTGAGACCCAAAAGTGAACAGAGCTATGTTCTTGATTTCTCCTACTTCAAAAGTAAAGAGCTTACAATGCTTCCCACCTCCTGCTATCTTCTTGAAGCCTTGACATGGATCTTCCACAAAAGCTCCATGTTGGTTGATCCTAACTTGCAAGACTTTCTTAACTATTTGGCCTAAAGTTATTAGGTTTTTAGAGAACCTTACTCAGAATGCTTGTTCTACCATTGGAAGCTTTGACATTGCCATTCTTCTCCACATTGTGATTAATGTCATCCCATGTTTGTACTTCATGTCTATGCTTTAGACTTTCCAAGTTAGATAGAAGAGCAATGTTTCTTGCAACCTGATTTGAATATCTTGAGTCTATGTAGAATAAATGATCATCTTCTTTACCTTCTTTGTGGCTTGGATTCATTAGAACTAGTGAGTATTCATGTGGTTGATCTTCAAAAAAAATTTTGTAGTCGCTTCTGTTATTGCCTCTATTGTTATTATTGAACTTGTGTCCAGCTCTGCCTCTATTGCTGCCATATCCACCTCTTCCAAGTCCTTTCTGGGTCTTCCCATTGAACAAGCAATTCTTAGTAGTGAGGTTGGTCTTATCATAGATGGCACAAGGTTGAACATTCTAATCTTTGTTTTTTTCATGCTTTGTTACTTTCATCTTCCCTTTCCACTTCTCTTGCCTATGAAGTTGGCTTGGCAGTTCTCCTCTTCGTCTTATTCCTTCTTCTTGCCTTTCAAATTCTTATCCTTCTTATCTACATATAGAGCACTAGTTGAATTATCATGATCATAGGATTAACCTTCCTTAATGCTATTTTTGGCATCTTGATTGAAGAGTTTTCCAAGAAAGATGTTGTTATGGAGTTTGCACATTCATGATGAGCTCATAAGCTGTGGTGAAAGATTATCATTGCTTAACACCTCTAATCCCATGGAGAATTTGCCTCATTAAGCACTCTTCTTCAATCAACTCTCCAATAGATGCTAACTGATCTTCAACCTCGTTGACCTTTGTAACAAAAGAAGAAGGTGCTTAGAACACAACAGAATATGGAATGTATTACCGAGTGAATGTACAAAAGATAAGTGACCCCGAAGGGTTAAAGGCATGTATACAAGTTGGGAGGAAAAACTTTGGAAAGCAGGAAACAACTACGCTGGTGGTCTCGTGTGTTCACAGACATCACTAATGAAGTATATTAACACACGTAGAGTAAGAAAAGTTGTCAAAAAGAAAACTCTAAGCTAATTTCAAGATTCATGTAAAGTTAGTGTTAGAGATTCAGCAACATTAGTCTTTGATAGTGATTTGTGAGCACCCAAAGATATAATTTCATTCTCAAGACATGAAAAAGCTAGAAAAACCTTTGTATATGGTTTTATACTCAATACAACTCATTTGTAAAATGTTCTGTACCTCCTACCTGTCTCACAACAATGTTTCTGAAAGCCCATGATCTTGTTTTGGTTTTCTCTCTCTATCCAAATTCATTTTCATAAATTCGAGAATGTTTTTTAAACTCATTATAATATATCTACGAAGATTCATCTCGTTTGGGTTTGCTGAGTTTGCCTTATGATTAGAATACTGTATGCAATTGTAAACTGCCAAAATGGAGTATATAAATTTTTAAGCGCCATTTGGTTCCATGTCTCTCATGTATTACTGAACCAACTCTTAAGTACTTATCTGCACTTAAAATTTCTTATTGTGTGGTATATGTGGTTCAAGTTTCATCTCCGTTGATATTATATTCTATGCGATATGAACTCTGCATAGATATTGCTTCTTTGCCACGCGAGGTAGAAATGTCTCTTTTGTTGGTGCAAGTGCCAAGCATACACACTTGGCTAGGCATGAGAAGGATTCATATGAGATTAATTGAAGACCCATGAGAACCATTGCTATGGATTCTTTACCTTTTACCATTTGTAAAACTCAAATTGACTTGGCAGAATCTTGTAAGGCCTCTAAACTCGTGCAGTTTGGAGAGCTAAAAGCTACGAATCTTTTTGGTGTAATGTCTCCTAATTTCGAGAAGAATCTTTACGTCAAGCCAAGTTTGAATTTGAATTCAAACTTGGAGGCAAAGCATGTATAAAAATGACTTGTAAACATGCGATAATGTGATTCCACTATTCTGAGCATATTGAAGATCATTTGTTGAAGTTAAGAGGCTCACACTATAGCCTACACGTCTCGCTATCATTGCACATTGATTATCATGCCAATGATCATGTACAACATTTTCATATAATACAATAGATCATTGCTTACATCTATTGATCTCTTTGTCATTGTCACTCAGAACAATCCTTTTGTATTGCTCATATCTCAAACATTTCGTCACCATTTTCAAATATCTATGGCTTTTTGGAATCATCTCTAAGTCCACTACGTGTTGACGAATTTTAAAGAAATTCCATTTAGTGGATTGGGAGAAATGGTCATCGAAGTGATCAATGGTTAAGATCTACAAAGGTCCTAAAACATCAGGGGTAATGCTACACATTCTAAATTGATTGGTCACTGTATGGTCAATCATTTTAAGTGATTCCACATGGAATCATTAGCTCCTTAACGTAATTTAATATCTTTGAAAGGAAGTTTTCTAATTCCGACTAACCTGGAATCACTGAGCTTAACAAGCAGCAGGTGTGTGAACAAAAATAGAGGGTTTTCATTGGATTGTGAAGTGGGAAGTAGTCTGTTTTATATTATCATTACTTGCATAATTGCCAAAGTAGATAAGAGCTTTTTTAGTGTCATTGGAAAGCTAAGAGAGCCTACAACTCAACTTCGAAGTTGAAGAGGGCTGGTAAAAAGCAAGAATTTTAAGTACCTACTCATTTCTTGGAGTGTCCATCCATCTTTCCCAGCAGTGGTATCAGAGCAAAGCTAAGGCAAAATGGGAGATAGTTTTCCTTTTTTCATTGATAAATTGGACAGGAACAACTGCCAAGCATGGTCCTTGAGGATGAAGACATACTTGCAAGGAATGAGTCTCTATGGATACATCTCAAGAGATGAAGAGATGCCCATTTTCAGAAGCAAAGGCCAACCTACAAGAGAGGATCATGAAAGACTCAACTCATGGTGTCCCAAAGATGCATTAGCAAGGTCATACTTACTGAACTCAATTTCTCATTTTCTTCTTCCACACATTAGGAATTGTAAGACATCCCAAGAGACTTGGGAAACATTGTCTTCATATTTTTCTTCCAACAAAAGGGCTAGGAAGAACCAACTGTGGATTGAGTTTACCACTCAAAGAAAGCAACCCAAGCAAGGCATCTCAGAGTATGTGACCAAAGTCAAGGATGTGGCTGACCAATCGGCAAGCATAGGAGAGGAAATTGAAGAAGATCAAACTGTGAGACAAGTGATCAATGGTATTAAGGAAGATGAAAAATGGGAGAGCTTCACAACTGTTATGGACTTGTACATGGACATGCAGATTCTAGATCTTCCCACACTCATGGGGCAACTCTTTACCCATGAAGCCAAGCTCAAAAAGAATGAAGGTTCATCACGAGGTAATAGCTCTTCTACCATATACACATATAAAGGCAAATCTAAAGAGAAAGGGAAAAATAAGAAGTTTGAAGATGAAGGTACAACCTCTCAAGCCAACTATGAAAGGAGAGGTAGAAACTCAAGAGGTAGGGGTAGAGGAGGTTAGCAAGGTAGGGGGAGACCCTTCAACTCTTCCCGATGTAATATTTGTGGTTTGTCAAATCATACTACAGATGAGTGTTACAGGAACTTCAAGAATCATAGAGGTAGAGGTTTCCAAAGACGTGGATATACACAATCAAGAGGAAGATTCAACCATCATCAAAGATACAATAACAACTACAAGAACAATTACAACAACAACTACCAAGGAGGCTACAAGTCAAGGAAAGAATACAACCATTATACAGAGGAACAAGAGGATTCCCTTTTGATTATGAATATGACTTCAAATCAAGGTATGAATGATGAACATCTCTTCTACATTGACTCAGGATGCTCAAACCATTTGGCAGGCAATGTAGCTCTTCTCTCTGATCTTGAGGAACCTAAGGGAAAACATCAGGTACAAATAGGTGATGACACCAAGCACTCAGTGATCAAAGTAGGAAATGTTAAAACCTCTGATGGGAAAAGAAATCTGCTGAGCAGGGTTCTATATGTACCTACAAGTACCAAAAATTTGATAAGTGTTGGATAAATTGTGGAAAAGGGTTTGTAGGTCAGGTTCAACCAGTATGGAGCATTTGTGGAGGATCCACAACATGGATTCAAGAGAATTGCCAAAGGAGAAAAGGCAGGTAGATTATTTACTTTTGAACTTGAAGATACGAGGAATATTGCACTTTATAGTTACAAAGAGCAAACATTATTAGAGCTTGAAATTTGGCATAAGAGATTAGGGCATATTGGTGAGAGATGTTGATATATTTAGGTAGTGATGTGTGTGAATACTCTAGGACTGCCGGGGCACTTTTTTCCCTCTTTAGGAGGTTTTTTTCCCCCGGCTTGTATATACGCCTATTGCCCTAATGGGCTACTTATCTTTGTACATTCTCTAGTAATACATTCAGTCTTGTGTGTTGTGCTCCAAGCTTCTTCTTCTTCCTTGTGCTGTTCGCGTGCTTCCGCAGACGTCTAACTCCAACAATTGGTATCAGAGCAGGTCGTTGCTTCTTCTAGGGCGCCGTCGACACTCCTCCGTTTGCAGTCTCAGATTCACACAAAATTTGGTGAGCATACTCAGGGTGTTTCCGAGATCAAAACAGCTTTGCTATGTGGTGCCGAAATCGCGATATGAGCTCGTTTCGGCCTCCGAACGCACTATCGCAGTGCTTATGCAGGCTATTTCGTCCTTTTGTGCCAAAGGTATATACCAGTTTCTGTTCGCCAGTTTAAGCGTCTCGAAGTCTGCTACAGGTCTAGCAGAACTCGTCTCGGCAGTTCTGTTCAACTTTTTGAGATACAGTCAATTTTCTGCATCAAGGTATTTTAGTCACCGGCCATGGCTGAAAGCAGTGATGTATTCCGTATGTTGGCTGTTGAGGATAAGTTGGATGGTACCAACTACCCATTATGGGCTTATATGATGCGACATGTACTGGTTGCAAAAGGATTGTGGAACATTGTGCAGGGTGTTGAAAGACGTCCTGTTACACCTGTAACGACAGGTACTGCAAATACAGGTGTTGGAGCTGATGAAGATGGTGTCGAAGATGATATTCCGCAGATTCCTGTTCGTGCTGCTGTTTCTGTTGCACCTACTGCAGAGCAGATTCGTTGGGATGGCAGAGATGCCCAGGCACATGCATTGATAGCTTTGTCTGTCAAACGTGCCATTATTCCTCACATTCGCTCTTGCAGAACAGCAAAGGATGCTTGGGATACACTTACCACTTTGTACCAGGCTAGGAATGAGGCTCGTGTTGCTTACCTCCGAAAACAGTTGGAGAGTGAGCACATGAATGAAGGTGATTCGATGGACAGTTTTCTTACAAAGATCAAAGACCTGAAGGAACAATTGATTTCTGCTGATGAGGTTATACCAGATAGCTCACTTGTGCAGACCGTTCTGAATGGCCTTCCTGATTCATATCAGAGTTTTGCCTCTACTCTTCGATTGATGATGAAAGGCAATCCGAATGCCTTGTCATTTGAGGAATTAGTCTCTGTTCTGTTGCAGGAAGATCAGTCCAGGCAGAACAGGTCCATTATGCGTATTGCAGATCAAGCTTTCCTGGCTAGTCAGAAGGGCAAAGGAAAATGGAGCTCTTCTACTAGTAAGCAGAAATCTGCAAATGCTGCACAATCAAAGAACCAGGATAAAGATGAGAAGAAATCAGAAAAGCAGAAATTGTTCTGCAAGTACTGTAAAGGAAATGATCATATTATAAAGAACTATCCAAAACTGGCTGCTAAAGAGGCAAAGAAGAAAGAGGCTGGAATGGTTGTTGCAGAGGCCTCTACACCAAAAATAGAGTCTGCAAATCTTGTGTAGGAAGAAGAATGGGCGTTTACTACTATCTGTAGTTTTAACCCATCTTCTCATGATCAGTGCATGTCTGCAGTAGACTCAGATGTTTGGTACTTTGACAGTGGGGCAACCAAACATATTACCTCGCAGCGCAGTTTCTTCTCCTCACTCGAGCCTGCCCCTAGAGGGAATACTGTCACATGCGCCAATAACTCCTCTTATCCTGTTATGGGAGTTGGTAAGATCATTCTGACTACTGCTGATGGTAGTTCTTTCACTTTGTCAGATGCTTTATTTGTGCCAGGGATCAAAAAGAACCTGTTATCAGTTTCTGCATTAGCCAAGATTGGCTTGGTTGTGAAATTCGTTGATGACAGGTGTACAGTCCATGATCTCTCAAATGGCGATGTGATTATTGCTTCTGGCATTTTATGTCGTGGGCTGTATAAGCTCATAGACTATGAAAAATCTATGAATGATTTGGCATGTGCAGTTCATGATTCTCAGGCTATGTCAGATGCAAAGCTTTGGCATGCACGCTTTGGTTATCTGAATTTTGCTAGTTTGTTACGCCTGCAGAAATCTGAAATGGTGTCCTCTTTGCCCAAACTTGAGGCACCTGGAAAACATGTTTGTGAAGGCTGCATTTTGGGCAAAATGCAGCGTTCTTCCTTTCCAAAAGATGGTTCAGTTCGGGCTATGCAAAAATTGCAGCTTGTACATAGTGATGTCTGTGGTCCTATGCAGACACCCTCTTTTGGAAATTACCTTTACTTCGTGACTTTCATTGATGATTTTTCCAGGCATGCATGGGTATATCCACTCAAAGCAAAGTCCGAAGTGTTCATGTGCTTCAAACAGTTTTTGGTTTTAGCTGAAAATCTGTCAGCATGTAAAATGGGCACCCTCCGTTCTGATCGAGGGGGGGAATATATGTCTTCAGATTTTAATGCATTTCTGGCTGAACGTGGGATAAAACACCAGTGTACAGTGCCGTATACACCTCAACAGAATGGAGTTGCTGAACGAAAGAAGAGGTCACTCATGGAGATGGCGAGGTGCATGGTCAAAAGTCAGGCTTTACCACATAGTTTCTGGCTTGAGGCTGTCATGTGTGCAGCATATGTACTGAACAGGTGTCCCACTAAAGCGTTGCAGTCTATCACTCCATATGAGGCTTGGCATGACCGCAAGCCATCTGTTGCTCATCTGCGTGTTTTTGGTTGTTTGGCATATGCATTAGTGCCTGAACAACATCGCAGAAAATTGGATGATAAGGCAGTAAAATGTATTTTTGTTGGGTACAGTTCTGAAAGTAAAGGCTATCGTCTGTATCATCCACAGACTAAACGCATTCTGGTTAGCCGTGATGTTGTCTTTGTGGAAGATGCTATTCAGCCATTGCTTTCATGTACTAAGGAGACATCTGTTAGCTCCAAAGACATGTATGATACTTTGATGCCTCTTTTTATAGGTGGACAGGCTAGCGCTGGTCCTAATGAGGCAACTTCTCAGCCTTTGCAGGTTTCATATGATGATGCAGATCATTCCATTTCTGATGCAGATTTACATGATGCACTTGTTGATGAGAGAGCTGATATTGAACAGGCAAAAACTATGCCAAAATGGCTGGTGCAGACTTTGCGTGACAGCAAATTAGATGCACCTTTGTCATATCGTACTCGTTCAGGCTCTCATAGTACCTCCTTTGCATCAGATTGCTATGCTATGGCTGCATCTAGTCTCTGTGATGAGAATGAGCCTGTTTCTTTTGATGAAGCACAAAATTCAGAAAATTGGATGGCTGCTATGCAATCTGAATATGATGTTATAATGAAGAATGGTACATGGTCTTTATGTGACTTGCCTCCTGGCAAGAAGGCCATTGGCACTAAGTGGGTATACAAGCTGAAGCGTAAACCTGATGGTACAATTGACAGGTATAAGGCTAGGCTTGTTGCAAAGGGTTATGCGCAGGAAAGAGGCATTGATTTTGATGAGACCTTTGCACCTACATGCCGTATGACTACTGTTCGGAGCATTTGTGCACTTGCAGCCCATCATGGTTGGAATGTACATCAGTTGGACATTAAAACAGCATTTCTGAATGGTGACTTGCATGAAGAAGTGTATGTTTTTCAGCCCCGTGGCTTTGTGCAGAAAGGGCATGAAAACCAGGTGTGCAGGTTAAAGAAGGTGTTATATGGTTTAAAGCAAGCACCACGTGCTTGGTATGAGAAAATACATGCCTATCTGATTGCACATGGTTTTGAGAACAGTCCAACTGAAAGCACCTTATATGTTAAGCGTGCTAATGATGTGCTTTTGATCATTGTTGTCTATGTAGACGACATGCTGCTCACTGGTCCTCTTGAGAAGCATATTGCTGATTTCAAGGCTGATTTGCATGCCTCATTTGAGATGTCTGATTTGGGGCATTTGCATCACTATTTGGGCATTCAGTTTATGCACGTTGATGGTGGAATGGCTTTGTGTCAAACGAAATATATTGACACATTATTGCAGCGTTTTGGCCTTGAAGACTGTAAGCCTATTGCCACTCCTATGGAGACAGGTTTACGATTGAGTCTTCATGATGCTGGAGATGCATTTGATGCTGTTCTCTATCAGCAGGCTGTTGGATGCTTGATTTACTTATGCATTACTCGGCCAGATATTCAGTTTGCTGTCTCACAGATGAGCAGGTTTATGCATTGCCCAGGAGTCACGCATTGGAAAGCGGTTAAGCGCATCTTTCGCTACTTGAGTGGTACTCGGCTACTTGGGTTGTTTTATCCCAAGGGGGGATCACTACCGCCAGATTTGCATGCTTTTTCTGACTCAGATTGGCTGGTTGCTATGACACTCGTGTGTCCACCAGTGGTTTTTGCTTCATGCTTGGTAGCTCATGTATATCTTGGTTGAGCAAGAAGCAGCCTACTGTGGCCACTTCCAGTTGTGAGGCTGAGTATAGGGCAGCTTTCACAGCGACTGTTGAGTGTGTGTGGCTCAGACGCCTTATGGCTGATTTGGGTGTTGGCCAGTCTTCTGCCACCACCATCTTCACTGACAGTCAGAGCGCATTGGCAATTGCGAGGAACCCTGTGTTCCATGCTCGCACTAAGCACATTGAGGTGCATTATCACTATGTCAGGGAGAGGTTCTCTGCTGGGGAGATCAGCTTGGCATATGTGCCCACGCAGGAGAACATTGCAGACCTTTTCACGAAGGCTCTGCCTAGGGAGAAGTTTGAAGCTTTTCGCAAAGCTTTGGGCTTACTTCCTTTTGTGGAGTGATTTCCACATAGCTTGGCACTTCCTTATACATGAGTGCCAGCTCCTTGTTCACCGCATCACTCCCAGGGGGGATTTGTTGATATATTTAGGTAGTGATGTGTGTGAACACTCTAGGATTGCCGGGGCACTTTTTTCCCTCTTTAGGAGGTTTTTTTCCCCCGGCTTGTATATACGCCTATTGCCCTAATGGGCTACTTATCTTTGTACATTCTCTAGTAATACATTCAGTCTTGTGTGTTGTGCTCCAAGCTTCTTCTTCTTCCTTGTGTTGTTCGCGTGCTTCCGCAGACGTCTAACTCCAACAAGAGAACCTTAAAGAAAATTTGTAGAGATCAATATGTGCTTGGGATACCCAATGTATCCAAGAAACACATGATCTATAAATGTGGTGCTTGTCAGTTTGGAAAATCTCAAAGGTTACCCTTCTCAAGGAAAGGCTACATGCATGAGGACTACCTAGAGCTTGCCCTTATAGATGTATGGGGACCAAGTAAGGATCCCTAAATTTTTTAATCAAGATATTATGTATCTTTCATTGATGATTTCAATAGGTGGACTATCTTATATTTAATGAAGAAAAATTACAACAAGGTATACCCCTCAACAAAATGGGGTGGCAGAGAGGAGAAATAGAATAATTTTTGAAATAGCTAGGTCAATGCTAAATGAGGAAAACTACCTAATTATTTATGGGCACAAAGTGTATCTACTGCTATTTATCTTGTTAACATGTTGCCATCAAAATCTCTTGATGGGATGACCCCATATGAAGCATGGCATGGTAGAAGACCTTCACTTGATCATTGCAAGATTTTTGGATGTGTTTCTTATGTGCATATACCATCTCAAGCTATCAGAGGTAAGCTAGACCCTAAGGCAGAGAAATGCATCTTCATAGGGTATGACTTGAATCAGAAAGGATACAGGTTTTACAATCCTTCCAACAAAGGGTTCATGGTCAATAGAGATGTTGTCTTTGATGAGAATGATTCTTGGTTTGAAAGTGAATGCAAGAAAGTAAAGTTACCTTATGACTTGAAAGAGGAGTTTCCAAGCCTCACCAAGGAAGAGCCAAACCAGATTCAAGACATCAACTCAGATGATGAGGACGTCATCAACCTAGAAGAATTCAAGGCATGGAAGTCCAAAGGCAAAGTCAAGATGAAGAAGTTGGAGGATATACCTAAATCATCCAATCAAGCAATTAGAAGATCACAAATGGAAAGCAAGAAGCCAATCAGATATGGGTATGAAACTTCTTTAGTTACTAACCATTCTGTTTATCTTGCAAAAGATTTGTCACTTGAAAAGCCATCACCATATGAAGAGGCAAAGACCAAGACAGAATGGAAGGAAGCTATGGATGGAGAAATTGAAGCACTCAAGGAGAATGATACTTGGGAGCTAGTGCCAAAGAAGGAGTCTATGAAGGTAATTGGTTCTAGATGGATTTACAGGATCAAAGAGAAATTTTGATGGATCAATAAGTAGGTTCTAGACTTGTAGCTAAGGGTTTTTCACAAATCCAAGGAGTTGATTATGAAGAAACCTTCTCACTTGTGGCCAAAATGCCAACCATCAGGGTTTTGGTAAGTGTGATTGCATCAAAGAATTGGAACATGTACCAATTGGATGTAGAAAATGCATTTCTAAATGGCTGGATTTCAGAGGAGGTGTATATGCCTCAACCTCTTGGATATGAGGATCCAAGCAAGGTAACATATGTATGTAAACTGGACAAAGCTCTTTATGGATTAAAGGAAGCACCTAGGGCATGGAACCATAGGTTGACTACATACCTTCAGGATCAAGGATTCATCATGAGTATAGCAGATACCTCTCTATCTGTCAAGAGAAGTAATTCAGAGGTAATATACCTATGTGTGTATGTTGATGATATCATAATTACAGGTAATGATGCCAATGGTATCAAATAGATCAAGAATCAAATGATGCAGAAGTTGAAAATTAGTGATCTAGGGTCACTAAAGTATTTTCTTGGACTTGAGTTAGTCTATACTAACTCTGGCATCTATATTACTCAAAGAAAGTTTGTATAGGATATGTTGAAGAAATTTAAACTGCAAGATGCCAAGGTAGCAAGCACTCCTATGGAGGTAAACCAAAAATTAAGTGCTCATGAAGGTGAAGAGCTTGGAAATTTTGCAGGATATCAAAGCATAGTGGGAAGCTTAAACTATTCTACATTAACAAGGATTGATATAGATTATGGAGTAAGTGTCTTAAGCCAATTTATGCGCAAACCTAGGGCAGCTCACATAGAAGCTGCCAAGAGGATTTTGAAGTACCTTAAGGGAACTCAAAATCAAGGATTATACTTTCCTTATACTTCATGTTTGGACATCAAGATATACTCAGATGAAGATTGGGCAGGTTGCAAAGATGATAGAATGAGTACCTCAAGTTATCTATCTTTTGCAGGTGACAAGCCTATATCATGGTCTTCCAAGAAGCAACCTACTATTGCTTTATCTTCAACAAAGGCAGGATATATAGGATTGGCCAATGCTACTCAAGAGGCCATATGGATCAGATTGCTATATGCACATTTGGGATTGCATACTATATCTCCAATGATTTTTGGAGATAATACAAGTTCTCTACATCTTGCAGCAAATCCTATTTATCATGTTAGGAACAACCATATAGAGGTCCACTATCATTATGTGAGAGAGAAGCTATTGAGAAAGGAAATTTATTTAGCATATATGTCAACTAATATGCAATGTGTAGACTTATTAACCAAAGCACTTGATGGTACTAAACTTTGCACGCTTAAAGCTATGATTGGATTGCAAGACATACAAGAAGATTGATGAAGAAGATCAAGCCAAGATGTTTGGCTTGAGGGGGAGATGTTGGTGCAAGTTCCAAGCCTACACACTTGGCTAGGCAGGAGAAGGATTCATATGAGATTAATTGAAGACCCATGAGAACCATTGCTATGGATTCTTTACCTTTTACCATTTGTAAAAGTCAAATTGACTTTGAAGAATCTTATAAAGCCTCTAAACTCGTGGAGTTTGGAGGGCTAAAAGCTATGAATCTTTTTGGTGTAATGGCTCCTAGTTTGGAGGAGAATCTTTAGGTAAAGCCAAGTTTGAATTTGAATTCAAACAAGCATCTATAAAAATGACTTATAAACATGTGGCAATGTGCCCCCACTATTCTGATCATATTGAAGATCATTTGTTGAAGTTAAGAGGCTCACACTATAGCCTACACTTCTCACTATCATTGGGCAATTGATTATCATGCCAATGATCATGTACAACATTGTCATATAATACAATAGATCATTGCTTACATCTGTTGATCTCTCTCTCATTGTCACTCAGAACAATCATTTTGTATTGCTCATATCTCAATCATTTCTTAACCATTTTCAAAGATCTATGGCTTTTTGGAATCATTTTGAAGTCCACTACGTGCTGATAAATTTTGAAGGCATTCCTTTACGTGGATTGGGAGAAAAGGTCGTCGAAGTGATCACTAGTCAATCTCTGCAGAGGTCCTAAAAAATCAAGGGTAATGCTAAACTTGTTAAATTGATTGCTTTGTGTATAGTCAATCATTTTAAGTGTTTCCACTTGGAATCATTAGTTCCTTAAGCTAATTTAACATCTCCAAAAGGAAGTTTTCTAATTTCTATTGTATGCAAAGCACTGAGCTTAACAAGGAACAAGTGTGTGAACAAAAATAGAAGGTTTTCATTGGATTGTGAAGTAGGAAGTAGTCTGTTTTGTATTAATCATTATTTGCATCATTTCCAAAGTACATAGGCACTTGTTTAGTGTCATTGGAAAGCTAAGAGGGCCTACGAATGAAATCTGAATTGGAAGAGTGCTGTTACAAAGCAGGAATTTAAAGTACCTACTCATTTCATGGAGTGTCCATCCATCTTTCCCAACATCTTTTACCTGTACATCCTAAGAGTGATATCTAATCAAATGTCCATTTGCCATGTTCTATGGTGCATTTGAAATATATTAGTGTCTAGTATCTCTCTCTAAAACAACTTTAAGAAAAAAATTATACTTTAAGAGCTATAGCTATTTCATGCCAGAGAGGTTTTTTGTTTGTATTAGAAAATTTTAGCAAATAACATATGAGGTACATCTACCTTCTTTCAGCACTTGGAGTTGATGCACACTCGTTTGTTGTAACAAAGAAAAAAAAGCATATCTATTTTCATCACCAATAGCTCCTCGGTGTACAGAAATCTAGTAGAGTGGCTCACAATATTTCACCTGTTCTTATCGGAGGAGACCTTATGTTTTACCATCACAAGCTATGATTTACGAACCTCTTCCGTGTCGATAGAAATCATTCCTTTCTAAAGGAAGGCCGTAAACGAACAAATGACTATGGCGTTCGTAATTTTTCGAACATCAGAAGGTTAAGTGGAAGATTAAACTTTTACATTTGAAATGATAAAACTTCCCAGAATTGGCCCTTTTTAGTACCTTTGAGGAGCATTTGGTCTTCTTGTGTGGAAAAACTAAACTGGCAAGCTTTAAAAGGGCTAGTGTTTTTGTAGAATCTATACAGTGGACGGGAAGAATTCGAGGTCTTTCCTTGACCTATCTACGTAGGTGAAGTTACTCATGTCAAAATATTTTGTGCCTTTCCCAAAAAGGAACGCTCATGCTGACCTGATATTTAGCAAGAACGAGTAAACGGATCAATTGCGATCCCGAGTGCAGGATAATCGTCAGGTACCTTGTAACCAAAAATTCGCAAATCTATCTTCATCACCACCATATGCTGGGTTTACGGAACTTGGTTAGAGCGGCTCAAAATATCTGACCTGTTCTTTTCCGAGGAGATCTTATGGTTTACCATAGAAGCTATGATTTACCATCCTCTTTCGTGTCGGATAAAAGCATTCCCTTCCAAAAGATGGCGTTATCAAATACAGTGACCATAACGATGATGGGCTCTTGAATGCTCACTAAAAGCAAGACAAATGCATGGCTTGTCCTCGGCCTTGAAGGGCCTTTCATGCATTGACATGACTAGGAAACGAAGGCCTTACTTCTGCGTTCAGTTAAATAGAGAGTACTTGAAGAATGTGTCAACGCAGAAACATTTTCTCTACCTTCCCAGTCCTCCAAAGCTTATCAAGGAAAAGCGTGCTCCTTGTTTCTGTGCACCGTCCTTGGTTGCAAGTGTACGAATCAGAAACGAATTGTTACCGTCGGGATCTACGAACGTTGTAACAGTTAAACATGACATATTTCTGTGATCAATTACTGCATGTCAAGACACAATGAAGAACACCATTACCCGGATAGGCTTCGGCTGAACCTTCATTTAAAAAAAAAAAAACACCATTACCCGGACGACTCCATATTCGATGCGCGAATCAGAATTCTGCAAAGCCTCACCCACGGGCGACCAACACTGAGTTGTGAGTGCTTGCATCGTGAGGTGATAGAGTAGAACGATCGTTTGAGTGGAATAAGATGGTTATTTAGCTATCACAGATTACAATGTTTCTTCGGCCGCCATTCTTGTCGCAATTCCAACACGACCAATACATTAGAACGACATTCAATAGCTCACTACGCTGTTTCTGCAAGGGCCTGAGAAATCCGCGATTGCGTGCATTTACAGTAGAAATCCAATATATTGGACATAAAATGTTGCTATGGGAAAGCGTTTGTCTCTGGTAACGTACTTGACAGCAATAATTTGTACGAAACATGGCATCGTACATATGTTCCACTTGCTTGCACTGTCAATTTGGTACATTCTAAGTTGGCCAAAAAACAGCCAAAGGCTTTGGGGAGCTTCTCAAATATAGATTTTTCAAACATACGAAAGAATGCACTTTGCCAAGGAGGAACATTGGCAAAGTGCATTCTTTCGTATGTTTGAAAAATCTATATTTGAGAAGCTCTCCAAAGCCTTAAGAAACCCCCTTTAGGCATTTTCAAGTGCTCTTTTTGATCAACAACAATGCCATCTAAACTTTGTAAAAGCTACCCTTGCTCTGTGGGATTCGGGGGATCCCGTGGGCACTAGTCCCCTTCTCTTGTACTTTTCTTTTTATTAATTCAAGTTGGGGAGAGTAGGCTAAGGCCGAACTTCCTTTATTTAAAAAAAAAAATGCACTTTGACCTTTGCTTTGGGAATATGGCGAACTTCATCATTGTTCGGATCGTGTTAATAGATGAAAAATGTGGAAACAAGAACATAAGGAATGAGAAATGCTCCAAAACTCTCTACAACCAATCCAACCCTGTAAGATAATTAATCGAGTTTGATTCAAACTCTATGTGAATCAATACTTTAAGTTTTTAAAGGTCTTTTTCAATAAGGTATTAATGCATTTTATCTATCATTAAGAGAAGTAAAATCAAGACTTTAAAAGATTCTTAGAGTAAAACTAAAAATTATTCAACCAAAGGATACTAGTGTGGTATCAACATCCATGTGTCCACACAACAAGCTTCAATTGATGACATTTCTCCTTTACTCAAGACATTTATGCTTCACATAGGCTAAGAAAATATTTCCTTTATTAAATCTCTTAAGACTTCCTTTTTTGGAATGCATTTCTTTTGCATTATTTTGAGGGGAGATTGCTTTCACAAAGGTAATCTATGAACTTGGTTCTTTAGATTTAATTTAGTCTTTGTACCCTTGGATAAAAGGATCTTTTACCCTTGAACCTCCGATTGATTCAAAATTTTGACATACACTAGTGATGAGAACATGCTTCGTAGTTATAAATAACAGTAAATGCCCATTTTCATTATGAACAAGATTAAAAAACGTTATTTTACATGTAGAGGCCTCTCGAACAACCATTCTAGCCTCTTTATTTTTTGTCTCCTTTGTAGCTATTTTAGGTGAGCTCTTTATGGCATGATCATTTTCCTTACAGTATTTGCAAAACGCTTTTTGCTTTTCTATTTTCTTGTGATCTTTGTCTTCCTTCTTTGATATGTGTAGCATCAGTAAGTTTTTCACTTGCTAGTAGATGAACTCCATTTATCTTTTATCTTTTGACTAGATAAGATAGCTTGATCTACAACACACATAATTGATCTATTCACGCACAATTGATTTATTCTTCCTAGAATGATCTTCCTGTAAAAAGAGAGGCTAACTCATGAAATGTTCAGCCATATGGATTGCCATTCATCATCAATCAAATCATAGAAGAAAATTATGATATGAATCTTGAAGAACGTTAAGAATAGGCTACACAAGTGAACTATCTCACAAGATCTTATCCATAGAAATCAACTACTCCTGGGAGGTAAGATGGAGGAGCCTCATTTATTGCTTTGCATATTGTTCTAAAAGCATTCCAAGAATCTTTTGCTATCTTGGAAGAGAGGCAATAAGGAATAATGGCACATTTGAAAAAAAAAAGGCTATCAATACATGTGCATTTCTCCCATTCCACCAAAGTTTTTTTTTCTAGTAAGTGCAACATGAGCGAAAGCACGACCAATGTATGGTGAACAACCAACATATGGAATATATAATGTTTCTCAGCCACGGCTAGAGAATAAATAACATGATGTCAAAAACCGTGTGTATCTCTAAAACTTGAACAAAACACCCTATGGAGCTCTACCTAACCGATAGCAAAGTTCAACCCAATTGTACTTATAGATACACACACGTGTATATATATATATATATATATATATATATATATATATATATATATATATATATATATATATATATATATATATATATAAGGACAAAATTGTCACTCTTTGTGATAGTGCGTTTAGAGGTCAAAATTTCAATGTGATAGTGTGAAGTTGCTTTGAAAGCCTAACCACCCAAGTATGCTTACCACTTTTCAACTGATACTAAGACTATTATCGGAGCAGTGTCTACGATGTTCGAGATGAAGCGAAGGCCTACTTTGATACCCCATTTTGGAGTTCAAAGACCATGAAAGCACAAATAGAACAAGGAAGAAGAAGAAGATGTTTAGAACACAGTAAAATATGGAATGTATTACCGAGTGAATGTACAAAAGATAAGTGACCCCCGAGAGTTATAGGCATGTATCTAATCAACTATATTAACACACATAGAGTAAGAAACGTTGTTAGAAGGAAAAGTATAAGCTAATATTAAGATGTATGTAAAGTCACCATCAGAGATTCAGGAACTTTGGTTTTCGATAGTGATTTGTGAACATCGAAAGATATAATTTCGTTCTCAAGTGATGCGAAAGCTAGAAAAACCTTTGTATATGGGTTTTGTAGTCAATACAAGTCATTTGTAAAATGTTTTTTATCTCCTACCTATCTCACAATAAAGTCTCACAATAAAGTCACTGAGCTTGTTTTAGTTTGAGCTTGTTTTGGTTTGATCTCTCTGTTTTTCTATCCAAATTCAATTTCATAAATTTGAGAATGTTTTTGTAAACTCAGTATAATATATCTACTAAGATTCATCTCATTTCGGTTAGCTGATTTTGCGTTATGATTAGAATAGTGTATGTAATTATAAACTTCAAAATAGGTTACATAAAATTTTAAGCACCACTTGGTTCTATGTTTCTTACGTATTACTGAAACAACTGTTAAGTACTTATATGCTTTAGAAATTTCTTATTGTGTGCTATATGTGGTTCAAGAGATTGTTTCTCTACAACTCCAGGTAGAATTGCCTCTTTTACTTGTTCATTCTAAGAGTGATATCTAATCAAAATGTCCATTTTCCATGTTCTATGGTGCATTTGAAATGTATTAGTGTATAGTATCCCCCTCTAAAACAACTTTGAAAGAAAAAAGATTTATACTTTAAGAGCTATAGCTGTTTCAAGTCAGAGAGGTTTTTTGTTTGTCTGAAAAAAATTGAATAAATAACATATGAGGTACATCTATCTTCTTTCTGCACCTGGAGTTGATTCAAGCTCCTTCGTTGTAACAGAAAAAAAAAAGCAGATCTATTTTTATCACGAGTAGATTCTCGGTGTATAGAAATGAAGTAGAGTGCCTCACAATATCTCACCTGTTGTTATCTGATGAGATCTTATGTTTTACCATCACAAGCTATGATTTTCGAGCCTCTTTCATGTTCACAAACATTATTCCTTTCCAAAGGAAGGTTTGAACGAACAAATGATTGTGGCCTCTTTAAATTTTCGAACATTAGAAGGTTAAATAGAAGATCACCTATATGAACCACATCATAACTAACTTTTCCATTTGAAAGGATAAAAGTTCCCAGAATTTTACTACCTTTGGAGATTGCAACAAAGCATTTGGTCTTCTTGTCTGCAAAAACTAAGCTGGCATGCCTTAAAAGGGCTAATGTTTTTTGTAGAATCTATCTAGCGGATAGGAAGAATTAGAGGCCTTTCCTTGGCCTATCTACGTAGGTGAAGTAACTCATCTTAAAATATTTTGTGCATTTTCCAAAGAGGAACGCTCATGCTGACCTGATATTAAGCGAAACCGAGTAAATGGATCAATTGGGATCGTGAGTGCAGGATAGTCGCTTCAGTTAGGAATATTTGGTAGAGTGGACCAATCATCCACTCATAGATGCTAATTGGGAATCAGAAGATTTGATTCACTGATAATTTCCTTCCATGATCATAAGGAAAATAATCTTTAGAATGGGGAGAGAGTTTAAGCTTAATTTACTTTTATCTAGACGAACATAGTCTACCATTGGTCTACCATTGGTCTACCATTGGTCTACTTATATTGGTCAAGGATCCTAGATGGGTTCAGTGTGAAAATAAAGAGAGGCTTCTCCTACTCTACTTAACAAACATAATTCTACGAAGCTATGGAGTATGAAAAAAAATAAAAAACATGATGAAATGATTTAAAGTAGAAATGGCGTATGTAAGATGCTCTATGAGCATGGAGACTCCATGAGAAGAGGCACACACTCTCTAAATAAAGTGTCTTAGAGGCCAGTGATATCAACAAATGCTCTTTGACCCTTGCTTTGAGAATATGGAGAACTTCATCAGTGTTTTGATCCTCTTAATATATGAAAAATGTGAAAACAAGAACTTAAGGAATAAGAAACGTTCCTCAAATCTAAAATCTTGTGGTTTGTTTTTTAATCCCTAAAATTAAGTTGGTCCAGAAGCAGGATTCACTGTTCGCCAGTAATTATGTGGTCTTTTACATAAACCTTATTAGTGTTATTACCCATTTAATTATCTTTGCAAAATTTATCCATCTATGTGAAAGTATTTTTATCAGTTGGATTTTCATATGATTTCAAGTTCTCTTTTTTTTCTCAACTATTATCCCTATCATTTCGGTTTCAAGAAATATGCACTTACATTTTATCCACACCATTATTTATAAATGCATAGTTCAATGTAGGATTGTGCTATTTAGCATATTAAATGTACTTTTCTAGAAGAACTTGCTCGCTCATCCATCATAATTACTTGGATCCTTTCCACATCGACTAGTAATTGATTTGTATTATTATGGGTTTAAACCATTCACATTAATAAATCTCACTGTATTATTCAATTCCTCTCTTTATCTTGCACTGATTAGGGTGGAAGTTTGTTGGGGGCACCGATAGTAGAAAATGACTCAATTGTGGTGCCTATCTTCTCATTGCACAACATTAAGTATTCTAGAGGGGGTCCCAAAGATGGACCTCAACCTCAATGGCTATAAGAAATAAACATGAAATTTTTAATTTGTACCTTGCTAATTACATGTATTTCAGATATGAAAGTTTTCTCAAATCTTTGTACTTTTTACTATTGAAATTCTCATTCAAATACAACCAGGAAAGGATACAGTTAGGAAAATAAAAAGACATCATATAGACTATGACACACTTTCTTAATCATCAAGTTTTATTGGGACTCCCTAATGAAGATCAAATGTCCTTATCTATACTTATCCACAAATGAAAATATATATGGAAAAGATGATATGGTTTAGCATGAATAGTTTATGGATTAAGATACTTCAAGATCTAGTCCATCTTATTCATCTGGTGTAATAGTACTTGCTTCTACAATGTCCTTATAATAATGCAAATCTTTAGAAAAAAAGATATAAGAACTACATAAGACCTAATTAGAATATCTAGAGAATGTATGATTGCTTCTGCTATCAAATTGGACTTATATGATGCATCCCAAACTTGACCTACTTTGTTCATATATCCAAGAAGCTTCTCTCAATTCCTTGTTTTAGTGAACTTATGTCACTTGCTATATAGTGAACTCATCTTGGCTTGTGTCTTCCATCTTGCATTGTTCTCAACATGATCTATATGCATTATCTCAACCTACTCTAATACAATTGTTGGTTTCGAAGGCCCAAAATCAATATAGCGACAAAAATGAAATAGAGACATGAGAGAGAATAGACAAGAGAATAGAGAAACATAAAGATTGCATATAAGTTCATCAAATTTTAGCATAATGTCATAGTTTCATAATATCCATTAATTGTGAATGATCTCCTCCAAATATTAACAAGCTCCAAGCTAATCACCTCTCTATTGTAGAAGAACAATTATACACCCTATCCGCTACTCATCCTTTGAAGGAGTTGAAACCTTAGCTCCACTCCTCCACAAGGGTGAACAATACTTCCACTAATTCTAGCTTATGTCTAGCTCTCAAAGTTGAGCCATTTGTGTACTATAGACATCATTGTTTTATAGTTTTTTATCATACATGGAAATTAAGGTCTTAAATAATTTGAAAAGAGTGACAAAAAACACAAATGTGTTTTCTAGCTATTGTTTTAATTTTTAAATTAAGATTTTACTTGCTTTAAGTGAGAACAAATATAGACCATTCGATTATAGCTTTTTACAAATCGAATCTAGCCTTGATCCATATTTTGATCAAAATCATTTTTTTCTTCTAAAATTAGGGTTTGGGTTTTGAACCCTCTAATCATCTCGAAATTTTAAATATCAAATATCATTAGATAGATCTTCATATATACATTTCAAATAACTATTAAAATATTTTGAACAATTTTTACCGTTTTTTCCCTTGGTTTAACCATTGTTTACTTTGTGTCAAATCAACCGAAACTGAAATAGTAAGTGCAAGCCTCCTATCAAATGTTGCATTTCCAACCATTTCTAGGGATCAAAATTTTGTGGATGGTATTCTTGCTTTAGGAAATATGACATATAAGACACATGTTCCTTTTTGTGTTCTTAATAATAGTAATCAAGAGTTTCAAAATTGCTCCATATATAAATATTTGGTAGCATGGAAAAATCGTCCACTCATAGACGCTTCTTGGGAATCAACAAGTATGATTCATAGATATTTTCCTTCCTTGATCATAAGGAAAGAAATCTCTAGAATGGGGAGAGATTTTTATCGTTATCTAATTTTCGCTAGATCAACATGTTCTACCATTTGTCTACCTATATTGATTAAGGATCCTAGGCAAGTTAAGGATCACAGTGTAGGGGCAACAAGGTTATTCCATCTCCTAAGACTCTTTATATTTCTCTTCTCTTTTATCTTTTTCATGTTCCTTAGTCCTAAAATCTATCAAGTAGAGGTACTCTTCCTCTGAAGCACATAATGGTTCCACAATGATGGACTCCTGGTCTTCATCACTATCCTCATTGAGTTTACTTGTTCATGCGTAAGATTCCTAGATAACCATATCACACATGAGTGGTTCTATAGTAAAAACTAAAATTCCATAGCCATCCTCATGGTAATGGGGAGTGCACTATTCTTCACTAACAACTATGTCCATTGTGTCTAGAATTTTTGACCAACCATGGGATTCAAATTCTTCGTTTCGAAACACCATGGATGCATGGGCTAGGCCTTGAATTGATCAAGGGTTCTCCTTAGCACCTACGTCTTTGGAGTCTAATATTTTATCTTCATCCACTACAACTTTACACATCCATAAGTGGGAGTTTCCATGCATCCATGAGGAGTCTGATCCTATGGAATGCATTTTACTCCATTTAATCTAATTTTCTATGGACTAGGTTCCATTTCAAGGGCGGTACATCTCTATGAGAGTAGTCCTTGAGATTGACTTTGTTTGTGACACCCAAGTATTGTAGGTACAAGGAGTTGGCTCCTAAATCTTGCACCTTTTGCAATTTTTGCATGAAAGGTCTACCTAAAATCCTCTCATAGACATGGATCTATCCAAAATCACATATGGAAAAGGTGTTTGGACCTTAGGGAAGATTCTATTTGTCCATAAAGTCCAAGGTCACTAAATATTGGGAGGAGAGGGGCAAATAGCTAGTTGGGATTTTTCAACTCATAGTTGTGAGGAATCCTCTATTCCATGCTTGCATAAAGCACATTGAGGTGCACTATCATATTTTAGAGAGAGATTCTATGATGGAAATATCATTTTGTCTTATGTTCCCATATAGGATAATGTTTTTAGAATTTTTCACAAAGTCTCTACCTAGGGAAAATTTTGAAGCTTTTTGAAAAATGTTTTCGGCTTATGTCCTTTTTGTCGATTGATTTTCTTCCACATAGCCTAACACTTATTTATACATACGTTCTAGCTCCTTGCTCCCTATATCATTTCAAGTGGTGAGTTTTTAACATATTTCAGTACTAATGTTTGTTAACACACTTAAGACTAAGGTGCAATTCTCTCCTTCTTTAGGAGTTTTTTTTCCTTGGCTTGTATATATGCCTATAACTCCTATGGGTCACTTATCTTTGTACATTCAATTGCTAATAAATTTAGTATTGTGTCCTTCTAAAAGCATGTTCTTCTTCTTTGTGTTGTTTGTGTGCTTCCATAGATCTCAAACACCAACACTACATATGTATACATACATACATACATACATACATACATACATACATACATACATACATACATACATACATACATACATACATACATATATACATACATACATACATACATACATACATACATATTTTCTTATGCAATAGCATTTTTTTGCACATGGAGTGTTCTTTTTTGCAGGTGGTTGTATGTCTTGAGCACCCTTTCTATTACGGTATCCATTGCTTGAGTGCCTTGTTAGCTTATAGTGTGCCTTCTTTATGGTAATTTTTTCTTTAGAGTCCCTACTCCAAGTCAAGAACATGATTCATTCCTCAATGCATTATCTACCGAATACTAAGCTACATATACAAACACAAAAATACATACATACATACATACATACATACATACATACATACATACATACATACATACATACATACATACATACATACATACATACATCATACCTACATACATACATACACATACATACATACATACATACATACATACATACATACATACATACATACATACATACATACATTAGGTACATACATACATACAAACACATTTCCATGGATACGTATACATATGTACATACATACATACATACATATATACATACACACATACATAAATACATACATAAATACATACATACATACATACATATATACATACATACAAAGTAAATGCATATATACATACATTAAATACACACATACATCATAACATACGTACATCCATACATACATATTTTCATAGATTACATACATGCATATATACATAAAAACATACATACGTACATACGTATATACATAATAGCGAGTCGTAACAAACGAGAACTATGTCATAAAAAGAGAACACCCTCTTCAAAAATCAAGCAAATGGCAGCTTATGTTTGAGATTCCTTTATACGAGTATACATATATTACAAAAATGAAGTGAAAACATGTGATTTTTTGACATTTTTTATCATTTTCTCATTAAAAAAAGAGCTCAAAATGTAGTCAAAATTTCACTAAATAAGACATTGACATGTCCAAAATCTATATGATAAGACATTGACATGTCCAAAATCTATATGATAAGACATTGACATGTCTAAAATCTATATAAAGAATGTAAAACTGAATAATTCTTATACAAAAATAACATTTAAGACATATTTTCAATGGGTGGATATCTGATTGTTATTCAAAATTGCTACAAAACATGGTTTCATTAACCAAACTACTTCGAGGCATTTACATAAGCACTAAAAATGTTGGAGAATTTCAATGCAACTCACAACTATGTCGATCTATGTCTACACCCTCATCATCTGATGCACTTGATTCAGTCTCATACTGTTGAGAGCTCTCTTGTTCTTCTTCTATATCCACAAGAGCTCTATCTTCATCCATGTACATACCAAATTCTGCATGATCATGGACAAATCTTCTTGTTTGCGTATGATTTCCTGTACCATATACATCTGGAAGCTTTTGTTTTATCATATTGATGGTTGCTTTCCTCAAGTGACCTGTTTTTGTCAAGGAAAAATCATAAACAAGAATATCTACATCATCCCTTTTAAGAGTGGATGTGCTTTGAATATTCTTTTTCTTTTTTGAACCTGTTTGTTTAGTATCACACACCATTTCTAAGTTATATTTACCTGTGAATGCATTACTACTTTTAGTGTAATACCAATGCACCATCAAAGCATCTATTCTTCTCTGATCAATATCTTTAGTTATCTCTAAAACCTTTGCAATCCAAAATGGTCTGGTAGCCTCATCACCATCAGCAAGTACTGCAATAAGTGTTCCAACATTTATCTCTATTAAATTTCCTTGCCATCTTGCTTCTGCCTGTTTTGTCATCCTTGGGCCTACATAAATATTTCTTTCTGTTGGATGTATAAAACTTTGAAGTGCATCTGCATTACATGCTTGGGCCACATTCACGGATCTTTGTGTACAAAAATCCCATGTGAATGGAACATCAACTAGCCAATGACCTGCAATTGTATAGTGTATAATCTCTTCTTGATGATTGAAAAAGTCCTCCCACCAAGATACATCTTGATCTCCAACATATTTTTTCAATGAGTGCATGCATCCAACTTTTACTTTGATCAATCACATTTCCACATCTTTCTGTATTGTTTTTATCTTCATATGGTGATTGTTCTGCACCATACACTGTAGACAAATTAGGCACCTGCAATAAGAATCTGCATCCCTCTTTAGGCTTCCACCCAGGAGAAGATGAATATTGATTTGCAAATAAAAGGGTTATTTCATCAACCCTCCTCATCAAGAATACATGGTTGAAACTAATATTGTGCAATGGATCCAAAACCTTAGCACTATTATCAAGGCCCATTGAGCAAAAGTGCTTAAAGTTGTAAATCTGTGTGAGGTGTTGAACTTCTGGTTTTGGAGTATATGCTTCTGAAATGAGCTCAGATAAAATCAGAAGAGTAAAAGCATTGTTACGTGCCAAATTCTTAGAGAAAGTACTGAACATTTTGATCAATGTGATCATGAGTGTGGCCAACCAGAAGGAAATTTACCTTAACCTTCTGAAATACCTGTTTTTCAACAAGCATGCTTAAATATCCAAAGACTGTAGAATTTTTATTCTCTCTTTCAGTATTATCAAGTTGCAAATATAGAGTTGGTGGCAAAAGACCCTTCCATGATTGCAAAACCCGATGAATGACAGTAACTGTAAGGTTTGGATCATTATGCACATTCGGATATGTGAAGAAAACCTTGGACATTACAGTTCCATTGTATACCAAAGCACCAACCAAATGCATTTGCACAAGGACTTCATCTCCAATGTCCTTAGGGATGTGATAAAAATGTGGCAAACAAGTTTTTTTTTATCCATACCATCGATCATCAAACACATATAACGCTCCGGATTTCTGAGTGCTTTACTTCGATGATGAATCGCTTTCTTTCTCTCTAAAGCTTGACTCTCATGATGGTTGTTAAGAAGGTTTTTAAAATTATCCTTTTCTTGTGGTGTTGTAGACCCCTTTGCCATGTTTTTCAAAGTGGCGCAAACTGAACATTCACCCATTCTAACTTTACTAGGAATAGACACATTGTTAAACTCTTGCTTCCATAATCGAGTAAAGTGACGATACAACACATACTTCTCATTTCTATTTTCCATGTCTTCTCTATATATTTGAAATACCTCTCGACAAGTAAAGTTATCTGACAAGTGCAACCTTCCAGTTGTAGGCATAACCTCACAATGCAAGCTAAAATAGTTCATCATCCAATTCATGGCATGATGTCCAACAGATCCTTTGGTCCCAACATGGAACATATCCAAAATGAGATCCCCATTCATAAGCCCATGTTGAACCCTATTTATTCTAAAATTTCCCAACACCATTGCAATTTTAAATGCAGCCCTACAACATCGCATCCCTTGACTAAAGAAATATTCAAAAGCAACCCGTGTTACTGACATGTTATCCTCAATCATTTGCATGTGAGAAACAAGGTATATATCCTGCCTTTCACTATCTAAATGGAGGAATTTCTCTCTTAGGTGCTTTCATTTCTTCATTCCTAAATTGTACAAACATTTCAAACCACAACAATGCTTCACAATATCCAATGCAATCTGTCTATCTGAAGTAAGAAATTTAAATCTTTTTTCACTTACTTCATGAGGCCTTCTTTTAAAATGTAGATTGAGCTTGCTTTGCCTTTCTGTTGCTCCACATGCACTTGAGTCAGAAGGGAGATCAATGGTTGGATCAGATGGGAGATCAAGAGCTGCATTTGGTTGAGCAGCATTGCACTGTGAATTGGATAACTTAAATGACTCAACAGAAAATATAGAATCATCACCATGTTCTAAACCATAGAGATCATCACTTATGAGGAAAGGGTCAACTAAGAACAATGAATCCGAAACTGTATCAATATGAGTAGAGGAAGCTGATGCCCAAGCATCCATTGAAAAGATTGAGCTCATCTTCACTCAATTCAAAGAAGACTGAAGATGAATTACCTTTTTAAATAAGTAGAAGTCCAAGATCAAGTGAAGATGTCACATCAAATGTCACATCAAGTAGATATGAAATCAAAAGTTCATTAAAGTACATTAAAGTGCATTAAACATCAAATTACATTAAAGCACTTAAAGCCTAAAATTCAAGTACTTAATTACTCAGATCTACACTAATAAGGGAACCAAAGACTTGATTCTCTTTTGAAAGATGAGATACACAGTTGATTTCAAACTAGATATGATTCATTGAGTTTTAGCATTATGAGTGAATCAAAATATATCCAAGTTGAGTTCCAATTGGATTAGATATTAAAATTGTTTGGATTAGTGCCATTGAAGACTTTACAAGAAGAAATTTTACCTTTGGTTAAGATTTCAAGGATTAGGTTTTATTGTGGACTTTGCTAGATCTCAAAGAGGTATATGAAAGTATATTTAGAAAGAATTATGTGTAAAAGAGGTACACGAAACAGTATATGTAAGAATTATGTGTAAAAGCTATATCCATGGCAAAACACTTGTTACAAAAGATTTTCAAATGAATTTTGAATCTAAGATTTACCTGAACGTTGGATGCTATAAGATAACTTCATTTGATTTTCTCTTTTCTACAAAGACAATGAGTGACGTTTGAAATTACCAACCTATTTTGTTGAAATTACCAATCTATTTTGTTGTTCAACACATTTGAACCCCAAAGTTCTTTGTTGAACGTTTATTCATACATTGATTTTCCTTTTCAACAACGTGTTACAAGATAAATGTGAATATGAACTGAAGTGAAAAGGATAAGACTATAAAGATGTCATTAATCTCCCATATTGAACAACACAACTTAGACTTTATTTTTCCCCAAGCAGTAGATTCTAAGAAACAATATACATGAGATTAGCCTTCCTCATGTACATACCATACTCTTGCCATTGAAGTGTAAATTTCATGCAAATGTATATAAATAGTTGCAAGGTTTTATAAATATTTCACTAAACTCGAGGTGAAACAACCTATTTGTGTGAGTGATATTTCCTGGTTAGATAAGTTGACAGATCTAGTTAGCAACTAGATTCATTCAGTTAGATCCAGTTAGTCTCTTGTTCAAGTTACCCAATTGCCTATAAATAGCAGAGGAGGAGATCATTCTCATTTCCAAAATCCGTGAGCAAGAGAGAGCAACAGAGCACAGAAAGCAATGGAGCACAGACAGCAATGGAGCACAGAGCTCAGCAAACCAGCAAGGCAACTCTCATGGAGAAGAAGAATGTTGGCAAGAGTACCAAGAGGTAGACAAAATCATACCACAAAAAAAGATTCCTTTTGTATGTTTGAGTAAATAGTATGCTTTCTAGGTTTTTATTTTTCTTAGCTCATGAAATATAGATCCAATGAGGGTGCAACTCGATGCCACGCATCGACTTAATGGTGTAAGTCAATGCCAGGCATCGACTTTTAGGTGCAAGTCGATGCCACGCATCGACTTTGGGGTCCAACTCGATGCCTGACATCGACTTGCACCCTCAAGTTGATGCCTGGCATCGACATTCACTTAAATTCAATGCCTCGCATTGAATTGCACCATCAAGTCGATGCCTGGCATTGACTTAAACCCTCAAGTTGATGCCTGGCATCGACCTGGAAGGTCGATGCCTGGGATCGAATGTGGCCTGAAAGTCAATGCCACGCATCGATTTTAGGGTGCAAAGTCGATGCCAGGCATCAACTTTTAGGTGCAAGCCGATGCCAGGCATCTACTTTGTGTGCAAGTCGATGCCAGGCATCAACTTGAGGGTCCAAGTCGATGGCAGGCATCGACTTGAGGGTGCAAGTCGATGCCAGGCAATGACTTACACCGTCAAGTCGATGCCTGTCATCGACTTGCACCCTCAAGTCAATGCCTAGCATCGACTCGCACAAAAAGTCGATGCCTGGTATCGACTTGCACCCTAAAGTCGATGCCTGGCATCGACTTGGACCCTTGCAAAAAAACATTAGTGTATGAGCTCATATTTCCAAGCCCATTTCAGGGATGTTGAGTCAAAAAGTGAGAGGCCCCTCAAGAAGCTCAAAGTGACAATGAACTTTGTGGATTAGCAACCTGACAGAGGCATTGGTCACCAAGCAAAACCGAAGAAAAACATTGCATCATCCTTATCCTCTGAGAAGGAGAGCAATCCGGTTGGAATGTCTTCTGGTGGATAGAGTAGCACCTGAGGATGATGCAACTAGGAAGGAAAGGTCGAGGGACGTAGAGGTCTTAAGGACAGATCATCCACTCTGGGACATGACAAACCTCGAGTGGTGCCTTCAATATGTGGAAGAAAAGAATGCAATCCTACTTGTGTTCGCAGGGGCATACGACAGAGGAAAGATCACGACAACATAGGGTTTTTAGTATGGCCTTGTGTTCAAACTAGATTATGAAGTTGAGGATTCGGACAACCTCCTTGTCCTGGTAGAGACATCGAAAGGTTTAAGAAATGTAATATGCAAGATGGATTTCTTGTGCCCAGAGTGCTGTGTTCCAGAGAGGCTTGCAGAGATATGCAGGGACTCATTGAATCTTATCAAGGACTTGATGCCATGGATCTAGGGCAACATCATGCCAACACAACAGAAGATGACAACCCCTGTAAAGGCAAGGGGTAAGCAGTGCGTGCAGAAAAAGTTCCTAAAGAAAAAGAAGAGAATTGCTGATGATGAGTCTTCTGACTCAAGCTCTAGCTCTGAGGATATAATAGTTGCACTTGGTGGGGAGCTTGCCTCGGGTATTCTTGGTATTGAGCAGAACAAGATGAGGGAGGACATAGCTAGAAGAAAAGTTGTGAAGAAGGGGCAATTGTTCCACCTGCCAATCAATATCATCCATAGGCTACCAATAGATCCAGTCATAGGGAGGAGGCCCCTTGAGATAAGGGAGCCACACAATTTGCACGTGCAAAATCTTAAGAAGAAAATGAAGATAAATCCTCATGCTACCGTTGTGCCTTTTCTTGTCATGGTGGATCCGAATGAGTGCAGCTCTATGGAGGAGTTCAATGAGGGTCTGTTTGAGGATTATACATATTATGTGATTGGTGGTTCACACTCTGCAAAGGTTCGCAGATAGCTAGTGAAGGAGCACCCCACCACATTCTTCTTTAAGTATGCAGAGTGTAAAATATATGTTGGTCTTACAACTGAGGAAGCCAAGCTTCTTGCTTGGGATAACAACAATGACAATGACTACAGGCAAAAAATGTCCTCCATAGAGAGAATTTGGTTCTTCCACCACGAATATAAAGATTGTCTCATGAAGGAGGCTAGAAGAATACATCCCAATCTACGAAAGAAATGCCTTATTGAGGTTGGCATTGCACTGGATGAGAATAGAAAGTCTGATTCTTTGAGAAAATATGATCCATGGTTTCAACTGGCATTCAGAACAGGTGAGATCTGGGATCTGCAGGAAAAGGAAGGAAAGTTGACCTTTCAATTGAAGAGGCTCCTGAGGACATGAAGCTAACACCATGGAGAGCCCTTCAAGTAATCAAATATGATACATTGATTATATCAACTTTGTCAAGGGTAATCTCCAAGGAGTTAAGCCTAGAGGAGATGGTGACTGAGCTCAATAAGTATGTATGTTATTCTCAGATCCTTTTCCCTCCTCCCATGTTTCTGGTCTAACCTAGTCTCTTTTTCATTTCTGTGACTGCAGTCATAAAGTATACATGAAGATTCAGGAGGTGATGATGAAGAGGCTGGGTTGCTTTTCTTGGATAGAGGTCCAAGCAGACTATCCAACCACATCATCATACAAAGCTTTATCAGAATATTTTATCTTGTTTCGTGATTGGGTAGGTTCTCTTTCAGAGAGCATGCCTGGTTTGCTATTAGACTAGATGCCTTGATTCACCTAACCATTTTGATGCTAGGCTTTTAGTAGGAACTCGATGCGTGGCATCGACTTACTGCTGAATGTCGATGCCTAGCATCGACTTGGTGGCATAAGTCAATGCCTGGCATCAACCTGGTGCCATAAGTCGATGCCTGGGATCGACCTCCTGGCATAAGTCGATGCCTCGCATCGACTTGGGGGCATACGTTGATGCCTGGCATTGACATGGTGGCATAAGTCGATGCCAGGCATCGAATCGACCCAGACACGAAATCGATGCCATGCATCGATTCCTTATGTTTCCTTTGGTATATTGAAGAGCTCATTTAATTGTCTTTCCACTTTACTCTACAAAAACCAAAGAAAAGTAAGTCTGTAGAGGTAGTAGATGATTGCCCCCCCCCCTGCATTCCTAGCTCACATTCAAAGAGCAAGGCATGAGAAATCTAGACTGAAAGCCAAGGAGATTGATTTTGATGATGAACCTGATATGAAATGTGTCTCCAATCCCCTAGACCCCTTTAGGCGTGTATATTACAATGTATTCTATAGTGATGTAAATAATATTTGTATTGTTGTGTCTAGAAAGCATGTCTCCCTTCTTATAGCAGACTTACCCTATGGATTTAGGATGTTGGGATCAGTTAATGACGATGAACCCTTCAAACACCCTCAGATTTGGAAGATGGTCACTGATTTTGCAGAGTTGACTATGTCTCCTCTTTGGAGGATAGTAATTTCCATAGCAGAGACCAGTCTTTCTCTGTTTCAATTGCTCTGAAGTCAAGATGTCATGCTGTGGAGTGCCTCACGTGGTAAGTAATCTTCTTTCTATCTCCATTGATTTAATTATGCTCTCTGTCACCTATAGTTCTTGTTGGCAGGGTGAAGACAAACGTCAATCACACTCCTTTGCATAGGATTGTGAGCTCCATTGAATGCATTAGAGTTGGCTATTATGATGAAGTAAGCAAAAGGAGAGTCAGGGAGCATTGCAATGAGAATAGGATCTCAAATGTTCTCATGTTCCCAGCTGTTACCAAGAAACTTCGTCATGTAGCTAGGGACAAGACATTGGTTAACCCCTATCAGAAGCCACAAAAGCCCATAATGAGATTGCTTCAACTATTCTCCAATGATGATGACTAGGTCCTAGACCTTTTTTTGGGCACAGGTAATTTCAATTGTAACACTTTTCATTAGCCATGATGTTGATTGGCCTTTAAGTGGTTTTCTTCTATTTCAGGAACGACTCTAGCTTGCTGCTTAAAGATGTTCAAGCACTGCATAGCTCTGGAGAAGGATGATGCTCAAGTGAGCTTCATTAGAATGAGAATCAATGGGCTGAATGAATGCCCAGATGAAGACCAAGAGGTTGGAAGGAAGCACATTACAGACATGGAGAGATTCCAACCGGCTTCAAGGGAGCCTCTTCCCCCACTTGCAGATGAACCGGGGGACATGGCTGGCCTTGAAGAGCCAATCTTGGAGCAATAGAGGCAAGAGATGTGTTCTAATGTTCCAGAGGATCCCATTATGCTTGAGCCTGAGGAAAGCTATGATCAACTTCTATTGTAGATTCATATTATTCTTGTAAAAAACATGAAATGTAAAACATCAGTTTAATAGAAATATAATGCCGAGTTTTGCTTCCACTTTGTGTTAAGCTTGACTTATCTTGAGCATTTCTCTGATGAATGTGTGAATGTTTCTTAGTATAATTTTGTTGATTATAATCTTCTCTTGGGAATGATTTTGTGAAATTTATTTCATATGCTATGAATATGGCCCAACATTCAATGAGGATGTTAAAATGTTCTGACTTTTGCAACACATGTATTGCGATTTTCGAGTAGCTTTTAATCAGCTATAATCTGTGCTTGTTGAGGTTATAGATGTAATGAAGGAGTTTCCCCAATTCTTACTTGTACCTTCAACTCTAATCTCTTGTCGTCAATCATGATGTGGGATTCTTGATCGTGCTGAAAAACTAGTTTTCAAGGCACCAAGTATTTTAACATATCTATCTTGACTAGTTGGGATATGGGATCAAACTTCTAGTCAATATTTACAAGCAAGAACAAATGATGCTATTTAGATATTGTAAAATGCCCACTTTATTGCTTGATATCATGGTCTTCAGGTAAAAAGGAATAGAGAACATGTCTTTGTTCTCCTTTGTTGTGACTCAGTGTTACATAAAAACATACATATGTATATACATATATGCATACATTAAATACATACATTACATATGTAAATTATAATGTACATACATACTTACATAGTTACACATATAACATACATACATTATAACATATAGATATACATTACATACATACATACATACATGCATATATACAAGAATTCATACATCATACAAACATACATACATACACACATACATACATACATACATACATACATACATACATACATGCATACATAGATAAATACATACATGCATACATACATACATACATACATACATACATATATACATACATACATGCATACATAAATACATACACACATATATACATACATACATACATACATACATGCATACATACAAACATACACAAACACATACATACATAGATACATGCATATGCACATATGTAAATACATACATGCATACATATATACATACATTTAACATACACTTATACTTACATGCATACATGCATACATGCATACATGCATACATGCATACATGCATACATACATACATTATTTACATACATATATACACAGATTTTAAAGATGCCAAGTGGTGCAAATTGCACATTAGAAAGTTCCTTCCTAGTTCAAGAATATTTGGAACACTATTTCAAAATAGTTAAGCATTTTGTTGAAGGCCTATTATAGGATTTTAATAAGATAGACAAGAAAGCATTTTGCATATTCTCTTCATAGAACTAGGAACCATTAGGGCCCTAGATTCTATTGAACTATAATCCCTAATGATTTTTATTTATGAATATGGTGCACAAAAGTATTGTTTTTCCACTCTTCAACAAATCGATCTAAATGATGGAGAAGCAAACCACAAGGACATGCCAATGAAGAAATAGTTCATTAGGACCACCATATTCTCGGAAGGTGACTCTCCTCCCAACCTTTTGCCTCTATTTCTCTCTCTCTCTCTCCATGAGGATTCCTCTTTGGTAGGTGGATACTAACCATTCAAATGTCGATCATGTAACATGTATGCAAAGTTTTCTAGTTAACGGAAGTTAACTCAAGTGGACACTTCTAAAAGGATCTAGAGCTCTTGGCAGAACACTCTTCCATCACTATCATAGGACTTGAATGTAAGGGCTAATCCTTCTCATTTATATGAGTTACCCACTATACCAAGCACCTTTGCTTGTTTGGAGAGCACATGAGCTTATGATTAAGTCTAACCTCAAGATTGGTCCTTACATGAGAATAACGGAATGGTCTTTGAGTCAGATTCCTATGTCAAAATCTTATATTGTGAAATTCTTCCTCCTCGGGAAACATTTCTATTTCACAATGAACCAAGTTGAAGTCTATGTCATATTCTTACTTTATAATATTCTTCCCCCTAGCAAAATATTTTTGTCCTTAGAAATAGAGCTATATAAAAATTAAAGCCATACAACCCAACCTCATGCTCTATTCTACAAGATGATGTTTCCATCTCTATACTAGGATCTGACTTTGCACTTGACAAGCTAAACATAGGGAAAAGTAGGAAATAAATGATCAGGGTGGATCAAAATACATCCATGACCATTTGAATATTTTCAATATGTTCTATCTGCACACTAATGTGTGAAGTGGGTAAATTCAAGATAGTTATCCATTTTTGGGCATCATTTGTGCATGGATCTAGCAATTAGAGTGATATTTCCATACTTTTCAACGCCTTAGGAATTTCTATTTTCATTTGAATTTGTTTGGAAATCAATCTAGAAGTCTAGCTTACTCAAACATCAAACTTATGTGTCTGTACTATAGTTCTCTTTCAACCAAAATTTTCTTTAATTTATTACCCTACTAGAGAGAACACTAGAGAATGTACATCAAATTTTGTGGTATACTTTTTTCAACCTCACTTTCAATTGACGAAAGGAACCTCAAGATGAATTTGTCCCAATCAAGATACTTTTCTCGAAGAACTTAGCTTTAATTTCTTGGGGGTAATCAATCTTATGAGAAATTTCTCACTTTTCTTCTTAGAACTATTCTAATATCAATGAAATTCATTGTATTTGTGCTACTTAAATCGAAGTAAACGCAAATGAATAAGCCAACTTAGAATTAGTATCTTTGATGATTGAATGGGTTCTTGTACAAAACATCTATTTGGGATGTTTGATTTAGCTATCTATTGCAACTGGTTATCTTTGACCTTTGGTGAAATATTTCAACATCCATGTGTCCACACACCAAGCTTGAATTGATGACATTTCTCCTTCATTGAAGACATTTATGCTTCACCTAGGCTAAGAAAATCTTCCTTTATTCAATCTCTTAAGACTTCCTTTCTTGGAATGCAAATTAATGAAGTTTCTTTGAGTCAAGAGATTGAGCAAAATAAAGTATCAACTTGGTGCTTTCAAATATAATTTAGTCTTTCTAACCTTGGTTAAAAGGATCTTTTACCCTTTAACCTCCATTTGATTGAAAACTTTGACTTAGTGAACCTTTATAGGTTTGACTTCACATGTGAATGTGAGAGTAAAACTCTCCTTTATTTCCTTTTCCTTTCTTTAAGTATATGTACATGAACTCTATCTACCTTCCTAATAAAATGATAACTTGATTGATGATTTCTATGAATGATGATTTCCTTTCATCCTGGCCATCAAAGAAAGCTTCTCAAAGGGAGTTCGCATTCCATTGTCCTATACAAGTGCATACTTTCACCAATGTCAAAAAATACATGTCGTTGTTGGCCTTTTTTTATGTATTTTGAATGCTCTCACAATCATTATCCTTTATCTAACCCTTGTTGGCACCAATTTGGCGAGCTAAGAGTAAGGTTTTGTTTCCTCTTCTAACACTAATTAGCTCTTAGAAATAGCTTTTTAAGCCCTATATTTAGGGTGTTTCTAGAACCTTGTACCATGTTATGTCTTATTCTGGAAGAATCACATTCAAAAATTGAATCCTACTTAGAATTTTATGATTGAAGAGGTAACTTTTTTCTTATCTCATAAATTATTCATGTGGTTATTGTCATTAATTTGACAAAATCTCAAGTAGTTACGATTTCCACTCCTTGGACAAGATTTTCTGTTACAATGGAGTAACCTTGGGAGAGAGGTGTGAACCACCTCTTCGACCTATTTAGATGGGCACACACAAGAGTTCCATGTGGCACCTATGTGTGAAGCCATGTGGGGAGTCCTTAGGTTATGCCAAGAGAGATAATGAATTAATGGGTATGTAGTTTATGGCTAGGTGGTGAATTTTTTATGAGACTTCATGTATGCTTTCTAGTTATGTAGTTGGCTACCTCCTTGTATCAACCTCATTCTCGATGCTTAGAGATTCATCCAAAAAAGGGGCTCCTTGAAGAGATCAATGGGTGTATTAGTTGGTATCAAAGCTAATAGGACCATGCAACAACGTGAACATGGACATTACATTAGGTGGACCATGACAAACGAATCCATCCACAAGGGTATGAACGTACCCAGACGCACAATAGGAGCTAGGAGCTCCCACTTCAGAACCCCCCCTCTCTAGGATGAAAGTAAACATGAAAAGTCCCTACATATATAGTACAAAACTTGCTGCTTAAGCATCACCTATGGGATAATTTTCCTTCAACTCAAAGGTTCATGCAAAATTTAGGGCTTGGAAGGTTTTGAAATGAGGTAAAGTGTGTGTGTTTTTTTGAAATTTTATTAGAGTTTATGGGCATAGACCAAAGAGGTTGAAGTAATATTTGAGGCAAAATACTACACATACATGTATTATGGATGTGGGAATGGGATGAAGGCTATTGAAATAGATGTAACACCTTTGGAGAATCTTATTTCAAGCTTCTAAAGTAGCCTCTTTATAAGGAATTGCAGTTCACACATTCACATTGAAATATTGGTCTTCTCCAACCCATAGCTTGGTGCTCCAAGATTCGATTCAAGTGATTTTTTTCATATTTCAAAGCTCTATTCCAAAACTCTGCTTAAAGTGAAATGTCATTTGATTTGGAGAATTTTTGGTAGATCCAAATCTGTATCTACTGCTTCAGCAGATGCTAGATGATCACTTTCAAGCCTAGTTTTTTATTATTTGGCATCCAAATCATCTTCAATCACTTGAGTTGGAATAATAGCTTTTGTTTGTAGGTTATACGCCACTTATATTTTGTTAAAAAGGACTATTGAGGAGAAAAATTACATAACTTTTTTCTTAGTTTGGATTTTTTGAGCTATTGCCACTTGCTTTTGGCATCATTTTCATCAATTTTTGATACTAAGACCCCTCTCAGACCAAGCAAACAGTTTGAAATTTCATTTTGGCCTAGGGAGGATTGAAAATCTGAGCCTTGACACATGGAAGATAACTCCAAGATAGTTTTGAAAGGATTCAATTCTATTAAGGAAGTGTTCTAGTGCTACTTTGCTCTCCTTCTTGCTTAGAAAAGAGGGGAATAAACATGAATCCTAAGGGTAAGAAACCTTTTAGAACATATTTCTCCACCTAGGGAGCACCAACTAGAGGATCTAGATCATATAATGAAAGAGGTAGAGCAAGAGCAAGAAGTTGAGCAAAAGGTTGAGCAAAAAGAGGAGTATTCCTATGTAGAGCTTCATGATGAGTCTATTTCTCATAAGAAATTCATAGAATTTAATGAAAAAACCAACCCTTAGGCTAAAGAGAGACATTGATAGCATGAAATCTTTGATAGAACAACTTAAGAGTCAGATGATCTCTCTAGAGACTCATGGTACCTCTTTCCTAGCTATGAAGGAAAGAGATCTACCTACTACAAAGACAGCTAGGAAGGATGTTCCTTTTCTTTGAAAACATAAAGGAGAGTTTTAGGAAGAGTCCCTTCCTGAAAGACATGAAGCCACCAAACTTTATGAGGGAGGATCCTAAGAGAAGATATGATCAAGAGAGAGATGTGGCAACCACACGGTTGGAACATCGCATTTAGGTAGCGGCGGATATGACAGTATGCACTACCAATTTGTAACTATCATGTTAATTATTCAATTTGTTTGTGTTCAACACATCATGTATGTTCATCTAACATTTTGCATATTTATTATAGGAGTTGGTAGTGGGTCGTCCTCTGACGTGAACCAAAGAATCTTACGGATATCGTCATGGATTGATTGTACTGTTGCAAAACTTAAAGGGACGCAGTGCAATCATTTCATGGGAGAATATTCTATGATTAGGTAAACTTATAGCTTGGTTTCGTATTTTTAGTTGTTGTTTATAAATGTCATGTCAATTTGTCTGATTTTACACATGCTTTGTACTATAATTCTGTATTCAATTTCTATATGGAAGTGCTTTTTCACATTGCCAAAATTTTGTATTACACTCCTATGCAGCAATGATGTACCATAATTTTGTATTCGATTTCTATATGGAAGTGCTTTGTCACACTCTTGTAAATCTTTCATTTATGGAATATACAACTTTTTGTACATGATTCATGGTTCATTTTTTATCATATAAAATTATGTTTTGGTTGCCATTAGAGTACATAACACGTGTAGTCGGTTTAGAGTTGGGCAGAGTGTATTGTCTTTTGCTAAACAACATTATGTTGTAGCAATAGACAACACACTCTGCCCAAAAAGATTTGTGCAGATATGGTCGTTGATATGGGCGTCGGTATGCCTAGTAGAGTCGTCGGTACGGGAGTCAGTACACCCAGCAGAGCCATCGGTATGGGCATCGGTATGAGCGTCGGTAATACCGTCGATTATACCGACGCCCATACTAACGGACATACCAGCACAATACCAGCGTTATGTTTCAGATGCGCATACCGACCATAACACCGACGTCGCAGAATAATTGTGCCCGTTCATTTTCCTCGGTAGCAGCCTCAGTATACCCTCAATATGTTGTAGTGGGTGAAGCTACACATTTGTCTTGCTTTTAGTGAACATCGAATGTCCCATCATCGTTATGATCACTGTATTTGATAACGCCATCCTTTGGAAAGGAATGCTTTAATCAGACACGAAAGAAGATGGTAAATCATAGCTTCTATGGTAAACCATAAGATAGCCTCGGAGAAGAACAGGTCAGATATTTTGAGCCGCTCTAACCGATTTCCATAAAGCGAGCATCTGGTGGTGATGAAGTTAGATTTTGCGATTTTATGGTTACAAGGTTTCTGATGATCATCCTGCAATCAGGATCCCAATTCATCCGTTTACTCCGTTTCACTAAATATCAGGTCAGCATGAGCATTCCTCTCCGGAAAATGCACAAAATATTTTAACATAAGCATCTACTGGTCATGAAAATAGATATGATTTTTTTCAACGAACGAGTTTGAATCAACTGAAAGTGCAGAAAGAAGCTAGATGTACATCATATGTTATTTGCTGAAATTTTGCGAGGCAAACAAAAAACCTCTCTGATACTTAAAGTATAAATCTTTTTTTGTTTTGAAGTTGTTCCAAAGGGAGATACTAGACACTAATGTATTTCAAATGCACCATAAAGCATGGAAAATGGACATCTGATTAGAGATATTTCTACCTGGCGTTGCACCGAATATATTATAAATAGAGATGAAACTTGAACCACATCTACCACACAATAAGAAATTTTGAATGCATATAAGTACTGAAGAGTTCGTTCAGTAATGCATGAGAAGCATAGAACCAAATTGCGCTTAGAATTTTATATACTCTATTTTGACAGTTTACAATTGCATGCACTATTCTAATCATAACGCAAAATTAGCTAACCCAAAAGAGATGAATCTTCGTAGATATATTATTCTATGTTTAAAAAACGATTTCGAGTTTATGAAATTGAATTTGGATAGAAAAGGAGAGAGGACTCTCATAAACATTGTTGTGAGACACACTGGAGGTGCAAAACATTTTACAAATGACTTGTATTAAGTACAAAACCCATATATAAAGGTTTTTTAGCTTTCTCATGGGGCCCTACTACTACTTGGCCGTCCCGTCTTTTCTTTCCCATTCATAAGTGGACAGTTCCATTGTGCATGGCTAGCAGACATGCACCTAAAACACAAGTTTTCCCTCTTGGCCCTCTCATACTGCTCAATAGTAATTTGGGCCCTTGTCATCTTTCCTTCTTAATAAAGATTTTGTTTTTACCTGGAGTCACTTTCTTCTTAAACTTGTTTGTACTAAGAGGTTTGAGTGGATAATCCATCTCCATAGGAGCGTATTGAGGGTGTTATGATCTTCATAGATCCAAGTGTACTTGATCACCACCTGAAAATTCTTATGTGTACTTCTTCTTACCTTTCTCTTATTGGCTTTTTGTAAGCAACTAACCCAAAATGAACAAAATAATAAACAACATGATTAAATTAGAAATTAAAAAACCTCTCCTTCTAAATTAAAACAAAATAAAACAATAAATAAATAAATAAAATGTACCCTCTCTCTCTATCTCTCTTTGACTCAGTTTCTACCCGATTTTCCTTTGTTTCTCTCTCTCTCTCTCTCTCACCATCTCTCTCTCTCTCCGAGTAGCACCACCAACATATTTTTGTCACGTACACTATAGCCGTTTATCAATTACCTTCATTATTTTTCTTGATTAAACATAAGGTTATGAATCTCAAGATGTGGGTCATGATAAAAGACATGTTTGAAAACACAAACAATATTCTTGAAATTGCATCCGTACTAACCTAAGACCATATTGATATTTTAATAAGTATACTATAGAGAGTATGAACCTATCGTTTCTAGTGTTGTAGAAGGCCAATATGTATGAGCACTTTTTTTTGTTGTCGATTCTAAGCTTATCTTGCTACTGGCTCAGATTAGAAAAGGTCTCTCCTCCGGAAAGGGAATCAGAATTCGAATCAGGATAATGGAACAGAATAAACTCCTGTGAGATCTAGACACATAATTTGAATTGTTCCTTTTTATTATTTTTTTTTCAGTTTTTTGAATTCCTAACTTTTTAATTTATTGAATAACGCACACATTTCAAACCTTTTCTAGGGTCGTGCGACATCGAATCTTGTTTTTACTTTGTTTTTTGCTCATACGTTTTTCTCTTTCACCTTGCTGTTAGAATTTGGTTGTCTTAATGGTTCCTTTGTTTTCCGGTTTTGTGCCTCTTCCTTCTTGTAAGTTTTTGGTGTGGGGGCTTGTAGTGCTTCTCTTTGGTCGTTTGGTGTGTCGTCTTTCGTAGTATCTTAAGGGGCCCTTTGTGTGGCTAGGAGTTATTTGTTTCTTGCCCTATCTCTCTCTCTTGCGCTCTCTTTCTCTCTCTATTTCTCTCCTTTTTTCAGTCTCTCTCAAGCTCTCTATGAGCCCTTTCTCTTGAGTCTCGCTCTCTCTCGTTTTGTCTCTCTCTCTCTCTGTCTCTATCTCTTTCTCTCTCCCTCTCTCTCTCTCCCTCTTTCTCTATCTTACTTCTTCTCTCTCCCTTCTCTCTCTCTCATTATTCATTTGGTGTGTGGCATTGTGGGGTTTGTGTTTGCTTTATGGCTATTATGGTCGCCACCCTAGTTCTGAGTAATGAAGGTTTGTTGGCAAGAGAAAAAGGCATAGCTGGCTCCTTCCTACGTTTTGTGTTCAAACCCTCAGTTGTTTCTCTCTCGAAGTCAAATTTCTTGAAAAATGAAGGAGGAACTGAAGAAGGTTTGTCTCTTTGAACAAATATTTGGTCCAACGATTAGAGTCATTAAAAAAGGTTCCATAAGAAATGTTTCTCCCTTGTTCTTGTCCCTAACAAGTGCCAACACTTACACACAAGCCATATTCTTCTGGTTTCGATAATTTTTAGGTCGCGTTCCAAGCCATACGAGTCTATATGGGCAGGTAGTTTGCACAATTGTGTGTCTATTTAAGTGGTTCTATGATTTGTTCCCCAATACGTCTAAGACTCTAGGATATCTAGTATCGATGGAACTCCTCCACGTTGACCAATATTGGCTACTCATTTGCAAAGAAAAATGTTAGTCTAAACTTTCTTAAGAGGATGTCACTTGCTAGGGTCCTACATGAAACGAAATAGAATATGAGAAAAGGACATAAAAGATAGATAGGACCTTAATTAGGAAATATTTTGATAAATAAAAAATGTTGCTGTCACTTTCAACGTCGTGGGAGTTTTGATTCCTCCACGTTGACCAACATTGGCTACTCAATTGTAGTGAAAAATGTTAGTCGAAACTTTCTTTGTTTTCATGAGTTCAAAGTTATCGAGTAAGATCTTCATAAAAAAAGTTCTAAGCATTCCTCTTCTCACACATGGTTCACCACATCTTATTCCGGAGGATGAGCTAGCATGGTGTTCTATGTCAATCTTACAACATTATCCCTCCCCTACGTTCAACGAGAAGTTTCCTTTTCCTAGAACCATATTTTTAGTAGCCACTCCTTATCACTCATGTGTTTGAAGCTAACTATTAATCTAAACTAGAGATTTTTCCACAAAAATCAACAGGAAATACATAACATCTATAGTATTATAAGGGAGAATCTTTATGGAAGGTTTGTGTTTTGGAGTCTCAAATAGACAAAGGCGATTCTTGCCTTCAAACTGGCATTCAAATAATGAGATGCATGCTATTGTATGAAGATGAAACTATGAGGAAGAGGATTTAAATCCATTTTAACAATTTTTGGGATCCAAAATCATAAACACCAAGTAAAGAAATGTCCAAAACTATAAAGATGAAACGAATTTGGAAAGCTATTCCATGGATGTCGGTAAAAAATGGTGTAGAATGTGCTAATAATGGGGATAATTGTGTTTTAACTATCAAGAACCTCACCTAGATTCTTGGAGTTTTAATCAACTTTCTTTGAGTAGGCATGATTTTTCTTCTTGGGCATCAGAACTAAAAATATTCTACAAGATACCATTAAGGTGGTAGTCCCCCAGCCGGAAGCAACTTTTCCATATTTTGAGTTAAGAGGTTTTAAACTAATTCCCAAAGAAATTTCTTGGTACTGCTATAACTCGATGAAATATCTCAAAAGATTTTTATTGCCTAACTTTAGGTAAAAGATTGAGACTTTATGGTCTCAATAATGAGAGTTTCACAAAATTAAAGGAACTTAAGTTGGTCCCGCTATGCTTGGTTTACTGAGAGATTTTGCACCTTTGCCTTATTCCTCCATGCTTGGATGAAGATGTGATCAATCTTCTACACAAAAAATACTCACAAAATAGGATAAACAACCAATATCCTTTTACCATGCTTCAAACGGGATATGAGGTATTTTCCAAGCTCTTGGCCAAAAGTTTTGTAGGTCACCTTTACTCATGGATCAATGGAGATAAAGAAGGTTTAATTAAGGGCGGATCCATTCTTAAAACCGTTATAGGCATCTAGGAGGTACTTGATTGTGCAGAGGAGTATTCTTAAAATATGCTTTTTTTTCTCAATATCGACTTTGACAAAGCTTATGACACGTTGGATTTTTATTTCCCTCTTCAATTTATTTAGGACATAGATTGTGGATTTAGATTTATAAGGATGATCTACATGATGTTTCAAAATTCCACCACTTGGTTAAACCTTAATGGCTAGATTTACCATCTCTATCTATCTAAAGTCATCTATCAAAAAAGGATGCTCCCTCACTCCTTTACTCTTTTCTTTCACTACTAAGGGCCTCAGTTGCATTCTATACTACGAGGTTCATTTATGTCATATTCAAGATCTTTCTTTTCTTCAAAGCCTTGAATCAATGGTTATTTGTCTCTTTGTAGATGATGCTAATGTGTTTTTACAGTATGATTTTGTGAGTACATCTAGCACTTGGCATTCCCTTACTATTTTTTCTAAAGCTTCCCTTCAAGTCCCTCCTTTTTGAAGCTCTCTAGTTTCTTCTTGCCTAGGGCTATTCGGAGCTTACTATATTATTTAATTATATCATCAAATACAACATGAAAAACATCTTCATAGTCAAGAAAAACATTATTGACAATCCATGAAAATGTACAATGTGAAACATTAAGTTAAAAACACACTCTTTGTCATTGTTGCTTAATCAAGAGGATTCAATTGGACATGGAAAATGATACACCCATTGATCTCTTCTATGAACCACCTTTTTGGTTGAATATCCAAGCATAGAGAATGGGGTCGAAACGGGGAGGTAGCTAGCTACATAAGCAATAACGATAGATGGAGTCCCATGAGAAATTCATCGCCCAACCACTTACTACATAACCATTGTTTCATTCCCTCTCTTGGCATAACCTAAGAAGTCCCCCCATAGCTTCACACATGGTTACCACATGGCACTCATGTGTGAGACCATAAAATAGATCTAAGAGGTGGTTCACACCTCTCTCCCAACTTTACTCCAATGTAACATTTCCACCCATGTGTGAGCACATCTAAATAGCTCTAAGAGGTGGTTCACACCTCTCTCCCAAGGTTACTCCAATGTTAAATTTCCTTCCCCTTAACTCCATATTAATCCTAAGAAGGGCTATTAGAAAGTCCCCTAAGAAAGACACAACTAATAAAATAGTACTCGCACTAAATCCCCATGTATCCGGTGTACATGGTGAAATCGCGATGTTGTTTTCTTGTATCGTTACCCTTAAGAAGCCTCTTGGGAAGGAAATTTGAAACGACGAAAACATTTCTAAAGGGTGCTAACCCACTCCCATATAGAACTATCTTCTGAACCATTTTTACATTTTACTAGAAGATCTTTATATAAGTGACTCCTCATTCGTTTGTCTTGAGTGCATGGTATGCCCTAGAATTCATGTGAAAAACATTGAACAAAAATAGGCTCCACTACCTCAGTGTCTAGAATGAGATTGTGAGATTCACCCAACCTTTTCTTAAGCCATCTAACATGAAATACTAAATGGATCTGGCTATTCTCTAGAAGTTGGAGCTCGTAAGCCATCTTTCCTATTCTCTTAAGTAATGAGAAGGGTCATACATAGGAAATAGATTTGGACAAGGTCCCATCTTCATGGTTTCAGACCTAGAGGGAACTCCAAGATAGAGTTGCTCTCCTACCTTGAAGTTGATGTCTCTCCTTAGAGAGTAAGAATAGGCTTAAGCCCTCTTGTGAGCTTTGCTACTGCTATGCTTAGCAAGCCTAATCATATTATTCTTTTCTTCCAAGAATTCATTTGCACCTTGGATTTTCTTATTCTCCAATTCTACTCCTTAAGAAGATCTTGACTGAAACCCATACATAAGCATAAATGGACTATGGCGAGTGGAAGGCTGCTTGGCACAATTATATGCAAAATCTACTATAGGTAATGCATTGCTTATGAGCTTCGTGAAAGTGGTAGGAGCATTGCTGAGACCAAAGAGCAATGCTAAGAACTCGTAGTGCCCATATCTAGTCCAAAAACTAATTTTAGGGACATCCTTTGCCCTAATCCTAATTTGATGATATCCTCATCTAAGATCAATCCTTGTAAGATACCTAGCTTGATGTAAGTGATAAAATAGGTCTTCTAACCTAGGCATTAGTTACATTGTTCAATCCCCTATAATCTATACAAAGTCTCATACATCTCTCTTTCTTCTTAATGAGGAACATTTTCAATGCTCAAGGTGAGTTACTAGGTCTAATGAAGCCTTGTTAAAGGTAATCTTGTAGTTTCGTCTCTACCTAAGAAACACTAAGCCTATAAGGTGGCTTACAAATAGGATTAGTGTTAGTAACAACCTCAATAAAATGGTCAATGTGCCATCTCTCAAGTGGTAGCCCTCTTGCTAAAATAGTGGGAAAAACATCTCTAAATTCAAATATAAGATCCTTAAAACCTTTAACGACACACTCTTGTAAGAAAGAATAGTAGAAAATCCTTTCCATAATTACATTTGTAGCATGAAAGTATACATCACAAGAAATATCTATACAATACTTCAGATTCTAAGTACACACCAAAAAGATGTACCATATATGCTCAAAATTACAAAGTATGTACAAATCTAAAGATGCGATGAGAGGTGCACTAGGTACATCTCTCACTCCTTGAATACAAAATTTACCTTCATTCTTAATAAATTTAAGAGTGTTGTTTTGGTAACTGCATTCAAGTCTATCTCCCAACCCCCATAGCTATTGGAGGAGATGGTGGATAGTCTTCAAAGATGAAGTGGTGTTGCTTGATCCTGCTTCACACCTGCCAAGAATGATTGCTAGAGAGTGTAATGGGCCTTTTTAGCTAGATAATGATAAAAAATGATCACATATGTTTCTTGAAACATGTTCGACTAATCAATGGATCAAAACAGATAGATAGGAATTGATCCAAGATCAAGAAACTTGCTATTCTTGTCTCTACACTTGTTCAATGTTTTGAACAATTATCTGACATCAACAATTACCTTAATTCCTTTTGGGAAACTATAATTCGCTTAGAAAGCTACCAACCATGAGTGATTTCATAAAAAATGATAGACTATAGGCAGAGAATGATGTTTATCAAACCACAACGTAGTCCCGACATTTTTGGAGTGCAACAATCAACAGATGAGGGAGTAATGATGCATCCATATCTCATGATTCAGATAGGAAATGCTAATGAAACTTTATGGTCTTATACTAGACAATGTCCTAAATCTACCATGCTTTAAATCATGACAAATGATCAATCATGCACTGAGAACAAGGTCTAAGAAGATCATTGTTCTAATATGGTCATGATAGAGAGGTGAGGTGAGAATATCATAGACAGAATATATTATTAAAACATGTACAAATACAATGTCATTGGCAATGATACATTGCACAATGTGAGGGGTATGAGTGAGCTATAGAGTAAGCTCCTCTCAAAGTATGTCTTCTCTAATGATCTCCAAGAGTCGAGATATCTCATGGGTCATGTAATCCTCTTTGTATAGTTCCTAACTTCCTCGTATATATATATATATATATATATATATATATATATATATATATATATATATATATATATATATATATATATATATATATATATATATATATATATATATATATATATATATATATATATATATATATATATATATATATATATAGATAGAGAGAGAGAGAGAGAGAGAGAGAGCTAGTAGAGGCAGTTTTCCGAACAGTATGCCTATTAAATAGGATCCAGAGCATGGTTACACAGTGCATCATTTATAGAGCTTTCCAGGCATCACGCAACATGGAACTTGTCGGACACACCTCCTCATGGTATGCACAAACACAAGATTGGCTTGCTCCCACCTATTACTCTCCCAGCAAGAGACAAATAGGATCATCCGTCAGGAGATATGGTATACATATATATGGAGGACATGGATCAACTCGAGGGTTTTTGTCATTACTTATGTGATTGAAAAGGAGCATTGCTATATGCTTGATGACTCACCTAGGTCTTATTGTCAACCTTAGCTCACTTATGAGCAATGGATTCCCCTAAGAGAGGAAGTTAGGTAGGATGCTATATAATAAGGCAATCTAGGAAGTACCTATATTGGTACTTAAGATCTAACTCGCATTGGTAGATTGATGATCTTTCTATGAAAGCCGAGCTCTTGTAGATATGTCATATTTTATTCTTGAGAATCTACAACATAGGATATTTTAGAGTTCCATCTTTATGATGGGAGCTAGGCATATTATATGTTTAGTGATTTTATGCTTCCATGGGTTGGAGATGAGAATCACTAGTATGGGATGGTGGGGACTCTCTCTCTTTGAGAACTTTTCTTCTACAGATAGGAAGGAAAGGGCTCAGCACCCATAGACTACGATTTCTTATAGGCTAAGGAGAGGTAATTAGAGAATATCTCTTATTTTGCACTTCAAGGCTGGAATTTCTTTGCAATGTTACCCATGGGTATTATATGTTTCTTACATCTACCTCATTGTTTGGTCGAGACTACCCACTTTGATGTCGACATTGATTCTCCATTTCCACATTCATATTCATCTAACTCACTATGCACTCAATGTTCTCTCACCCAACAACGCATCCAAAGCTACATGCATCAACATCCACTAGCATATACTCTCACAAGCTTTAGTCCTTAACTTGCTCTAATCCACAACTCACATATGAGCTTCAAACCACACAAACACACACACACACACACATGTATTACACTTTAATGTTCCTAGATGATCTTTGAATACACTTCTATGTGCATCTAATTGGTTCATGCTCATTGATTGAACATTGAGAGAGGAATTTCAAATTGACCAATTGATAACCATGCATGTATTTAAACATAGACTCACTACTTGCATATATGTGTATACAACAACCATCAAGCCTCATTCATCTATCCACAAACAAACACAAACTTTCACATGCATTCTCACACATAAAATCTATCTCACCCACAGTTAAATATACACACTATTCCTTGCACCCATAAAGACAAACAGACACACACACATTCCTTGAAACACCCACTACACAACCTTGTTTCTTACACATGTATATTGTTATCATTGGTAGATTGATGATCATTCTATGAAAACTAGGCTAGTCTAGGTATATCATATGATATTCATGGAAATCTACCAGATATGATCTTTTAGAGACCAAGAGTTTCTGCAAGTTGTGCATGCTCTATAATCTGCCCACCATGCTCGCTCTCTCTCTCTCTCTCTCAAGAAATCATTGCTCAGTAAACCTTCGACTAAACCATGCTTTATTAGAGTTTTGATTTGATAGTGAAGTACAAGTGGCAAGAAGATTGACATGCATGCATATACAAATTGTGCAACAAAGGGGAAATAGTTAACCAATATGGGGAAGTTCAAAGTTTAACTTTGTTGTCTAGTTTCCAATATTGGGAATTCTCTCTCTTCCTCTCTCTCTCTCTCTCTCTCCCTCTCTCTCTCTCTCGTGTGGAGTACCTACTTTTGTGACCTCCATGAAGTGTTGCTCTGTACACTGTTTCCATGAAGTCCTGCTCTAATGCTCTGTTCGACAAGTAGAGAGTGTAAATAATATATTATACAATGTCCTAACTAAGCTTGTATATAATAAAATCCTATAGACATTGGATGATTATCATACAAACTCTACTACTTAAAAAACACTTGTGCTTGTTAGCATAACCATAATGTTAACCAGAATAATGACTACCATAATTAGCATATTGAATCTACTAATTAGCATATTGACTATTGTAATTATCATACTAAATGTTTTATTGTGCACACAAACCATGCTAATTAGCATACAGTCTATCTGAATTAGCATTCCTACTAAGGTAATTATTATACAATTTATGCTTATTAGCATAATAAAAGTTTTTATTAGTATATTGATTATGTTAAATAGCATAATGACTATGCTAATTACCATACAAAATATCCTTATCAATAAATTATTGTGGTAATCATCATATGGACCTTATAGTTGGCATAGTGATTCTGATATTTAGTATCTAAGTTGTGATATATAACATATTCACTACTCATAGGTTTCTTTACTAGTCTAGTTACCATATCGGCTATGCTATGTAGCATCTTGTTCTTCTACCTATGATAGTGACTATGCAAATCTAGATAGCTCTTAAGTTAGGTGGCATTCTTAATATACTCATATGCATACTCACTAAGATAGTTATCACTCTAGCTATCCCATTTTTCTATAAATCACACTAGACTAGGACATCGACAAGAGGAATATAAATTGATTACTATAAAGAGAGGGCATACCATACTTCAATATCTCACACAAAAATAGTATATTCATCCCTTAATGTACTAGAAATATAGAGAAACATTCCTAATTTTGTAGAGAAGTTTCTAAGAAAAAGGTTTTTTGTGAGTTTATTGGAAAACAACATTTCTCCTGATCCATCCATGCTAAATGAACACAATTCTTACTCAGATCTAGAATGGAGCATCAAAACGTATACATTATGCATTGAAAATTTCAATATTTGAAACCATAAAATAGTGCTTCAAGTTCTCATGGCAACCATAGAAACATAATATAATCTATCTAGTCTAATATTTGGGTACTCTCTGTTACATAAGAACAAGCTCTAAAGTAATGTTTTTTAGGATTATGGATTTTATTATTCATGATAAATAACATGTGGAGGGGCTCACATCTCCAAATTTAGAGTAAAAGTAGATACAAGTAAGAAGAAAAGGAGAGGTTTTTATTTTTAGACAAGGAAGGGACTTCTCTTGACAACCTCTCAATAAAAATAGTGGTTCTCTTAGTGTAGGTGGCCAAATTGAATGATTCATGTTGCATTGCAAAGCTTACAACCTGTACTATATAATTCGATCAGGTTTTGTACAAAAAACCCTACACAAATCGGCGTTTCTGCAGATCTACTTTCTTGTGTGTATCCGGTGTCTCATCAGAGACATACCTCTCTTCAAACTTTCATATCTCAATCGTTATGATGTATTTTTGAGTGATTTCACTTGGAGGAGTTTTCTTAGCTCTCCAAATCTCTATCTTAATCAAAATTTGGCATAGATCCTAGTGTGGTTCTATTCCTAAACATCAGTTTTCAATTCGGACAGTTAGTCATACCTCGCTATTGCACGATTTCACATACCTTGACTTTGATCTATTTGTTTGGGAGCTATACTCCACCTTTTTTGACATTTTTGTTTCTAAAGCATGCTATTAAGAGTCTAATTTTAGAATATATGATTAGTTTTGATGAATGGTGCTCAAAGAGTTTGCGGTGGTTAATTTGCTACAATCACCAACTTTTGTTCTCTTGAAAGTTTGGAGGAAAGTTTGATTTCTGAAGTTTGGAAATTTTTGTTTGATCTTTTGAAGATCTTGGGAGGTCTCATCACATTTTGTTGTGTACTTTGATGATACAAATTTGTAAACATAACATTGTGGTATCATGGCTTTTTTTAAATTTTTTGTTTCAGATCTTTCATAAGGTCTATTGAATTATATTCTTTGTTTACAACAATTAAAAATGACAGATTTGAGTGCATCGATTGAGAAGTTATCAGATGGGAGAAATTATCCCATGTGGCAATTTAGAATGGAGTCTTATCTCATGTCTAAAGGTCTTTCAGGATTGATAACAAGTACAGATGTGAAGCCAGTATTACTAGAAGCTCATACACAAGAAATCGATCAAGAGAGCCTGAATGGATCGAAAGAGATAGAAGAGTTCTATTTATTATACCACAAACAATTTTGAATACTATGCTTGGACATATAAGAGGTTTGAATACAAACATAAAAGCTTGGGAGTCTCTAGAAAGGTTATTTGCAACTACCAATAGAGCAAGGCAAATACAACTTATTGGTGAGCTGACAAGAGTAAAAGGAAAGCCACGACAATCAGTTAATGATTATGTTCTTGAGGTAAAATCTCTTATTTAAGCATTAGCCTCTATTGATGCATCTCCTAGTGAGAATATAAAGTTTAATAGCATGTTAAATGGCTTAAGACAAGATGAAAGATATACAGGAAATTGGAGAGGAGGAGGAAGATTCAAAAACAATGCAAGAGTAAGAGGAAGCTTTAATGCTACTAGCGGAGGAAGAACAATACAACAAAGTCAATAGACTCAACCAAATCAACAAGGTAACTTTACTTGTAATTATTGTGGTAAAGTCATTATGCGAGGGATTGCTTATCCAACCCAAATAGAAGAGGTGGTTTTAGAGGACGACAAAGAGGAAGAGGTGAGGATCATATGCATCAAAACAACAACACAGTGCAAGAGAAGGCTCAAACACAGAAGGAAAACATTCTTATGGCTATGCATACAGAGACACATAAGAGGATGGTAAACAACAAAACTTGGTATGTAGATAGTGGTTGCTCAAACCACATGAGTCACAACATGAATATGTTTGTGAACTTACAAAAGCCAGATTCAAGAGTCATAGTTGCTACAGGAGATAGTACTGAGCATGAAGTAGTTTACATTGGTGATTGTCCACTTAATGAACATGTAACTCTCAGAGATGTTTTGTTTATTCCTACTATTACAAGAAATTTGATTTCAATTGGACGGATGGAGAACAATGGAATGAAGGTTGATTTTGACAATAATGAGTGGAAAGCTTATCAGAAGAAGAATGGGAATTTTTTTATAAAAGGCCAAAAGGTAAATAGATTATATACTTATGAAGTTGAAGTTCCAAATTATGCAGGTTATACAATGGTCAATGGGGCTCAAGTAAGTCAATTGGGTTTCTGGCATAAAAGATTAGGACACATCAGGGTTGGCAAACTGAATGATATTGCAAAGAAATCCTTGGTTCAAGGTTTACCACAACTACTTAAGCAAGATTTGGATTTTGTTTGTGAGGCATGTCAGTTTGGAAAACAGGTACGAAGTTCTTTTTCAAAAGCAAGATTGCAAAGCAGAGGTATTTTGGACTTGATTCATACTGATGTATGGGGTCCATCTCAAGAAGAGTCCATGGTAGGTAGCAAATACTTTGTAACGTTTATTGATGACTTCTCAAAGTTTACATTCATTTATTTTATGAAATAGAAATGAGAAGTGTTTGAGATGTTCAAGAAGTTTAAATCATTGGTTGAAAAGCAAACAGGTCAAAGCATAAGAAGGTTGAGATCAGATGGAGGAGCTGAATATTTTTCTAATCAGTTTCTTACATATTTAGAGGAAGAAGGAATAAAAAAGTAGACTACAAATAGATACACACCTCAACAAAATGGTGTGGCCGAAAGAAGAAAGAGGTCTATCTTGGAGATGGGTAGATGGATGTTAAATGAAAAGGAATTACCACTTACTTTTTGGGCTGAAGCATACAATATGGCAGTTTATGTAATGAACAGGTTACCACGTACTCAAAGTCATGTAAAAAAAGCACCTTATGAATTGTTTTATGGATCAAAACCAAATATTTTTAATTGTAAAAATTTTTGGAAGCATATTTTTTGTTCATGATTGCAGGATGAAGATATTGAAGAGGCAGAGAGAAGATATGAAGCTAGGTTATAGCTTGGAAATTAGTAGTCCAAGCATGCAAAGGAGTTCAAGCATGGATTCAGCCCATCAATCAGTGAATAAAGGAACAACAAGATTGGTAGAGCTTGATGAAGATGGACATGAATTTGAAAACTTTGAAGAACCTATGTTAGAAGGGGGAGCTACATCAAAAGCAAAAATCAAGGCACCAAGGCAAAGAAGGTTCATTCCACCAAAAGGAGAAGAAAGGAGGTCAACAAGAGTAAAACATCCAGTCTCAAGGCTTGTTTATGATAGTTATATTGCTAGGCATTATGCTTTCATGACTAAGGTTATCAAAGATCATGAACCTTCTACCTATGAAGAGGCCAAAGACACAAAGTAGTGGCAAGAAGATATGGAAGAAAAGTACAAAGCCCTTGAAGACAATAACACATGGAGTCTTGTTCCAAGAAAAGAAGGGATGAAGGTAATTGGCAACAAATGGGTCTATAAAGTGAAGAGAAATTCTGATGGTTCAATTGCTAGGTACAAAGCAAGGCTTGTGGCAAAAGGAGTTGCTCAATCCTATGGGATTGACTATGAAGAAACATTCAACCGGGTTGCAAAGATGACCACAATTACGGCAATCATTGGGTTCATCACATCTAGGAGGTGGACAATATATCAATTGGATGTAAAGAATTATTTCCTTAATGGTGATTTGCGAAAGACAGTCTACATGACTCAACCATTAAGGTTTGAGAACCCTAAATATTCAGATTTTGTTTGTAAACTTGAAAAGCATTGTATGGTTTAAAGAAAGCTCCAAGGGCATGGAATCAAAGGATTGTGGATTATTTGTGCACGTGTGGATACAAGCCAAGTGATGGAGATCCTTCCTTATACCTCAAGAAGGAAGGAGGACTAGTTATCTATGTATGCATATATGTGGATAATTTGATTATAACAGGAAGTGATGATGCAGGTATCACATGGATCAAGGCCAAGCTTGGAAATGAATTCAAGATTTTCACATCTTGGAGTTCTTAAATAATTTCTGGTAATTCAAGTTATTTATGTGGAGAATGGTATTTACCTTGCTCAAAGCAAATACTTGCTAGATGTACTTTATAAGTATGGTATGAGTGGATGTAAGCCACTCACACAACCTGTGGATCCAAACACTAAGTTATGTGCAGGTGAAGGACAACCTCTTGAAGATATTTCAGCATATAGAAGCATAATTGGAAGCCTTAATTATGCTACCATCACAAGACCTGACTTGTCTTATGTTGTAGGAGTTCTTTCTCAATTTCTAAATTCACCAATTGATGTTCATATGAATGCAGCCAAGAGAGTGCTTAGGTACATCAAGCACACTATCAACCAAGGGTTGCACTACCCTTATGGAGTTGGATTACAACCTCAAGCCTTTAGTGATGCTGATTGGGCTGCTTCAAAGGAGGATAGAAGGAGCACATCTGGCTATGTCTTCATGCTAGGTCAAAGAGTCATTTCACGGATGTCCAAGAAGAAACCTACAGTTGCATTATCATCTACTGAGGGTGAGTACAGAGTTTTTGCACTTGCTACATGTGAGATCATGTGGCTCAAGAAGCTCTTCAAAGACTTGGATGTGGAGGTCAAAGAGTTCACTCTATTTGGAGATAATATGTCAAGCATTCATCTAGCAAGCAACCCTATGTTCCATGGAAGAAGCAAGAACATAGAGATCCATTATCACTTCATCAGAGAGAAGGTACTAGCGAAAGAAGTGGACATCAAGTACATCAACACCAAGGATCAGCTAGCAGATATCATGACCAAGTTTATGGATGCAAGCAACTCGGAGAAGTTCAAGATCAACCTCAACTTGAAGGAGATCAATGCAGACTAACACTTGAGCTTGAGAGGAGTGTTAGAATTTTAGCAATCTCAAGTGTGGGAACTCATGCTAAGTTGAATTTCCACATCACTCACACTTTTTGCTATGGTATACAACCACTTTTTCACAAATTATTTCAGCCCTTTACTCACCTAATTGATGGAGAAAAGACAGGATCATTCGGAGGGCATTTTTGAATTCAAATCTACAACCACCTTTTTGAGCTATAAGCAAAGACATAGAGCAAAGTCATGGTAAACCTCCTCTACCATTTGAGCAATTGTAGGCTCTCATTAGGAGTGTTTAGTGCAGGTCTAACCTAGCCCCTAGCTAAGCAACACTCTTGCTTGCTGGAGTTTTCTCATAGGAAGTGATCTTTGATCACCCATATCTCTTTATGTAGTAATCCGATTCATTTACAAGATAGCTCATTTTGTTCAGCACACACACACATACACACACATATACATGCACACACATTGGAGCATTGCTAGTGCAAAAGGAGGCATAGCTGGACATTCGAGCATCTCTGCAATAATTGTTGGTTGCCCTATCTTGAGGAGTTCCAAATCTTATATGGAAGTCGCATGAAGTGAGCTATCTTTGCAAACTAATACATCACACATTTGTCTTTCGGAAGCCACCTTTAGCTCACAAAATGAAGTCCTCGATTCAAAGTTACATCGGTTCTCGTTTGATTATTTTCATTTTTTGCTAGCAGATAATTTTTTTAGAGGAAGTCCACTGAGCATATTCCTATGCGATTGTCTGTTTGTATATATATGTGTACATGTATATGTATATATATATATATATATATATATATATATATATATATATATATATATATATATATATATATATATATATATATATATATATATATATATATATATATATACATACATATATATATATATATAGTATTTATATGCATAGAATCATTTATGTATTTTTGAGGCTATCGGCTTGCAGGTAGGAGCTTAGTTAAATTTCATCCAGTACCATTTTTGTGCCTCTTTGTCTACATCTATGCGCACTCGTGTTGCTAGAGTGTGTGCATGTACATGAACCTCCGCAAAGGTCCTTGAACTCCACTAGAGTTTTTAGTCCGTTGGTAGCCCTACTTGGAACCCACGGCTGGTGCAAAAGCAGCATAGCAGGACATTCGAGCACCTGTGCAAAAATTGCTAGGTGCACTACTTTAAGGAGTACCAATTATCACATGGAAATGTCATGAAATGAACTATATTTGCGCCCTAATACAACACACATTTGTCTATGGGTAGCTACCTTTATCTCACAAAATGAAGTCCTCGATTCAAAGTTACATTGGTTCCCGTTTGGTTATTTTCATTGTCTACTAGCAGAGAAGTTTATATATATATATATATATATATATATATATATATATATATATATATATATATATATATATATATATATATATATATATATATATATATATATATATATATATATATATATATACATACGTGCACACACACACAGGTGCAAAGGAGGCATAGCTCGACATTCGAGCACCTATGCAAAAATTGTTGGTTGCACTACTTTGAGGAGTTTCAAATCTCACATGGAGGTTGCATGAAGTGAAGTATTTTTGCAACCTAATACACCACACATTTGTCTATGGGCAGCCACCCTTAGCTCGGAAAATGAACTCGTTGATTCGAAGTTACTCTCTTGCATCCAAAAGAACTAAGAGACTCCAACTCTTTGAATCATATCAAGTTTGGGATTGTTGGTCACATGATATGAGTATCGAATTTAAGTTCAAGCCTCTCAAGTTCTAGAGAAAAAAGACTAGTATTTTTAACTTAAATCTTTTTGCGTCTACAAGAGATAAGACTCTGAATCATATAAAGTTGAGTCTGTTGGGGTACATGATATGAAGCTCAAACTTTTTTAGCTTTTCCAAAAGATGCTAGAGCTTAAGTTGGAGCCTCTGAAAGATGAACAAAAGATGTTGGATCTTAAGTTCAAGCCCCTTAACTCTTGCAAGGGATATCCGGATCAAGCTTAAGTTCGAGCCTTTGAATCATATCAAGTTTGAGTATTCACATGATATGAGGCTCGAACTTAAGTTCCATGAAATTTGAGTCTGTTGTGTCACATTATATGAGGTTCAAACTTAAGTTCGAGCCTTTGAATCATATCAAGTCTCAATCTCTTTATTTACATGATATGAGGCTCAAACTCAAGTTCGAGCCTCTAACTTTTCTTGCAAAAAGGATACTATTTTTAACTCAAATCTATTTCAAAATCTAAACAAAATACGCTTGAACTTAAGCTGAAGCCTCTGAAAATGATATGAGGCTCAAACTTAAGTTTGAGCCTCTCAATTTTGGTTTTGTTGTAATTAAGTTTGAGCTTTTGAATCATAGCAAGCAGTTTGTTGTGGTACATGATATGAGGCTCGAACTTAAGTTTGAGCCTCTCAGCTTTTCCAGCAAAAAGAAGAGTATTTTTAACTCAAATATCTTCACATGATATGAGGCTCAAACTTAGTTTGAGCCTCTGAATATGATATGAGGCTCCAACTTAAGCTCGAGCCTCAAAATTTTGAGTTTGTTGTGTCACTTAATATGAGGCTCGAACTTAAGTTTAAGCTTTTGAATCATATCAAGTCTCAGTCTGTTGAGTTACATGATATGAGGCTCGAGCTTAAGTTTGAGCCTCTCAGCTTTTCTAGCAAAAAGAAGAGCATTTTTAACTCAAATCCATTTTAAAATTTGAAAAAAGATGCTCAAACTTAAGTTCGAGCCTGTTAAGTTGAACAGTCTCTTCACATGATATGAGGCTCGAATTCACGTTCGAGCCTCTGAATCTGATATGAGGCTCAAACTTAAGTTTGAGCATTTGAACTTTGAGTTTGTTGTGTCACTTAATATGAACCTTCACCTTAAGTTCGAGCTTTTGAATCATATCAAGTCTCAGTCTGTTGAGTTACATGATACAAGGCTCGAACTTAAGTTCGAGCCTATTAAGTTGAACACTCTCTTGCATCCAAAAGAACTAAGTTAAGGTGGAGCTTATGTTTGGACAAGTGAAGCTGAAACTTAAGTTAGATGTCGATTCAAGTTGGAGTTGAAGATTGAATCGTAGTTGAACTTAGAGTTGGAGAGGCTCCAACTTAAGTTTGAGCTTGTATTCAATGTGGAGTTTGAAACGCTTGAACTTATGTTTGAGCCTCTATTCAAGTTTGGATCTAAGAAGCTCCAACTTAAGTTTGAGCCTCTAATCAAGTTCAAATTCAAGAAGCTGAAACTTAAGTTTTAGAGTCAGAGAGGATTGAACTTGAGTTTGAGTTTCAATTTAACTTGGAAATAGAGAGAGTCGGAGCATACATTCAATTTGGAGTCAAAATTAGTTTGAGCCTCTATTCAACTTTGAGTAAGATAAGTTCAAATTTAAAGTGCAACATCTACTCAACTAGAAGTCAGTGAAGCTAGAACTTTTGTGTGTAGTGTACACACAAAAATACACACACAAAGATATACATAGTAGCATTTATGTATGTATACTATATATGTTGTTTGAGCCAGAGACGATCAAATTTTTGTTTGAGCCTCTATTTAGCTTGGAGTTTAAGCCTTTATTCAATTTGGAGTTGCACTTAAATTTGAGCCTCTATTAAACTTTGAGGAAGATAAATTCAAATTCATAGTGGAACCTCTATTCAACTTCAAGTTAGTGAAGCTGGAACTTAAGTTTGGATGTCAATCCAAGTTGGAGTTCAAGATTCAATATCTATTGAGCTAGGAATCAAAGAGGCTCGAACTTAAGTTTGAGCCTCTTTTCAATGTGCAATTTGAAAGGCTCGAATTTAAGATAGAGTCTCTATTCAATTCCCATTTAGAGAAGCTTGAACTTATGTTCCAATCTTTATCCAAGTTAGAGTGAGAGAGGCTAAAACTTAAGTTCAAGCCTGCTAAGTTCAATACTCTCTCGCATCCAAAAGAACTAAGAGGCTCGAACTCAAGTCTGAGCCTCTGATTCATATCAAGTTTGGGATTATTGGGTAACATGATATGAGGCTCCAAATTAAGTTCGAGCTTCTTAGGTTCTCCATCAAAAAGACTAACATTTTTTACTTAAATCTTCTTGCATCTACAAGAGCTAATCCTCTAAATCATATAAGTTGAGTCTATTGGGGCAAATGATATGAAGCTCAAAATTTGTCAGCTTTTCAAAAGTTGTTAGAACTTAAGTTCGAGCCTCTTAACTCACGCACGCAAAAGAGCTAAGAGACTCAAACTTAAGTTTGAGCCTTGAGAACCATATCAAGATGATCAAAGGTTGAAGAGGAGTTCAAGCCTCTGAAAGATGAACAAAAGATTGAGCTCTTAAGTTTGAGCCTCTTAAATCTTGCAAGAGATATCCGTTGGAACTTAAGTTCGATCCTTTGAATCATATCAAGTTTGCGTCTCCACATGATATGAGGCTCCAACCCATGAATTTTGAGTTTTATAACATAATATGAGGATCGACTTAAGTTTGAGCCTTTGAATCATATCAACTCTCAGTCTTTTTAGTTACATAATATGAAGCTCAAACTTAAGTTCGAGCCTCTAAGCTTTTCCAGCAAAAAGGATAGTATTTTTAACTCAAATCTATTTCGAAATTTGAGAAAAAGATGCTCGAACGTAAGTTCGAGCCTATTACATTGAACACTCTCTTACATCCAAAAGAACTAAGAGAAGGTGAAACTTAGGTTTGGGTGTCGATTCAAGTCAAAGTTTAAGATTGAATGTCTGTTGAACTTAGAGTCAGAGAGGCTCTAACTTAAGTTTGAACCTCTATTCAATGTGCAGTTTGAAAGACTCGAGCTTACGTTTGAGCCTCTATTCAAGTTGGAATCTAACAAGCTCGAACTTAAGTTTGAGCCTATAATCAAATTCAAATTTGAGAAGCCCAAACTTAAGTTTGAGAATCAGAGAGGATTGAACTTCAGTTTGAGTTTCAATTCAACTTGGAGAGAGAGAGAGAGAGAGTTTGAGTCTGTATTCAATTTTGAGTCAAACTTAAGTGAGCCTCTAATCAATTTTGAGTAACATAAGTTCAAACTTAAAGTGGAATCTCTATTCAACTTAAATCAGTATTGTACACACAAAAATATAGATAGCTCCATTTATGTATGTATACTATATATGTTGTTTAAACTAGAGAGGGTCAAATTTTAGTTTGAGCCTCTATTTAACTTAGAGTTTAATCCTCTATTCGATTTGGAGTCAAACTTAAGTTTGGGCTTCTATTCGACTTTGATTAAGATAAGATCAAATTTATAGTAGAACCTCTATTCAAATTCAAGTGAGTGAAGCTTGAACTTAAGCTTAGATATCGATTCAAGTTGGAGTTTAAGATTCAATCTCTGTTGAACATGGAGTCAGAGAGGCTCAAACCTAAGTTTGAGCCTCTATTCAATGTGAAATTTGAAATGCTCGAATTTAAGTTTGAGCCTCTATTCAATTTAGAGTTAGAGAGGCTTGAACTTAAGTTTTAGTCATTATTCAACTTAGAGTGAGAGATGCTTAACTTAAGTTCAAGTTTTGTAATATTCAAGTTGGAATAAAAGTGGTTAGAAATTAAGTTTGAGCTTGCATTTTCTTTCGAATCTTACAGGTGCAAACTTACGTTTGAGACTCAGACAGACATGAATTTAAGTTTTAGAGTTAGAGCTGCTTGAACCTAAGATTCAGTTCTCATTTAACTTAGATTTAGAGTCCAACTCAAGTTTGACTCTCTAATAATCAACTTTGAGTAGGATAAGTTCAAATTTTAGTGGAACCTCTATTCAACTTCAAGTCGGTGAAGTTGAAACTTAAGTTGGGATGTCAATACAAGGTGGAGTTTAAGATTGAATCTTAGTTAAACTTAGAGTCAAAGAGGTTGGAACTTAAGTTTGAGCCTCTATTCAATGTGCAGTTTGAAAGGCTCAAACTTAAGTTTGAACATCTATTCAAGTTGGAATCTAAGAATCTCAAACTTAACTTTGAGCCTTTAATAAATTTCAAATTCGCGAAGGCCAAACTTAAGTTTAATTAGAGAGGATTGAACTTGAGTCTAAGTTTCAATTCAACTTGGAGATAGAGAGAATCTGAGCATGTATTCAATTTGGAGTTATACTTAAGTTTGAGCCTCTATTCAACTTTGAGTAACATAAGTTCAAACTTAAAGTGGAACCTCTATTCAATTTGAAGTCAGTAAAGCTATAAATTTTGTGTGTACTATATAAAAGAAATACAGGCTCAAAGATATACATACCAACATTTATGTATGTATACTATAATATATGTTGTTTGAGCTAGATAGGGTCAAATTTTTATTTGAGCTTCTATTTAACTTGGAGTTTGAGCCTTTATTCAATTTGGAGTCGAACTTAAGGTTGATCTTCTATTCAACTTTGAGTAAGATAAGTTCAAATTTATAGTGTAACTTCTATTCAACTTCAAATTAGTGAAGTTGAAACTTAAATTTGGATATCAATTCAAGTTGGATTTTAAGATTCAATCTCTATTGAACATGGACTCCGAGATGCTCAAACTAAAGTTTGAGCATCTATTCAATGTGCAATCTAAAAGGCTCAAATTTAAGTTTGAGCCTCTATTCAATTCTGAGTTATAGAGGCTTGAACTTAAGTTCTAGCCTTTATTCAACTTACAGTGAGAGAGGCTAAAACTTAAGTTCGAGCCTATTAAGTTTAACACTCTCTTGCATCCAAAATATCTAAGAGCCTCAAACTCAAGTTTGAGCCTCTTAATCATATCAACTTTTGATTATTGGCTCACATGATATGAGGCTTGGACTTAAGTTCGAACCTCTCAAGTTCTCGAACAAAAAAACTTGTACTTTTAACTCAAATATTCTTACATCTACAAGAGCTAAGCCTCTGAATCATATAAGTTGGAGGCACTGAAAGATGAACAAAGACGCTCGATCTTAAATTCAAGCCTCGTAACTTATGCAAGACATATCCAACTCGAACTTAAGTTCGAGCCTTTGAATCATATCAAGTTTGATTCTTCACATGATATGAGGCTCGAACTTAAGTTTGAGCCTCTGAATATGATATGAGTTGGAGCCTCTAAATTTTGAGTTTGTTGTGTCACATAATATGAGGCTCAAACTTTAGTTTGAGCTTTTGAATCATATCAATCTCAGTCTATTGAGTTACATGATATGAGGCTCAACCTTAAGTCTGAGCCTCTCGGCTTTTCCAGCAAAAAGAAGAGTATTTTTAACTCAAATCTATTCTGAAATTCGAACAAAATACGATCCAACTTATGTTCTAGCCTTTGAAGTTGAACACTCTCTTACATTCAAAAGAGCTAAGTTAAGGTGGAACTTAAGTTTGAATGTCGATTCAAGTTAGACTTTAAGATTCAATCCCTATTGAACTTGGAGTCAGAGAGATTATAACTTAAATTTGAGCCTGTATTCAATGTGCAATTTGAAAGGCTTGAATTTAAGTTTGAGCCTCTATTCAATTTCGAGTTAGAGAGGCTTAACTTAAGTTTCAATCTTTATTCAACTTAGAGTGAGAGAGGCTAAAACTTAAATTGGAGTCTGTAATATTCAAGTTGGAATCAAAAAGGCTAAAAATTAAGTTTGAACTTGCAGTTACTTTCGAATCTTGCAGGCAAAAAGTTGTGTTTGAGAGTCAGACAATCCTGAATTTAAGTTTGGGAGTTAGAGCAACTCAAACATAAGTCTTAGTTTTAGCCTCTACTCAAGTTTGAGTAAGATAAGTTAAACTTTATAGTGGAACCTCTATTCAACTTCAAGTAAGTGAAGCTGAAACTTAAGTTGGATGTCGATTCAAGTTGGAGTTTAAGATTGAATCTCAGCTCAACTTAGAGTCACAGAGGCTCGAACTTAAGTTTGAGCATGTATTCAATGTGCAGTTTGAAAGGCTTGAACTTAAGTTTGAGCCTCTATTCAAGTTGGAATCTAAGAAGCCCAAACTTAATTTTGAACCTCTTATCAAGTTCAAATTCAAGAAGACAAAACTTAACGTTGAGAGTCAGAGAGCATTGAACTTGAGTTTGAGTTTCAATTTAACTTGGATATAGAGAGAGTTGGAGCATGTATTCAATTTGGATTCGAAATTAAGTTTGGGCCTCTATTCAACTTTGAGTAACATAAGTTCAAATTTAAAGTGCAACCTCTATTCAACTTGAAGTCAGTGAAGCTATAACTTTTGTGTGTATTGTTCTTCTTATCATCATAACCAATGAACACATACTTTTCAGCTTTAGGTTCCACTTTATGCCTTACTTGAGATGATCATATGCATAAGCCAAACATCCAAACACATTGCAATGATCTAAGGTAGGTCTCTTACCCCAATATGCCTCATATGGTGTCATACCATTCAAAGCCTTACATGGAAGTCTATTAACTGAATAAGTAGCTGTATTCATAGCCTCAACCCACAAATAATTAGGGGAATTTTTCTCCTTCATCGTTGACCTTGCAAACTCAACAAGAGTTCTATTTCTCCTTTCTGCTACACCACTTTGTTGAGGAGAGTACCTGCAAGTAACTTCCCTTTTTATACCTGCATTCCATGAGTAATCATTGAATTCATTAGAGAAATACTTTCCCCCTCCATCTGATCTTAGTCTATTCAATGTTTGCCCTGTGATTCTCTTTGCATACACATGATAATGTTGAAATGTATTGAACACCTCTGATTTATCTTTGATCACATATATAGTGATCCACCTAGTAGCATCATCAACATAAATCACATAATATCTTGAACCATTAATGCTAAAGTCCTTTGATGGACCCCACACAGCTATATGTACCAATTCAAGCTTCTCTGAATATATCAACCCTTTCTTACCATAAGTCTTCTTTTGATCTTTACCCAATTGACATGCTTCACACTTGTATGTCATGTGTTGACTTGCAATATTAGGCAATCCAACCACTAAACAATTGTTAATCATATCCTTAATACCTCTTTCATTGAAATGTCCAAGCCTTTTGTGCCAAAGATCTAAGTCAAAGATCTTATTTTCTCCATAAGTAAACAAGACATGACCAACATTGCCTTGAATCTTCAATGTGAAGAGCCTTCCTTCTTTCCTCCCTGAAACAATTCTTTTATACCCATGGCTAGGGTCTTCAACATAAACTCCATCATTAGTGAACCTTACTTCATATCCTTTCTCTACAATTTTCCTTACACTTATCAAATTCTTTGGAATTGAAGGGACATACAAAACCTTGCTCAAAAGAGTGCTTCCATCCTTGGCCTTTAATGATCCACTAGAATTCACATTATGCTTTGTGTTATCACCTATTTGGACTATATGATTACTCACCTTATTCTCCAAATCAGTCATCAAAGCTATGTTACCACTCAGGTGATTGCTACACCCTGAGTCACTTAGAAAACTCTATGACCTTCACTTCATCCTTCACATGTTGCATTCATAATTAAGGTTGAATCCTCTTTCTCATTTGAAGCATAATTGTAGTAGGTATTACTGTAGGATTGACTTTGAAAGCCTCTTCCTACATTTCTTCCAAAGTAACCTCTACTACCTCTACCTTTGAAATTACTTCTCTGATTTCTACCACCTCTTCTTCTTGAATTAAAGTTCTGATTATATCCTCCACCACTTTGATTATTATACCAACATTCATGAGCTAAATGATTAGTCTTACTAGAAATCCAGCAAGCTTTGACACCATCTTTATTGCTTCTGCCTCTTCCTCTTCGTTTGCCACCTCCTCTTCCTCTTAGGAAGTTAGCTTGACTCATAGTGCCTTCATCTTCATTCAATTGTTGCTTGCCTTTGTTAATATTCTTCTTATTCTTTGAATACATTGCTTAACGTGTACTCTTATCAACATCACCTTTCATATCCTCCTCAAGGGTTAGCATATGTCCTAGCAATTGATTCAAATTAGGAGTAAAATGATCTAGTGACAATTCAGTGGATAAAATGAACGGCTTCCACTTCTCATCTCCTCTCAAATCTGTGAGAATTTGTCTTACCAATTTGTCCTCTTCAATGTCTTCATCAACTGCTCCTAATGCATCTGCAATGTCCTTCATCCTTGCTACATAATCAAAAATAGATTGAGAAGCCTTCTTCTTGAATGTGGTGAATTTTTTCCATAAAGATGTCTTCCTTGACTTTGTAGTGTTTTGGAAATGCTCCTCCAAAGCATTCCATATGTCACTTGCACTTTCGAGTCCTCTAATGTGAGGTAGCAAGTAATCATTGACTCCCATATAGATAATGCTCCTTGCTTGAGCATCCTTCTTCATCCATGTCTTCAAATCAGAGAGCTCTTCCCTAGTTGGAACACTGGGATCCTTAAATTCTAGTTTTTCTTCTTCACTTGTGATGTATCCTATCAGATCTTTGCTCATAAGATGAGCTTCCATCCTCATTGACCAAGCAAGATAGTTTTCTCTATCCAATTTTTCTATTTGAAGAGAATCTCCCATCCTTTCTTTACCTGTGTAACAGATTCTTCAAGATTTGTGAATAATGAATGTACCTTTAATTTGATTATAGTTCCTTTTGATCCTCTTGATAGCTTTCAGGTCTCCTTGTCTAGCTTTCACTACAAACTTTCACCTTTTGAATCTTCAAGGATTGATTTTTGTATATCTGCAATAGTCGAGGTCATCCTTTTCTTCAAATCTAATGATTCCTGCTTTGATACCACTATTGGAGATGATTAATCTCCAAGAGAACAAGTTATCCTTGATGTTAGATCACCTCTATATTAAGAAAAACTCATAAACACAACGGATTTTGGAAATCTATTGCCAAATTATCAAGACTTGAGTCAACTTTGAAGAAACTAATTACACAGAAAAGTGTGCTCCACTTAATTCACTCATTGACTGATCAAATGTGTAAAGTTTTCAATGAAACTTTATACAAGGTGATTTCTAATGATCACACACCTTCTCCAAGTTAAATTTCTTCAAAAGAACCAGTAGAACTTGAGATTTCTTCCAAACAATGTACCTATGTCTCAAACTATTCTTCTGTATAGTCGACTTTGACACCTGCAACTTCTAATGCATGGTTCTCCCAAACTAGACCCTATTTATTCAAATGCTTTTAGCCACAAGTACCTCACATTTCAACTTAATGATTGAGTGCTTACTTTCTCAAAACTTTACACTATGGAGTGAAATCTGATCAAAACTTTGACCACCCGGATTGCGCCTGTTCCTATCTTCACTTCTTCACATTTACACATGTAAATGTTTGTGTCTTCATTTCTCTCAACCTAATTATAATTAGCCTCTAAAAACTTGTAAAGAGGTAACCCAAGTATAAAACTAGAGTTTTACAAAAGCATTCATCAAGAAGATAAACACAAAAGGAGCACTGAGCAAAAGATCGAGGTGCAATTTTCTTAATTCTCTTCTATTCAGAGAAAATGTACATCTCATGGATAGATTACATTCTTCGTGATTGTTGTGCACTAACAAGGCTTGAACTTAAGTTCAAGCCTCTCAGCTTTTCCAACAAAAAGAATAGTATTTTTAGCTCAAATCTATTTCGAAATTTGAACAAAAGATGCTCTAATTTAAGTTCGAGCCTATTAACTTGAACACTCTCTTACATCCAAAAGAACTAAGTGAAGGTGGAACTTAGGTTTGGATGTCGATTCAAGTTGCAGTTTAAGGTTCAATCTCTGTTTAACTTGGAGTTGGAGAGGCTATATCTTAAATTTGAGCCTTTATTCAATGTGCAATTTGAAAGGTTCGAGTTTAAGTTTGAGCATTTATTCAATTCACAGCTAGAGAGGCTTGAACTTAAGTTCCAATGTGATCTAAATTAGAGTGAGAGAGGCTAAAACTTAAGTTCAAGTTTGTAATATTGGAGTTGGAATCAAAGAGGCTACAAATTCAGTTTGAGCTTGCATTTACTTTCAAATTTTATAGGAGAAAAGTAACGTTTGAGAGTCAAATGCACATGAATTTAAGTTTGGGAATTAGAGCGGCTCGAACCAAAGTTCCAGTTCCTATTTAAATTAGCTCTAGAATCAGCGTTATGTTTGAACCTCTATTAAACTTTGAGCAAGATAAGTTCAAATTTATAATGGAACCTCTATTCAACTTCAAGTCAGTGAAGTTGAAATATAAGTTTAGTTAAAAATTGAATCTCTATTGAGCTTAGAGTCGGAGAGGCTCAAAGTGAAGTTTGAACCTTTGTTTAATGTGCAATTTGATGGCTCGAACTAAAGTTTGAGCCTCCATTCAAGTTGGAATTCGAGAAGCCCAAACTTGAGTTTGAGAGTCATAGAGGATTCAACTTGATTTTGAGTTTCGATTGAGCTTGGAGATAGAGAGATTTTGAGCCTGTATTCAATTTGGAGTCGAATTTAAGTGAGCCTCTATTCAACTTTGAGTAACGTAAATTCAAACTTAAAGTGGAACCTCTATTTAACTTGAAGTCAGTATTATACACAGAAAAATACACACACACAAAGATATACATAGCAGCATTTCAGGGTCAAATTTTAGTTTGAGCATCTATTTAACTTGGAGTTTGAGCCTCTATTTAGTTTGAAGTCGAACTTAAGTTTGAGCTTCTATTCAACTTTGAATAAGATAAATTAAAATTTATAGTGGAACCTCTATTTAACTTCAAGTCAGTGAAGTTGGAACTTAAAGTTTGGATGTCGATTCAAGTTGGAGTTTAAGATTCAATTTTTGTTGAAATTGGAGCAAAAGAGGCTCAAACTTAAGTTTGAGCCTCTATTCAATGTGCAATTTGAAAGGCTTGAATTTAAGTTTGAGCCTCTATTCCATTAGGAGTTTGAGAGGCTTGAACTTAAGTCCTAGTCTTTATTCAACTTTGAGTGAGAGAGGCTAAAACTTAAGTTTCAATCTGTAATATTCAAGTTGGAATTAAGGAGGCTCGAAATTAAGTTTGAGCTTGTATTTACTTCCGAATCTTACAAGTGAAAACTTAGGTTTGAGATTCAGACATGCTTGAATTTAAGTTCGGAAGTTAGAGCACTTCGAACCTAAGTTTCAGTTCCCATTTAGCTTAGATTTAGAGCCAAACTTATAGTGGAACCTCTATTCAACTTCAAGTTGGTGAAGTGGGATGTCAATTCAAGTTAGAGTCAAAGAACCTCGAACTTAAATTTGAGCCTCTATTCAAGTTATAATAATATATGCTTGAACTTAAGATGGAAACTTTATTCAACTTGAATTTAGTGAGGCTCAAATATAAATTTGAGTGGCTATTTAATTTGTAGCAAAGATGGTTTGAGTGCCTCTTAAGATGCTAGCATCAAAATGAAGTTCGAGATTTTTATTCTTGTAGCTACTTTAATTTTTTTAGTAGACTCAAAGTTAATTTCTGAATGTCTGTACATGCAAATATGGATATTATTTTGAGAGGTTTTAAAATTTGTAAGAGTTTTTTTAATCATATAGAGCTAGTGAATGTCCATATATGCAAATATGGATTCTTTTTTGTGGAAATGATGTTTTTGTTCTAGATTTAATTCAATTGATTATTTTTACAATAATTGAAAGAATGATCAATTGAATAGCATTGTTAATTTCTCATTTATTCTTTTTATAGGAAAAATCAAGATGGCAACAAAGCAAACTATATCTGGTCAACTTGAAGAAAGAGAAAAGTGGAAAGGAAAGAGAGTCATCTTGTCGGATCATGAAAAGCATGAAAGATATGCAAGTGCTATTATTTTATTGGTAAATCCATGGGATGCTATAAATGGCAAAGAGTTGGGAGAACATTGCCTAGGTGTTATTATGGATGAAATTGTGGATCCATCAACTTTGCATTCAACTTTGAAATTGGTGAGTTGGCCTATACTCCAAATCATTATAGAAGATGGTGAGCCTATGATACAAAAATTAGACTTTAACTCATTGTATGGCATTGAAGATGATCATTGCAATGCTATTGAGGATGTAGATCTTGAAATTGGAGAGAATCCAAATCTTTGCTTTACCTCATCTTATAGCATTGATTATGATAATTGCAATGGTATTGAGGATCTAGATATTGAGAAGAATTATTCTCATGCTATTGATATTCAAAATTGTTTTGATGATATAAAATTTGTTTCTCCTCTTCGAATGGAATCAGATCAACAAGAGGATTTTCATATGGAAAATAGTGACTGTGGATATTTTGAAGTGAAAAAGAAAGAAAGAAGTTATATCCACAAGGTGAGAGTGCATAATAGAAAAAGTACTACATTGACTCCTAATAAGAGATGCTCGTTGAGAGAATTCAGATGGTTTCAATGCAGGATTGTTGTGAATGGAGATGGTGTCAAGTAGCTAGTAGAGCTAAAATAATGGATCCAAGGTTAAAATTTTGGGGAGAATGCTATTCAGATAGATGCAAATATGTATTAGATTGCATGAATATGGTCTACAAAGGTAACAATATGAACTCAAGTCATTCCTTGAGTTTTAATTTCATGTTTGATGCAAAAGAAGTATGTACCAAGGCATGGTATTGGAAAGAGCTCATTTTATGGGCTACGAGAAACGGTTTTACTTGGTCAAAAGGTATCCACTCATGGGAATAATGGAATACTTAGAAAAACGGTATCAAACATATAGAAATAGCAAAAGCTTTGATACATGATTTCATTGATAATAATGCAGATCAAATGCCACACAAGTTGAGAACATGTACGGATGGTTCTCGTGAAACACAAAGAGTGCTTCCATCACATTACAAACAAGTGGATATTCTTCAAGAGGTGAATATGACATTAGAGACTTTTGGATATAATAAATTATCTCAACCAACATTTTTGAGAATGTGGAATACAGAATTTAGAATAGTTTCTTTATCAAAGTCAAGTACCCTTTCCAAATGTGACTTTTATACAAGAATAAAAGCAAAATTACAATCTACAAAAAAACCATGAAGGACATGCAAGATATTTAGCACAAAGAAGACCTCATATGCTACGTCAAATGAGTTGTAGAAATCTATACTATGATTGAAGAGTTTACTATGAATTTTTTCCAAATAAATATTTGTGCATTATTCATGATAAAATCATAAGGGCGAAAAATGGCCGAAAAGGGGCTGTTTGCTAATGGGAGATTAAGGAAATTGACAAATAGAGTCTTTCCACGTGTACAAGAATATAACATTGCTGTCTCTTTTAATCGTATGAAGAATTTCTTTTTTTAATACAATTTTCTCTAAAAGCACCGCTAAAGTGATGAAGAGTCTCGTATTCAGTGTACAATGTTTCGGTTTGATGCAAAAAAAGATACTTTTGCACACTTTACAAAGCATATTCTTGAATTTCCAAGAAGGAATTGATTTTTGAAGATACGAAATATTTTTGGGTTCACAAAATTTCATGATCATTCAGCGACAGGGTTTACATCAAATCAAAAGTTTCCACGTGTACAAAGCCTTTTTCTCTATAAATACTGCCAAAATTTGTGAACGTCGGTTTCTCGCTTTGAACATTCTTCTTCTCCTAAGTTCAAATGGCTTGTTCTTCTCATCGTCCTTCCAATCATGTAACTTCATGTGAGGTTTACAACAGAAGAGAGGATTCTTTGTGGAAACCTCTTTCTGTGAAAGTAAATGAATGGGTAAATATGCTTCCTAGCTGCAGAGGTGCCCATTAAGTCAAGCGTGCCAAAAGAGACAACACAAGAAACCACTAGAAGGGACGTATTCTCAGTTTCAAATTGAAGAGATGCAGTTGGTTTGCATGAGTACAACATGTGTACAACGCTAAGGATCTTGTTCTAGAAAATCATCTGCAATTCCCTTCATACTGTAAGTGAAGATTGACAATGCTCTTCTATCATTCTAGTTGTTTTTGTATAATAAAACATATGTTTTTGTACTGCAGATATCTTTCCTTCCAATATTGTGGAATGGCAACCTATTGAATGTTTAACAGGAACATTCAGAGTTCTTCATAAGGAATATGCAAAACTCATGTATGCAGACAAATCTGTTCAATTTTTCAATAGCATAGAGTTATTTGTCCATTATGCAGATTATCAAGTGCCATCAGGGAGGAGTTCTTATGGAAATCTTGTACATGTACCTAGTCCTTGCATCTCTTCATTAGATTGGGATGCTCCTGATCATTCAACAGTTTCAAGTTTTCTATGCAAAATTAAATTTGACATCCAAAAGGCAATGTTAGCAGGCTGAATTTTGAGAAGGATAAAGATTCAATGGTTTTTGCCTATTCATGTCTTTGTAGCATGCTTTAAAAACATGTTATTAAAGAAAACAAAAACAATGTGCTTGAATAGGAGAGTCTCTATTTCAGAGATTGATGATGTTTTAGGTAGGGAATGGGATAGCAAAGAAGTTCAAAAGTTAGGTGACATTATTTTATGAAAAGTAGTCCCAATTCTCTTTCAATCTCATATCAGATATGTCGACAATCTCTGGTTCTAGGAGAGAGTTGTCCAGAATTTGAGTTAGAAGTATTGATTCATCGAGATTTTCAATCAAGGAAAATAATTGTCACTGCAAATTGGAATCTCAGAAATGTAAGGGAGCTCCTAGAATACCTTGATGAGGTATCATCTTAGTGTAGATTCTTAATTGATGATGCAATAGTTAACATGAGATCAGAGAAATCATTATCTTGCATAACTTGCCTGCCACCAAGGGTGATTAAGTTCCAACCTTTAAGATTGTAACAAGTTAACCCTGACATTCTTACATAATGTATCTTCCTCTAATAGAAGCGTCTATTGATACTTCCATTGAATTTTCTTTGCAGGATGGTCACAGAGAATGTGTGTTAAATTATTCATTTTAAATGTCTATATTCATATTTGCATTTTTTAATTTACTTTCAAGATTTTGATGAGGTTCTTATTGTACAATGATAAGAATATAAACCAAGACATTCTTAGATATTTTTTAAGGTCCTTTATTTCATATTTCCATTGATTTTTATTTGCAAGAGTGAATTGATGACTTCAATTATCCCCCTTCATCTAAACTCATATTGGCATTTTTTTGTTTAATCTTAACATTCTGATGAGGTTCCAACTAAGAAATAATTATACGGGAACTTGCATAAGTTAATTCTAGATGAACAAGAGATCAAGAATTCAATATCTAATTTCAATTTAATTATTATAGTCTATCAAAGGTGCACATTAGTCTCAATTAAATAATTTGATTCTATCCAACTTTCCTGTCCTCAAGTAATGCGAGAGAAATTATCACGGTACACATAACACGTAATATAAGAGAGGGTGGAGAACCTGGTGCAAATTCCAATTCCAGGTTTGGTATTTCAAAATTACAAGAGCATGACTTAGGGCATAAAACAGAGGAGACGAGATAAGAGAAGATGACCGATGCAAGTGAATAGTGCAATCTGAACTTGTCGGATGGCCCTTATCGCTTAGATCGGCCCTGTTAGCAAACTACCGCGAGAGACTTCAACAAGTGACCTTGCGTAAAGATTTGACTCATGAGTATAAAAACAACTATCAACAGCGATGAAATGGATAATACAACCGATGCAAACGATAGGGGCAATCCAAAATTCTCCAATTCCTCGTATCGCTTGTATCGGTCGTGTCCTCTTAATTCTTTATATCCTTCTATATCTTCTCCAATTTAAACTTTCCAACAGGAATGAAGTAAGAAACCCACAATGCATTCATATTTGTGACACGAACAAATTTAATTGGACCATGCAATGAACTTTTGTTTAACTCTCAAGAGGTTCAATACAACTATATATTTCTCAAGCATATAAATATCGTAAAGGCAAATAAATATGGTTACAATGATCATCTTCCAGATGAAGATTGGCATAAGTACATACAATTTGTACATAAATAAATCTTCCAACCTATGTTGGTTTTACAATATCTAAGACTCAAAAATGATTCAACCCTTTCTATCCTTTTGGAGCCCTGTTTTCTTTGTTGCTTCTGTCCCTTTTTGGAGCTTTCAGCTTGACTCTTTTTGTTGTTCCCACGCTTTAATGGTGAGTGAAGAGGAAGCCCTTTCTTTTTATCTTCAAAATTTTTTTTATCAGGTGGAGGGGGTGGAGGTGAGTCTGGATCATATGGGCAGATTGCATGTTTCATGATGCCATTAATTGCTCTCTCTCTAATCAAGATGATCCATGCATCTGGGTAGTCTGATAAATTCAATTCAGGACTGTAAAACCTTCTTTCCAAGAATCTTACAGCATTTGCAATCACTCTCCAGCCACATGATGTTGAGTCTCTCTGCAATGGCACATGAATTTGTATGTATCCAAATTGCTTTTGTTCATTCATTTTAGCAATTCCAGGAAAATTCTGATCAATATGCATCTTGAGAAGCTTTGCAGCACTTCATTGTAAAGTGAAAATCAGAATGGATGGCATGGCTTTAAAATAGAGAACAACAAAATGTATAGTAACTTACACTTTGCAATTCCCATGTTGTGATTGAAGAGAATTGAGGAAAAGAGCGTGATATGCATTGAAGTCCACAATAATCAAACTCCAATGGCCCCTGTCAATGAGTTGCATGTAAATATACTTTCTTAAATGAAACAAATATCTTTCCAAAATGAAGATGAATACTTACTTTTCAATATATTGGTACATAACACATTCTACCTCTTCTGTAAAATCTTGTAGAAAGGACTTGGCATCTCTATGTTTATGCAAAAAACACTATGTCACTAGAGGATCTAAAATAAATACTTTTCTTTGAACCGCTTCCTCACATTGTTGAAGAAGAACCCTACAAATCAAGAAATAAAAATTCAGTTAAGGAACTAGAAAATTAAGCAAAACAAAAGCATTTTAAGGACTCTAGATGTACCTGAGTGAAATGTTGACCACACTATCTGATATTTCAACATGAAGCTCCCTCAACATTTTGTTGTCTTCAGGTCTAATGTCAAGAAACCAATCTTTTTGCCATGGCATTGCAACATTAACTATTATCTGCCCATCTCCTTTCTTGAGGAGCTCTTTATTTGCTTTCTATAACTTTTGAATCTGAGTTAAGATGACACTTTCCTCTGTAAATAATCCCTGCTTTTTCCTCTCCTCCTCACTATTTGCTGCAGTTCTAGTTTCATGATCATGAGGGACCTGAGGGTTGATCTCTTCAATGACAACTGTTGTTTTGGGTGCTCGAGCTGGAGGTATATTTAAAATATCGAAGAATTTCTGATCATGGTGATCAATAGGAACCAGAGCTTTATCAAATTTATATATGATTCTTGAAACAATAACATAATCCTTCGCCATTAGTGTTACCCTATGAGAATGAGAAGCACATAAATAGGCATCATTCATAAAATCAATAGCAAAGTCCTCTGCAGCTTCTTGGAGGCATAGCAGTGCTTGAGTTTGCCACCTCACATTGACAAAGGATGAGGTCTTCATCAAAGAACAGAGGTTGGCTGAGATCTGCTTGACAACTCTCATAAATGGAAGTCTAGGGATCAACAATCCCACAGACTTTGAGCTCTTCTAATTTCCCTCAAGGACTTTACATGGTACTTGATCCTTTTTTTTTTAAGGCTTGTCTGGCACATTGTCTTGAACCATCTGGGGATTTTTCTCCTAGACATTTTCCCCCTGGGCATTTTGTTCCTGGGTATTTTGGTCGTGACCCTCAGGGTACAACTTCCTTGCTGTCTTTTTGGTCCTAGCCATACTCTGCACAAAATCACAATCTTTAGGCAAGGAATTAGGAAAAGTGGAAACTTACTCTCAAAAAGCTATGATCAACAACTCTTTCCACTATCAAAAAATTATGATCAATGACTCTTTCCACTGTCAAAACTTACTCTCAGAAAGCTATGATCAATGACTCTTTCCACTATCAGAGACACGACCGATGCAAGCGATAGGAGTCATCCGGAAATGCTCGGATGTCCGTGATCAATTGCATCGGTCATCCTTGAATTCATCAACAAATATCAATCAAATATATTTTACAATGCAAAATACTCAATTATCACTAAGAAAAACATAATTTGAAAGCTATGATCAATGACTCTTTCCACTATCAATGACCGATGCAAGCGATAGGATTCATCCGGAAATGCATGGATGTCCCTAATCGCTTGCATCGGTCGTCCTTGAATTCATCATCAAATATCAATCAAATATATTTTACAATGCAAAATACTCAATTATCACTAAGAAAAACATAATTTGAAAGCTATGATAAATGACTCTTTCCACTGTCAAAGACACAACCGATCCAAGCGATAAGAGTCATCTGTAAATGCCCGGATGTCCCTAATCACTTGCATCAGTTGTCCTTGAATTCATCATCATATTTCAATAAATACAAGTTGAAATAAAGGTAACAATGCGTAATACTCAAGCATCACTAAGGAAACCAATATTTGCAAGCTATGATCAAGGACTCGATGCCATTTAAGAAACATGACCGATCCAAGCGATTAGGGTTATCCAAAAACCTCGGATGTACTGTGATCGCTTGGATCGGTCGTGTCCATATTACCTAACGCAGAGAGTGCTCTCTATAGAAATTGTGAAGAAGTAGCTTAAAAACTTGGTGGCGATGGAACCTCGACGCTTGGCAAGTGTTGACAAAAAAAAATGAAAGAAATGAATAGGGAAGCTTAAACAGGTCCTAGAACTGAGTTGATCGTTGGTGCCACATGGCATGCCACGATTGGTCCACATCATATAGCCGTTGCAAACTCCAATGTCTTTTTCCACATGGCATGATTTGATTGGTCCACGTCATCTATCCATTGCATCGGCCAACGTACGCTTTTCGACGTGGCACTCTGTGATTGGTCCATGTCATTCGACCATTACTTCTTCCCCCCTCGCCTATAAATAGCTACTTCCTTCACAAACTCAAATTTTGAACCTTCAGAGAATTTGTCTCATTTATATGCGTATTTTTCTTTCGTCCCCGACATGACCGATACAAGCGATTTTCCCCGTTTGACCTACGTTGACTCACTTTAGTCGCTTGCATCAGTTGTGTTCTCCTAATAGACATACAAGAGAAGCTGAAGTTAAGATGGAGGGAATGAATGAGATCCTTAGTGTCTCTCCATCAGAGAAACTTCTTGATTTCATGGTTCAAGAGCGTTTAACTGTAGATTATTTTCCTGATGCAATGACGATATTCAACCCCAAAATTGATTTTGAAAAACTCCTAGAGAAATCGAAAAGTTTTCTTAAGGATGAGTGGGAGATTTTCTTGGGGTTGATCAAAGGAAGGATCCTTTCTATTTCTCAGAAAACCTATGTCCATCCTCACACCTTTGGGAAGGATCCAATAGATAGGGCTAAAATCATAAGAAAATGCAAAAGGATATCCCCTTTGCCAGGGAAGCTTGATTTATGCCCAGAGCATGAAAAGGATTGTTGCTTGCTCCCTTTAAACATTACCTTCTTGATATGGCTTGATCATATCTCAGTTGAAAAGGAGGAAAATGTTCATGTTGAAGACGAGCCTTTCTTAGAGCTGACACTTGAGGGAAGCTCAAAAACTATGAAAGGTGTCATGGAGATTGTTGAGGAGATCAATCTCCAAGCAAAAGAAGAGCAGGTCAAAGGTTTTGATGTGGCCACTTTTAAAGTAGAAACCGCAATAAGGGAGCCAACTGAAGAAGTTCAAGTGTCTGAGAAGTCCCTACTTCTCCCAAATCTACCTTTTTACTTTATCTCTGAAAAAGAGTTTATACCTCTATTTTACATTTAGGAACTTTTCAATCTAAGGGAGGACTACTGCCTTGCAGCTATAACTGAGTCAGAAGGAGTTGCAAGAAGATTCATCAATAAGAAAGGAGAAAGAAAAGAAGAATTTTTGCGTCTTGATTTGGATTTGTCTAATGAAGAATTCAAAGATTCATCACAAGCTCTTTCAAAATGCTTTGAGAAAGCTATCTCAGAGAAGCCAAGACTTGCTGATGAAGATTTTGATGAGCATCAGAAGCAACTTGGAATATACTCGTTTGGGTGTGGCTATTCATTCTTGGATGTTGCTGAGGACAAAGGAACAATTTGTATTGACTCAAAAGAGCTCATTGAGGAGGAAGATGAGGTCAAGCTATGTTGTTTAATATATTCTTATGAATTAAAGGTTTTGTCCGAGATCTCCATTTTTTAGTGAGAAATTGACCACGACCGATGCAAGCGATAAAGCCCATCGGATAATTTCCGTTGGGCCTTATCGCTTGCATCGGTCGTGTTCAGAGTTGAAGAGGAAGATGAGGTCAAGGTATGTAGTAAAATATATTCTCGTGATTTTAAGATGAGGTCGTCTTATCGCTTGCATTGGTCATGTTTGGACTTGAGGAAGATGATGTCAAGGTATATAGTTAACTATATTCTCAAGAATTTTAGGTTAAGGATATGAGATGGGACCGATGTAAAACCTCTATCTTGTGTCAGATTTGTCCAAGTTCTCCATTAGAAGTGTCAGAAGTTGATCACGACCGATGCAAGCGATAAGGCCCATCGGATATTTTCCGTTGGGCCTTATCGCTTGCATCGGTCGTGTTTGGACTTGAGGAAGATGACGTCAAGGTATACAGTTAACTATATTCTCAAGAATTTTAGGTTAAGGATATGAGATGGGACCAATGCAAAATCTCTATCTTGTGTCAGATTTCTCCAAGTTCTCCATTAGAAGTGTCAAAAATCGATCACGATCGATGCAATCGATAAGGCCCATCGGATATTTTCCGTTGGGCCTTATCGCTTGTATCGGTCGTGTCTAGGAGTTGCATGCAGCATTGATAATAGATATCTGGCTTGTAAGAATTCCCCTCATTCATGAAATATTACATGTTTCTAGGTAGTTTGCAAAGAGATATTGATGACGACCGACACAAGCGAGAATGACTGTCTGAATTTCTCTAAAGACCCTAATCGCTTGCATCAGTCATGTCTCTTGCTTTTTTTCTTATTGTTTCAAGTTACTTCTCATGACTCCTAAAGTGTGCTTTCACTTCATCTAACCTTGTTTTTCATTTTTACCATAGTTAACTTTATTGGATGAAGACAATTACCTTGGCAGGGGCAAGGGAACAAGAAAAGCCATAGAAGAGAAAGGAAAAGCAAAGGTGGATATTCATTCTATTATCCACTATCTTCCAAACTTGAACCCAGACACTTTTTGTGTTATTCACAAGCACTATAGTGAGGAGCCAGACTTTGCATTGTTCTGCTTGAGGACTCTATCAAAATACATGGGTTTTACTCCAATACCCTTTAATGCTTTCAGAGTTTTACTGCTTGAAAGAGCAACTGCATTCAAAATTTTTGGATATGCCCCAAGACTCAATGCTTCAAGGGCAGGGTACTTTCTTTGTTATTCAAGCTATGCAATGGCTGCAGGGGTGTGAGATTTAAAAAGCATTGCTGGATACAAGAGAAACGAGTTCCTCAGATATAGAGGTGATTTGCTAGAGCCAAGCTCTTTAAAGAGGCTCAAGAATCACTTGATTCTTTCAAATTCTATATCTCAACAAATGTACATATACAGAAATTGCCCAATGTGATATAAGACATTGCAAATTTTTTTTGTGTAAATGATCCATGGCCTAATATTAATTGTTATTGATTCTCTCGTCAAAGTCATCTGATGGTAATAGACATATTTCTTTTCAAAGCTTAATACATCATGAAATGTACATACATGACATCTTTATTTCTCAAAGAAATAAAAGACATTGCAAATATTAACGCTCTGTTTGAAATGTGGTCTTTTTCATTTTGTGATACTGATACATGATGATTTTGTCTGGTGATAGCCATATCCTTCTGATCATATTTGGCATGAGTTCCTTTGTAATTATCTTCTAAAGAACCAATCAAAAAGCTCTCTAAAGGCATTGCTCTTTGTTACTCCTCCTCCTTTCCTTGTACACCTAAAGAAGCTTGTCCTTGCTTGATAATGAGATTTTTCCATGCCTTGGGTGTTCCACATGGCAAGTGGTTCTTTTTCTGCAAAGAATGCACCATGCACAAGAAGAATATGCTAGAAGAGTAGAAAAATCTCATTAGATCTTTATTTCAACTAAAAATAAATAAATTGAATAAAATATCTTTGGAGCTCACCAAGTAGTATGTTATGTCTTTGGCACCCCATGCCTCTATGATGGTTTCTATAAGCTCTGTGGTCGCCTTTCTGAAATCTGTCACATAACTTTTTGATCTTACCTGTTGCCTCATGATCTTTAAAAGATTATCTAGTTTGACCCACACCTCCATTCTCTTTTTTGCTATTTCTGGTTTGCTTTTTACATTAGTCGTGACCTCACAAAATTTTTTTCCAACAATTCCACATGGCATTTAGTTTTTTGTCATCATGGTTGCTGAAGAATCTCCTTGCTTTTGCACCTCCCATTGAGACATCCTATAGTACGTCACCTGTATTTTGTGAAAGCTTTGGATCTTTTCTTAGATGAACATCACCAACATGAAATCCCATTTCTGAAAGAAGACATTCACATTTTTTTATGCATTCATCTACAAGAGTTGTAGGCTTGATAGAATATGCATAATCCAAGTGAAGATGGACCAACTTGTCAATGATTCTTAACTCTGCTTGTAGTGTACATATGTGTACATTTGTCAATGCTATTGGAAGTATGGGATCCCAAATCATTGAAGAAGATGAGTAGTTATGAAGAATAACATTTTGTCTAGAAGGAGCCTCTTCAGCCTGAGCTCTAGCAATCCATCCATTTGTGCCTAGGCTTTGCATGCAGTACAAGCAAGGGTACTTAGAATTTGCTCCCCCACTTATACCAAACATGCATTTGAGTGTGTTTAGGTCTCCACTCAAATGCCACTCAACTTGAAAGTTCCCGTAGTCTTTGACATTCAACAATTCTCTTGCATGATGCCTTTGGATAACATTTGGAATGTTTGTCTATGAGAATAACCATTTAAGTGTTTTATGGCTCTCAGATGGAACTTGAGCACAGCCAACCCACCATAACTCCATTTCTGATTGTACTTTGAGAGATGGAGTATCCAATTTCCCAAGGCTATAGTCCAAAGCTGTTTTCATGAGTGCAATACTTATTCTCTCCATCTTTTGATGTTTTTTAAGCTCAGCTTCATCAAGTTTGATTACAAATTTCAATAGACCAGAACATTCATGCTCTTTTATATTATAGAACTGAACCATGCATGTTTGAAGTTTTATAACATCTATCCATATGTTGTTAAATGCATTGTAAGTGAAATGTAACTTTTGTTTTCCTACTTCGTAAGGCATGTTACCATGAATATGTTTATATTCACCAAATACTGATGTGATCTTCTTATTCAAGCAAAGCCGAAACTTTCCTACATGATGGGGTCTAGGCAATCCAAAACTTCTAACTTTGTTAAATTTTAAAAATTCACACCAAACTTTTGAAATTGCTCTATAACCTTTCCTACTCACTCCGACACTATCACAAATATTCTGAATTTGAGATGGTTCTAGTAAAGATTCATTTCTGTTATGAGTTTTTGAAAAACAAAGCGTTTCAAGCATGTATTTTCATTCACTTTCAATAGTCTGAAAACATCATTTTGACTCAAAATTTCATTACAGAAATGTACGCGCTCAAAAATGCTTGATATATTGAAACCTAGCACATTTGTCACTTGATCTCTAACAATTTTCATTCTTTTCTTTTTCTGGCCAGATTTTTCAATCAAATCT
>CM035410.1:99475620-99510620 GCA_020310875.1 Ceratopteris richardii
CATGAGACCATAGTGCATCATATTTAGAATACTCCCAATCACACATTTGCTTGTTCGTCCTCTTCTTTAGAGATATCTTCACCAACTACCTTTGCTTGTGAAACCGCTATATTCAGCCATCTACTCATTGGAAAGGATGGAAGAGATCGAAGACTTTCTAGAAGAGGTAAAAAGAAAGTGGGACAATTCTTTCAAAATGAGCTCTTTCCTTTGTGCTTGTCTCCTTGGCAAGCTCATACCTCTCTAACCACTTTTGCATAGGCTTAGATTTAATGATGCAAAACTTCATTGCCTTCTCTTCCAAAGCTCCATCTAATTTTCTTTGCATCCCTTTACCTTGAGGCTCATCACCTACGAGACAAACATCTTCATCATTGCTCCATAAGCAAGGCATTTGTGGGTCCGACATGCATAGAAACTCTGTTATGAATACAAAAGACTCTTGTACGAGCCATCCCTCTACCATGGTGCCCTCTTGATGTGATATTTGACAAACAAACACTTTTAATGTCTTCATGAAGCGCTCTAAGAAGAATATAATATCCATTGACTATGAATTGTTCTTGCTATTGCAACTTCATCTACCATGTGACCTAGTAAATGAAGCTGCGAGAATACTTGTGGGAAAGTATTTCTCTACCATACAGACAACCTCTATAGCATTGAGTTTCACACTTTCTATGCTATCTCTCTTTATCTCTTTAGAAGAGGTCCACTGTACCAAGGAACTAATTATATAAATGATTGTTTTCACATCCTCTGAAAGGTGACCTTTTAGAGCTACAAGGAGCACAAATTGTAAAAACTTGTTCCAATCATGAGACTTGAACCTCATGCACCTAGTAGATGTCCAAAACTCTGAAAATCACTTTGTTCACTTGTTGCTTCTCCATCTTGCAAAGCACCCAAGGAGCTCTTGGTGGCGACATTGTTCCGTTGGGCTTAGTGATTGCCCACAACTCTTGCATACAACCTCCCTCTTCTAGGTCCTCCCTTTGTGCTTTTCTTTCTTTCTTTCCGATCAAAGTCTTCCAGAGAATCTCTTCCACATTCTTGAAATTATGCATCAAGTTTACCAAATGATTCATGAATAACTCACTCCAACAAGGGAGTTCATAAAAGACAGACAACCATTTCATGCTAGCGACTAGTGTTTTTGTATCCCACAACTACTTCTAATTGCTTGCTTTCATTTGGTGTTGTGCTTGTTGGCCAATTTTCCCTTCTCGTAAAACATTTCCATCAAACAAATATCTAACATGTCCTTCATAGAAAATTTATCAAAGTGATTTGGAGTAGCATGCTTCGAGTCATGGTCCGCATAGGTGACAAGCATGGTAACCCGAAATCGATAAACCTAAACATTCGCCATAACTAGGCCAATCATGCATCATCCATATAAGTATGCCTTGCACTCACACATCTCGTCTTCTTATAGGTTGGGACATGCCACGCACAGTAATCCCATCCCATAAAGTGTGCAGCTCTTTCACAAGTGGTGCAAGGTACACATCCATGTTTTTTACCTTATACTTACGTGGTACAATGAGAGATAATAATAAATGGTCCCTTTTTGTGGCCATCCATGGTGGAATGTTATAGTTGATCAAACATACAGGCCATGTGCTCTATGAAGAGCTGTGTAAACCAAATGGACTTACTTCATCCATAGCTAGGCCTTGACGATAGTTCCAAGGCTCACTAGCAAACTCTAACCACTTACTATCTATGTGTTTCCAAGCATTAAAGTCAAGGGGCACTCACATTATGCCATCTGTAAACCTGCTCTTTACAAGCCATGATATTAACTCAGCTATGGATTTGCACATGAACATGCTCTAAATTCTTGGAATGATCGGAAAGTGGTGAAGAAACTTTGAGGGGATTGCTTCACCCACAAGGTCTTCTCTAAATCTATTCACTCCACACTTTGGACATATGTGCAGATGCTCATACTCATTCCAAAAGAGAATGCAATCATTTGGACAAGCATGAATCTTGGTGTAGTCCATTCCAATGGATTGTAAAAGTTTTTTTTCCATCTCCACGTGTTGAAGGCATGTCATTGCCATCTGGCAGAAACTATTCTTTAAGAAGCCTACAATAAACAATTAGAATCATATTAGTAAATAAAGTTATTTTGATACAGCAATGAAACTTTATTTCAAATCCACTTACTTGAACAATCTAAAGACACTACTATCTGACGATCCATAAATGGATTGAAGATTGAGCATCGTGAGTGATGGATGTAGTATAGATATTGTTCCTCCTCTATATAGTGATAAATGGGCTAGTCTTTGCATGTTCTTGTATTCTTTGTCAGCTTCTAATTGTGGAAATTTTGTTGTTTCCATGGGACCCATGACATCTTTTGCACCATCATGATCTTCATCCATCTCATAAAATGCTTCACACATTTCTTCCATGTGTTCATTTTGTGTAATGCTACCAGTACCTTGTACTTCTACCTCCCTCTTCATTCTCTTCTGCCCATGAGAGGTTACCAGTGCAATGTCATTTGGATCCACCTGCACACGAGGGGACCATCCAAATGGTAACATAGGTTTTGAGGTTGTGTTTTATCAAAGGATCCATATTCTCTAACATGTGTAGTACAAATCCGTCGTTTTCGATAAATTTGATACTTGCACTAAATGCAAGGACATGCCATTCTCTCCTCCAAATCCAAAGATTGCATGTGATATCATGTGACATGTTAGGATATTTAATTCTAAAACCCTAATTTTTATTAAACAAAAGTCCTATTTTTTATATCTTTAATTTAATTCAAAAACCTCTTTATCTATATTGTACTTTTTTCTATATTTATTTAACTATATTCATCTATATTTATTTATTTTCTCTATAACTATTTATCTATATTTAATTATCTATATTGTACTTATTTATCTATATTTATTTTTTTCTATATTTATTTAACTATATTTATTTATTTTTTCTATATTTATTTATCTGTATTGTACTATTTTCTATTTTTATTTAATTAAATTAAAAATCTATTTATCTATATTAAACTTATATACTAATATTAAACCTATTTTTTATATATTTAATTATATATATTAAATTTAATTAAAAATCCTAGCTCTTTTCATATTTATTTAGTTAAAAAACCATAGCTCTATTTTTTATATATTTAATTATATATATTTAATTTAATAAAAAACCCTAAAAACCTATTTTTATATATTTAAAACCCTATTTATATTTACTAAAATCCTATTTTTTATATATATTTATTTATATATACTATTTTTTCTTAATTTTTTCTCTTATTTCTATTTAATTTAATAAAAAATCCATAAAACCCTATTCCTAAAGACGTAAAACCCTAATCCTAAAGCCCTAGATCTAAAATATTGTGTGTATCCATGTGTATATACATGTGTATGTGTATATGTTTATATGTCTATATGCATGTGCAAAAAGCCTAAAACCCTAATACTAAAGACCTAGACATGAAACATGTATATGTGTGTATGCATGGGTATATACATGTGTACGTGCATATGTAGTATCTGTGTATATGTGTATATGTGTATATGCATGTGTAAGAAGCATAAAAGCCTAATCCTAAAGACCTAAACCTAAAGCATCTATATGTGTGTATGCATGTGTATATACATGTGTATGTGTATATGTAGTAGTTCTGTATATGTGTATATGTGTGTATGCATGTGTAAAAAGCCTAAAACCCTAATCCTAAAGACTTAGACCTAAAACATGTATATGTGTGTATGCATGTGTATATACATGTGTATGTGTATATGTGTATATGTGTACATGTGTGTATGCATGTGTAAAAAGCCTAAAACCCTAATCTTAACTAATGTATTGTCAGAAACTAGTTTTCCCAATCCAAAATCAAGTATTGAATTTGACAAAACTATCATGGAGTGACAATTGGACAAGATAAATTTTATAAGCTCTAAGAATCAAACAATAGGAACAAGATAAAGAAACATAAGTGAATGTGCTCAAAAACTTAGGGAGTCATACCTAAAGAATAAGATATATTTTGATAAAGCACATTGACTTGGGCCTCTCTAGAGAGAAATTGGAGACATGGTATTGATATATGCCAATTATACCTTTGATATCCAATACAATGAATAAAGAAAATTAACAAAGCAATGGTTTGGGCCTTATGCGGTTGTGTCCATTTTTTTAAACGGTATGTATGGAATTTGTGAGTTTCAAAACACTACTTTAAGATCTTTGATTGCATGAAAGTGCATAAAGCTATCCAATAAAATAATAAATATATAGTATGAGATCGATCAAAAACTGCTTGATGATGATGACACTAGAGGTGAGAAAAGAAAATGACAAAGTAAAGTATTTTATTCTCTTTTATTTACTTATGTTCTTATTTTGTTATTCAATGCATTTCATTCATTGCATCTCATGAGACTCATGATGTTAAAGAAAAAATAAATTAGGAAAGGACACATATGAACATTAGTAGGGATATATTTACTAGAGAAAGTAGGTTTAGATACCTTATAGCCATCATAAAGACCTAGATAGGGTAGTTTGACTTGAAACTGTTAGTAGAAAAAATAAATTGTTTTATTTAGATAGGCCTAATGGAGTATCCAAAACACTTAGATAGTAAAATCTTTGTTCTTGCTAGTGCATACGTCTAGATCCTTAGCTTTGAATAAGGTTTAGGCCTTTCCTCCTTTAAAAAAAAGCTTCTGAATGTTCTTGATTACTATATAGGAAGCGTATGCTTTCTTCCACCAAAAAAAAAGGTAGAAGTAAAGAATAAATGAAGAAAAGAAAGATGGAATGCAATAATGATTGCGGTAAAGGTAAAGATAGAGATTACGAAAAGATAAAAAGAACAAAAATGTTAGTCATGATTCAGTTTTGGTCTCGAAACCACTCCTAAGAAGTTATATGTGGGCTATAGGAGATGGATCCATGTAATAGAGAAATTAGTTGAACTTCTTGATAGGTGCGTGAGAACAAAGCCTTGCACCATTTATATAAAATAATAACAAACTATGAAGAGTAGATAGAACATTGGCCTTCTAACTTATTCTTGATGGTTTTATGCCAATTGAATATGTTCTTAATCTTAACTCCAGGAATTATGTTTCTTGCTCAAAACTTGCATTTGCATAAATGTGTGTGTATGCATCTGTGAGTGTATGTATGTATACATGTAATTGTATGCATCTATGTATGTATCTATCCATGTGTGTGTATATGTGTGGATGTATCTATGTATACATGCATGTATGCATGTTTATATGCACCTTGATATGTATGCATTGCAGTGTGTGTATGTATGAATGTGTGTGATGTGTATGTATGTATGTGCATGCATGTGTGACAAATGTATGTGTGCATATGCATGCATGTTTGCATATGAGTATGTATGCTCTATTTGAATGCATGTGTATGTATGCATGTGTGTATGTATGTGTGTGTGATGTGTATGTATGTATGTGTTATATGCATGTAGGAATGCATTTATGTGTGTGCATGTGTGTATAAATGTGTGTGTGATGTGTGTACATGTATGTGCATGTGTATGGGATATTTGCATCTGTGTATGAATGCATGTGTATGTATGCACATGTGTGTATGCATGTATGCGTGTGTGCATGTATGCATGAGTGTGAATGTATATCTATGCATATGTGTGTGTATGCATATGTGTATTTATTCATGTGTATATATGCATGTATGTGATGTGTATGTATGTATGTGTATGTTTAAGTGTATGTATGTATGCGTATGTGTGATGATTGTATGTATGTGTGTGTTTGTGTGATGAGTTTATGTATTTATGTGCATGTGTGTCTATGTATGTGTGAGTTTATGTATACATACATGTGTGTGTATGGATACATGCATCCATGCATGTATGTATGTATGTATGTATGTATGTATGTATGTATGTATGTATCTGTGTGTATGTATGTGTGTGATGCGTGTGTATGATTATGCGTGTATGCATGTATGTACGCATGCATGCATGCATGCACGTATGCATGTGTATATGCACATGTGCATATGTATACATGTATGTATATATGCATGTGTGTGATGTGTATGTATGTAATTGCATGTTTATGACATATGCATGTGTCTGTATTCATGCATGTATGCATGTGAGTATGTATCCATGTGTTTGTATGCTTGTCTTTGTGATTTATATATATGTGTGAATGGGTGCATGCTATATGCATATGTGTGTATGCATGTGTGTCTGATATGTATGCATATATGTACATGTGTGTATCCAAGTGTGTATGCATGTGTTTTTATGCATGCATGTATGCATGTGTGTATGCATGTGTGCATGTATGCATACATGCATATATGATGCATGTGTGTATGTTTTCTATGCACGTGTGTGTATGCATGCATATGTGTATGTATACATATGTGTCTATGCATGTGTGTGTGATGTGTATGTGCATATGTGTATGTGTGTGTGATATATGCATGTGTATATGTATGCATGTGTGCACAATGTGTATGTATGTGTATGTGTGTAGTATATACACGTGTGTGTATGCATGCATGTATGTATGTGTGCAAGATTGTGTATGCATGTGTGTATGTATGTATGCATGTGTGATTTGTGTGCAAGTGTGTGCATGTATGTGTGTATGCATGCATGTATGCATGTCTATATGCACGTGTGCATGTATTCATGCATGTGTGTCTATGTATGCTTCTATTAATGGATGTATATATGTATGCATGTGTGTGATGTGTATGTATGTATGTGCATGTGTATATCATTTTATGCATGTATGTTTGTATGCATGTGTGTGTGCATGCATGTATACATGTGAGTATGTATTCATGTGTATTTATGGATGTGTGTGTGTTTGCATGTTTGTGTTTGTGATGTGTAAATATGTATCTGAAAGTGTGTATACTATATGCATGTATGCATGTGTGTGTGATATGTATGCATGTGTTTGTGATGTGTATGTATGTATGTGCACGTGTATGTGATATATGCATATGTGTGTATGCATGTGTGCATGTATGGATGTGTGTGTATGTATCTCTTTGCATGTGTGTGTATGCATGTGTGTATGCATGTGTGTGTATGCATGTGTGTATGCATGTGTATATATGTGTCTGTGTGTGTGATGTGTATGTATGTATATGTGTGTGTGATATAGGCATGTCTGTATGTATGTATCATTAGGAAAAAAGGTGAACTCTGCATGGGCCTTGTAAGGATCCCTAATTTTTAGGGATTAAGGAGCTTCAAATATGAGTAAAATAATGCACATCAAACCACTAGTGGTATTGGGAGTAAAATATTATTCCTTGAACCATCAATTTTGAAGTCAAAAAACGTCTGCATCCGTGACCTTTGGATGGCTTAAATCGACGGTGTACTTCATACTTGAAAAGTAAGAGAGAGAGAGAACTAAAACTAAAAAAAAAAAGGATACAGTCTGTCATTAAACGACAAAATACCAACAGTCGTGGGAGGAGAGATAATAAAAAATCGGAATCGCACCGATTTTCAACCGTTGGATCACTCTAAGCTTGTATGGTGGAGATTGAAAGCAAAAAGCCTGGCACTAAAGGACAAAATAGCTGCACTCCCTGTCACTAAAAGACAAACTTATGGATTTTCACGCAAAAAACTTCGGGACCCGCGTAGAACGTCAACCGTCGGATGATGTCGATGCTAAATGGTGTAGATTGAGTCTCTAGTGATCCATGTAAGGATCAAATCTAATCCATTAGATTCTTTACAAATCCAATGGCCCAAATTTAAGGCGCCTTTTCCTCTTCAAGAAGTTATCATTACCATTAGATGTAAGAAAATCTAAGGGTTATAATTTAAAGTCATCCATTTCTCAAGAAATGATCTTGACCATTGAATTTTGAAGGGGATCCAAGGGTTCTATTTGAATCTCTTGTCTTTCCAAAACTACTTGAAGGACAAAACCACGAAATTTGACATGTTTTGGTGGGTTTGACTGGCCCAAACCAAGGGAAGCCTACACCTAGACTAGACTAGACTGTGGCCACCACCCTCCTCTCATTGGTCCATCCTTAATCACTCCTTTAGCTAAAAGGCCCATGCAGGGTTCACCTTTTTTCCTAATGTGTGTGTGTGTATATATGTATGCATGTGTGTGTATATATGTTTTTGTATGTGTGTGTGTGTTTGTCTCTGTGTGTGTTATGTGTATGTATGTATATTTGAATATGATCTATGTGTGTGTGCATGCATGTGTGATGTGTATGTACATATGTGCATGTGTGCGATATATACATGCATGTGTATGCATGTATGCATTTATGCATGTGTGTATGTGTGTGAAGGTATGTGTATATGCATTAACTCTTTGTTTCTCTCTCTCTCTCTCACTTTCTTTCTCTCTCTCTCTCTATCTATCTCTCTTTGTAAGCTTGAATGTGTGTGTGCTGAAGATTCTCCACTGTGCTCCAATGCTCCCCACACAAATGTGCCAATCTCTATGGGAGTGAAGCTTTTGCATCGTAGGCAATTTGCAAGTGTTGTTGGAAGCATCCTAATGAGAATGTTTTTTGTTACACTTAATTTTAATGTTGCATAAATGATGCTTACTATCTCTTATGCGATGACCTACCTTTTTTATGGGCATCGCTTATGCAATGCTCCTCGCTTTTTTCTTAAATGAGGCCATCACTAAAACCCCCATTAACTTTTCGTGGTACTCAAATAAAATATCTTGGATTCTTCAAACATCTCCATGTACTATAATTTACGTCTCAGTACATATACATCAATTTTTTATCACTATCTCTATCGATTGTTTCCTAGTGTTTTGCATAGCTCAAGTCTATGAACTTATCTAAGCTGTTGAGGTGGGATGATGTGTCATTCACTTATTTATTCATTTAATCATGAAGTTAAACCTCTAAATAAGTGTGTCTAAAAACTATTGGGGCATTGTTGCAGAGATATGACAATAGCTCTATGATCGTGTATCTATCATCTACTTCTTGAAAAGTCTAGATCACACCCTTCACTTCTTAAATATCTAGTTTATATTACCATCAATGTAAATTCATGAAATATCTTGTTTTGGGTCACTTACGTTCCAATTTAAACTTTTGCAAAAGGATTTTACTCAATTTCTTGCAGGCTATGAGCTTTGAGTTTTTTTTGAGAGCCTTGTTCCATAAATACAATGCCATCTCTACATGTGCAACTTTTCAAAGTTGTTTTTCTTGACTAAAACATTCGAAAATCAATGATCCAAAATACATATTCATATTATTGCATAGATTGTAAGATTCGGAAATCATTTAATTGAGTCACATAATAATGTCATAAGTCCTCATCATTGGACCCAAACAGGAATCTCTAAAGGAATAATAATTAATCCATACATAGATAGGGTATAAACTAGCAGGATATGTGTGACTATAACGTTTGATTTCTCCCTATAATTTTTAATGACATATAGAGAAACTTTCATGATTTTATTTCGTGTAAGATTGATCAAGTAGCATTCTCCAATAAAAATTATGTCTAACTCCATCACATAATATTGTTTGAAGTTCTCATTGTTGGACCCCGACAATAATATCTACAAGAAAAACAGAAATTGATCTCTACAAGAGAAGGTATACTTCTCTTAAATATTTGTAATAATAACATTAGATTCATCCCTAAATTTTTCATTGAAATATAAAGAGACTTTCAATTCTTTTGTGAGTAAGATTCACAAAGTAGCATTCTCCAAGCAAGAATTATATCTAATTGAATCGCATTATCTGAGACTCTTCCAATAGATGCATTGGGTATTGAAAAAAGCGTTTTCTCCCAATTCTCTTTTTGTAGATGACTTTCTTGTTCGGATATACATGGTTCTAATCTTTCTAGAAGCTATATATTAGCGCTCTTATTTCGTTTGCAAGTAATAAGAATAATTTAATATCAAAATTAGTGTGAAGACATGATCTTGCTTTGTATAGACTTTGCTAAACAACCTCTCATTGCAATTCACCATCATTGACATTGAGAGTTTCTAAAAACTAGCTCTTGATTGGAACCTTGTTGCTTCACGTGAGCCAGCATGTTGCAAAATGTTCTAAACAATTGAACTTTTAAGCACTATGTCATTGATGAAGAGATGGTTAAACATGTGCAATATAGGATGCTAAGCAAAAAAACTCCATATTTCTTCCTTCACCTCCTAGGGCTAACTTTTGGTCCTATTCTTGAAGAGATTGACAATTTTTGAGGTTACCCTTTTTCTTCCCTACAACATCCACACAATATTCTGAGGCTTCCCTTTCCTTCTCTCGATGAGGAGATGGTTAATCATGTTCAGTATAGGAAGATGAGCAACAAAACTACACCTCCTAGGGCTGACCTTGCATCCTCCTCTTAAAAAAGGCTAAACATTTTTGAGGTTCCCCTTTTTCTCTTCTTATGAAAATTTCTTTTTGTCTTTCTTTTTTTCCTATTTCTCTTCATCTAGTAGCATATGACGAATGTAACCTTCTCTTGTGTGGTGCAAGATGCCATCCAAGAAAGAAAAACAAGTACTAGACCTGGATGACTTTGGAAACTTGCGTAGTATAGTGCAGATTAGGTCCACTCTGCGTCATTCCTTCCATGCATGAGGCATAGCCTTGTTCTCTCATCTTGATTCTTCTACCTACTTTGCCTCAGGATTTCTTTGTGAAAGTGTGAATCCAGTAGGAGGGATAATGTACAAATAAGCACTATGAGACTCTAAACGATTATCATATGACATAGGTGCATCTAATTTGCTATCTCACAAAGTCCATGCCAGCCATTTAGGTATAGTTTTTTCCTCCTCTATATCAGTTCTCTCATCAATAAGTGCATCATGTAAATCTACATCAGAAATGGAATGATCTACATCTGGTAGAGTTAGACGTCTTCGGAAGCATGCAAACAGCACAAGGAAGAAGAAGAAGCTTGGAGCTCAACACACAATACTATATGTATTACCACTAGAATGTACAAAGATAAGTAGTCCATTAGGGCAATAGGCGTATATACAAGCCGGGGGAAAAAACCTCCTAAAGAGGGAAAAAAGTGCCCCGACGGTCCTAGTCTATTCACACACATCACTACCTAAATATATCAACAAATCCCCCCTGGGAGTGATGCGGTGAACAAGGAGCTGGCACTCATGTATAAGGAAGTGTGAAGCTATGGGGAAATCACTCCACAAAAGCAAGTAATCCAAAACCTTTGCGGAAAGCTTCAAACTTCTGCCTAGGCAGAGCGTTCATGAAAAGGTTTGCAGTGTTCTCCTACATGGGCACATATGCCAAGCTGATCTCCCCAGCAAAGAACCTCTCCCTGACATAATGATAATGCACCTCAATGTGCTTAGTGCGAGCATGGAACACAGGGTTCCTCGCAACTGCCAATGCACTCTGATTGTCAATGAAGATGGTGGTGGCAGAAGACTGACCAACACCCAAATCAGCCATAAGACGTCTGAGCCACACACACTCAACAGTGGCTGTGAAAGTTGCCCTATACTCAACCTCACAACTGGAAGTGGCCATAGTAGGCTGCATCTTGCTCAACCAAGATATACATGAGCTACCAAGCATGAAGCAAAAGCCACTAGTGGACACATGAGTGTCATAGCACCCAATCCAATCAGAGTCAGAAAAAGCATGCAAATCTGGCGGTAGTGATCCCTCCTTGGGATAAAACAAGCCAAGTAGCCGAGTACCACTCAAGTAGCGAAAGATGTACTTAACCACCTACCAGTGGGCAATTCATAAACCTGCTCATCTGTGAGACAACAAACTGAATATCTGGCAAAGTAATGCATAAGTAAATCAAGCATCCAATAGTATGTTGATAGAGAACAACATCAAATGCATCTCGAGCATCATGAAGACTCATTTGTAAACCTGTCTCCATAAGAGTGGCAATAGGTTTACAGTCTTCAATACCAAAATGCTGCAATACTGTGTCAATATATTTTGTTTGGCACAAAGCCATTCCACCATGAACATGCATAAACTGAATGCCCAAATAATGATGCAAATGCCCCAAATCAAACATCTCAAATGAGGCATGTAAATCAGCCTTGAAATCAGCAATATGCTTGTCATGAGGACCAGTGAGCAGCATGTCATCAACATACACCACAATGATCAGAAGTACATCATTAGCACGCTTGACATATAAGGTGCTTTTAGTTGGACTATTAATAGGTTAATTATTTGATATATCAATAAATGCTCATATTAAAGTGAAAAATACTTTTAAATGCTTTATCATCCAATTTTCTATGATGTTGTTTATATGCCAAACAATAAAAAACATGCAGATGAGCAACAGATGGCTTCCGATCATGTCAAGCCTCATATGGAGTGATACACTGCAGCGCTTTAGTGGGACAATTGTTAAGTACATATGTTGCACACATGACAACCTCAAGCTAGAAAGTATGTGGTAAAGTCTGACTCTTGACCATACACCTCGCCATCTTCATGTGTGACCTGTTCTTTCATTTAGCAACTCCATTCTGTTGAGGTGTATACCCAATGTACATTGGTGTTTATCCCATGTTCAACCAAAAATGCATTAAAACTAGAAGACATATATTCCTCCTCTCGATCAGAATGGAGGGTGTCCATTTTACATGCTGATAGATTTTCAGCCAAAACCAAAAATTGTTTGAAGCACATGAACGCTTCGGACTTTTCCATCACTGGATATACCCATGCATGCCTGGAAAAATCATCAACGAAAAGGCATGAAGTAAAGATAATTTCCAAAAGAAGGTGGCTCCATAAGACCACAGACATCACGTACAAGCTGCAATTTCTAAGTAGCCCGAAGTGAACCATCTTTTGGAAATGAGGAACGCTAAATTTTGCCCAAAATACAACCTTCACAAACATGTTTTTCAAGTGCCTCAAGTTTGGGCAAAGAGGACACCATTTTCAGATTTTTGCAGACGTAGCAAACTAGCAAAATTCAGATGACTAAAGCATGCATGCCAAAGCTTTGCATCTGACAAAGCCTGAGAATCATATACTGCACATGCCAAATCATATTCTATGAGCTGATACAATCCATGACATAAAATGTCAGAAGCAATAATCACATCGCCATTTGACAAATCATGAATTGTACATCTATCATCAACAAATTTCACAACCAAGCCAATCTTGGCTAATGCAGAAACTGATAATAATTTTTTCTTGATCCTTGGCACAAACAAAGCATCTGACAAAGTCAAACAACTACCATCGGTAGTAGTCAAAATGATCTTACCAACTCCCATAACAGGATAAGAGGAGTTGTTGGTGCATGTAACAGTATTCCCTATAGGGGCAGGCTTGAGTGAAGAGAAGAAACTGCGCTGTGAGGTAATATGTTTTGTCGCCCCACTATCAAAGTACCAAACATCTGAGTCTATTGTAGACATGCACTGCTCATGAGAAGATGGGTCAAAACTACAAATAGTAGTAAACACCCATTCTTGTTCCTCCACAAGGTTAGTAGACTCTGTTTTTGGTGTAGAGGCCTCTACAACAACTATTCCAACCTCTTTCTTCTTTGCCTCTTTAGCAACCAGTTTTGGACAGTTCTTTATGATATGATCATTTCCTTTACAGTAATTGCAAAACAATTTTTGCTTTTCTGATTTCTTTTCATCCTTTTCTTCCCTCTTCGATTGTGCAAAATTAGCAGATTTCGGCTTACTAGTTGAAGAGCTCCATTTTCCTTTGCCCTTCTGACTAGCTAGGAAAGCTTGATCTACAACACACGTAATGGACATGTTCTACCTGGACTGATCTTCTTGCACCATAACAAAGACTAACTCCTCAAATCACAAGGCATTTGGATTGCATTTCATCATCAACCAAAGAGTAGAAGCAAAACTCTAATATGAATTAGGAAATCCATTCAGAATGGTTTGCACAAGTGAGCTATCTAGTATAACCTCATCAGCAAAAATCAATTGTTCCTTCAAGTCTTTGATCTTTGTTAGAAAATTGTCCATAGAATCACCTTCATTCATGTGCTCACTCTCCAACTCTTTTCGGAGGTAAGCAACACGAGCCTCATTCCTAGCTTGATACAATGTTGTAAGTGTATCCCAAGCATCCTTAACTGTTCTACAAGAGCAAATGTGAGGAATAATGGCACGTTTGACAGACAAAGCTATCAATGCATGTGCGTGGGCATCTCTGCCATCCCAATGAATTTGCTCTGTAGTAGGTGCAGCAAAAACCACAGCACAAACAAGAATATGCAGAATATCATCAACTTTGACACCTTCTGCATCAGCTTTAGTACTTGTAGTTGTAACAGTTGCACGTGTGATAGGATGTTTTTCAACACCCTACACAATGTTCCATAGTCCTTTTGCAACCAATACATGTCGCATCATATAAGCCCACAACAGGCAGTTGGTACCATCCAACTTATCCTCAATAGCCAACATACGAAATACATCACTGCTTTCAGTCATGGCCAATGAGTAAAATACCTTGATGTAGAAAATTGAATGTATCTCAAAAAGTTGAACAGAATTACCTAGATGAATTCTGCTAAACCTGTAGCAAACTTCGAGATGTTTATACTGGAAAATTGAAACTGGTATATACCTTTGGCACAAAAAGACAAAATAGCTTACACAAGCACTACGATAGTGCATTCGGAAACATGCTGAGTATGCTCACCAAAATTCATGCGATTCTGAGACTGCAATCAGAGAGGTGTCGATGATGCCCTAGATGAAGCGGCGACCTGCTCTGATACCAATTGTTGGAGTTTGACGTCTGCGGAAGCACATGAACAACACAAGGAAGAAGAAGAGGCTTGGAGCTCAACACACAATACTGAATGTATTACCACTAGAATGTACAAAGATAAGTAGCCCATTAGGGCAATAGGCATATATACAAGTCAGGGGAAAAAAACCTCCTAAAGAGGGAGAAAAGTGTCCTGGCATTCCTAGTGTATTCACACACATCACTACCTAAATATATCAACAACATCATCATGTGAAACCTGTTAAGGTTGAGAAATTGCCTCATTTGGACCAGCACTAGATTTTCTACCTATGAAAATAGGCAACAAAGTGTCATACATATTCTTTGGAGCTAACTGATTTCTCCTTAGTACATGAAAGTAATAGCTGATAGCATCTTCCACAAAAACAACATCATGGATAACCAAAATGCATTTAGTTTGTGGATGATACAGATGATAGCCTTCGCTTACAAAATTGTACACAACAAAAATACATTTCACTGCTTTATTATATGATTTCTTGCATTGTTGTTTAGGCACTAATGCATATGAGACACAACCAAAGACAAGTAGATGAGCAATAACTGGCTTGCAACCATCCCAAGCCTCATATGGAGTGATAGACTATAATGCTTTATCAGGACACTTGTTAAGTGCATATGTTGCACACATAATAGCATCAAGCCAAAAACTATGTGGTAAAGCCTGACTCTTAACCATACACCTCACCATCTCCATGAGTGACATGTTCTTCCTTTCAACAACTCAATTTTGTTAAGGTGTATATGACACTCTACACTGATGTTTTATCCCATATTTAGCTAGAAATGCATTAAAATCAGAAGACACATATTCCCCCCTCTATCAGAATGGAGGGTGCCCATATTACATGCTGAAAGATTTTCAGCTAAAACCATAAACTTTTTGAAGCACATAAACACTTCAGACTCTGCATTGAATGCATATACTCATGCATGCCTAGAAAAATCATCAATGAAATTCAGGAGGTAAAGATACTTCCCAAAAGAAGATGTTTGCATAGGAACACAAACATCACTCTGAAGAAGCTGCAATTTCTAAGTAGCTCGTATTGAACCATCTTTTGGGAAGGAGGAACACTGCATTTTGCCCAAAATATAGCCTCCACAGACATGTTCACCAGGTGCCTCAATTTTGGGCAGAGAGGATACCATTTCTTATTATTATAGGCATAGCAAACTAACAAAATTTTGATGATCAAAGCATGCATGCCAAAGCTTTTCATTCAACATAGCTTGAGAATCTTGAATTGCACATGCTAAATCCTTCACAGATTTTGCATAATCTATGAGCTTATAGAGCCCACGACATAAAATTCCATGAATCATGTATTTGTCATCAACACATTTCACACCCAAGCTGATCTTGGCTAATCTGAAACTGATTAAAAAATTTTCTTGATCCTTGGCACAAATAAAGCATCTGACAATGTAAAAGAACTACCATCAGTAGTAGTCAAAATGATCTTACCAACTCCCATGACAGGATAAGAGGAGTTTTTGGCACATGTGATAATATTCCCTGTAGGGGCAACCTCAAGTGAAGTGAAGAAACTATGCTATGAGGTAATATGTTTGGTTGCCACACTATCAAAGTACCAAACATTTGAGTCTACTACAGACATACACTATTCATGAGAAGGTGGGTCATAACTGCAAACAATACTAAATGCCCATTCTTCATTGTACACAAGATTAGCATACTCTATTTTGGGTGTAGAGGCCTCTACAAAAACCATTCTAGTCTCTTTCTTTTTTCCCTCTTTTGTAGCTAGTTTTGGACAACTCTTTATGACATGATCCTTTCCTTTAGAGTATTTGCAAAACAATTTTTTCTTTTCTCTTTTCTTCTTGTCCCTATCATCCTTCTTTGATTGTGTAGAATTACTAGATTTATGCTTACTAGTAGATGAGCTCCATTTACCTTTGCCCATTTGACTAGCGATGAAATTGCAGTTTGCAACATGCATAATGGACTTGCTCTACCTAGATTGATCTTCATGCAGCATAATAGAGACTAACCCCCCAAATGCTAAGGAATTTGGATTCCCGTTCATCATCAAGCGAGGAGTAGAGGCAAAACTCTGATATGAATTTAGAAGACCATTCAAAATAGTGTGCACAAGTGAACTGTCAGGCAAGACTTCATAAAAAAAAATCAACTACTCCTTCAAATATTTGATCTTTATAAAAAAACTATCCATGGAATCTCCTTCATTCATGTGCTACGTACATACATACATACATGAAAATTGCACACTTATGCATACACATATATATATGCATACATACATGCATGCATCCATACAGATGTACATACATAAATGCATGCAAGCAAGCATACACGGATACGTACACACATACAAATTACACAGTTATGCATATACATAAACACATACATATAGGCATGCATCCATAAACATGTAAATACATGCAAACATGCATACATACATACATACATACATACACATATACATACATACTCACACATACTCTCTCTTTCTCTCTCTCTCTCTCTCTCTCTCTCTCTCTCTCTCCCTTCCTCTCCCTCCCCCCCTGTCTCTCTTTCTATCTCTCTTCTTGTTCTCTCTCTTACTCTCTTGCTCTCTCTCTCTCTCTATTTATCTCTTTCTCTCTATCTCTCTATCTATCTATCTATCTATCTCTTTCTCTCTATCTTTCTATCTATTTATCTATCTATCTATCTATCTAAGGCTATTTCTCTCTCTCTCTCTCTCTCTCTCTCTCTCTCTCTCTCTCTCTCTATATATATATATATATATATATATATATATATATATATATATATATATATATATATATATATATATATATATATATATATATATATATATATATATATGTGTGTGTGTGTGTGTGTGTGTGTGTGTCCATCTATCTATCTTACCTTTGTGTATACGTGTGAATGTTTGCATCGATGGCTTCTCACAAAGTGTTGCTGGGAGAAACTGTTTTTTTTCTTAAATGTATTTGCCATCCCTTACATTTTTTATCATGATGGTTTACAATCACTGCATAAAATGTATGTATGCTTTCGATGTTTTTTTCTTGCAAAAAGGTTAGAAGAGCAGTGATCAATTCTATAAATATAAATTTAGTGAGAGTTATAAGTGAACCATGTGGTTACATGGGGAAAAAACTTTTAGCCAACACTAGAGTAAAAAATTTCCATTTATAGCGAAATGATTCTTAAACGCGAGGGACACATAAGTATAACAATCATTTACCTTAGAGTACTTGTAAAAATATTTTGTGTTTGTGTCTTCTTTTCAATACTTTTGTCTTTTCTCTTTGATTGTTCAACATTGGCAGATTTATCTTTACTAATAGATGAGCTTCATTTACATTTTCCCTTCTCACTAGCTATGAAAGGTTGATTTGAAACATGCATAGTTGGCCTATTTTGCTTGGATTGATCTCCTCGCAACAAAAGAAAGACTAAATCATTAAGTGTTAAGGCATTTGGATTGCCTTTCATCACTACTCAAGTGTACTATCTGGCGAAATTTCATGAGCAAAAATTAACTGCTCTTTCAATCTTTGACCTTTGTTAAAGACATATTCATTGAATCTTCTTCATTCATATGCTCACTCTCCAAAGATTTTTGGAGATAAGCATTACAAGTTTTATTTCTTTCTTTGTATAATGATGTAAGAGTATCCCAAGCATCTTTTGTTGTCTTATAGGATTAAATGTAAGGGATAATGAGACGTTTGAGGGACAAAACTATCAAGGCATGCACTTGTGCATTTTGGATATCCCAATGTAGATGCTCCATAGTAGGTGCAATGGGAACTACAACATGAACAGAAAATTGAAGATCATGATTTTCAACACCATCCGCATCACCTTCAATCACTATATTTGCATATGTAGCAGGAAATTTTTCAACATCTTGTGCAATATTCCACATACCTTATGCTATCAATACATGATGTTTCATGTATGCACACAATGGGTAATTAGTACTATCCAAGTTATCCTCAGCAACACACATATGGAATACGTCATCCCTTGAGAGGCAAAGGGCCCAACCAACTGAGCTAACGAGTGCATAATCTTTTCCTCTTATTGATGTGGCAGTCTTTTTTTTAATTATTTACAATGAAGTGGTCCTTTTTTTTTGAACGGTTTACAATGAAGCATACGTTAGGAGCACCCTTACGTAATTCGAACTTGAAAGATTGTGAACAAGTAGCCATGTACATCAATGGTTTTTGTTTTTGGGCGGGGTGGGGGGGAGGGGGGGAACTCTGTGGTATATACACAATCCTATAGGTGGACCTTGAACATTAGTTACGATGATTTCACACTAGGTTGCGAAAGTAGCATAAAAAAATTAACTTGCTCCACTTGGAGTGATGAACATCTTAAGCAGTCCTTCCACAATTATTAATTTTTTACTCATAAAATACTTCTTGGAGCCAAAATGTGAGTTACAGTCCGAGCCTGCGTAGCCTAGTGGCTGACGCCTTGAAGCTGTAGGAGGATGTGTTGAGTTTAAGTCCTGGCTAGACACATCCATGAGTCTTTCATGAGGGGTGCCTCTACCTTAAGAGGTTGTATTTCCAATTCATTGTTCTCGAAAAAAAATGTGAGTTAGAGCGGAGAAGGGTGGGGCCCAGCGGGCCGCGAAAGAAAATACTTCCAAACTATTCTGCTTAATCAGCACTGCACAGCAGCAGTGCCCGCGCGGTCTGAATGTGGTTTGCCACATGGCAGCCTTCCATTTGACTACGCCTGCAGCATAGTAGTGCCGCCACGCAATGTGAAGCGAGGCTTATTTGTTTTCAATTTCAAGATGATTTCACGATGGTATTTGTACGGTGGGCCGTCGCCCCTTCTTTGCATCAGCGTGATGCATTGTGGGTCTCCCACAAAAGCAAGAGCAGTGTTTAAATTTGATGCCCAAAATGGGCATCAAAGGGGGGTTTGGGCATCAAAGGATGCCTACGTTTTAGGTTTGGGCATCCCAAGGGATGCCCATGTTCAAGACCCGGGCATCCGACTATATATATATATATATATATATATATATATATATATATATATATATATATATATATATATATATATATATATATATATATATATATATATATATATATATATATATATATATATATATATATATATTTATGCCAAAATTGTGAATAGCTATAGCCATTGTGTCAATGTTCTTGCCTCTTGATAGTGGGATTTGAATTTGGGCATGTGACACAATAGTCATTCTCTCTATATACATTGTGGGCCCTTAGCGTTGATGATTATTATAAAAAATAGAGCTGAGGGGTATTCTTTTCTAATTTTCTTGAGCACATTTCTAGTGAATAATTTCTATTCTAGTATCAAATTTGGCTCAAACACTTCAAAATTGAGTTTGCCTCTTCAAGGTTAAGTGAGAACATTAAGAGCTCCTTGTTGTAGCACTTGGAAGCCTCATTGTCCATATCTATACCACTCTCCTAATCCACACCTATAGGTTCATAATTTGGATAAGAACTTGCATAATTGCCATGATGATCATTAATATTACATAGTGACTATTTTACATATATATTATAGAGTGTTTCTACCCATGCTCCAATGCTCCCAAGTGAATGCTTGTTGATTCATTGATGGTTCCTACCAATATCCAAGAATATTAACTAGTGAGTTGTGATTTAGCATATAACATATAACAATGTATGATTCACTTATTGCATAGTGCGCATGCTCTCCAATTGTGAATGATATGCATTGACCAAGTAGTGAGTAGATATTAAATTTCTAAATGGTTGAAATTGGAAATTCTTAATTCTAAAGAGGATTACTTTTTATTGTCAATTTCTTATTGAATAATATCATAATCCATGGCACACATCAGCTGTTATTTGTCGAAAATGCAGCCAATGTCCTATATTTATGTTGATATGATTTATAATGTAAGTTATAGATCTTTCTATGTTTGATATGATGAGAATTGATGACTAGTTCTTTGCTAGCATCTTTCTTAAACACTCCCCATTTCTATCAAATCAAAGAGTGCCCAAAGTATCTTTTAAACACATTTTTGGCATCAAAATGCCACAAAAAGTGTGCAGCTTGAAGTGCCTCACAGTTGCTAATTGAATTGCTTTTCAAAGATTGGAACCTTAAAACACAAAAAAAGAATCTTCTTTTTTTACACCATTCATTGTAGAAAATCATTGTAGAAAATCTGTAATAAGTCAAGATAATGTTCTAACTTCTATCCCATACATTGGAATTTGGAAGCATGCTTTTGAATGATCTTTAAGGATGCCCACTTTTATCCCTCGGGCATCCCTCAAATTTTGGTGATGCCCAGGGTCGGGCATCAAATTTAACCACTGAGCAAGAGGAAAGAGCAGCGTAAGATTACCCGCTTCGCGTGCACGCAAAGGTCACGGGAGAAGCTACAATCACATCAGAAGGCCACTCACTAGTAGACATTCAGAATTTCAGAGCACATGGCGGAGAGGCCCCATAGCTTCTCGCAAGCTCGCAAAGAGGGTGTTATTATGCGTATCGTCGATTGGCTGTATCGCTCGCACTAGAGGGATAAGAAACAGACTATCGGAAAACAGGGGCGAAAGCAGGGAACGAAGTTTGAACACCGTTCGCAAAGCATACGTATGACTGCCTGGCCTGGTAGTCGATAGAGAGAAACCGATAGAGAGGGGGAGGGGAAAGAGAGGAGAAGAGTGAATGTGGGTACCTCAGACTGTTGCATGGAAGCTTTTGTATCTCCATAGGCGCGCGCGCGCGCGCGAGCGAGAGAGAGAGAGAGAGAGAGTTTGGAACTTTGGACACTAAACTACATAGCCAGCGAGGAAAGAGCGAAACCAGCATAGAGACTAAAGACTGTTTTAAGACAAAGGGATCAAGCGTGACGTGCCACTGGATGTGTACACAGAGAGAGAGAGCCAAGAACCGAGACACCATTTCTCCTTGCACATGTCGGTACTTGCTCTCTGATTCTCTGAAGAAATTCGGAGAATATCCTGAGATGCGCTGAAACTGTTGGCCGTGAACCGCGTACTCCGCGAGAGACTACAGTCTACGATACCAACTTGAAGTGTTGTGTTCCTGCGTGCTCTGGTACTACTTTTATTTATTGGCCTTGGTGGTATCATCGACATGCCTCAGTGACGTTCCCGTTACGTGGGGGAGCCTCTAGCAGCCGTGATCTCAAGCCAATGAAGTTACTACGACACAGCAAACCGGAATCTCCTGACGTCACATGAAGGACATTGTTATCAGATCTACTTTATGATGCCCAAGCGATCGTTCAGAATGAATATGATAGTATATCGCGAAGAGGCGTAAATACCCTCTAGTGTCCTTAGTGGATAGCGTGTACGTTGGAGTTGTTGTCGATCAGGTTTTCATATGCTGTGCATGGATTATGCTTAAATTAGTTGAAACGTATAGGTGAACATGGGCAGGACACTTTATGTTCCACAAGCCTTAGATGCATAGTACTCTCAGAATAACAGAGCTCGAAGGTCCATCGAGGTAACAGAGCTTGAAGGTCCATCAAGGTAGAACTAGGGAAGGGATATCTCTAAAGCTAAACAAGGATAACTTGTCTTAATGTCCTCGAAGGTTGATACATGAATCATTGGCTCAAGGACCAATTACACAAGGAAGCGCCTGAAGGCCGAGATCAACAACATATGAAAGCCAACATCTTAGCCCGAAGGCAAGAGAGGCATCCACTGTGCCCAAGAGGGATCGAACCCTTGCTCCCCACTCTGGAGGCAAAAGGATAGGAGAAAGTTTGTTGCGCACCCAATTAAAAAACAAGCAACTAGCATCACTTATGTGATGCTATTTCCACCCAACGTTGTATAAGCAACGTCCAAGAGAAAAAAACACTCAATCGCATAAGCGATGGTCACCATCGTATATGCAAAACTTTTAACTACTGTCGCTAGGAATGTTGCACACTACCAATGCTCCAAGCGATGTGGGAAAATTGCTTGTGATGCAAAAGTGTCACATAAGCAATGACATGCAAATACCAAAACAAAAAGGATTTATCCTGGCACATTTGTGTTGAGATCACACCATCTGTAGACCTGCTCTTTGTATGCCATGACATTAACTCAGCTATAGATTTGCATCTAAACATGTTCTTAATTCATGGAATGATAGGAAAGTGGCAAAGAACCTTTGCGGGGATTGTGTCGCCTACAAGGTCTTCTCTAAATCTATTTGCTCCACACTTTGGACATACGTGGAGATGCTCATACTCATTCCGAAAGAGGATACAATCATTCAGACAAGCATGAATCTTAGTATAATCCACTCCAATAGACTGTAAAAGTTTTTGGATCTCCACGTGTTGGAGGCATGTCATTGCCCTCTGGCAAAAATTGATCTTTAAAAAGCCTACAATAAGCAATTAAAACGATATTAGCAAATAAAGTTATTTTGATACAACAATGAAAGTTTATTTCAAATACACTCACCTGCATACATACACTCATATGCATACATACTCACACATGCATACACATGCATACACATGCATATGCATACATACGTACACACATGCACATACACACATATGCACATATACACACACATACACTCACATGCATACATACACACACATGCATACATACATAGACATGCATACACACACATGCATACATACATAGACATGCATACACACACATGCATACATACATAGACATGCATACACACACATGCACATACATACATACATACATACATATGCGTACACACACATATACACACATACATAAATGCACACATATGCATACACACTCATACACATATAGATACTTGCACATATACCTACACACAGATAGACACACACTCACACTCACAGGCATACATACACACACATGCATACACATGCATACACATACATACATAGATACATGCATACACACACATGCACATACACACACATATGCATACACACACATACACACATATACACATATACACATATACACATACACTTATATACACGCATACACAAATGCACACATATATGATATGCATACACACATATTTACAAATGCACACATATGCATAGACACACATACACATATGGGTACTTGCACATATACACATATACACATATACATATACATAGACACACATACACTCACAAAGACATACACACATACACTCACATGCATACATACACACATATGCATACAGATGCATATGCATACATACATAGACACATGTATACACACACATGCACATACACACACATATGCATATACACACATGTGCATACATACTCACATGCATTGTACACACATGCATATGTATACATGCATACACACAAGCATATGCATATATACATAAACACAACCACATACACACACATATGCATACACACACATAGATATATAAATATAGACATATATATACACACACATAGACACACATATACACTCACATGCATACCTACACTTATATGCATAGATACATATACACACATACACATACATAGATATGCATATACATATACACATACATAGATATGCATATATATATACACATACACATACATACACACAGATAGACATATACGTATGCTCACATGCATACATACACTCTTATGCATACATACACACACATGCATATGAATACATACATACACACATGCATATAGACACATGCATACATACATAGACATGCATACACACACATGCACATACATGAATACATACATACATACATACCAACATACATATGTATACACACACATACATACACACACACACATATACACACATACATTTTGGAAATTTATTTTATCTACACATGCACACATATGCATACACACTCATACACATATAGATACTTGCACATATGCCTACACATAGATAGACACACACTCACACTCACATGCATACACATGCATATGCATACAAACATAGACACATGCATACACACACATATATATATGTTGGTGCAAGTGAATCCAAGCCAACATACTTGGATGATTAGCATATTTCTCATAGGAGCCTTATATGATAAATCCCTTGTAAAATCAATTACATTTAACTTTCTAAAAGAACCTTACATCCATGAAAAATAGGAAGCATCAAATCTGATTGATAAGAGATATATCCTACAATTTAGGATTTACTTTTAGGTGGACTTTTGAATTTGAATTCAAAAGATTAGCTCCAAAGTAAACTATAGAAAGAGGATCAAATGACCCGTGTGATATCTTGACTTGAGGAGATCATTTTGAAGGGGATACATTGTGATGTGAGAGCTCACTCCATAGTTCAATCACCTTTCTCATATTGTGCAATATATTATTGCCACTGACATTGTATTTGTATATGATTTAATACATACATTTTCATTACATCTTCACTTCACTTCTTTGCCATGACTACATTTGTACAGTGATATTCTCAAAGCTTGTTTTCAATGTATGATTGATCATTTGTCATGATTTAAAGCATTATAGATTTAGTATATTGTCTACTTTATATCTACAGAATCTCATTATCATTGCTTCTCTGAATTGTGATATATTATCACTTCACTCTCTCATTTGTCAACTAATGCACCCCGAAAATGTCAAGACACTCCTATGATTTGCTAAATATCATACTCAATGTGTAGTTCATCTTTTTTGTTGAAATAACTCATGATTGATAGTTGTCTAAGTTAATTAGACATCATCAAAAGGAATTAGACTAATTATTATCATGCTCAGAGCACTGTTCAAAATACTGAACAGGTGTAGAGACTAAAATAGCAAGTCTATGAACTTGGATTAAATTCCTCTCTATTTGTTTTGATCCATTGATTAGTGGATCATGTTCCAAACAACATAGGTGATTATTTATGATCATTAGGAAGCTAAAGAGGCGCATTGGACTCTCCAGCAATTGTTCTTGGCTGGTGTGAAGCGGGTTGAAGCAACACCACTTCATCTGTGAGGACTATCCACCATCTTCTCCAACAGTGGCATCAGAGCAACAACAAAAAAGATGGGAGATGGATTTCCGTTATTCATTGAGAAATTGGAAAGAAGCAACTGACCAGCATGGTCATTAAGGATGCAAGCCTACCTTGAAGAGATGAAGAGATGAAGAGATGTCAACATTCAGGAGCAAACATCAACCCACAAGGGAAGAGCAAGAAAGGTTTGACCACTAGGTGTGCAAAGGATGCTCTTGCTAGGCCTTATGTACTAAAAACTATATCTGATTTCTTATTACCTCACATTAGAAATTGAAAGACCTCCCAAGAGACTTGGGAAGTACTTTCTTCATACTTCTCATCAAATACAAGAGCTAGGAAGAACCAGCTATGGATGGAGTTTGCAACCCTAAAAAAGCAACCAAAACAAAATGTGGTTGACTATGTGACCAAGATGAAGGATGTGATTGATGAGCTTGCAAGCATTGGAGAGGAGATAGAAGAAGAACACATAGTAAGGCAGATCATCAATGGCATCAAAGCTGATGATAACTGGGAGTCCTTCACCATAGTAATGGACCTTTATATGGATATGCAAATACCTGACCTTAACACCTTGATGGGACAAGTCTTCACATATGAGACAAATCTCAACAAGAATGGTGACAACTCTAGAGGTAACCAATGTTTTGACTTTTATATAGATATAAATAAAAGTAAGGATAAGGGTAGAAGCAAAAACAATGAAGAAGAGGCTAGTACCTCTCAAGTTAACAACATAGGTAGAGGAAGAGGTACTAGAGGAAGGGGCAGAGGAGGAAGGCAAGGCAGGGGGAGATCCAATCATGTGGTTGGAAATGTTGCATTGTTATCTGATCTTGAAGAACCAAAGGGAAGCATGAAGTGTAGATAGGTAATGACACTAGACACTCTATCAAAATTGGAAAGTTCAAGAATTCTGATGGTAACATGAACCTCGTAAGTAAGGTTTTGTATATTCCAACTAGAACCAAAAACCTAATTAGTGTTGGATAGATTGTTGAGAAAGGGTTACATGTCAGATTCACAAGGCATGGAGCATATGTGGAAGACCCTCAACAAGGGTTCAAGAGGATTTCAAAAGTTGAGAAATCTAGTAGACTCTTTACATTTGAGGTTGAAGACACCAGAAACATAGCACTCTTCAACTACAAAGATCAAACCCTATCTGAACTAGAGATATGGCATAAAAAGCTAGTTTGTATAGGAGAAAGAACACTAAAGCAGATATGCAAGGATCAAAGTATGCTTGGAATTCCAAATCTGTCCAAGCAACACATGATACACAAAGTTGGAGCATGCCAATTTGGTAAAGCTCACAGGCAACCATTCAACAAAAAGGGCTACATGTATGAAAACTACTTGGAGCTTCTCCACATTGATGTGTGGGGTCCTAGCAAAGATCCATCACTCTCAGGTTCAAGATACTATGTTTCATTTATAGATGATTAAAGTAGATGGACAATTCTCTACTTCATGAAGCATAGAAAATGAAGTATTTACATGTTTCAAAAAATATTTGGCATTGGTTGAGCACCAGACATGTAGAAGCTTGAAGGCGATCAGATTTGATGGAGGTGGTGAGTATTTCTCGCATGAATTTGATTTATTCTTATAGGATAGAGGTATAAATAGAGAAGTCACAACAAGGTATACTCGTGAACTAAATGAAGTGATAGAGAGAAGGAATAGGTTGATAGTAGAAACTACAAGATCAATGTTGAATGAAAAGAAACTACCCAACTACCTATGGGTAGAGGTTGTTTCCACAACCACATACTTGATTAACATGATCCCATCCAAATCCTTGGATTGAACGACAACCTATGAAGCATGGAATGGCAGGAGACCTTCATTGGACCATTGCAAAATCTTTGGGTGCATTGCTTATGCACATATACCCTCAAATATTAGAGCGAATCTTAATCCTCAAGCTGAAAAGTGTATATTCATTGGGTGTGATCAAAACCAGAAGGGTTATAGGTTATACAATCCCACTAACAAAGGATTTATAGTTAGTAGGGATGTACTATTTGATGAAAATAATTCATGGTTTCAAGATGACTACAGGAAGATCAAGTTACCTTATGATTTGGAAAATGACTTTCCAACTCTCACTCAAGAAGATCAACAATTACCAGAAGATATCAATTTAGAGGATGAAGAGAAGATTGACTTCAAGGCTTGGAAGTCAAGAGGCAAGACCAAATTCAAGCAACTGGAAACATTTTAGAGTCTTCCAATCAAGCAATTAGGCGATCTCAAAGGGAAAGTAAAAAGCCCATAAGGTATGGCTATGACACATCATTAGTCACCAAGCATTCTATGTATATCACTAAAGACTCTATGACAGAAGAACCTTCTTCATTTGAAGAGGCCAATAAGAAGAAAGAATGGAGAGAAGCCATGCAAGAAGAAGTGGAAGCACTTTAGGATAACTGTACTTGGGATTTGGTTCCCAAGAAGCCAAGCATGAAGGTAATAGGATCCAGGTGGATATATAAAATCAAGAGAAATTCAGATGGTTCTATAAACATGTACAAGGCAAAGTTAGTGGCAAAAGGGTTTGCTCAAACCCATGAAGTCGACTATGAAGAAACCTTTTCACCTGTGGCTAAGATGCCAACACTTAGGGTTTTGGTAAGTGTCACTGCTTCCAAGAATTGGAACCTATATTAGTTAGATGTTAAGAATGCATTCCTAAATGGATGGATCTCAGAAAAAGTGCACATGGCTCAACCACCAAGGTTTGAAGATAAGGATAAATCAAGTTTTGTATGCAAGCTAAGGAAGGCACTCTATGGCCTAAAGCAAGCTCCTAGAGCTTGGAACCATAGGCTTGTTACTTATTTGCAAGATCAAAGTTTTGTGGCTAGCAAAGTAGATTCTTGTTCATTTATAAAGAAGACCAACTCAAAAGTTACCTACTTATGTGTCTATGTCGATGACATTATCATTATAGGGAATGATGCTAATGGCATCAAGCAAGTTAAAGCTCAAGTAATGGAAGAACTTAAAATCAATGATCTTGGGTTGTTAACATATTTTCTTGGTCTACAACTTGTGTATACAGATTCTGGTGTGTTTATTACTTAGAGAAAGTATTTCCATGATATGTTGGTAAAATTCAAGATGGAGAACATCAAAATTGTAGGTATACCCATGGAGCTCAATCATAAGTTCAATTCTCATGAAGGAGAACTTCTTCAAGATGTTATAGGTTACCAAAAACTTGTTGGGAGTCTCAACTATGCAACCCCAACAAGAGTAGACATTGATTATAGAGTAAGTACAGTAAGTCAGTTTATGCATGCACCAAGAAAGCCTCACATGGAAGCTGCCAAGAGGGTGCTAAAGTATCTAAAGGGTACCATGAATGAAGGGCTATTTTACTCTTTCACTTCTGACTTGGACAAAAAGATGTATTCTGATGCAATTTGGGCTGGCTCCAAGGATGATATGAGGAGCACATCTAGAAACTTGTCTTTTGCAGGTTCAAAGCTTATATCATGGTCATCCAAGAAGCAAGCAACTATGGCATTGTCCTCTACAAAGGTAGCGTATAGAGGCCTAGCAAATGCAACTCAAGAGGCTATGTGGCTCAAGAAACTCTATACAGATTTGGGGTTGCACTCTTACACTCCAATAGTTTTTGGAGACAACACTAGTTCACTTCATTTGGATGCTAATCCTATATATTATGCAAGGACTAAGCACATTGAAGTGCACTATCGTTATGTAATGGAAAAATTGCTTAGCAAGGACATTCAATTTTCCTATGTATCAACTCATTTACAATGTGTAGATATACTCACAAAACTTTTGGATGGAAGCAAGATGAACATATTCAAATTGATGATTGGTTTAGAAGAAATTAAGGAGGAATGAAGAACAAGCATGTTATTCTTGAGGGGGAGCTATTGGTGCAAGTGCACCCACACCCACATACTTGGATGATTAGCATATTTCTCATAGGATCCTTATATGATAAATCCCTTGTAAAATCAATTACATTTACCTTTGTAAAAGAATCTTACATCCACGAGGAAATTAAGAAGCATCAAATCTCGTAATTGATTAAGAATATATCGTATAATTTAGGATTTACTTTTAGGTGGACTTTTGAATTTGAATTCAAACGATTGGCTCCAAACTCAAGTATAAAAAGAGGATCAAATGACCTGTGTGATATCTTGCCTTGAGGAGATCATTTTGAAGGTGATACATTGTGATGTGAAATCTCACTCCATAGCTCAATCACCTTTCTCATATTGTGCAATAGATTATCTCTAATGACATTGTATTTGTATATGATTTAATACATAGATTTTCATGAAATCTTCACTTCACTTCTCTGCCATGACTACATCAGTACAATGATCTTCTCAGAGCTTGTTCTCATTGAATGATTGATTATTTTTCATGATTTAAAGCATCATAGATTCAATATATTGTATACTTTATAGCTACAAAATCTCATTATCATTTCTTCTCTGAATCATGAAATATTATCACTTCATTACTCTTTGGTCTATTGATTAATACACCCAAAAAATGTCGGGACACTCCCATGATTTGCTAAACATCATACTCAGCGTGTAGTTCATCTTTTTTGTTGAAATCCCTCCAATTTTATACACAGATGCACATATACACACACAAATGCACTTAACAAACACACATGCATACACAATATACATATATACACTGTACATACATATGGATACACACATACATACATATATACATACACATACATACATGTATGCATACACATACATACATGTATGCATACACATACATACATGTATGCATACGCATACATACACATCCACATACACATATACATGCATACACATACATACACATCCACATACACACATACACCTATACATATACTCACATACACATATACATACACATACACATACACACATATATACATACATATATATACATACACACACATACACATACGTACACACATGCATACACATACATACACATGCATACATAGATACACATGCATATGCATATATATACATACACACATACATATACATATGCACATAGGCACATATGCACACACACACACACACACACACACACACACACATATATATATATATATATATATATATATATATATATATATATATATATATATATATATATATATATATATATATATATATATATATATATATTTTTTAAATTTTTTTTTCTAATCCATTTTGTTTTACATGTACATATATTATGGATTGTAGTAGAGAGAGAAAGGCAAAACTTACTCTCATAAAGAGTCTTATGAGAGGGAAAGTTCCATCTGATTCCTTAGGGGCAGTCATGCATGAGTATGCAGAAATACTTGATGAGGAATGAGATTCTATCATATAGATGCTTATCCAATGCCCAGATGAAGCCTCCTTTGCGGCTCCATTTGCAGGAAGAGATTTACTACGCATAGGTTTGCTTTTTTCATAAATTATTATTTTTTATGATATTATAACACATTTTTTTAAATTCATTTTTATCTATTTATTTTTAGGACACCTATATCGATTCCAGCTCATGTGAGCATAATAGAGGTGCCTATGAGGACATGCATAGGTAGCCTAGGGCTGGAGTGTGACATAGAATCGTGAGGGAAATATAGTATATATGAGACATGGGTTGGAGTTTAAAAGAAGAATGAGAGCTTTATGTGACTTCTACCTATGTTTTGTTCACTTGAAATGGAAGTAAGTATAAGTTTATATATAAATTGAGATAAATATTTTATGTTTCTTATATGATTTTTTTTCTTTTGTAGTGAGTTGATGAGAGAGATAAAAAGTATGTACTTACTTCATTGGAGATAAAATTTGGCACAAGGTGGTCTCATAAATGGGGTTTGAAAGAGATGCGGATACTTATGGCACATCATCGTGATAATGCACCATATGCATTACTTTTATTTCTTATTTTTATGTGTATATCTATATAACTAACACATGGAATGTAGTGAATTGACTTGAGTCTTGAGTTTGTCATGTTTGCCATATGGTTGAAGTATATATACACATTGCATCTAGTCCTCCCACCACCTACTAGAGACATTTCTCTCCTCCCAAACTTAGGCCTCTATATATAGCTACTCCAATTAACGAGGACAATAATACATATACCACTACAACAGATCGATGGTATACCGAGGTTTTTACCGAGGAAAATGAACGCGACTTTATTTGCCGCGATGCCGGTGTAAAGGTCGGTTTCCGCGTCGGTACCAAAGAGTCGGTATAGGCGTCGGTGTAGACGTCGGTATAAGCGTCGGTAAAAGCATCAGTATATGCATCGGTATAAACGTCGGTATATGCGCCGGTAATCGGCTTCTGCTGCATCCCCTCCTGGGTGTACCGACGGTTATTCCGATGACACTACTAGGAGTACTGTCGCTTAAACCGACGACCATACCTGCAAAATTTTTTTTGGGCAGAATGTTTTGTCTTTTGCTACAGCAACATTACCATGATGTTGTTGAACAAAAGACAATACACTCTGCCCAAAAAAAACCGAGTACATGTGATGTGTACTCTAATGACAACCGAAATATAATTTCATGAAACAGAGTATTATTGTACACAAAAGAGATCGATAATCAGAATGAACAATGAACCATGTACAAAAGAAGTTATATATTTCAATAATGAAGCATGTACAAGAGTGTGACAAACCACTGTCATATATGACGCTTTTACAAAATGTGGCAAAGCAATGTATTCCCATATGGAAATCAAATACAAAATATTGGTCTTCCACTGCCATACACATGCAAAGAACGTTCCATATCAACAGTCCTACAACAAAGAACATTAACGAAATGAGATAAATTCACATGAAAATTACAAACAAGTAAAAACCAAGTTTATAAATTAATTACCTCATCGCAAACGCTCCCATGAAACTACCGCACCGCGTCCCTCCAAGTCTTGCAATAGTGCAGTCAACCCATGACTATATCCATAAGACTCCTCCGTTTGTGTTGCAGGATGACCCATTGCCAGCTCCTAAAACAAATATAAAAAGATTAGAGAAATATATATGAGAAATTTAACAAAAATAAATTCAATAAATGAAATGGTACTTACAAACTCATGACGCATCGTGTCATATCCGCCATTGCCCAAATGTGACGGTCCAATCGTGTCTAGACGTGTGGCTGTGGCATTTCACTACTGGCGATATCGATCAGGAGTCTGCTACTGCTCATCACGAATCATGTCCCACTCCTCAGCATCTAACCACACAGGCTTTGGTAAGCCTTCTTTGAATGCATCACGAGCCTCGGATCGTCGATGCGACATGACCTCACGTGCGGTATGCAGAATCCACTCTAAACTGACAATCGACTGTCCATCGGCTGGTCGGAACTCCTGGTAAATCGTCTGTGTGATATAATTCTTCCGATCTTTATCTTGTTCACTCCATTTCAGCATGATGGAGTGTCCAAACTAGATGGAGCAAAGCTGTCATATGCGTGCACGCATTGCTTTGCCAGCCGCATCCATCACTAGAGCTCCATCTCGGATACTATACACCTTGGATTCATCATGTTCATGAGCACCTCAAGGTGTACGTGGTGTACTGCGTGGCGTACCTACATCTGAGGTACTTGTCCTAGGAGTAGAAGCGGGTGACACAACGTCTGTCGCACTGCCTCCACAACAACCGCCTCCTCCGCCTCCAGACCTACCTGTAGATCCACTCCTAGAACCTCCTGCTCTAGAGCGTGACCTCGATCTACGAGACAGGCCAGACCCTGTATCGCGCTGAGGTGTGGAACGCACATGTCTACTAGTAGACCCAATAGGAGATGGCTACAAAGATGGTCGTGGTGGAGTCACAAAGCTAGGAGACAAACCTCCTACGGGAGTAGCACCAACCTCAAGAGTGACACCGGCGGGAGTGACACCGGCAGGAGTGAGGCCAACGGGAGTGAGGCCGGCAGGAGTAAGGCCGCCAAGAGTGAGGCCGGGAGGAGTGCTACCACGAGCGATCCAATACTGTGATGCAGCGGCCATATACGCAAGAGAAACCTGAGAGATGAACTCCAAAAACTGCTCCTCTGTCATGGACTGTGGAGTGACTGGAGGATTGTCTCCCATCGTGCTCTGTAATAAAAGAACTCAAATAATTAGCATGCGATAAGAAAAATAATATAGGGAATAAACAAAAAAAAAAACCAAAAATTAGTACGTACAAGTCTTTTATTCAAAAGTCCTCTATTCTAGCATCCTCTTGAAGATCCGATGCACCAAGAATATCTATCTCTAAATTGATGGCTTCTAAATCGTTTGCTATGCTGGTTTCCTCCTGATCATCGTCTATTGCTTCGTCTTCTCGAACAATGACCTCTTCTTCAATGACCTCTTCTTCTCGAACAATAATCTCTTCCTCCTCAACTATCGAATGAATCTCTGAGTCCACTAGAGATGGACTTTCTTCTAAAACCCTAATCCAAATGACCTAGAACTAAAACATATATATATGTATGCATGTGTATATATATGTGTATATGTATATATATGTGAATATAGATAGGTATATAAGTATCTGTGTTTGTGTATTGTATATACATTCACTCTATTTAAAATGATTAAATTTAAACCTATTTTTATATATTTAATTTTATATATTTGATTTTATATATTTAATTAAATTATTTGAAACACTAGTTCTTTTTTTATTTATTTATGTATATAATTATCTTATTTTATATATATATATTTATTTATATATTCAGATTTTTTTTCCTTATGTAATCCTATTTTTATATATTTAATTTTATATATTTAATTATATATATTTAATTAAATTATTTAAAACACTAGTTCTTTTTACATTTATTTATGTATATAATTATCTTATTTTATATATATATTTATTTATATATTCAGATTTTTTTCCTTACGTAATCCTATTTTTATATATTTAATTTTATATATTTAATTATATATATTTAATTAAAATCCTAATCTTAAAATTCTAGATCTAAAATACTAAACCCTAAAAACCTAATCTTAAATATGTAGACCTAAAATATGTATATTTATGTATACATGTGTATATACATGTATATATGTATTACATGTGCATGTGTATGTGTGCATATATCTTATGTAGGTGTTAT
>CM035410.1:99515620-99545620 GCA_020310875.1 Ceratopteris richardii
TATATATATATATATATATATATATATATATATATATATATATATATATATATATGTGTGTGTGTGTGTGTGTGTGTGTGTGTGTGTGTGTGTATGTGTATGTGTGGGTATGTATATATGTGTAAATGTATGAATATGTGTATATGTTATATGCATGTATGTGTGTATATATATATATATATATATATATATATGTGTGTGTATATATATATATATATATATATATATATATATATATATATATATATATATATATATATATATATATATATATATATATATATATATATATGCATGTATGTGTGTGTATATGTATGTATGCATGTGTGTGTGTAAGTGTATGTATGTATTTGTAAGAGTATGTATATGTTTATGTGTATGCATGTATGTATGTGTATGTGTAAGTATGTATGTATAATATGAGTATGTATGTGTAAGTGTGTGTATGTGTGTTAATTCTGCATATTTATAAATTTAAAAATTTTTTATATTCTGATCTTTTTTTTTTAGATTAAAATCAGAGGAGATAATGTATGGTAGAACAAAATAAGAGAAGACCTATCATACCACTTGAGAGGTGGTCGTTTTGTCATAGACAGCTACATCTCCAAGAATCATTTCCTTACTAGAAGGTATACAAATTAATAAATTATATTACTATGACTTATAATTCTTATGTATTTTATAAATGTTTTATATTTCATCTATGTATTTTTGTTTCATTAAATAAACGCAAGCTGCTGCAAAGAAGAGAGTTGAGTTAGGTCATACGTCCCATTTAGGCCAAATGGGCCATCATGGTTTTGTAGCTATATTTATAAGCATATATATTATTGAAAGTATATTTTTTCTTTGTAGTTAAAACACTAATCATTAATCTTTTTTATTTATTTAAATGTAGCAAAAGGATTATGGTCGATATCCTACGAAAAAGGAAATTGATTTTCTTACACATTGTGGATATCGATGTCTGAGTGAGTATATGCAAGATCATCCACATGGTTTTGTAAGTATTTATAAATTTCATATAATTATTTTATTCTAATTTATATTTTATTTATTTATGTTTGTTATATGTAATACAAGAGTATTATGGAGAGGTAGATATGGATGAGGTGGAGAGACAAACACAAGCATGACGATATCAATCTTCATAGAGTACTCACACCTCTACACATGATATCACTATAGATACATCAGATTATGCGGATGATCATGATGATGAGGCTGATACTGATCATGATCACGATGATTAGGACTTACATGATTATATGGATGATGATGATCAGGTTGATTGATATATTACATTGGATATATATTTTACATTGATATACATATTTTTTTATATCTATATATTTTCTCATTCCAGTTTTGTTTTGAATTGTGTCTATGGTGCTAATTATGAAAAGTCTTTGTTGAATGATTTTTATTGCTATGTATATTTAACATGTATTTTATTACTTTAATTATATATCTCATTTATATTATATATGTGTTTGTGTGTGTGTGTGTGTATATATATATATATATATATATATATATATATATATATATATATATATATATATATATATATATATATATATATATATATATATATATATATATATATATATATATATATATATATATATTCACAATTGCAATGGATCTTTATCTGGATATGCAAATCCCTGATCTAACCACTCACATGGGGAAACTCTTCACCCATGAAGCGAAGCTCCACAAAAATGGTGAACCATCAAGAGGTAACAATTCTTCTGCCCTCTATACAATTCAAGAGGAAGGGGTAGAGGAGGTAAGCAAGGTAGGGGGACATCTTTCAACTCTTCCCCATGGAATATATCTGGATTGTCTAATCACACAACAGATGAGTGCTATAGGAACTTCAAGAACCAGAGAGGAAGAGGATTCCAAAGAGGTGACTAATCACAATCAAGAGGAAGATTCAATCATAATCAAGGTTACAACCATGGCTACAACAACAATTACAACAACAATTACAACAACGATTATCAAGGAGGATACAAATCAAGAAAAGACTTCAACAAGTATATAGAGGATCAAGAAGATTCTCTTCTCATTATCAACATGACTTCAAACAAGGTATGAATGATGAGCACCTCTTCTACATTGACTCAAGTTGTTCAAACCATGTACAAGGCAATATAGTTCTCCTTTTTTATCTTGAAGAGCCCAAGGGAAAGCACCAAGTGCAGACAGGTGATGATACCAAGCATTCAATTGCCAAGGTAGGAAATGTCAAAACTTTTGATGGGAATAGAAATCCATTGAGCAGAGTTCTTTAGGTACCTACTATCACAAAAAAATTGATGAGTGTTGGACAAATAGTGGAAAAGGGTTTGCAGGTTGGGTTCAATAAATTTGGAGCCTTTGTGGAGAACCCCCAACATGGATTCAAGAGAATTGCATTGTTTACATTTGAGCTTGGGGACACTAGAAACATTGCACCTTATAATTATAAAGATCAAACCTTGTCTGATAGGGATATGGCACAAAAGACTAGGACACATTGGTGAGAGAACATTGAAGGAGATATGTAGAGATCAATGTGTACTTGGAATACCTAATATATCCAAGCAACATATGATCTATAAATGCAGTGCATGTCAGTTTGTTAAATCACACAGGTTACCCTTTACAAAGAAAGACTATATGCATGAGGATTATTTAGAACTTGTCCACACAGATGTGTGGGGACCAAGCAAGGACCCTTCAATTTTAGGCTCAAGGTACTATGTGCCATTTATTGATGATTTCAATAGGTGGACTATCTTGTATTTCATGAAACATAAGGATGAAGTGTGTTTCAAAAAGTATCTTGCACTTGTGGAAAATCAAACAGGAAAGAGTTTAAAGAGGATAAGGTCAGATGGAGGAGCTGAGTACTTCTCCAATGAGTTTGATGCATTTTTACAAGACAAAAGTATCAAGAGAGAGAACAACTAGATATACTCTTGAGCAAAATGGAATAGTAGAGAGGAGGAATAGATTGATTGTGGAAGCAGTTAGATATATGCTAAATGAAAAAATGTTACCTAATTACTTGTGGGTAGAGGCTTTGTCTACTCCCACTTATATTATTAATAGGTTACCTTCTAAGTCCCTTCATGGGATGACCCCCTATGAGGCATGGAATGGTAGGAGACCATCACTTGAACATTGCAAAATATTTGGTCATGTGGCTTATGTGCATGTTCCATCTCAAATCAGAGGTAAGTTAGACCCTAAGGCTGAGAAATGCATCTTCATAGGGTATGACATAAAGAAAAAAGGCTATAGGTTTTATAATCCATCCAGCAAAGGATTTATGGTCAGTACAGATGTTATGTTTGATGAGAATGACTCTTGGTTTGAAAGTGAATGCCGGAAGGTCAAATTGCCATATGAATTGGAAGAAGAATTTCTAAGCCTCACCAAGGAGGAGCCTAGCACAATTGAAGACATCAAATTAGATGATGAGGACACCATCAACTTGGAAGACTTTAGTGCATGGAAATCAAAAGGCAAGGCCAAGATGAAGAGGTTGGAAGACATATGAATCATCCAACCAAGCCTTAAGGTGATCACAAAGAGAGACCAAGAAGCCAATCAGATATGGGTATGATATGATACTTCATTAGTCACTAAGCATTCTATTTATCTTGCTAAGGATTCATCACTTGAAGAACCTTCTTCATATGAAGAAGCAAGTACCAAAGCAGAATGGAAGGAGGCTATGGATGAAGAAATAGAAGCACTCCAAGAGAATGACACTTGGGAATTAGTACCCAAGAAAGCATCAATGAAGGTAATTGGTTCTAGATGGATTTACAGAATCAAAAGGAACTCAGATGGGTCCATAAACAATTACAAAGCTAGGATTGTGGCTAAGGGTTTTGCACAAACCCAAGGAATAGACTATGAAGACACATTTTCACCAGTAGCTAAGATGCCAACCACCAGAGTATTGGTAAGTGTAGCTACATCTAGAAATTGGAATATGTATCAACTAGATGTGAAAAACTCTTTTCTCAATAGGTGGATTCTAGAGGAGGTTTACATGGCTCAACCTCCTAGTTATGAAGATCCAAACAAGGTAAATCATGTATGCAAGTAGCTCTTTAATGGTTTGAGAGGAACCTAGGGCATGGAACCGTAGGTTAACAACCTATCTTCAAGACCAAGGATTCATGATGAGCAAGGCAGTCTCTTCTCTATTTATCAAGAGGAGTAATTTAGAAATAATATATTGTGGATGACATCATTCTTACAGGTAGTGATGCCAATGGCATCAAACAAATAAAAAACCAAATGATGAAGGAGTTTAAGATCAGTGACCTAGGGTTTTTGAAATATTTTCTTGGACTTCAGTTGGTATACACTAACTCTGGAATATACATCATCGAAAGGAAATATGTGCAGGACATGTTGAAGAAGTTCCACTTGGAGAATGCAAAAGTAGCTAGCACCCCTGTGGAGAAAAATATAAATTAAGTGCTCATGAAGGTGATTTTGTTGAAGAAATTGCAGGTTATCAAAGCATAATTGGAAGTCTAAACTATGGAACATTAGCAAGGATTGACATATGTTATGGAGTAAGTGTTTTGAGTCAATTCATGTATAAACCTAGAGCATGTCACTTGGAAGCTGCGAAAAGGGTTTTGAAGTACCTCAAAGGAACTCAAAATCAAGGCCTCTACTTCCCATACACATCAGATTTGGACATAAAATTGTACTCAAATGCAGATTGGGTAGGATGTAAGGATGACAGAAGTACTTCTGGATATTTCTTTTTTGAATTTGATAAACCCATCTCATGGTCTCCTAAGAAGCAACAAAGTGCTGCTCTATCTTCAACAAAGGCTGAATATAAGGGATTGGCAAATGCTACACAAGAAGCTATTTGGATTAGATTGATTTATTCAGATTTGGTACTTCACACTCATTCACCAATGATCTTTGGTGATAATACTAGTGCTTTGCATCTTGCAGCCAACCCCATTTATCATGCAAGAACTAAGGATATAGAAGTGCACTATCACTATGTTAGAGAGAAACTCTTGAGCAAAGAGATTCAACTAGCATATATATCTACAAATATGAAATGTGTTGATTTGTTAACCAAAGCACTTGATGGAAATAAACTTTACAGGTTTGAAACCATGATTAGATTATAGATATTCAAGAAGATTGCAAAACAATGCAAGCCAAGATGTTTGTCTTGAGGGGGACCTATTGGTGCAAATGTACAAGCCTACACATTTGTCTTAGCATGGAAGACAATGTGTGGAAGCATTTGATGATTCATGTGAACCATAGCTTGTAATTACTTGATCATTTACCATTGTAAAAAGGTTTATACCTTGAAAAATCCTGTAAGAGCTTATATCTCGTGGAGTTAGGAGGAATATGAGCTATGAATCCAAATTGAGAGAACAATTCCTAAATCAATGGAGTCACTTTTAGTTGGAGCCAAGTTTGAATTCAAAATTCAAACTTAACAAGAAACTCTTATAAAAAGGATTTAAAAACAAACTCGTAGCTAAGTGTGTCTCATTCAGAGCTCTACCCTTGATCATTTGTAGGACTTGAGTAGCTTACACCATAGCTCACTCAGTTCATCATCATTGAGCATCATTATAATGCCAATGATCTTGTACAATCATGTTTTATAATACATATAGTTCATTGAACATCTCTGTCTACTTCTCTGCTATGACTACTCAAAAGTCTACTTTATGCTCTCAAAATTGCAAGGCATTTGGTTCAAGAATCTGGGAGAAATCTCTCTCAAATTGCTCACTAGTCATTTACTCGTTAGTCCCTAAAAAGTTGGGGGTAAGGTCTAACTTGCTAAAGTTATTTCTCAGAGCATGTTTGATCATTTTAAATGATTCCACTTGAAAACATTAGCTATCTAAGATAATTGAAATCCATCAAAAGGAATTTATCAATTATTACTGTACTATGAGCTCTGAGCAAAAAAGTCAGCAAGTATATGGACTAAAATAGCAAGTTTTTCAACTCTAGCTATTCTTGAACTAGTCTGTTTTGGTTCAATTGTTTCAAGCATCAACTCCAAAGTACATAGGTACTTTCTTGGTGTCATTTTCAAGCTAAAAGAGCCTACTTTATAGTGCATCAGGGCTAGTACAAAGGAGGTTTTAGCAGTACCACCTTACTTCCTTGAGGTATCCATCTATCTCCTCCAACACCTGGAAGGTGAAGGAAGAGTGTGAATTTGAGTTTAATATGTTGTTGCTAGATGGAAACAACATAGTGCTTCATGAGAAGCTTGACAAAAAGCTCACAGTCGATCACTTTCTCTACAAAGTTCACGAAGCTATTAGCAAGGTAGGTATTAGATCATCTATAAATTGGAAGAAGCAAATTTATGTGGAAGATTCTAAAGGTTTCCAAACCATTTGATGCCAAGGATTTCAAGAGGATTCTTTTCTAGAAGTGCCTTTAATGTTTTTCACATTCTATTATGTTAGGTACTTTCTTACCTCTTAGGTTCTGCAAGGATTAATAATAGTATGCATGTATGATTTTTGACTGTTATCTTGTGTAGTTAAAGTTTGTTGTACCTATTAAAGGGTGAAATGAATATGTTGTCAAATCAATTGACATTTTTTATTCTAGAGAATGTAAACTTGTGCTGGTTTTCTTTCATTTTTGTCTACAAGATGGGCAGATAGAACATGTCAATTTGATGCATGTTCTTGTTCTCACCTTAGCATTTATCACTTCAGACTTACTTTCATAGCTACTAACATGGAGAAATGGTTCATGTCATCATGCAAGACATCTGGAATGTGACTCCAGATTCAGAACTCTTGGTATCTTTACCTCAAGAATACACAATAGAACGCGCGTTAACAGACCTTTTGGTAAAGCTATTTTATTAGTATAAACTTCTTTCACCAAGAATCAATCAAGAGAAAAATTTTGTTAGATTTGGGGGACCTTTATTTTAACTCTTGGGTCATTGATCACTTCATAGATATAGAAAGATAGTAGGTTTATTCTTCTATGTTTGTATGTGTATATACAATGTGTATGTGTATGTGTAGTGTATGTGTACGTGTACATTAGGAAAAAAAGTGAACCCTGCATGGGCCTTGTAAGGATTCCTAATTTTTAGGGATTAAGCTTAATCTTGTACTTTGTTAAGGGGACAAAGTGCATTTAATAGAGTACTTTTTGGTAGGCTGAAGTAGGCTCTTCTTTAGGTTGAGCTAGGATCTTCTCTCTTTTTTGCACAAAAAGGGAGAGAAAAACCACTTTCCACCTCATCAAATCCATCCATCTTTTAGAATAAAAAATGACTTTTTTGAAAAAGTTTTTTGTTTTAGTTATTCTTTATTCAAAATGGCCCATACTTTTATGTATATGTCAAAAGTTATTTTTTTAGTCTTGTTTTTATAAAAAATACTTTAAAAAACGTACTTTTCAAAATCCCTCCAAAAGTTAAGTGACACATCATCAAACTCGAAAACATGAATTTTTGAAACAAATCTTATTTTCCCTCTTACACACTAAAAAAAGTCATTTTGACCAATCCACATACCAAAACACACTTTTTTTCTTGCACATAGCTACTGTACAAGCCATTTCTACCATCTCTATGCTTCTTCCTATTCGGTGTTGGAGTTTTGGAACATCATGGTGCTCACATGTACAACGAACATGACACTAGCACCAACGCATGCTCCTCACTCAAAGAGTGTACATATTCGTGTTCCAATAAAATTTGCACCAACAACTAGAGCTAGCAATGACATAGATTCTCAAAATGAATAACGTGCAACTGGAGAGAAGAATATTGATCTTTGGTTCAATGGTGCTTTGTATCCCTTAGATCCAATGTCTAATGTTCATACTAGATTCCATAGTATCTCCATTTTTACAATTCCTTGGTAGTAGTGAAGATGGACTGCTAGGCTATTGCGAGTGATTGTCTAACCATTCTACATCTATAGCAAATTATTGGATGCAACAATGTCATCACAACAATTTCAAGATAGGAAGAAAAGGAGAGCACAATTACAAAGTTAAAAGATGATCTTACACAACTAAAAGAGAATCCACTTGGGATGAGATATAGGAAACGACCATTATCAAACTTTAAAGCTCTTTCAACTGGTGGTGGAGCACGAAAGCGACATGTTTATGCACTTAAGTCTGTGTTTTGCTTGTTTCTTTATGTTAAAAGAATTTTAGATTGACTTTCTTATTGTGTAGGTCATTTGTTGAAGATGTCAGTGCTTCCTCAACAATGGAGGATCAATTGAAGTTTCTGAATTCTTGTCTTAGCAACAAACATGTGCTTATGATTTTGGATTCACCAATAGAAAATCACATCAAAACCCACGTGATTAAAGATTTTGTAGGCAACTTAGAAGATATTATTAGTCCTAGTAAGGTACAGATGGTATGTGATGAAGCAGGTGTTAGTACTAGAGCATACATTGCATTGTACAATCTTTTGAAGCACGCTCTGCAAAACAAAGGTATTTTCCAAAGCATTTTTCCATCCCCTTACGAGGTGTCTCTAAAGAAGAAGATGACCAATGAGGATGCCGCCAATGCTCTTGGCAATTACTTGCATATAGAAGATGTTATGCCTGCATCCATTTATCATTCATCTACATCAAAGAAAGAGTTGAAAAACGCATCTAGAAAGGGATTCATCTACACAAAGTACAACAATATATTTCTCAATTTGGAGAGGCTTCAAAAGGAAATGGTTAAATTTTACAAATCCACAATTCAAGATATATCCATTGTTGTGATAATGACATTCATAGTATTTTTATTAATATAATGTTTGTTATTTGATGTAGATTGTGGTTTCAAACTCAAGTTTGTATTGAAGCTAGATGAATGTCAGATCATAAAGGGATGACGTATGGAGAGACTTAGTGTGACACTCATGAACAAAGCTACGGCCCATGCCATTATTGATGAAAGTAAAGAATATACCTATCACTTTACATGTAGTGTCCAATCCAAGAAAGATATATGGTGGTTAGGTGTTATCGAAGTACCTAAAGGATCCAATGATGTTCTTACATGGATTTTCAGTAGGACCCAATGGATCACAGAGGTGATAACTTCTCAAATTCATGCAAAAATCACTATAGAAGGCCTATGTGATTTTGAAATAGAGTGGCACTTAGGTGGAGAATTAAATACTATCAAATGCATGTTAGGGTGCAAACAAGGTGCATTTGCTCTCCATCCTTGTCTACATTGCACAAGAGGTTATAAACGAACAAAGAGAAAACAAAACAACATAGATGATTTAACTCATGACATAGATGCATCTCAATCTACTGAATGGGATATACCTTTAATGAGGTGTCCCATGTTAGGTACACCTAATCATGACATCGCTAATAAGGATTGGAATCCCATTATTCCATTTCCTTTAGTCAATGTCCATTTTTGCACCTTCCATGCCTTCATGAGAATTTTCGATAGACTATTCAAGCTCCATATAGAATATGCATTTGTCATGAAGCCAGTTGATAAATCTATTCAAGTTATAAAGAAACTGGAGGAACTACTTAATTTGATTGGTTGTCATGGTGGAAACCTAACCCAAGTTGTTAAGAAAGTTGGAGAATCTCAAGATAGTTTACAACAAGTATCAATGACAAGGAATAAAGCAAGACATTTTTTTAGAAGAGGTACTAGCACTCAAAATAATGAACATTATGAGCTGTGGAAAGACCTATGCATGATCACAACAGATAATGACTCTCAAGTTGATGTTTGTAACAAGAGAAGGTTTGGTCAAGCTTTGATAAGTTCATAGGCTTAGTGGGAATGACTAGGTCTAGTGCCATTCAACATCAATTGTTTCAAGAGACATTAGTGGAGTTCACCAAGTGTTTCATTCAATCTTGGGAAGAGAGCAATATAACACACTACATTGTAAAAGGCCTATTCAAGAGATATAGGAATTACACAAGATTTTGGTACAGTTCTTTGTGTTCCAATGTTTTAGGTTTCAATTCATTCACACACTACAACATGTTATTATCTCTTGATTAGAGTGTATTAAATTGACACTTTACTATTGAGGATAATTTTATTATAAATGGAATATGAAGGTTGGGCTTAAACTTAAGACATTAACATTGTAAGTAATACAAATGGGACTTGAATAATTTCCAAATTTCTTGAATAGGCTTTGTAAGTGTATTCTTCTTCTAAAAGTGTTCATTGCACTTACCTTTTTCCAATGTACTTAACAATTTCTAGCATATTTTATTTGCACATGGAGCTTATTTCATGCATCGATATGGGTCATTAGATATTTTCAGTACCCGGAAAAGTCACACTACAAAGCCAGGGGTGTCTACTTCAAAAACCAACATGGTGGTGGTCCAATGCAATCAAATTACATGGAGATGTTTAATTGGTTTTACCGCACTACATTCTCGAGAAAGTTTTTTGTGAAACAACTTAAGGATTCACAGTTGGCAAAACTTGTGAGAAGGATGCAGCACAAAATTGCCAGTGAGAAATGGAAGTCATCATTAGGACCTCTCCATCATGCTCAGTGGTGTGCTAGGATACTACAAGAAGGCTCCGCTTGGAAGTAAAGTGAATTCGTTCTTTACCATTATGTGGTAAATCATAGGATTATTGTAATCTTGGTTTCAATGTGTTATTATTTATATTATAATATTATGTATGTTTTTAAACAGGTTTTGTCCATTGTAGTGTGAACAAACAATTAAAAAAAAACTCTATAAATAGAGAGAACTCACTTCATTTCACACTTTTGCAACTCAAGAGAATGGCATGCACTAAGCGAATTGCAAGGAAAGATTGTGTGTTCTTTCCTAGCCCGCATCTGGGGATGCAATGCCCACCATGGTTGCAACCCCCCCAAAGACCCCGAAGTGGTTTCCGGAGCACATCTACGCATGTGTCACATGATGGCACACCACTTGGGAGCAATCCATCACGAGAAATGAAGTGTCCAATAGACAATAGTATTTCACTCCAAGACGATCACACTCAGATTCTGATGATCAGCCACCAACAAGGACACCCATCAAAGTAAGACCCAAACAAAAGATGATGAGAAGGGTTGTATTAGAGAGCGATGAGGAGTCATCACCGAATGACGAAAGCAACAATCAACCACCATGGAATGATATGCAAATTCCAATGAGCCATAGGGTGACACATGGAGGCAAGACACTTCCACAAGGACAAGGGCAAATACCAACAGAGGAGGAAAGGGAGCAAAGTCAACAAACATGTCAACAACAAAATGTGGAAGATGAAGCTGGACCCTCACATCGTATACATTGGAGAAAGAAAAACTATCAACCATGGCGTAGACCTCAACAATGGCCTAACATACCTCCCAATGCAAGAGCTTCACAAAGACAAATAAGGCACTATAGGGCTTTTGTAGATATACGACACTACCAAAAGTTTGTTGAACTACTCATACAATGAAGAGCTTTTGCAAGGGTAGTAAAAGAAGAACTACAAAGCTACTGTGCAGGTCTACCAATATAGGGGATATCACTTGAAGTGCTTCAAGAGGCAGCTGAGGCCCAGCTCATCTACATGCTTGAGGACTCTAACCTATGTGCTATACATGCCAAGAGAGTAACCATATAACCCAAGGACATTCAGCTAGCAAGAAGAGTTAGAGAAAATAACCCATGACATGTATCTTCTACCCTTTGAGAGACATACTTTACGATGTAATACAATGATTAATAGAAGATTTTGTTTTCACCTATATGTTCTTCATGTCTTTTTTGTTTCTCTCTCTGACTCTCTCTATCTTTGACTCTCCAATATAAGTATATAGAAATAACTTTTGCTTCAGTCAGCTATACATGGAGTCCTCAAAGGCTCTTTGTGTGTTGAACATGCATGCATTTGCCTCTTGTTTTTGGACTAGATATGTATATTTTGTACCTAATATGTCCCCAAAGGTCATTTTCATGCAAAAAAAACCCCAGCCACAGAAACAGGAGATTCAGCCCTGCAAATTTTTTGTAGGGCTGAATCAGGCATGTATAAATGAGATGTATAGAATGTATAAAATAGAAGGTTAGTCACTTCAAGTACTCTTTGGCTTGTTAAGTCTTCTGTGTATAATTGATGCCACCCATAAGCAAGAGAAATTGAATAATTTCATAGTATCCTACACTTGGGAGTCCTCATAAACACTAAAAAAGGCCAAAAAAAGTCCCAACCACAGAAACGTGGGAATCAACCCTACATAATGTTTGGAGGGTCGATGCTCGCGTTTCTGTGCCTAGGGCTTTTTTGGTCTATTTCATGCTAATTTAGATACCATAGACCATATGCAATATTACATGGAAGTTGTGGAGACAATGATAGGTTCAAATTATGAAGCACATTTCATACAAAGGACAAGACAAAATAGGTAAAACAAAAGTTTGTATTATCCAATATTTACATCATTTCTCAATTGCCTTCAGTTTCTCAAAAATTTTCCTTTTCCTTTGGAGAGATTGAGGCAGCGGGTAGGTCAATATAGATCTAGATATTACATGGGGGTCTTGCATTCCTAGACCCATGGCAATACCTATTTGCCCTAGTACTTTTCCTCTAAAGTTAAGGCCTAATGTAGCTACAACTAAAGATTTCCTAAACAAGATGACACAATTAGTGCCTTGGGTGACTGTACATAGACACAAAATTTTGTTAAGGGCCTTCAAGCACCAAGTCATGAAGTGCCCATCTGGACTATAGTCCTTATGTATGATCACAAAATCATCCTTTGGCAACTTTTTGATGCAATTTGCCAAGGATGAACCACTTCCACGAGAAGCTCGATCCCCACGAGATCTTGTCGCGAACTTGTCTAGCTCAATTGCTTCCTGTTAAGAAAGAAAATGAGAATTCAAGCTCTAACTTTGTTAATTTAAGTTATTCATTTATTTAATTAATTACCACTTGCATCATGAAGCTTTTCTTCCTCCTCTCTTCCAGGGGCATCCAGATCAAAGCTAGAGTGGGCCATGCCACTCTGCTCTGCTACGGAGGATGTAGGAACCTTTTGCTTCATTATCCTCTCCTGCATTGCACTGAACTCTTCCTCCATAGTATAATTGTTGTCATCTTTTAAGATATTTGCACACACCATTGCTATGTTTTCTGCCATAGAATCTCCAACTGGGATGGCCTTCTTTTCAGGTATGTCAGATGTGTTGTCAAGCGGAACATTTGACATTTTTTAGAAAATACTCAGGCATTCATTTAGACATAGACTGAATGCCTTCTCAATATCATGAAGAAAAATAAATTCCTCTCCATCCACAACCTTGATGGAGAGATATTCAATTTCCATCTCTAGTAATGTGGGCTCAAAGGGGTTGAGATTTGAACGGGGGCCTCCTCCATGCTTGATGCCTCACATGGTCAACACCACCAAGGAAATCTCGGTGGATTGTGATGCCCTCTTTTGCAAAATTTATGGCCTCTAGTTGAGGCTCATTATTTTCCTTAACAAAGCCCCCTGTGACAAGGTTGGGAGATCGACGAATGTAGGTTCGGGCTGCTCATTGATGATAAAATATGTTTTTCAATGTAGGAAAGGTACTTTGTACCCATCCTCTTCTTTCTGTTGAGTTCTTTATTAATGGCACAGAGTCCTCTAATAAGGTCCTTGCATTTTCAACAATTGCCATGAAGCACTTAAGGCACTTCATCAAGGCTTCATCACCTTTGTGTATGTAGAGTAAAAGGTCACATGGGACCCATTTACCCTCATAAGGTGGTATTTCTATGGAGTAATGCAAGATGTAGTACTCAAGGAACTCTATGATTTCCTCAAGCACATCAGAGTTCAGGTGAATTATTTTCACTAGATCAGGGACTCTAGACAATAGGTTATAAAAGTGTGTTTTGATGGAATATATCCACTCCTAGTTGCAGCAGAAGAATGATAGGCCCTTCTTAGGACCAAACAGTTCACTACCACAGTCCACCAGAAATTGAATTGCTCTCTGGACTTGAAGACTGAACCTATGAAATTTTGCACAGTAGAAATAGACTCTCTAAAATTTCCAACAAGCCATAGATCACTCAATTTGGAGAACGTGAGCTATGCCAAACTCCTTGCACAAGACAAACCAAAATCTACCCAAACTCGTGCTTGCACCTATGTGTACCTCCCAACACACATATATTTGGGAATATGCAGAGATCAGACCAAAGAACTTTCAAGCTCAATATACTCAAGATTAATGAACACTTGATACTAAGATTACATCTAGAAGAAATCTTACAATCATAGAAACAAAATGAGCTATCTTGCAAATGAATCGGACTACTACATAAAGAGATATGGGTGATCAAAGATCACTTCCTATGAGAAAACTTCAGCAAGCAAGGGGCTTGCTTAGCTAGGGGCTAGCTTAGACCTGGAGTAAACACTCCTAATGAGAGCCTACAAGTGCTCAAATGGTAGAGGATGATAGCCACGAGTTTGCTCCATGTCTTTGCTTATATAATGCTAAAAAAAGTGGTTGTAAATTTGAATTCAAAAATGCCCTCCAAATGATCCCGAATGTTCTCCATCAATTAGGTGAGTAAAGGGCTGAGAAAACTCGTGGAAAAGTGGTTGTATATTCTACCAAAAGAGTGTGAGTGATGTGGCACTTCAACTTAGCATGAGTGCCCACACTTGAGATTGCTAAAATTCTAACACTCCCCCTCAAGCTCAAGTGTTAGTCTCCATTGATCTCCTTCAAGTTGAGGTTGATTTTGAACTTCTCCAACTTGCTTGCATCCATAAACTTGGTCATGATATGTGCTATCTGATCTTTGGTGTTGATGTACTTGATGTCCACTTCTTTTGCTAGTACCTTTTCTCTGATGAAGTGATAATGGATCTCTATGTGCTTGCTTCTTGGATGGAACATAGGGTTGCTTGCTAGATGAATGCTTGACATATTATCTCCAAATAGAGTGAACTCTTTGACCTCCACATCCAAGTCTTTGAAGAGCTTCTTGAGCCACATGATCTCACATGTAGCAAGTGCTAAAGCTCTATACTCAGCCTCAGTAGATGATAATGCAACTGTAGGTTGCTTCTTGGACATCCATGAAATGACTCTTTGACCCAGCATGAAGACATAGCCAGATGTGCTCCTTCGATCCTCCTTTGAACCAGCCCAATCAACAACACTAAAGCCTTGAGGTTGTAATCCATCTCCATAAGGGTAGTACAACCCTTGGTTGATAGTGTGCTTCATGTACCTAAGCACTCTCTTGGCTGCATTCATATGAACATCAGTTGGTGAATTTAGAAATTGAGAGAGAACTCCTACAACATAAGACAAGTCAGGTCTTCTGATGGTAGCATAATTAAGGCTTCGAATTATGCTTCTATATGCTAAAATATCTTCAAGAGGTTGTCCTTCACTTGCACATAGCTTAGTGTTTGGATCCACAGGTTGTGTGAGTGGCTTACATCCACTCATACCATACTTATAAAGTACATCTAGCAAGTATTTCCTTTGAGCAAGGTAAATACCATTTTCTACATAAATAACTTCAATCCCAAGAAAGTATTTAAGAACTCCAAGATCTGAAATCTTGAATTCATTTCCAAGCTTGGCCTTGATCCATGTGATACCTGCATCATCACTTCCTGTTATAATCAAGTCATCCACATATATGCATACATAGACAACTAGTCCTCCCTCCTTCTTGAGGTATAAGGAAGGATCTCCATCACTTGGCTTGTATCCACACCTGCACAAATACTCCACAAGCCTTTGATTCCATGCCCTAGGAGCTTTCTTTAAACCATACAATGCTTTTCTAAGTTTACAAACAAAATCTGAATATTTAGGGTTCTCAAACCCTAATGGTTGAGTCATGTAGACTGTCTCTTGCAAATCACCATTAAGAAAAGCATTCTTTACATCCAATTGATAGATTGTCCACCTCCTAGATGTAGCAACCCCAATGATTGCCCTAATTGTTGTCATCTTTGCAACCGGGATGAATGTTTCTTCATAGTCAATCCCATAGGATTGAGCAAACCCTTTTGCCACAAGCCTTGCTTTGAACCTACCAATTGAGCCATCATAATTTCTTTTCACTTTATAGACCCATTTGTTGCCAATTACCTTCATCCCTTCTTGTCTTGGAACAAGACTCCATGTGTTGTTATCTTCAAGGGCTTTGTACTCTTCTTCTATAGCTTCTTGCCACTCCTTTGTGTCTTTGGCCTCTTCATAGGTAGAAGGTTCATGATCTTTGATAACCTTAGTCATGAAAGCATAATGCCTAGCAATATAAATATCATAAAAAAGCCTTGAGATTGGATGTTTTACCCTTGTTGACCTCCTTTCTTCTCCTTTTGGTGGAATGAACCTTCTTTGCCTTGGTGCCTTGATTTCTGCTTTTGATGTAGCTCCCCCTTCTAAGATAAGTTCTTCAAAGTCTTCAACTTCATGTCCATCTTCATCAAGCTCTACCAATCTTGCCTTTCCTTTATTCACTGATTGATGGGCTGAATCCATGTTTGAACTCCTTTGTATGCTTGGACCACTGATTTCCAAGCTATCTTGAAACCTAGCTTCATATCTTCTCTCTGCTTCTTCAATATCTTCATCCTGCAATGGAGCTTTGGTAGCATACCATGGTTTGAGTTCATCAAACACTACATCTCTAGATACCTTTAACTCCTTTGTATTAGGATTGTAGCACCTGTAACCTTTTTGCTCCATAGCATAACCAATAAACATACATCTTTCAGCCCTTGCATCCATCTTACCTCTCAGCTCTTGTGGTACATGTGTGTAGCATACACAACCAAAGATTCTAATGTGTGAAAGGTCTGGTTTCCTTCCACTCCATGCCTCCTCAGGTGTCATGTCATGTACCCCTGATGTGGGACACCTATTCATCAAGTAACAGAAGTAGATACTGCATCTGCCCAATATGTCAAAGGCACATTCATTTCATTTAACATACTCCTAGAAATTTCAGCAATATACCTATTCTTCCTCTCTGCCATCCCATTTTGTTGGGGAGTATACCTACAAGTGATTTGCCTCTTTATACCTTGGTTCTGCAAGAAATCACAAAAAGCCTAGGAGAAGTATTCTCCCCCTCCATCGGACCTTAGGGTTTTGATGTAGCAACCTGTCTCCTTTTCAACTTGTGCCTTGAATCTTTTGAATACATCAAACACGTGTGATTTTTGCTTTATACAATACAACCATACTTTTCTTGAGTAGTCATCTATGAAGGTTACAAAGTACCTATTACCTGCAAGAGAGAGCTCTTTGGTTGGCCCCCACACATCTGTGTGCACAAGGTCTAACACACCATGTGCTACATATCCATTCTTCTTGAAGGGCTGCCTAGTAGACTTGCCTAGTTGACAAGCTTCACACATCTCATGCAACATTTGTAATGAAAAATGTGGTAAATCTCTTACCAATTGCCTCTTCTCCATGTCTTTCAACCTTTGAATGTTGATGTGACCACAACTTTTATGCCACAAATCCAAATCTCCAATCTTCTTGTCTCCATAGGTGATGAACATTGCCTTATTGCTTTGTTCTTTGCCAATGTCAAGAGTGAACATTCTTCCTTCCTTCTTTCCTTTGGCTATCAGCTCATAGCCAGTCCTTGGGTCTTCAATAAAGCATCCTTTGTGGTTGAACTTGACTTGGTATCCCTTTTCAACCATCTGTCCAACAGAGATTAAGTTCTTTGTAATAGTAGGAACATGCAATACCACAGATAATCCTTTTGCTTTGTGGTTGCCTTCAAGCTTCACATATCCCATTTGTTGTATCTCATGCTTTGTGTTGTCTCCTGTCTCCACAAATCCTCTTTGCTTGGATGCTTAAAGATTGCTGAAGTACTCCTCTTTACCTGACATGTGGTTACTACAACCACTATCTATATACCACACCTCATCATGTGGTTGACCTTCACTTTTATGCTTCATAGCTAACAAATGCTCATTTTCTGAATTTGTTGAGGAGTTAGCATAATTACCTTGCCCTTTGTAATTGTTCCCACCTTGCTTTTGCCAACAATCCTTGGCATAGTGTCCTTGCTTCCCACAATTGAAGCATCCATTTGAGTTGGAGTATCCTCGACCTGCATATCTTCCTCCTCTACCTCTTCCTCTTCCTCTTCTTCTTGATGATTGACCTTCATCTTGGCTTGATTGACTCCCTTGATAGCTTTGGTTGCCTTGTTGGTAGTTGCTTCTACCTCTTCCTCTTGAAGCACCTCTATTGCCTTTGCCTCTTCCTCCTTTGCCTGCATAGAAGAGTTGGTCTTGGCTGCCCTTTGACTTGTTGCCTCCATGGTTGAGCTCCTCAGTCACCATAAGAGAAGTAAGTTGCTCAAAATCTGGTAATGAATCCCTTACATACATAGAGGTTGTGAATGCCTTCCATTTATCATCTTCTCTAAGCCCATTAAGTGTGTGGGCAACTAGGTGATCATCATCTACAACACATCCTATTGAACCAAGTGCATCCGAGATCTCTTTTACTTTGAGTATGAAGTCATTAATGCTCTGATTTGATGACTTCCTAAGGTTGTTGAGCTCATTCTTGAGCTGAATTTTTCTAGCCTTTGTAGAGGTAGAGTACAACCTTTATAAACACTCCCAAACCTTCTTAGATGTATCTAGGTCTTGGATATGACCTATCATGGAGTTACTTATGTGTTGACAAAGAATGAAGATCACTCTCCTATCCCTTTCTTCCCATTCTTGAATGGCTCTCCTTTGATTCTTAGTAGGTGTATGTGGATCTATGTATGGCTTCACCTTAGTACCACTAACCAACCCCCAAAGACCCTTTCCCATGAGGAAGTTAGAGATTCTAAACTTCCAAGGTTGGTAATTGCTTTTTTCAAGCTTCTCAATCTGAGTATTATAGTCTCCCATTGTGTATGAGACTATATGTGGATCCTAATCCATCCATGGATTGTGATAGATGTGAGAAAGAATGATATGTTACCTTCCCACAAGAGTCTCCACTTGTTGTGAACTTTCGATGATGATAGAAGCTCCCCCTTGCTTCAAATCCTTCTTCAAATCTTGCTAGTCTTTGCTTCATCCCTTGGCTCTCAAGCAACTTCAAGGCCTCGTCTTGATGTCTTCAATGCTCAATGATGAGCTCTGATACCACTGATGGAATATATCCACTCCTAGTTGCAGCAGAAGAATGATAGGCCCTTCCTAGGACCAAACAGTTCACAACCACAGTCCACCAAAACTTGAATTGCTCTCTGGACCTAAAGACTGAACCTATGAAATTTTGCACAGTAGAAATAGACTCTCTAAGCTTTCCAACAAGCCATAGATCACTCAATTTGGAGAATGTGAGCTATGCCAAACTCCTTGCACAAGACAGACCAAAATCTACCCAAACTGGTGCTTGCACCTATGTGTACCTCCCAACACACATATATTTGGCAATATGCAGAGATCAGACCAGAGAACTTTCAAGCTCAATATACTCAAGATTAATGAACACTTGATACTAAGATTACATCCAGAAGAAATCTTACAATCATAGAAACAAAATGAGCTATCTTGCAAATGAATCGGACTACTACATAAAGAGATATGGGTGATCAAAGATCACTTCCTATGAGAAAACTTCAGCAAGCAAGGGGCTTGCTTAGCTAGGGGCTAGCTTAGACCTGGAGTAAACACTCCTAATGAGAGCCTACAAGTTCTCAAATGGTAGAGGATGATAGCCATGACTTTGCTCCATGTCTTTGCTTATATAATGCTCAAAAAAGTGGTTGTAAATTTGATTTCAAAAATGCCCTCCAAATGATCCCGAATTTTCTCCATCAATTAGGTGAGTAAAGGGCTGAGAAAACGCGTGGAAAAGTGGTTGTATATTCTACCAAAAAGTGTGAGTGATGTGGCACTTCAACTTAGCATGAGTTCCCACACTTGAGATTGCTAAAATTCTAACATCCTTTGAACTTAGTTGATTCTAAGAACTCATTGAAGAGTTCTCGAGGACATTTGGGTTTCAAGGTACTGGAGGTCGAGGTAGCCATTGTGCATGATACTAGCTTGTGTGCATGCTCTACAAGTGCTTCTAGCTCTTGTTGGTTGCAAAAAGTGAAAGATGAGAGAATAATTATTGCTTTTATAGTAGTTTCAAAATTCTTAAGTGAGTGGGACCCATTTTAAAACTAAAATTGATATGCTCAAATAAAAGAATCATGCAGAGAACTCTCAAAAAAAAAACTTTCGCTCATAAAAAAGATTGAACAGAATCATTAAGCAGAATAAGATAAACCACATCTATGCAATAGAAAAAATAAATTCTCAGAATTTTAAAATTATAATAAATTTCCATGGGAAAAATCAAAGATTTGGCAAATTGTAGATCATAATGAGATCAAAAAATTTTCCATGCTACATGTCTTGCATGTTAACTACATTGTAGCAGAGGAAGGATTATGAATGGAAAATAGGTTGTGTGTACACTCTAGTACTCAAATAGTTCTTGTGTTATGACAATGAATGTTGAGTTCCATCTACACTCCATTCAGGAAGCACTTTAATTTTATCCTCCAACCTCTTACCAATCTGCTGACAAATAGAAAACTTAAAAAAAACATATCTGAATAAAAAAATTTGAACAAAAGAAAAAATATAATTTTTTGTTTACCTTATGCCCTTGTATTCTGAACTTTGATTGATCTAGATCCTCAAATCCCATTATTACTAGATTTTCTCTCACATTAGCAAGAGTCCATGATGATTTACTGAAATAACTTCCATTTCATTGTTGGCTAGATTTATCTTAATTTCAAATGAAGTAAAAAAACCCTCAGAACTTTGTAATGGTATCCACTCACCAAGTTTACACATCCAATGATCATAATAGAATCTAATGTACAATGAAATATGATTTTTCAAGTATCAAAATCCTATGCATGTTGCACCAATTTTACAAAGGTATCTATCCCCTTTGGTGCATCCTTCTAAAAGTCCCCAATTTTCACTTAGCAAACCCTCCACCTGCTCATATGTGATATCTTTTAGCATGAACATTGTTGAAATCTCTAGAATTGTGAATATCTCAAATAAATGTACAACACAATGAGCAAGAACACACCAATGTAATCCTAGAGATCTTGAAACTCTTGTGAATTTCAAAGAGTTGTGTATGTCCATCACCATCTTATGCTTCAAAGATGTTAATGTCCATATATCAGGTTGTGGCCACTCGAGCTTTAAAAGAGAATCTACTTTAATCATCTCTAACCTGCCAAAATCATTTGATGAAGAGGGTACAACATATGTTTGTGTGTAAAAGAGAAATCTCTCATGTAATAGCTGAGCAGGACGGGCTTGTGGAAAGACTATCAACCCAACATCTGCATGCAGTGCTTGGAAAGTACTTCTAAGACTATGAAGTGATTGTTCCTCCACCAAGGTAGAAGGAAATATATCTACAACGAGAAACTACACAACTTAACAAGGTATATAAAGAAATTTGAACAAAAGTCAATGAGTAATACTTACAGTTGATAGGATATCTCATTTTGTTTGAGTATTCCAATTTCATGCTTGACATTGTGAAAACATGTTGTACAATTGCAACAGTTTCACCATTTTTGAGCTTTTTGAAGCCTAATAACTTCCCTTTCCAATGAGGATCCAAGTTTCCATGATCTCTTACATGATGAGTTCCAACATGAGAGGGTTGCATGTACACCCATGCACCTTTGCAGAACTCATGTGCTAACCAAATGCTTTCTATAGCCTTGATATTGTGACATTCTATCATGATAACCTCATCTTTTGGACGTCTATGAGATTTAGGTTTCTCCATTGGAGTTCAAGCTATGGAAGTGACAATAGAAATTCAAAGAAGAAGATGGACAAAGAAAGAAATGGAGATGCAAGAGCTGCAATGGTGTGCTAGGGAGAGAAAATAGTGGAAAGAGATGACTTTTTGGGACCTAGGTATGAAAATGTGAGGTTTTGGAGGGAGAAAGTCGTATTTGGAGTTATTTTTGAAAAAGTTACTTTTTTCAGGTTAGTTCATGCACGGATTTTTATTTAGGAGTCAAAAATAGCACTTTTGATCCTAAAAAGTGGTTGGGGGGGAATTAAATGGTGTTATGATGAGTTTTTTAACTTTCTAAAATTTTTGAATTTTTGGGCCCAAGTAAGTTTCGACATTCATTTCTCTCTCTAGAAGAAAAACCTAAACATAGGGAATCTTGTCCCCTCGTCCCCCTTCAACCTAGTGATTTATACGCTATAAACTATGTCCACCACCCTCCTCTCATTGGTCCAGCACTAATCACTCCTTAATCTAAAAGGCCCATGCAGGGTTCATTTTTTTCCCTAATGATGTATGTGTATGTGTGTATGCATGTATATGTGTGTATGTGTGTGTATGTATATATTTAGATGTGTATGTGTATCTATGTATATTTATAAATAGATAGAAACACGAAAATATACCTTAATAGTGTTGAAAAAGATCCATTACTCCATCCAAAAAGATTTTGAAGATTTAGAATAAGTAAGATTGCACTTAGTCTTGTCAAGCAACTTCCTTCATATATATGCTTTAGACATTCTTCTCAAAGATATTTCTCAGTTTTAAAAATATCAACACTTTCTCTTTCATTTTGAGACGAGTCCTCAATAAAATCTGACGTGCCATCATCATCATCATCGCAAAGATCTTGTAGTTTGTCTTCTTTTGAATATAGTTCTTTGAATCTTGCATCTTCCATAGAATCACCTTCTCATTATGTATGCATATGCATATGCATTATGTATGCATGTATGTGTATGTGTGTGTATGTGTCTCTATGTGTGTGTATGCATATATCTGTGTGTATGTATCTATGTGTGTGTCTATGCATATTTGTGTGTGTATGTGTCCATGTGTGTGTATGTGTGTGTGTGTGTGTCTATGTGTGTATATACATGTGCATCTATATATATGTGTCTATATGCATGTGTATGTATGTGTGTAAATCTGTGTGGATGTGTGTGTGTGTGTGTGTAAGTGTGTATGTAAGTGTGTATGTGTCTATGTGTGTATGTGTGTGTATATGTGTGTGTCTATGTGTCTATATACATGTATATCTGTATATATGTGTCTATATGCATGTTTATAAGTGTGTGTCAATGTGTGTGGATGTGTGTATGTGTGTGTAAGTGTGTATGTATCTATGGGTGTAAGTGTGTGTGTCTATGTGTGTATGTGTGTGTATATGTGTTTGTGTGTGTATTTGTGTGTGTGTGTAAGTGTGTATGTGTCTATGTGTGCATGTGTGTGTGCATGTATGTGTGTATATGTGTGTATGTCTATTTGTATGGATGTGTATGTGTGTGTGTAAATATGTGTGTATATGTGTGTATGTGTGTGTATGTGTGTGTATGTGTCTATATGTGTGTATGTGTCCATGTGTGTGTATGTGTGTATTTGTATGCATATAAGCATGTATCTATGCATATGCATGTGCATTATGTATGCACATGTATGCATGTTTGTGTGTATGTGTGTGTATGCATATAAGTATGTATGTATGCATATGCATATGCATTATGTATGCATATGCATATGCATTATGTATGCATATGCATATGCATTATGTATGCATATGCATATGCATTATGTATGCATATGCATATGCATTATGTATGCATATGCATATGCATTATGTATGCATATGCATATGCATTATGTATGCATATGCATATGCATTATGTATGCATATGCATATGCATTATGTATGCATATGCATATGCATTATGTATGCATATGCATATGCATTATGTATGCATATGTATGCATGTATGTGTATGTGTGTGGATGTCTATCTACATATATATGTGTGTATGTGTGTGTATGTGTGTGTATGCATATATGTGTGTGTATGTGTCTATGTGTGTGTGTATATGTGTATGTGTGTGTGTGTCTATGTCTATATATGTGTGTGTGTGTCTGTGTGTGTATGTGTGTGTCTATGTGTGTATATACGTGTGTATCTATATATATGTGTCTGAATGCATGTGTATGTGTGTGTGTGTAAATGTGTCTGGATGTGTGTGTGTGTGTGTAAGTGTGTATGTGTCTATGTGTGTGTGTATGTGTGTGTGTCTATGTGTGTATGTGTGTGTATGCATGTGTATGTGTGTATGTATATCTGTGTGTATATGTGTGTGTACAATATAATTTCAATAAGTTTAGAGTGTCTATGGTGTGAATCATATGAGTGAGATGTACTAATAGTTTTTATTATAGTTTGTATTTAACATGAGATTTATTATTTTGTTGTATAAATCATTCACATTATATGTGTGTTTGTGTGTGTACATGTATGTATGTGCATATAGATGTCTGTGTATATGTATATATGTACATGTAGGTATATATCTATGTTTGTATATGCACATGTATGTATGTGTATGTGTGTGTATGTGTATATATAGGCGTATGTGTACGTGCATATATGTGCATGTGTAGGTGCATGTGTGTATATGCATGTGTGTGTGCATATGCATGTGTATATGTATGAGCATGTATGTGCATGTGAATGCATGTACATGTGCATATGCATGTGTATATATATGTGCATGTCTGTGTACGTGCATATGTATGTGTATGTGTATAAATATGTGTGTATGTGTATGTGTATGTGTATCTACATGCATGCATGTGCATATAGATATGTTTGTGCATATGCATGTGTGTATGTGTGTGTATGTGTATGTGTATGTGTATGTGTATGTGTATGTGTATGTGTATGTGTATGTGTATGTGTATGTGTATGTGTATGTGTATGTGTATGTGTATGTGTATGTGTATGTGTATGTGTATGTGTATGTGTATGTGTATGTGTATGTGTATGTGTATGTGTGAGAGTGTATGCATGTGTGTATGTGCATGTGTATGTGTATGTGTATGTGTATGTGTGAGAGTGTATGCATGTGTGTATGTGCATGTGTATGTGTATGTGTGTGTATATATGTGCATGTGCATGTGTATAAGTATGTGTATGTTTATGTGTGTATGAGTATGTGCAGGCATGAGCATGCATGTGTATGTGAATGTGTAAGTGTGACTATGTGAACAATGGAAATTTTACTTACAAGAAGTAGCAATATATAATGCTCGATGAACACCATGAATTATCTACAATATAGAAAGAGAGAGAGAGAGAGAGAGAGAGAAAGAGAGAGAGAGAGATAGAGAGAGAGAGAGAAATTCAAAGAGAAAGAGGGAGAGAGAGAGAGATAGAGAGAGAGACCAAGAGTAGAGTAGAGAGATATACAGAAAGAGAGAGCTCAACCTCATATGCGTAGTGTAGATATGAACATTGGGTTTCTCTTCAATCAGATGCATGCAAAAAGACGATAAAAAATCCATGACTTTTTTTATTTATTTAGGTCAAAATCGAGGGTCACATGATAAACGATTGCATGCATCATATATGTGATCTTCTACACTGTCACACATGTAATATTACTGAGCATCACATATGCGATGCTCCCAATCTGTCACATGTGCAACTCTCACATATGTGATGCTTGAATTAACATTGTGAGTAGCCTTGGAATTAGCATCAATATTAGTTTCATTTAAATGATAATGCGCAGTCAGCACTCAATGCAATGGAATGCACAATCATGAAGCGATGAAAATGTGTTGCATCAATCATTGTTATGCCCCCATATTCCTTGTAGTGAACATAAAAAGATACTCTGAGCATTGCATTAGCAAATGAATGAATTTCTACATAAGAGAAAGTTTACAAAGTTTGCTAGGCCTTCTACAATAGATGTTGGCGATATGTATGCTCCACATCATGCATTACATCATCTTTAGTCACTTGAGCAACTTCAATGATCTTTTGTTCATCTAGAACTGGCTCTTCAAGCTCAGCCATGTCTCTAGGTTCATTTGCTAAAGGTGGTACTAGTTCCCTTGAGGAAGGCTAGAACCTTTCACCATTATCAATAAGCTTTCTACCCACGACCACCACTTGGTCTTCATTTGGGCATTCTTTGAGCTCATTTATTCACATGCTAATGAAGGTAACTTGGGTTTCATCTTGCTTTGAGATCATAGTGCTTGAACATTTTAAGAGCACATGTTGATGTGGTCCCTAAACCTCATTGTAAGTTTCTATGGCTTCTCCTAAGGGTTGACTAACATCTTTTCCCCTGTCACATGATGAAGATTCTTTGTTACTATAGGGAGTATCAAGACATTTGGAATTAGGTTCTCATCGCAATGTTCCTTGAACCTCCCTCTACTAAATTCATCATAGCATCCTATTGTCAAGCACTCCGATGCACTAACAAACCTATGGCCTAGGGTGTGATTCACATCTCACAATGGTGATATGGTCAATTTAGCAAACGTTTTACAAAATTCATCATAGCATCCTATTGTCAAGCAATCGGATGCACTAACAAACCTATGGCCTAGGGTGTGATTCACATCTCACAATGGTGATATGGTCAATTTACTAAACGTTTTTACCATTTTGCAAATCTATGAGTGCTTAAATAGCTCATCATCATTAACTGAACCACTCTTTTTGAATTCACATGAGATATTTGCTATCAAAAATGAAAATGTTTCCCTAGGAGCTATGGTAAAAATATTATTTACATCCTCACAAAATACTATGTAATAAAGTGCCCATAGGGGATCTATTGGGTTTGAAAAACTTTTTAGTTTAGATGACTCATGAAAGTCCATCTACTTAGCCTTTAATATGGAATTCTCATGCCTTGCCCTTTGAATATGTGCGAAGAAACCCATAGGGCAATCCTTAGTGGCCTCATCACTGCTCTTATTTCTGGAGAATTTCTACAAAGAAGCAAATAATGTAAGTTTTAGGTTATAGGAACTATGATTAAACTATCTCGATGCAGAATGTGATTCTCCTTGCATTCAAAATGTAACATTCATGTTTGAGTATGAGACCTGGCATCACGTCTTGGCATAAATTGTATGACTTTCTACCAAAAGTGGATGCCTTGCATCAATTTTGTAGTATAAATATGATACCGAGCATAGGCCTTTCCATAAACCAATGCCTAGCATCAGCCTTCTACATAAATTTGATGCCTAACAAAGACTATCTAGATAAATCAATACCTATCATCAACCTAGCATTAACTATCTAGATAAAATCAATGCCTAGCATCTACTAGATAACACTATTTTCAAATAAAAGGAGTACTCACCCAATCATGGAGCACTAAAAAATATTATGATAATGCTTTATGTGAGGAGGTAGTGGGGTATTGTGGCTCAAGTTCATCCGAAGTGAAGCACCAAAGCCTCCTCATCATGAACTCTTGTATCTTCATATAAACCTTATGACTCGATTGAAAATAGATGGTTAATTATTGAAAAGTTACTACCATCATTTCCTTAAGTCAACTATACCTACTTGTTAAGCTCCACCACCATCTCCTATATAACCCTTGATAATGTTGAAATTATCAATCTGTCATCATTAATGCCTTGGAAAGCCCTCCAAGGGGTGAGCTTCATGCCTTTAGTAGCTTCTTCTATTGCGAGTTCTAACTTCTTTCCTTTCCCCTTTAGAACTTGAGGGTCAAGCTTTGCCATCTTTTGCTTCTGACTTTTTTCATCTCCTTGTTCTCCTACATGGTGAATATTGTATCTTGGAGCTCCTAGACTTCTCTTGTTCTGAAGGATAGTTGGAACCATGGGTCAAAGTTCCTAAGTGTATCTGACTTAACATTCTTATCCACAATTATCCCAGCCTATGGAAGATGTCTTTGGCCTATATTTCCTTTCATTATTTTGATCCCACGCAAGGAGCTTTGCTTCCTCAGTAGTCAAACCAACATAAATTTTACATTGTACATACCTGAATAAGTATATAGCTTCCTCTGTAGTCAAACCAGCATAAATTTTACATTGTACATACCTCAATAAGTATGTAGTGGGATGCTCCTTAACGAGCTATCTTCTGGCCTCTACAGAATGTGAACCTCCAATGACATAATAAGTGTAGTCTTCAAATAAACTTTCATTGAATTCCTCAATGGGACTAGATCAACCATAACCAAGAAAGAGTACTCACCCAATTGTGAAACAATATAAAATATTCTAATAATGCTTTATATGAGGAGGTGTTGGGGTATTTTGCTTGGACGTCATCCCAAGTGAAGCACCCAAGCCTCCTCATCATGACCTCTTGTTTCTTCATATAAACCTTATGACTAAATTGAAAGCAAATGGTTAGTTATTGAACAATCAATGCCATCATTTCTTCAATTCAACTATACCTACTTGTTAAGCTCATCTCCTCAAGGCTCCCCCTACTATATAACCCTTGATAATGTTGAAATTATCAATGTGGCATCGTTAATGCCTTGGAGAGCCCTCCAAGGGTTGAGCTTCATGTCTTCAGTAGTGTCTTCTATTGTGAGCTCTAACCTCTTTCCTTTTCCCTTTATATCTTGAGGGTCAAGCTTTACCTTCTTTTGCTTCTAACCCCTCCCACATGGTGAATATCCTATCTTGGAGATCCCAGACTTCTCCTATCATGAAGGCTAGTTGGAAACATTGGTCAAATTTCCTAAGTGTATCTAACTTAACATTCTAAGACATAGCTATACCAACCGCCATTAGACACTACTTCCTCAAGTTAGGATGGAGCCTACTACCATCTATTCTAAGTGCATCAACATATTCATGATGGAAAAAAGGAATCCACTTAATGTAAGACATCTTTTTCTTGTAGTTGTTGTCATTATTATGATCTCACATAGAAGCTTTGGTTCCTCTTTAGTTGTTGTCATTATTATGATCTCACATAAATTTTATACTCTGCAAACCTAAAAAAATATGTAGTGGGGTTCTACTTAACGACCTATCTTTGGGCGTGTGTAGAGTGTGAATCTCTAATGAAATAATAAGTGTAGTCTTGAGATAAAATTTCTTTGAACTCCCCAATGAGACTACACTAATTAGGATCAACCATAACCAAGAAGGAGTACTCACCCAATCCGACAACAATATAAAATATTCTGATAATGCTTTATATGAGGAGATAGTGGGGTATTCTGCTTGGTCTTCATCCCAAGTGAAGCACCCAAGTCTCTTCATCATGACCTCTTGTATCTTCGTATAAACCTTAAGACTTCATTGAAAGCAAATGGATCGTTATGGAAAAGTCAGTGCCATCATTTTAAGTCAACTATAACTACTTGTTAAGATCCATCACCATCTCCAGAAGGCTCAATACTTGCTATATAGCCCTTGCTAATGTTGAAATTATTTAATGTGTCATCCTTAATGCCTTGCAAAGCCCTCAAAGGGGTAAGCTTCATGTCTTTAGTAGCTTCTTCTATTGCGAGTTCTATCCTCTTTCCTTTTCCTTTATATCTTGAGGATTAAACTTTGACTTCTTTTGCTTTTGAGCTTTCACCTCCTTCTTCTCCCACATGGTGAATATCCTATCTTAGATCTCCCATAATTCTCCTATCGTAAAGGCTAGTTGGAACCATGGCTCAAATTTCCTAAGTGTATCTGATTTAGCATTCACATCTAGAACTATCCTAGCCTCCATCAAACACTACTCCCTCAGGTTGGGATGGAGCCCACCACCATCTACCCTAAGTGCATCAGCATATTCATGATGGAAAAAAAGAATCCACTTAATGGTAGACATGTTTTTCATGTACTTGTTGTCATTATTGTGATCGCAAGCTAGGAGCTTTGCTTCCTCATTAGTCAAACCAATGTAAATTTTATTCTTTACATACTTGAATAAGTATGATGTGGGGTTCTCCTTAATGAGCTGTCTTCGGTCCTTTGTACAGTGTGAACCTTGAATGAAATAATAAGTGTATTCTTCAAATAAACTTTTGCTAAATTCCACAATGTGACTACATTCATTAGGATCAACCATAACCAAGAAGGAACAACAATT
>CM035410.1:99550620-99640620 GCA_020310875.1 Ceratopteris richardii
ATTTTGTGCAAGCCGAGGAGTCCTCGAGCTTGAGGAGTATTAGAAGTACCATCGTACCAAATTTCATAATTTTTAGACTTCGTTTGCGCCCTCAAATGAGCCCTAGAACCCAATTTTTAACTAGGCCGGACACTAGGTCTGGACAGGGCCAAAAGCTAGTCAAAAACTATAAAAAGAGCTAGAGAGCTCATTTTTGAGGTTAGATTGTAATTGAAACGAACTTGTAAGAGCTTTTGAAAGTAATCTAAAGAACTCCATTGATTCTCTCTCTTTGTCTTACCGTGTGTGCGCGTGTGTGTGTATGTGTGTGCATGCTAGTGTGCTTCTCACTCACGTACTTGTGCCGCCACTTGCTCGAGGTCTTCATACCATCCTCACGTCTTCCCGGATTGACATTAAAGGAGGTGCTACTCATCATTGAGCTACACCAAATTTTGGCGCCGTTGCCGGGGATCGAGCTTTGAGGACGAGCGTGTGATGGTAAGACGTAGAGTTGACGCGTTGGAGTTGTAGGTATTTTCTTCACTCTCATCGATTTTCTTTTACTTTCTTCACCATCATCATCATCACCATCTCCCACGTCCATCTCCATCATCGCGGAAATTTCAGTCTTTTGACTATATCCCCACCTCCACCTCATTTCCCTCATTTCACTTGTGAGAGAGAGCGAGAGAGCGAACTTGCATGTGCTGTTTTTGCATGTTTTCTGAGCTATTTTGCAGGTTTTTGCTGTACCATCATCCCCAGCAGTGTGCGCAGGTACGACAGGCTCTGCACAGGTCCCGGGACGACAGTCTCTGTCTATCGCGACAGACAGAAAATCTTAACATTTTGTGAATGCATGATTACCACTGTAACCTACACCTTGTGGGCACTCTAGATCACTAGAAGTTTTTCAAAAATTTGCATTTTTTCAGTCTATCGCGACAGACACTGTCTATCGCGACAGACACCGTCTATCGCGACAGACAGAAATCCACGATAGACACCGTCTATCGCGACAGACACCGTCTATCGCGACAGACAGGAACCCACGATAGACACCGTCTATCGCGACAGACACCGTCTATCGCGACAGACAGAAATCCACGATAGACACCGTCTATCGCGACAGACACCGTCTATCGCGACAGACAGAAATCCACGATAGACACCGTCTATCGCGACAGACACCGTCTATCGCGACAGACAGCCCCCACGATAGACACCGTCTATCGCGACAGACACCGTCTATCGCGACAGACAGAAATCCACGATAGACACCGTCTATCGCGACAGACACCGTCTATCGCGACAGACAGCCCCCACGATAGACACCGTCTATCGCGACAGACACCGTCTATCGCGACAGACAGAAATCCACGATAGACACCGTCTATCGCGACAGACACCGCCTATCGCGACAGACAGGAATCCACGATAGACACCGTCTATCGCGACAGACAGCCCCCACGATAGATTGTGTCTATCGCGACAGACACCATCTATCGCGATAGACAGGCATTTTCGGCAAAAAATTAAGGTGTGAATTTTTGGAAATTTAGGCAAAATTTTGGGCATATTTGCACTTTCATGTACTCATCTACTTACAAAGGCTTTAGAAAATGCATTAAAATCCCCGAAAGGTGCTGTTTGTCTAGTTAACCCCCTAAACCCTGAACGGTCATAACTTTTTCATACGAAATCCATTTTCTGAGCTCTAGGGCTTGCCGGAAAGCTCGGGACATATACTACACGCCCTCAACTGTTTTTTATAAGAATAACGCGTTGATTTTCAGATAGGATATTTGGAAGTTGACACACTGAGGGGTAGGAACACCAAGGGAGCTCTAGAGTAAATTTCTAACAATGCAAAAGGGGGAACAAGGGTCATTAAAAAAAAAAGTGTCTGAAATAAATTGTCTGTCAATTGAAAGGTCTACTTGGAGCTAATCTTGGGATTTATGCAGGCCCATTGAGAAGCAATTGAGAGTATCCAAGCAAGGGTGTGGCACACGCTTGAGAATCAACTTCTCGAGCACTAAAGAGCAACGTTCGGCAAGAAAGGTCGGAATATTCTCAACTCCTCTTCGTCAATTCCTAGCCTAGGCTAAGAGCGATTAGAAGTAGGAGTAAGTCAGGGCGACGATAGGCCACTATCAAGTTGAAGACTACCTAAAAACTCAAGTTCAAGCTAAAAACTTAATCTCTGTACTGTCGACAACATAAAGGAAAGAACCTAACGTGGAACGATCAACCTGAAAATACGAAGAACATTCAAGTATTCCTGACGACGTAATAGCAGACAAGGCTTTAAACACGAGGAATAACTAAAAAGAATCAAGTGACTGGTACCAATTGATCGGCAACGAGGTTGTACTCTGGAAAAAATTGGGCTAATCAGTTAGGCATATGAACCTTAGATCAGGACGACACCTAGCAAGAGAAAGACAAAGCCTTAGGTCTTCAGAGGCTAGTGTCAACCACACTGCAAGGTCTTGGGCCCAGCAGTTGAGTCGCCACTCTCATTACCCTAGCTCTGATACCAGTGAGTCAGAGATGTCTCAAGGCATGGACAGACCTACGGGAAGTTCAGGTGTGCCTTATTTGTACAGGGTGGAAGGCCCTTACAAAACACAGTTGGAATACCTTAGGACCAACCGATTAGGTGCTAGCATCTATGAGGACGGCCTAGGAAGATCCGTGGTCCAGATTAAAAACCCTGACCAATCCATAGGACTAGAGCACCCAGCTGTCAAGTTTGAAAACGGTGCATACCTGGACAAGGAAGGAACCATATACGTAGTCACCAGTCATCCAGATAGGACAGATGACTTTGGAAATGTAATCTCAGAAGCGGACTTAGGTGACTTGGAACAAGGAAACATGGGAGTAGAACCTAGAACCCCTCGAGGTAAATCAGTTCTCACTAGGATTATCACGCCTGAGTGGGTTCCCCAAGATAACAAGTGCATAGATTTGCTTCTCAATCGAGAAACGGACGAAGCCTTTTGGAGATATAAACCGGATCACCCAATTGATATAGGAACAATCATGATCTATGAGTTTAAGGATCCGGATAGCCCAGGCAGAGTGACCTACCTAGATCATGCTTCAGAACGGATCTTTGTGGTGACAGAAAATGATAGGCATGCTTACACTTGGAAGGGTGAATTTATTTTCCCCCAACCACGATCAAATGTATCCTATGGTCACCCTGGGGCTGGAACTTCCCAAGCTCATGGTACGCAAAGAGATAGAAGTAGAGATAGACCAGAAGTAAGTTTTGCCAACCCAGTGGGCAGAGAAAGAACGAAAACAGAGACGAATAGGGTAGAACCTGAGATGCATAGAGCCCACAGGAACCAAAGAAATGTAGATGGATTCCCTCTGCCGAGGCCTAGAGAGCACACAAGAACTTTGAGACCCACCCAGCTAGTTAAGTCCATGAAGAATTACTTTGACGGCACAGGAGATCCCTATGATCATGTGGCAGAGTTCAAGCAAGTCTTGAGAGCTGAACAAGTGGAAGATCTGTTCACACAGTACAACGCCTTCGGTCTAACCCTTAGGAACACGGCACTTACATGGTTTCAGCCATTAGATGAGCGTCAGTTCAGGAGCATAGACCAACTCCTAGAGGCATTCATTGTAGAGTTCTCCAAGAGTGGCATAAGACACAACACCTCCTCACTGATTCACAGCTTCAAGCAAACCCCTCAAGAGACTGTGAGGCTTGCAGGAAGAAGATTTAGACAATATCTTGAAAGGTGCCCTATTTCGGAGCTACCCACATCTGCTAAACAAGTAGCCTTATTCCTTGATGGACTACTGAGTCCAAAATTGAGATCCTACGTGTATCTGAAAGACCCTAGGACCATAGAAGAGTGTGTACGTATATGCATTGACATTGAAGATAACCTAGGAGAAGAGCTAGAGCTGTCCAAAATTTACAAAGATTCAGACAGTGCATCTAGTCACTCTTCCTTGCAATCCACATCAATTGAGGAACTCGCAGAGAAAGTGGCCCAGAAATTAGGAGTAACTAGCAAACAAATCCCAAGGTTTGCCCCAGTGAAAAGATGCTATACATGCGGTGGTGACCACATGGCGAATGTCTGTCCCATTATGGCTCAACCCCAAGTAAATCCTAGTAGCCAGTACTGCACCATAGAACGGAGATACACCAACCACACCGCACAAGATTGCCCGTACAACAAGCAGGCGGTTAGGCAACCCTACCCTCAGCCCTACCAACAAGGCAGATACCAGAACCAGTACCCTCCACAACCATATGGCAGGCCACAACAAAATTTCCAACTTCAATATCAAAACCAACAAAGGCCTCAGCCTGTGCTAGCACAACAACCCCCAGCCCCAGCTAATGTGATCCCGGTAAAGTATACTGCTGCAGAAGAGAACCTGAATAGAGCTATAGTCCCAGTAACACCCTTGATCTCTGAAAATGACCCAAGTGATCATAGCTTTGATTCTACCCATGTTGATAGCCCCCAGGCCTACTACATGCAGTCTCCTGAGCATGGTGAGTCCTACTATGGTGAAGAGCCAAACGAACCTAGTTGGGAGTCAGATTACACGAACGTCATGTATGCAAACCCCAATTCTAGGCCTCAACCTAGACAGGTACGACCACCAATTCCTAGAGGACCATGCTACCGATGTCAGGGGGATCACTTCATTCGTGATTGTCCCTTGCCTCCGCCCACACAACCTCAGTCCGTGACTATCCAAGGCTTTTGCCAAGACTGCGGAAAAGAGCATCTCTTACGAGATTGCCCTAAGAACCCCAACAGCATGCCTAAAATCACCCCTATCAACGTTGTTGGGTTAGTGGTAGACTCCTCAGGAAGCGTCACTTCCACTGCACCAGTACAGGTAGTCACTAGGGCTCAGGCATTGCAGCAAAACCAAGGGGTAGGCCAGGAAAAGAGCCTAGATGCTAGCGATACTGAGAGCCAAAATAAAAAGAGAACAAGAGCTTGGAAAGATAGCCGCGAACGCATGAAAAGGCAATGGGCAAAGAAGATGAGTGAACTTGAGGAAAGTCTACGAGAAACCAAGGCTAAAATCATAGAGATCACGTCTCAACCGCACTCTCACACATTCCCACCGCTACCATCCCCATCACCCTCCATCCCTTCACCCTCTAAGACAGCCCACGCAACCCACCCACCACCCCAAATAGGATCAGTATTAGCTGATCCCACTCCCGAAGACATAGACATGATGCTTAAGGCATATCAGGCCAGAATCCAAGAAGGGCCAAACGTCACGGATCATGACAAGTGCTATCCTAGAGCTGACCTAGAGATAGAAAGAACCAAACTATGCGCGAAAATGGTCGCATTGGCTCAGACTATGTTTGAAGCCAGTCGCCTTTTCAATTACTCAGGCTCAGCCAAAACGCAATTACACTTGGATGGATTCCTAGAGAAGTTAGAGAGGATAATTGCAAGATCCGACAAGGAAGAAAAAAATCAAGACCAAGAAGAAGCAAGCAAAAACAGGAATCATTCCCAATCAGAAGTGTATGTGGCCAATGCCCCTAAACCGGACAACTTCCCCTCCTTAGAAAGAATAGAGTGGCCAATAGCACAGCCAGAAAAGGAACCTACCCCTCAAAGAAAGGAAAGGGCAAGGGAACGGGTAAGCCAGCCTCTTCAGGAAGCCCGTGGGCCCCCTCAAGAAGCTTATCTTCCACCCCAAAAGGCAGATGAGCCTCCCTCGAAAGCTCAAGTACCTCCACAGGTTGCCTACATTCCTTCTCAGGGAATGTGTGAGCCTGTTCGGAAAAGTAATAGAATAAGTAATCCTCCCCAAGAAGCTTGTGCTCCAGCCATTTGCGAGAACGAGGAGGGAGTCAACAATAGAATCAGCCCTCCTTCACAGGTTGCTTATGCGCCCAATTCTACGGAGCCAGACACTTCTTCTTCTATGAATCGGTTTGCACCAGGCTTTCTGCGAGAGATTCAAGAAGACAAATGGGATAACGAAAGCGAGGTCGCCCCTCCTTTTGAACTTGTGGATGATGCACACGACCAATTCCCACAAGACATCCCATCTATTTACGGGGAGCATGAGAGTGTTCAGTCTCACGAGAGTTTAGACTTTGAGTCTAATTCCATACAAGAGCTACCCCACTTCACAGGCCCATGGGAAGCAAAGTCCACATGTATGAGAGCACCCACAGTCATGGTAAGGAACGACGACTCAGTCATACCTAGGAACACAGAGGTAGTGAAGAACACTAATGTGCAGTGTAATCTCAAATTAGAAGAGCTACTCAAGGTTAGACCTGAATTATGGAAACATGTAGCCAAACAAGTACCAGAGATAGCAAAACCTCGTTCCCAGGTAGGATCCCATAGGACAGTACCAGAAATTCCCTTGGATAAAATAGGAGATATATGTGAAGGCGAAGAAGGGAACACCTATCTTCCCATCACCTACCAAGAGTACACCACCAAGGCAATTTTAGACTCCGGTGCAGGAGTTGCAATTGCCACTACTTCCCTTTGGAAGCGTTGGGGCAAGCCGGCACTCAGGCCGACGAGAATGAAATTGCAGATGGCCGATGGTCACATTGAGAGACCCTTAGGATTGCTGGAAGGGATAACTCTCACCACTTGTGGTGTTGAGTTTGAGCATAGCTTTGCTATATGTGACTTCAGCAAAAATCATGCTTATGAGATGATTTTAGGAAGACCATTTATGAGACAGTTGCAAGTGGTACAGGATTGGGGAACCAACTCCTTGTATTTGCAACACTTGGGCGTTACAACCAAAGTCAATCTCAAGGACTATTCTCATAGAGATGTCCCTCCTATCCAGTGGAATCCCATCCATAGAGCCAAAGACGATACAGAATCGGTGCATTCCATAGGGTCTGGATCCTCATGGATGCATGAAGACACCCACTTATGGATGTGCAAGGTAGCAGTAGAAGAAGAGAAGAGAGAGAAAGCCAGAGAGGTAGGTGCGAAAGAAACCCATAGATCAATCCAAGACCCAGCCTATGCACCTGTAGTTTTTCCAGACGAAGAATTTGAACCTCACGGTTGGGCAGAAATCTTAGCAACAATGGACGTAGCCATCAACGAAGAACAATGGACACCTCACTGTGATGAGGATGGCTACGATATTTCAGTCTTCTCCATAGAGCCAATCATGGGAGAGGCAGTTCTAGAAGAATGCGAACCTAGCCCTGATGCATTTGAGGATGCAAGTGACTCCGATCTAGAGTCAATCATTATGGACCCACCATTTGCATCAGATGAAGAATACTTCCATGAAGTAGAATTTCAACCCCAGAGGCATGGAGAGGTTACAACTAATGTAAGATTAGCAACACATGTGACCCCGAAGGAAGAAGGAAAGAAACGAAAAAAAAGAGAAGCCTCACCAGAAGAGGAAGAATCTTTGTTTGAGGTCCCAGAAAATTTTAAGAAGTATGAGATAGATGACAGGAGAGTCATGATAAGAATGCCTAAACGAGAGGCACAATCAGGAGAGGCCTATGATAACAAAGAAACTACCAAGAAAATCGTAGTGGCCCTAGAAGAAGGAGAGGAGAGATGCACGTATATAGGCCATGACCTAACAGCGGAAGAAGAGCACGAATTGATTGCCTTGCTAAGAGAATACAGAGATGTATTCGCTTGGAGTTACAAGGATTTGAAAGGGGTTGACCCGGACATATGCTCGCACACCATCCCCATGACCTCAGATGCCAAACCCTCTAAGCAAAAGCCTTATACATATAACGATAATTACGCTGCTAAGATCAAGGAAGAGATAGATAGACTGGTCGAAGCTGGATTTATCTATGAAATTGAGCACACTGAATGGGTATCCCCCATCGTGGTGGTGCCCAAGAAGAATGGCAAACTGCGCGTGTGCATTAACTTGAAAAAGGTTAATGCCGCTACGATTCGAGATAACTATCCGCTTCCCATCACAGAACATCTCTTAGAAAGAGTGGCAGGCAAGGAAGTGTACAGCTTCCTTGATGGATTCTCGGGCTACAATCAAGTAGCCATAGCTCCAGAGGATCAGCATAAGACAGCCTTTGCCACAGAATGGGGCATTTTTGCTTTTAGAGTAATGCCATTTGGGCTTACCAATGCACCAGCCACCTTCTAGAGGCTGATGTGCCATGTGTTTAAGGAGTTCCTGAGGAAGAGTTTAGAAGTCTACGTTGACGATCTCTGTGCTCATTCCAATGTTAGGCAAACCCATATCCCGGAACTCAGACAAATCTTTGACAAATGTAGAGAATATCAAGTCTGCCTGAACCCCGAAAAGTGTGTTTTTATGGTCAGGCAAGGCAAGATTCTAGGACACATAGTGTCAAAGAATGGCATATCTACCGATGAAGAAAAAGTGAAAGCCATAGCAGAGCTACCTAGGCCAAAGAATGTCAAGGAAGTACAAGCTTTCATGGGGCATTGTGGGTATTACAGACGGTTCATCCACATGTATGCTGTCATTGCAAAGCCCATGTACGGACTTCTGACAAACTTTGAGTGGACGGATGAATGTGAGAATTCCTTCCAAGAGCTTAAACGAAGATTATGTTCAGCACCAATCTTGACCACACCAGATTGGAATAAGCCATTCCATGTTCATGTGGATGCATCCAATTATGCTATTGGATGTGTGCTGGCACAACCTACTGGTGAAGGTAATATGGATCTTCCAATCGCCTATGCCAGTAGACAATTGAATGCGGCTGAACGAAATTATACCACTACTGAACGAGAAGGATTAGGCATGGTATATGCAGTTAAAAAGTTTAGACATTATTTGCTTGCAAATAAGTTTAAATTTTTTACAGACCATCAGGCATTGTTGTACTTAGTAAACAAGCCATGCAATACAGGAAGATTAGTGAGATGGTTTCTCTTGCTAATGGAATACGATTTTGAGGTTGTGGTAAGGAAAGGTAGGACTCATTTGAGAGCCGATCATCTCTCTAGGCTCACATCGGGAGAAGCCCCACAAGGAGTGTCAGATGACCTTCCTGATGCTTACTTGTTTAATCTGGAAGTGGTGCCGCAGTGGGCCAAGCCAATAGTACCAGTATTGACATACGGGCCTAATCATCCAGTGGTGAACACACGGAATAGAGAGATAGTAAAAGCCCAAAAATATCACATCATGGCAGGAAGTATGTACAAGCACACAGATCAAGGGATCTTGGCTTGTTGTGTAGAAGAGGATGAGTACGCTAAATGGTTGCAACTAGCACATGTAGGTGCACTAGAGCAACACCATTCAAAGCAACGAACGTTGCAGACTCTAAAGAGATTCGGAGTGCATTGGCCAACTATGGAAGCGGATGTCCAAAAGTTGTGCAAGGAATGCCCCATCTGTTGCGATAAACCACCTGTGGAGCATGCCACTCTCTATCAAGTATCCATTGCGCCAGATTGGAGTGAACCCCTAGTATCATTCTTGAGGACAAACACATTCCCTCCAGACATGACTCTAGCTAGAAAAAGGAGTTTGGAACAAGAAGCCCAGGATTATTCACTTGTTGGTGATAATCTATACAAACGCGGTAAGGATGGTTACCTGAGACTGTGTGTCCATGAAAGTGAGTATCTTAAGATCTTAGAAACTGCTCACCAAGGTGTCGCAGGAGGACACTTTGGACCAGATCGGGTAATCAAGGCGATACTATTTGCGGGCTTCTGGTGGCCTACCCTTCACATGGATGCACATACCTATGTGAAACGGTGTGATGTCTGTCAGAGGACTCAGTATCCTATACGCAAAGATGAGATGCCACTGAAACCTATGATGGGTGGACGTGCATTCTCTAAGTGGGGAATAGACTTCGTAGGTCCTATTAATCCCCCAGCTAAGGGTTCTCATGCGGAATACATCATTGTGGCAACAGATTATCTCACCAAGTGGGTTGAGGTAAAAGCTACAACCAAGAACGATGCTCAAACAACTGCCAAATTCTTGTTTGAGAATGTATTCACGAGATATGGGCTACCTATAGAGCTTGTAAGTGATAGAGGCACTCATTTCTTGAATGAAGTGATTGAAAATCTACTCCAAGAATTCTTGGTAATACACAAGAAGTCTGCCCCTTATCACCCTCAAGCTAATGGACAAGCTGAGAGCACTAATAAGATTCTATGCAATGTACTGATGAAATTAGTGAACACTAAACGCTCTGATTGGGACAAACAGCTACACCATGCTGTTTGGGCATACCGAGTTGCCTACAAAACGGTACTCCAAGCCACCCCCTTTCAGATGGTATTCGGTCAAAACGCTGTGTTACCCTTGGACTTCTTGATCCCTACATTGAGAGTAGCACGAGAGCACGAATGGACAGGTCATGAGCTCTCCTCTAGGATCTTTGACCTTGAACGATTAGGAGAAACAAGACTGAGAGCCGCTGCAGGGATATATGCAGCCAAGAAGAGACAGAAGGCATACTTTGATGCCCACGTGAAGGATAAAGGCTTGAAAGCAGGAGATCTAGTTTTAGTCTATACACTAAAACAACACGCGAGGAAGCTAGAAAAGAGAGGCTACGGACCTATGATCATCAATAGGATCTCCACGAGCGGAGCAGTACAACTAGCCACGTTAGAGGGTGATGTTCTCCCAAACTATATTAGCGGATGCAGAGTCAAGTTGTATCAAGAACCCCTCACGGAGGAAATGCTCAGTCGACTCAACACTGCTAAAAAACGCAAAGAGGAAGAAAAGCGAGTTAGAGAAGAAGCTGAAGCGGAAGCTTTAGAACGCATCAGAAGGATTAAATTACGAAGGCAAGGGAGAGATCAGCCTGGAGCGAATGACTATGCAGACCAAGGATTTCCTATGGCCATGTGTGAAGTTGCAGGAACAGACTCGCATAGGATAATTGATAGACGTCCTTTCATAACTTTAGATATAGGACAAGGAAAGAGTGCAAGGACCGTAAGAGCCTTGATTGACTCAGGTGCAGCCACTAGTGCTGTTAAATTGTCTTACTGCCAAGAATTACAATTGACTGTCAATCCTGTGGAAGCATATCTTATAGGATTGGGAGGAGTGGAAACCCCTTGCATGGGCGAGGTGGAACTTCCCCTTTACATTCATGATGAGGCAATGACAGTTAAAGTACTGGTGTGTCAAGATGAGGATCTCACTGAACCTCTAGTCTTGGGTCAAGATTGGATCTATGACCAAGCAATTAACTTAAACCTAAGAAGTGGACTTCTCCAGGTTTGGGTCAATCATAGTCGAGTTACAGTAGAATTAGACAATGGAGCACTCAGGGAACTAGGAAAGGCACAGACTCCTGGTCCTTCCAGGGGTACACATGAAGATGACCATGCTGTTCTTGTTCAAAACCCTGTGTTGCAGAGGAATGATATTTGCAAAAAAGGAGTCAGGGATGCAACGGAACTCCCTTCTTTTCCAAAGGCCAGAAGGAGGCAGCAACCAAAGGCGGATCACAAGCAGAAGAAGCAGAGTACTACCTATGTCCGAGATCAAAAATACCTGCGCAGCAGAATGTCCCAGAAAATAATCCAGGTGTGGGTGCGGAAAGGCGAACGACCGGGTGCACCACCGTCAATTACGCGGGCAAAGCCTCTTATTAGTAACCAACAACACGACGCTAATAAGAAGTCTTTCAGACATTCTTCTGCTAAAGTAAAATCTATTTGGGTGCCCAAGAAGTCGATGAAGGCAAGCCTACAATCAAGACAAATTTGGGTGCCTAAGGCTTGCTTGAGGGCACAAGTGGCTACACCAAAGCCACAACCTATGCAGCATAACCCATCTACGAGTACAACCAGTATTCCCTCGTGCTCAATACTTAGGAACACACCAAGACCCATGAGCATGCATGTAATCACTTATAAGTGGGTCCCTAAAAGGCCCCATTCCCAAACAGCGACACCGACACAGCTCTCTGGAGTCTCTACGAAACCGAAAGCAAAGGCCATCCACTGCATTTGGCAGTCTAAGATCTGTAATAAACCCCCCGACCCCGATTTGTAAATTCACCCCACTTACTAACGGCATTACTCTCCTAGGAATACACAAACGTTAACTACACTCACTGTCTTCGTGCATTTACTAACCACTAACTCACCATATACCTCATGTTAATGTTGTAACGGGGACAGCAACGGATTTAGTCTGTCCATTACGATGTTAACACATGCTTCTATATTCTCACAGAGTCAGAAGGCAAGCAGTAAAATGGCAGAAGCGACAGGTTCGGGCTCACAAGTAGGGATACTTACTGCAGGAATTGATGTGGATAGCCTACCTGTGGACGTGCCCCCGACTGAACGACCAGTGGAGATGCAACACCTCCAGCAACTCCCGGTGCCAGATCCCCCTACAGGAATCACGGAAAGAGTTCATGCGAATTCTCATTGGTTCAATGGCATGCCCGGTCCATTAGGTGAGGCCAAGTATATCTGGGAGTCTAAATGCGAGTATGACAGATCATGGGTGCGATTCCAATTTTTCTCCAAAGAGTTCGAGACTTTACAGAACACAGAAGATCTACAGATCATATGGCAACGAGCAGGATTGGCGGAATATTTTGAAGCCCCACTACCTAAACCCGATCTCCTCCGATGTTACTATTTGGTCTCCACATTACAAGCTAATGAAGATAAGGACCAACCCGGATCATTTGTTCTCCCTTCATTGCTGGGCAACAACGAGTTGAAGAGGTTTGAGCTTACTGTGGAGTTGGTAAGTGATGCTTTAAATATGCATGGCACGCACGTACCCTCAGAAAAGGATGCTCTCGTTCCCACCAACATGAAGGACAGGAAAGTAGTAAAGCTGAAAGACATGGCAGCACTCACCCCAAATGTGTCCATCCCTCTCCGAATGTGCATGCAACACTTCGCCTTCCCCGGTCAAGACCGATTCACGCAACCACACAAGAAGATCTGGTTTGCTCTCTACTTGGCGGAAGCAGGTGCGTTACCTATTAAGCTACCAGTGTGGATTATAGATCAGTTGTATGAAGCAAACAAACGGGCATCTAGGAAATTAGTGGTGAACGGATGCTGCGCACTCACACGCATCATTTATCGATGCTTGGCATATGATGTCCCCATTGAGCGTGCCTTAACTTGTGCACAATTACAAATGTTTAAAAGGCTCAAGACATCCACACATCAGTCCAAGCGCATGAGGGGCGCGATCCCTTGTGTCCAGACAAGGGAAGTCCTGACTACTCCTGAGGCATCACCATTAAGAGAGGGCACTGTACCCCCCTTTACCATTAGGATACCCAGGTCGGAATCTGACACTACGGCACAACCTACCCCATCGGCTCCTCCTGTTACACCTGAATTCGAATTTGCTGCCACTGGAGAGGCTGAAGGACTGGACCCCCAGGATTTCGAAGCATTCCTACAAAGCACACAATTCTCTGATGTGGAGTTTTATTCAGAGGCAGAGGAGCAGGGCACATCCTCACGAAGAAGAAGAAGGTCTACAGACGGTAGACATGTCCATTGGAGTGACGCTCAGCAAAGTCAACAACACGGACACCCGGAAGAAGAAGAAGCGTATGAAGAAGAGACCACTGAAGCCCCAGCATATACAGCAGAACTCCGAAGGCTGTATCAGATTATGGAAAGAGTACGATCGCAGCAATTACTCACTGAACAGAGCAGCAGAGTACTTATGACTCAGTTGTTGGAAGAAGCGGGAGTTGACTCAGAGTACAGGGAAGGTCTCTTATTGATGGCAGAAACATATGGAGTTGTGGAAGCTGTGCGCACTGCCATTCAGAGGCCTTCAGTTCAATATGACCCACGAAGGTTCCAGACACGACCTCGCCCAGGTAAAAATATACAAATTCCCGTTACAGTTGCAGAAGAGCCGACTACTACACCTGAAACTATCAGAACAACCTCCCAGACAGCTAGCCAACAGCACCCAGCCACCCATGAGGAGTCCACCGAACCACTACCACCTACTCCCCCGCCATCACCTCCTGGAGGAGAAACAGTAGAAACCACATCGACTAATCAACCCACCGACCCCACCTTCATCTTCCGTACTCCGATCTCCAGTGCCACCCTATTCTCTACCACTGATAATCCTATCTTCGAAGGCAACCCCAACACTACACAATCCGCCGAACCCCTCCTAGACCCTGCCCTAGGGCAACCATCCCCAACGCCCTCAGCCACGGGTCATCCTGACCCTAGATCCACATTCATGGGCTTCCCTGCTACCACGCAACCCTTTCAGCCCTCCTCAACTTTACGACCCCAACCCCCGATATCCCTCTCTCCATTTCTACAATCCCTCCAGGACATCTTTGCTAGGGCTTTTCAACCAGGCCCTCAACCATTCCCTGTCTTTTCGGCTCCTCACCCCACTTCACATCTATTCACCACTTCCACACACACACCACCTACCATACCAGTGTATATGGCAGGTCCCATACTAACACCCACTCCTGAAGGAATGGACATTTCACCACCCACGGCACCTCCACCCACGGGTTCACCTCCTCCCATTCCCCCTCCACCAATTACACCCACACACACAACTTTCGTAGACACATCATTCACTGTCTCCCTTCCCCAATTCCCTTCCCATGCATCTTCCACGGTAAACACCCCCCACTCATCTATAGGTAATGCATTGGACACCATGTTGGCTTGTATATCAAATTTAAGAACAGATTACATTCAGCTTCAGCAACAAAACGCACGCCTGCAAGAGCACTCAGCGACACTACAGCTCCGCCTTGCGGTACTAGAAGAGGAGAACACTCGCCTCCACACACAGTTCCACACCCTCCAAGAAGCCCACAATATATTGGAAGTACAGCTACAGAACGTAGATCAGGAAGCAGTGCAGGTGGTAGAAGGTCACCTACGGACACAACTGGAACGCAACTCAAAACTTCAGCGAAATATGGCACTACTTAAACGCCATCTTGCGGCTGCTCAAGAAGAGAACAGACGTCTACAAATACAAAATCAAGAGAACCTGGAGGCAGCGATTGAGAGCACACCGGGGGCACCCATCAGCCCATCCAAGTTTCAAGCAGTGACCCCCGATAATATCAAGATTATATTGGAAGATTATGCCATGCTGCTCGAAGCACATGATAAGCTATCGGAGGAGCTAGGACAACTGAAGCAGGAACACCAACCAGGCCCAACAGCTGCCCCTCCAACCACCCCCTCTGCGGCTTCGCTTCCTTCCGACGCAGAGGCCATAAAAGATCTCCAGCAACAGGTAACTGAATTGCAAACACGCCTACTACAATATGAGAGGCCATCTTCCCCTCCGGAGGCTCCCACAGACGAAGAAGTTGTGCAAATTCCTGTGGAACAAACGTTTGATGAAGAATATGATCCGCAACCATTCCCAGGAGGCCAACAAACAGAAGAAGGGCAGGACACGTTCGAGGCACCACGGCCGCCGTGGTTACGACAAGTGGAGGAAATAGGGACCTCGCATGAAGAGCGCACTGTAGTGCAAAATCAGGCTATGAGGGTCATAGAGGAGACTGTTTTACAATCAGATTACTTCAAGAACTTGTCATCGAGACGCCTGATTCTCTCATCGGAACTCCAGTACAGGCCATATTATATTATCCTGGCTGATTATAATGCAGAAATACAAAGAGTCACGGGTCAGATTCCTACTTTTGCGACCCAATTTCAACCCGAAGACCTTCCTCCAGAGGTGCGAAAAGGCAAGATTCGTCAACCGACATGGCGGCAGAAACTTTTAGAGACTTATCCAGAAATGCTACGCACATGGAACAACGCGCCACTGCACCTCCTGTACAACCCATGCTACGGTCTAGTTCCCCGCCGCAGGTCGTGGAAGGCATTTAATATCAAGGTACAGAACAATGCGCAATGCAAGGAATGGCTGAACTACCCGTACATCGCGCCACCACAAGGACCACCATCGGTAGCATATATGATGGGAACCATTCGCCACTGGATGCCGCGCTTGAAACCCATGCCAGATGTAGCAGCGCAAATGATGCTTAAAATCTTAGATATGATGCAAGTAGTGCTGAAGACCTTTAGAAATGCAGCCGCGCCACAGGTACGTCTTCCGGGGTTTAGCAATGGAAATTACGACTTGGTGTATGACATGAGCACCACCCCCAGTATCCGTGTGGCTTACGCTTGGCATGCACGCATCAAGTACCTCCCCGCCTGCTACAAACAGACCTTCGAAGAAATGTTCAGATCAGGTTTCTGGGAGTACCACTCGGAGATTTTCGCACCAAAGCCAACACATCTGCTTCAACTGTTTGCTTGTGAACAAGCAATGTATTCAGAGTACTACACCACCCCGCAACCAGAAACCCCAGGTGCAATAAATTGGGAGGCATTGGAAGCCGATCTAGCAAGAGGCTTAAGGATAGGAGAACATGAACTGGCCACCAATGTCATCCAATATTACATCGACCACCCGCGCGAACAAAGGTCAGTCAGGGGCGACAGACGCTAGGAAGGGGGGAGTGTTGGCATACAAAGCAACAAAGGAGTCATGCACAATACGGCAACAAGGCCAGATCATTTTTTTCCATAGATTATGTACAACCCAAGTGATTTTAATCACTACACAAACATTGTAAATCCCGTTTTTGGTAGATTAGACTCCATTTTGTGCAAGCCGAGGAGTCCTCGAGCTTGAGGAGTATTAGAAGTACCATCGTACCAAATTTCATAATTTTTAGACTTCGTTTGAGCCCTCAAATGAGCCCTGGAACCCAATTTTTAACTAGGCCGGACACTAGGTCTGGACAGGGCCAAAAGCTAGTCAAAAACTATAAAAAGAGCTAGAGAGCTCATTTTTGAGGTTAGATTGTAATTGAAACGAACTTGTAAGAGCTTTTGAAAGTAATCTAAAGAACTCCATTGATTCTCTCTCTTTGTCTTACCGTGTGTGCGCGTGTGTGTGTATGTGTGTGCATGCTAGTGTGCTTCTCACTCACGTACTTGTGCCGCCACTTGCTCGAGGTCTTCATACCATCCTCACGTCTTCCCGGATTGACATTAAAGGAGGTGCTACTCATCATTGAGCTACAGAGGTGGAGGCACATTTGCTTTTGGCTACAAGAGGGAGGACGTTCGATGCAAAAGGGGGATGCCCTTGAATGACACGTACTCGAGGCCTTGAATTCACACGGGGGGACTTGGTGTTTTTTTCGGATGATTACTAGTGGGAGGGAGGGGAGCACATACTTCGTCTGCGCCTTATGGTAGTGCATGCGACTCTTGACATCCTCGCCCGCCATATCCACATAGCTCGTTAGGTCCATATGGAGAGGCATGCAATACAGATCCTTACGGGATGCTTAATGCCTTGGATCTTTATTATTCACACAATTCCTTGGAGTCTGCAGGTGATTCCATTTCTTCTGGGGCGCACATGAAGATCAAGAAGAGGCACATTTTTAACGAAATGGATGAATAGGAGGTAGCATGCAGAAATGGAGGTGATAGAGAAAGAGGAGTATGCCAGTACAGTTTTGTCAGTGAGTACCTATCATGGCGTGCAATGTTTTTATTGGTATTCTTAGCTGGAGCGATGAACCCATTAGTAAACAAGGGAGTCCTCTGCGTGTGACGTATCTCTGTGTGTGGTGCTGTTTCAAAAAGAAGATTGGTCTTTCTGGAGCTCTTCACAAAGCATCAGGGAGGGAGAGAGAGGCCATGGCTTGTGCCCATGCCAACCTATATTAAAGGAATCTGAGCAACCAGCTATGGAAGATGGGATTTAGAAGCGCGAATAATCTACTGTTCGCTGAAGCTTCAAGTGATGTCCCTTCAATCAGATTGTTCATAGAAAATATTACTCATGTCCTTTCAAAGGGAAAAGATGGGCATCATCAAGGAAGATCAGTAGAATTTCAGCATTAAGAGACTTGTCTCCTCACGATGCTGTTTACATGCATTTTATTAGTGAGGATGCTCAATGAAAGGGTTCAGGTGTATATTTTGGCAGGCCAACATCAAAAGGCGAGCTGATCGCTTTATGTGAAAGTGCTGCACATGCGAGTCTCTGGAAAAAGATCATCGATGCAAATATCTATGGATGCCACTTGCAAAGGGAGCCATGCAAGGAGAAATATGCATTGATGAAGTGCAAGAATGAGCTAGAAATTATGTCATATGATATACATGGAGGTTTGATGAACATCCAAATCGGATCATCTTGTGGCAGATGGGGGTAAAACACCACGAAACTGGAGACTTAATAGTTGCCTATGCTGGAGTCCTCACATGCAGTGAGCTGTTTACTTTGGGAAATCTATGAATAGCTTTGGGTTTTATTCATATGCAAAAGTGACACAAGAAGGATTGCGCTCATATAGGGCTAGTTTCCCTAATGCAAAGGTTGCATGAATGGTTGTTCAAGGTCAAGAAAATCATGAGGGCTTTTGAAGGACCACCACCATATACAACACTATCTCAAGCACTTGCCAGGAAGCTTGAGGGACCAAGATTGTGATTTGAATTCAAGACAAAGAAGCTCAGTATGTAGAAGTAGAGGCTATATTGCGTCCATGAATCAAAGATCGGCCTATAGATGGAAGACCAGATGTGACGTTGGGGACACGCCTAATAAAGCTGGGGAAGTCTGTCGAAGCTCAGGCTTCTTACGAGGAGAGATGTCAGGCCACTCGAAGTGAAAATCCATATGTTTGGCAGACATGGGTTATTCTTGAATAGAAACAAGGACATGTTGCTCGAGCATAGAGACCGTGTGATGCTTCAACTACTGCTGATATAGAGCATGCTTCTGCTTGGCATGGATGGGCTGTTTTGGAGCTACAGCAAGGAAGCATCCTCAATTCACTGTAGATATCTAACCTACTGATGTAGTTCTGGATTGGAGACAGAACCAACACATGCGGTTAACAGATAAGGAAATTATTTTGATTTTTGGGTAGACTGCTTTGATTGTCACGTTGTTACTTGACTGATATATTTAGACACAACTCTTTTTCTCAAACGTTGATGTTATCACAAGTTTTCAAATAGTCTTGACAAGCTGGTTGTTTGCTTTTGCAAGAGAACTTTTGACGGCTGCTAATAAACGCAAAATACTTTTATTCTACACATGATCCAAATCATGTGAGGAATTTAGTCGTGCTTTTTGTTATGTCTTAGTACGGTATAAATGATCAAATGTTTGATTTTTCTTGAGTGACGGAAAAGGAACTATTCGTGCTATGAAAATGACATCTTGAATGATGCCTTTCGAATGATTTTGAAGTGAAAATTAATCTGAGATGCTATGTGCTTTTTGATGCTACGGGTTTTACCCCCAATTTGTTCTATCGCAGCACTTTTCAAAAAATTGCAGGAGATGACTTGATCACTAACAAGCACTGAAGGATTGTTGTCCACGTAGTATTGAACACTTCCATTGACACAGTTGACTGTGGGTAGGGTGCTGCATGTTTTTGTTCCATTTTCTTATCTCTGCTTGGGCATTTTTTAGGGACAACTCTCGATTGTCTTCACAGCTTAAAATCATAGCGCCATGCTCATTTGGTGTGAACGATTTCTTTCTGGAGCCAAGGGGATGGAGTTCATTCCATGAATAAATTTAAAGACCTCTATACATGGAATTGGAAATTATGATGAAGTGGTGAGGAGAGAATCAAAGGGAAGGATTCCACGTTGTTGTCCTTTCTTGCCACAATGTTGTCATGTCGGTTCTGACACTTGCTAGACCTTAATATGACATGTTTGGGCTGAGGTCATTTTTAGTATGACATGTAATAGAATCTGTCACTTCTATTTTTCACTCTTATATGCTCGCTTGTATAGGCACGATTTGAACCACAAGTCTACAAAAGTACTAAGCAGATCATCTTCGGGTTTCCCATACATGTTATGAGAGAGAACTTCTGTAGACCACACATAAAAACCATTTATTTTCGTGTACCTGCCAGCTAGGGTGGTCTTTCGGGCGACTCAAAGTGCAGATTGGATTTTGATCTATGCCATTCTGAATATGCTTCACTAAGCCAGAAATGGAAGGCTTATTTTCATGTGGGTGCATCCCTCTTATGGCATCAAGTGCTTGAGGACATCCTCTTCATCGGTTATTGTCACAAATGAAAACAGGAGCAGAGCTACTATCCTAGGGAATCATTGGAAGTTACTTCAGATCTACTGGTGGTAAAAGTTTTTTATCACATTCATCTTGACAACCAACATTTACTTTCTGGTGTGACTGGGATTTTATGCTTGCTTACATGAATGATAGAGTTTGTGTTTTGATTCTTGGAAAAAAAAACATGTGTACGAAAGGTGTGTGGTTGTATAGTTTAGAAAGTGCATGGTGCAAGTGTTTATGAGTGTGCATGCCTATGCGTGTGAGAGGGTGTATGAGTGTTGGTGTGTGCATGTGTGTAAGAGGAGAATGGAAAGGAACAAAGGGAAAGGGGGAGTAAGAGTGCATGAGAGTGTGTGAAAGCATAGTGTGAGAGTGAGAGAAGAGAGTTTGCTAAAAGGTAACCACTAGAGTTGAAGGCCCCTTGGTGCATGTATTTGCCCGTATCTTCCCGCGGTACATCAGAGTGTAATTGTGGATTTAGGGCAATCAAAACTAACCTAGCATCAGAAAGTTTAGCCAAATACCATTGTGTGTGTGCACTTTTCCTTGGACTAAGAGGTCTTTCATTTTGGTGCGTTTGCCGAGAATTGGCTTAGCACATCTCATAGAGAGTGCTACAAGTTCGCTTGGTACCCCAATCGTGTGGCATAGCCAAGTCGATCCCAAATCTGCTTTGATCTTCATTAAACAAATGGCTCAACAAAGGCAAGCCTATGGTTTTGAGAAGACCAACATGAGGCAAATGAATTCTGGACAAAATAGGAGATGGATAAATTCTGGTCCGACCATGAGACATCATGTGAACTGAGGGTGGCGATTTGGCCCGATATCAAACTATGTGAGATGCTGGAGTTGCGACCAGGTGGGGCATATAGCCAAATATTGCCCTCGCATATGCACCTCGTTGGATTTTGTCCCCACATGTGAGGACTGCGGGAAAAAGCGCTTATGTGAGCACATATGTAGCTCAAAAGAAGTGAATGTCAGAAAGGTTGCAACAAATGGACCTGAGAGGTGTGTATCTTCTCTATATGTGGAGGTTGACAAGAGCGGAGTTACTTCATCGACAGAGACCGCAAGAGCAAGTGAGAGCAAGGACACTGGATCTCCAGACCGAGTCTTGGTAGAACTTGTGAAGAGCTTGGAATGTCAAGTCAATTGGCTGCATGTGGAGCGGGATGGCGATAAGGTCAAGATGGAGAGAATAGAAGAAAATCAAGTGAAAATGGCAGAAGTCTTAGGAAATTGGGAAAAGGAGATGCGATCGGTGGAAAGTGAGAATGAAGAGTTAAAGGGGGAAAACAAGAACTTAAAAAGACAAATCCAAACACTTCAGCATGAAAGTGGGGTTAGAAGGGAAAAGCAAATGAGAAAAGAAGTCTTAGACATTAGAACTGGTCGGGTAACAATAGACTGCTACCATGTCATGATCAAAGAAGAGCCCTCAAGAGATAGGGATGACCTGATGAGGAGAGTCAAACGAATGGAGCATGAAATTGAGAAGGTACAAAGCATAATCCATCGATACAGTGATCAAGCAGGTAAGGCATGTGAGGAGTTCCACCTCGAGTTAGAAAGAATGAAAAGTGCCCAAGCAGAGAGCGATGAGAAAGTGAGACAGGTAGAAAAAGAGAATGCAAAGCTGAGTAGCAAGCTCGGTAGGTGGATGAATCGAAAAAACGACGAAACCGGAGAATGGATAGAGGACCCAAAAGTAGGAAGAATAGAAGGAGAGTTGAAAGCCATGTTGGATAGGTTGGATGCGTTCGGAACGGAGTTAGAAAGGACAAAGAATGAATTGTTGAAAAAGGTAGATGATCTAGATGAAGAAAATATGAGTAGGATTTGGGAGGAAAGATCGATTAGAGAGGAAGTTGAGAAGTTGACTCTTCGACTTGAGAAGAGGGAGGATATTCCCCTCGGATCTGAAAAAGGGACGAGAGAATTAGATGAAGAGATGGAGAAAATATGGAATCGGTTCCGAGGCATTGAATCTGACCTGTTCCAATATCATAGTGATATTGAGTACAACAAGCAAGGATTAAGGGACTTAGCAACGAAGCTTGAGTCATTGAGGGGCACAACGGGTAATGGTAGTTTCTCAAGTCATTTATCAGGTCATGTGGAATCTCTGCGAGGCAGAGGTTGGAGATGAAAAAAATAGACGAGGAGATGGATGTCGGTGAGGAAGGCTTGAGTCTGACTAGGGTTTGCTTTGCGGATTGCGATTCAGAAATGTGAGGACGGGTGGACCAAGTCTGTTGTACGCTTAGGACTGAAGTGACACTTTCAGAGGTTTCAGGTCGACAAGATAGTTAGTGTGTGCAGGTTTTGAGAGGAAAAGTTGACCATGACATTAGTGGCCGGATTTTGGCTTGAGTAGCAGCAGAGAGGAGATGTGTCTCATCGGGATGTCCACAGGGAGTTTATGTGTGTGTGTGTCGTGATCGGGATGGTTGGGAAAAAATTCCTTTCTTTTGTCTCCTAATTCTCGAGATGCGGGAATTAAAAAAAAATGAATAAAAATATATGTTTATGTATGTGTGCATGTGGCTACATGCCTATGTGGGCCGATAGGTGGGTGGACCCACTTTGGCTGGGAGGTCAAAGCCACGAACCGACGTCGGTTTCGCATAGGGCTAGCTGTCTGTGTGTCGCGCGCTACGTTGGGTTGGTAGATGGGTGGAAAAAAACCTCGATCGGGTGGTCGAGTCCACGAGTTGCATCCAGCTTCAGCGTAGGCTGGCAAGTGTGAGTAAATATGTGAAAAAATGATGAAGAAAAAAACAAAAAAATGTGAAAAAAAAAGAATGAGAAAAAAAATTCCTCGCTTGAGGGGGGACAAAAGAGAGGTGAGAGAGCTTGATGCTCGGATGGGAATATATGTATATGTGTTGTGGGGATCTGGGAATGTGTGGACTCCCGATGAGGTATGTCGAATCGAAGCTTAAGCTCGGCTAGGGTTTTGGCTGTGACGTGTCTGTGGAAGACTTGGACTCGAGGGATCCAAGCATGCTAGGTACCTTGTTTGTCTGTAAACCTTCGGGAAGTGTTCAGTTTGGCTCTTAGGTGGTATGACAACTTGAGAAGTCCTGAATCGCGTTGATGATGAGTGGTCCTATTGAGGTGAGCTCATGTTAGGCTTGAGTGGTCCTTGTTGTGTATCCATCAAGTAGAGTGGTGTGGCAGTGAGCTAGCATGGAATTTAGTTGAAAAATGGAAAAAAAAAAAAAAACAACAACAACAAAGAGTCGATGAAAAGGAAAGTGGGTAGTGAAAACCCTAAGTCGAAGGGGCATGGAAAATGGACAAGAGGATTTGAGTGGAACTCGAAAAGAAATTAGGAAAGCAAACGTATAAGCCAAAAGAGTAGCAGAAACGAAGAGTGGATGTGGGTCTTGCATGAATGTATGTTGTGTGTATGAAAAAGTAGTAGGAAAGCGATAGTGAGGTCAAGAAGAATACCAGGAAGAAAAATTTGATGCGGTTTTTACTTGTTTTAACATTGCATGTGAATGGAGAGGAATGACGAGAGAGGGAATGTGGACATGTCTTCTACTTGCATGTATGTTGTCGGTGACGAGAATGCATGTGTGATGCGGGATCATGATGTGTGTGTTGAGTATATATGTGTGATTGGATGAAGGATATGATTGTCTTTTCATTTTGGTTGTACATATTGTGATTTGATGAAGAAAGGTTCTAATGTTTTAATGAAGTTTGCAGACAGGTGGACATGTCGATGAAGATGCGAGAGGATGGACAAAGATGGTAAGTGGAATGATTGGATTTTGGTACTGACCGATGATTGTATGAGGGCGATTGCAGGTGCTACATCGAGGAAGAAGAGAATAGGCATACAAGGTAAAGAATTGTATTTGATTGAGTGATGATCACATGTTGGAACTTGAGTGCAGGTAGCATATCGCTCGTCGAGGACGACTTCGCAATTAAGAAGAGGGGAGTATGTTAGCTCAAGAAATGATTGGTTTTTATGCACTAATGTGTTGCTATTTGGTAGAAGAAGATGTTTGATTACAGGTACTTGAAGAGTGATCAAATGTTTGAAGGGAGGTATTTGCAACTACATGACGACATCTTGCTCAGAGGGGAATGCCCTTGGTGTTTGGAGTTCCGATTATGGAAAATATAAGCATGTCCAAGATGTAATTACTTGTTTGAGCAGATGCAATTCGAAGGAATCTATCCAGATTTAAACACTTATGTCCATATCATGAAATGCTAACAATATACACAGATTTACCACAAGTTTTTGGACACATTTAGGCGTTCAGAGTTCACATTTGGTGATGACTTTGTTGCTTCGGATATTTTATGGAAAAGTACCCAAGTGTTATCCCAGAGGCTGTTTCATTTGTCTATGCACTGAAATCTTGTGGCGTGCTAATGGCTATCGATAAAGTTGGCTGCAGTTTGGTTGACATGGTTGTCATGAGACATGTATGTTAAATGTGGTGCTCTTTCCAAGGCGAAATGTGTTTTTGATAGCCTTTGCATCGAGATGTTGTTAGTTGGAATGCCTTAATAGTAGGCTATATGCATGATGGACAAGGTGAACGGGCATTGGACTGCTTCAAACGAATGAAGCATGATGGTATCACTCCTAATGCAACAACATATGCATGCATGTTAAGAGCATGTGCTTCTATTAGTGCATGTGATGAAGGGCAGAAGATCCGTGATGAGATTGAAAGACAAGGATTGTTGGAAGTTGACATTATGGTTGGCAATGCACTTGTGGATATGTATGCCAAATGTGGTGACTTTTCAAAGGCACAAGATGTACTACAAAACCTTCCTTTTCACGATATGGTCGCATGGAATGCGTTGATTGCAGGATGTGCTGAGTATGGAAAGGGATATGTTGAACATGGGTACTATGAAGAGGCCCTAAAATATTTAGATGATATGCAATTGTAAGGTGTTTTGGCAAGGAAGCTTCGTTTTATTTGTCAAAAAAATGGGCTGCTTCCGTTTTTGTGTGCAGAAGGAAGTTTCTTTTGTTTGTTTGCTACAAGGATTGTGTGGTGGATTCTCTTCAGACGCAATGGGGGCCTCTATCTCAGGGCCAAAAAAAGGGGAAACTCTCTCTATTTTTTTTGTGTGCAGGAACGAGGCGAGGGGCAAAACAAGCTTCGTATTCTTCGTTTTTGTTCCTCGGCCACTGTTGTCCTCTTGGGGAGAGGGGTGTCGGCTCTGTCCATGTTTTTTTCACTGATTTTCTGGGTTGAGGGGGTCACTCTCGATTTTTTGAGAAAAGGGATGGTGGTCTAAGAGGGGGCTTCTGCCTAACCCTTTGAGGATGGAGGGAGGAGGAGGCACATTTGCTTTTGGCTACAAGAGGGAGGACGTTCGATGCAAAAGGGGGATGCCCTTGAATGACACATACTCGGGGCCTTGAATTCACACGGGGGGACTTGGTGTTTTTTTCGGATGATTACTAGTGGGAGGGAGGGGAGCACATACTTCATCTGCACCTTATGGTAGTGCATGCGACTCTTGACATCCTCGCCCGCCATATCCACATAGCTCGTTAGGTCCATATGGAGAGGCATGCAATACAGATCCTTACGGGACGCTTAATGCCTTGGATCTTTATTATTCACACAATTCCTTGGAGTCTGCAGGTGATTCCATTTCTTCTCGGGCGCACATGAAGATCAAGAAGAGGCACATTTTTCACGAAATGGATGAATAGGAGGTAGCATGCAGAAATGGAGGTGATAGAGAAAGAGGAGTATGCCAGTACGGTTTTGTCAGCGAGTACCTATCATGGTGTGCAACGTTTTTATTGGTATTCTTAGCTGGAGCGATGAACCCATTAGTAAAGAAGGGAATCCTCTGCGTGTGACGTATCTCTGTGTGTGGTGCTATTTCAAAAAGAAGATTGGTCTTTCTGGAGCTCTTCACAAAGCATCAGGGACGGAGAGAGAGGCCATGGCTTGTGCCCATGCCAACCTATATTAAAGGAATCTGAGCAACCAGCTATGGAAGATGGGATTTAGAAGCGCGAATAATCTACGGTTCGCTGAAGCTTCAAGTGATGTCCCTTCGATCACATTGTTCATAAAAAATATTACTCATGTCCTTTCAAAGGGAAAAGATGGGCATCATCAAGGAAGATGAGTAGAATTTCAACATTAAGAGACTTGTCTCCTGGCATGATGCTGTTTACATGCATTTTATTAGTGAGGATGCTCAATGAAAGAGTTCAAGTGTATATTTTGGCAGGCCAACATCAAAAGGCGAGCTGATCGCTTTATGTGAAGGTGTTGCACATGCGAGTCTCTAGAAAAAGCTCGTCGATGCAAATATCTATGGATGCCACTTGCAAAGGGAGCCATGCAAGGAGAAATATGCATTGATGAAGTGCAAGAATGAGCTAGAAATTATGTCATATGATATACATGGAGGTTTGATGAACATCCAAATCGGATCATCTTGTGGCAGATGGGGGTAAAACACCACGAAACTGGAGACTTAATAGTTGCCTATGCTGGAGTCCTCACATGCAGTGAGCTGTTTACTTTGGGAAATCTATGAATAGCTTTGGGTTTTATTCATATGCAAAAGTGACACAAGAAGGATTGCGCTCATATAGGGCTAGTTTCCCTAATGCAAAGGTTGCATGAATGGTTGTTCAAGGTCAAGAAAATCATGAGGGCTTGTGAAGGACCACCACCATATACAACACTATCTCAAGCACTTGCCATGAAGCTTGAGGGACCAAGATTGTGATTTGAATTCAAGACAAAGAAGCTCAGTATGTAGAAGTAGAGGCTATATTGCGTCATGAATCAAAGATTGGCCTACAGATGGAAGACCAGATGTGACGTTGGGGACACGCCTAATAAAGCTGGGGAAGTATGTCGAAGCTCAGGCTGCTTACGAGGAGAGATGTCAGGCCACTTGAAGTGAAAATCCATATGTTTGGCAGACATGGGTTATTCTTGAACAGAAACAAGGACATGTTGCTCGAGCATAGAGAGATTTTGATCAAGTACCAAGCCAGAAGTGAAGAACACATTGTGCTCTGGGTTCCCAAGCTTCATATCCATTTATATCATTTACAATATGTTCAATACAGATTGATTTTCTAGCTATACTTTGAAGTTGTTGTCATCTGCTACTACAGATTTATATTCACATTTTCAATCAACTTTAGTGAGTGAGTTCTCTATTTATACTTGATCTTTTATTGAGCTGCAAATTGGTATAGGTATTCGATAAGTATATTTTCATCACACTCATTTTCATCATCATTTGTTTATTACTCTATGAGCTACAATCATTTGAATTTGACTTGGAATACTAGCAATTAACCCCTAAAATGTTGGGATGATGTATATTGCTTAATTTATTTCTCTCAATATGGTTCATCAAAATCAAATTTGTTGCTTCAGATTCATTATCTATCTAATTAAAAGTGTATAGAAGATCTCTGTTCATTTTTTAGTAGGCTGTGAGCTCTTGGTTAATTTATAGAGTACAATCGATCCCAACATAGCAAGTTTTACTTCATCTATTTAGCATCAACTAGTCTTTCTTGATGAATCAATTTGAGATTGATACTCCAAAGCACTAGGATGGTTTATATGCATCCTTAGCAAGCAAAAGGTGTCTATGTATCACCTCTGAAGTTATCTCGATAGGTGTAGAGCAGGTTGTTGTAGCACTAGGAACATCTTTGGAGTGTATTAGCCATCTCTCTTCACAGTGGTATCAGAGCAAAGATAAATCAATATGGGAGATGGAATTCCTTCCACCAATGAAAAATTGGATAGAAATAACTACTCAGCCTAGTCCCTAAGAATGCAGGCTACCTTCAACGGAGAAATCTATTTGGATACACATCTAGAGAGGAAGTCTTGCCAACAATGAGAAACAAAGGACAACCATCACATGAAGAGAAAGAAAGGCTTATAACATGGTGCTCAAAGGATGCACTAGCCAGGTTCTACATCTTTAACTCAATCTCTAATTTTCACTTACCTCATGTGAAAGGATGAAAGACCTCAAGAGAAACTTGGAAAGCACTTTCTTCTTTCTTCTCTTCAAATACTAGAGCAAGGAAGAACCAATTATGGATGGAGTTTACTACCTTGAAGAAAAGGCCAAGCAAAGTGTAACTGATTATGACACCAAAATGAAGGAGAATTGTGATCTATTAGGAAGCATTGGAGAGGTAATGGAAGAGGAGCAAATCATAAGGCAAATCATCAATGGAATCAAGGCGGATGACAAGTGGGAATCCTCCATAATTGCCATGGACCTATGCATGGGCATGCATGTGCATGACCTCAACACTCTTATGGGTCAACTCTTTACACATGAAGCAAAGATAAGCAAGAATGGTGAATCCTCAAGAGGTAGTCAGTTTCCAACCTTATACTCTAATAAATCTAAAGCTAAGGATAAGCCAAACTTTAAGAAGAATAAAGATGAAGGTAGATCTTTCCAAGCCAACTTCACAAGTAGAGGAAAAGCTAGAGGAAGAGGCAAAGGGGGAACGCAAGGCAAGGAAGTTTTTTCACTAATCTACAGATACCAAGTGGAAAACAATGTGTTGAAATAGGTGATGATACTCAACACATGATTGAACATATTGGAGATGTAAGGCTTGGAGATGCAAGTAGAGAAAAGGTACTATCTAATGTTCTTCATGTTCCTACAATTTCCAAGAACTTGATTTCAATAGGACAAATGGTAGAGAAGGGTTATCATGTCATATTCAATGAGAATGGGTGCTTCATAAAGAATGCAAAGGAAGGTTTCAAGGTCATTGCTCGAGGTAGAAGAGAAGGATGGATGTTCACTTTGGATGTCCGGCATCCACATGGAAAGCTCATGTACATTCAATGTGGGAACAAGAAGATTTCAGAGCTGGACTTATGGCACAAAAGAATAGGACACATCAAGATTCCAAATCTGAAGGACATGAGCAAACATGAAGTGGTTAGAGGTCTTCTAAGATTTAATAGCATTGGACTACATGAGTTATGTGAAGCTTGTCAACGAGGAAATCAAATGATTCAGCCATTCAAGAGGAGCAATTACATGGCCCCAAATGTCTTGAACTTGATACATACAGATGTATCGGGACCAACCCAAGAGGCATGAATGGCTGATAATAATTTTTTTTTCACCTTCATTGATGATCACACAAGAAAGTTATGGCTGTTTTGTATAAAGCAGAAATGAGAGGTGTTTTCTATATTCAAAAGATTCAAAGTTGAAGTTGAAAAAGAAAAAAAGAAGTTCTATCAAAACCTTAAGGTCCAATGTCGGAGGAGAATACTTCTCCAAAGAATTTTCAGATTTTCTACAAGAGAATGGGATCGGCAATTTACTTGTAGGTATACACCTTAACAAAATGGAGTAGCTGAGAGGAAAACTAGGCAAATTGCTAAAACTTCAAGATGCATGCTCAATGAGATGAAGGTACCATTGTATTATTGGGTTGAAGCTACCACAACCGACATTTACTTGAGGAATAGGTGCACAACAATGGGAATACATCAAGTGACAGCAAAGGAGGTATATTTCGATAAGAAACGTGATCTTACACATCTCAAAGTGTTTGGATGTGTTTGCTTTATTCACATTCCACAAGAAGTTGGAACAAAGATGGAACTAAGGTAAAAAAAATGCATCTTCATTGGCTACTCGACAGAGCAAAAATGATACAAGTGTTACAACCCTAGAAAAAAGGAAGTAAGAGTCTCACGAGATATGGTCTTTGATGAACTAAGAAAATGGTATGAAGATAAAGGAAAGGAAAAGATTCTTGAAGAAGATTGTGATGATTATGCAAGAACAAATCAAAGAGAAGTTCAACAATCAGGCACAAAAGTTTCAGGTCTAGATGCATCTACATCAAATGAAGAATGTTCAACATAGAGGGGGATTCATTCTTCGTCTCCAAATTCAGCTCATAGTAGAGCCGAAGAAGCAAGTTCTACTCCAAACACTGAGATAGATGCAAGTGAAGAAGAATATGAAGAGGTAATCACTTCGAAGGTAAAGCTGAATAGGTTAAAGAAGCAACTCTCTAAAGGCAATGAAAGAAGATCTTCAAGGACAAGGTATCCAGCTAGATATGATAGATATAAAGCTAGATTAGTTGCCAAAGGATTTAGACAAACACAAGGCATAGATTATGATGAAGTTTTCAACCTTGTTGCAAAGATGGGAACAATCAAAACATTTATAGCAATTGGTGATTCAAGGAGATGGCCATTATATCAACTCGACATAAAAATGCTTTTCTCAATGGAGAACTACAAGAAGAGGTATACATGAGTTAACTAATTGGATTTGAAGATGAAAACCATCAAAACTTTGTTTGCAAGTTGAAAAAAGCACTTTATGGCTTGAAGCAAGCACCAAGAGCATGGAATCAGAGCTTGGTAGACTATATAACTAAGTGTGGATACAACCCAAGTAGTGCAAATCCTTCATTGTACATGAAGAAGGAAGAAAATAGAGAGGTATCTATTTACATATACATCGATGACCTCATCATAATAGGTAATGATGTTACCGGGATTAAATACATCAAAAGGAAGCTTGGTAAGGAGTTTACATTTTCAAATCTGGGAGAGCTGAAATATTTTAGGAATTGAAGTTGTTTATGGAAAACGTGGCATCTACTTGATGCAAAGGAAGTACTTGTTGGATGTTCTTTTGAGATTTGGAATGAGTGAATGCAAACCACTCACTCATCCCATGGACACAAATACAAAACGTTTCTCAAATGGTGGAGAACTATTGGAAGATGTAACAACATACAGAAGCATTGTAGGATCATTAATCTATGCAAACATTACAAAACCTTATTTATCTTATGTTGTTGGTGTACTTTCTTACTTTATGCATGCCTTGACAAGTGAACATTTAAATTCAGCCAAGAGAGTGTTGAGATACATAAAGCATACAATTAATCATGCTTTATTTTACAAGTTCAGGTCAAAGGCTTTAGCAATGCTACTTGGGTAGGTCCAAAGGAAGATAGGAGATCAATCTCAAGTTATGTGTTCATGATAGAAAGCAAACCTATCACATGGAGCTTAAAGAAACAACCTACTGTTGCACTTTCTTGCATGGAGGCTGAAGATAGAGGATTAGCATATGCCACATGTGAACCAATGTGGACTAAAAAGCTTTTGGCTAATCTTGAAGTGCAAGTTGGAACCATCCCTTATATACGATGATAACATGTCAAGTATTTACTTGGGAAGCACTCCTATGTTTCATGCAAGGAGCAAGCACATAGAGGTCCACTACCATTATGTCAGGGAGAAGGTACTAAGAAAAGATGTGGAGATAAAGTTCATCAGAACCAAAGAGAAGGTTGCAGATATGTTTACAAAGTTCTTGGATGCTTCTTAACTCAAAGGTTTCAAAGATGTGATAAATTTGCAAGACATGGTTGAATATAAATCCCAAATGAGTTTGAGGGGGAGTTTTGAAGATAAATGTACAAGCTCATTTTCACATGAGCTATGCTTGGATAAATTTTCCAAATATAAAGATAAAGGAAAAGAAGATAAAAGAAAAAAAGAAAAAATAGTCTAGTCAAAATTCATGATGAGTAAAAGATACAATATCTGCCTTGTAGTAAGTGGCATGTAGTGGGCAATCAAATGAAAGTGGTAAGTTGAGAAGGAGGCACAAACTTCTTCACATGCTGATTGGTTATAAACGTGGAGTGGGAGCACATTCTAAATAAGGAGAGAAAGGGGCAAGAGCTCCCAATAGTCGGATCTTGTCATTTTGTCATTTTGTTTTCCCATAGACTCCTTCTAGCCGCGTGCAATTTTGTACACAGCTCTATTGTGAAGATTATATCTGAGTCTTTATATAACCATTTCCTGTGTTTAAAAAATCATTGGAAAAATTATCTTGTGCTCTTTCTCTATCTCAAATATCTCCTTGAAGGCTTATATATTCTGTGAGATATCAGTCAAAGAGTGAAGTCTAGTTTATTAGCATACCTATGTAGATAGGTAGTCTATTTTTTCCAGTTAAATTTCCTTACCAAAACATATCCAAATTTTTTTCTTTGTAGCTTTTTGGAAAGCTCTTTGCATGTAGTTTGTGTGTCCTAAATATGACATTCAAAGGATATATATTCTGTGAGACACCTATCAGAGAGTGAAGTCAAGGTTCTCAGTATACTTGCATGTGCAAGTGGTCTATTTTGGTTAGTTGAGTTTCTTGACCAAAACAAATCCCAATTACTTGATTTTTAGCATTTTAAAAAGATATTTGTATGCAATTTCTCTGGCTCAAATATCTTCCTCAAAAGATATACATTCAGGGAGTGATTAGTCCAAGAGTGAAGTTCAATTCTTCAGCATACTTAAGTGGATAGGTACTTCATCTTCTTTAATTGTGCTTCCTAATAAAACCTTGTCCAAATTAAGTCATTTATAGCTTGTTAGAAAGCCCTATTTCTCTAATTTGATTGACTAAAGGCGTAGCTCCATTGGAGTCTTGTATTGAGAGTAGCAAGCTGTCTAAGGTGCAGCTATTTGTCCAAGTGTTGGAGATACAAGGGTTCACTACACGTTTTCATTGCACATAGGAGAACTCATTCTCTGCAATACATACAAACATGCATACATACATATACATGCATACATACATATACATGTATACATTCACACATGCATACATACACACACATATACACATGCATACATGTATACACACATGCATACACATACATATGCATACATGCATACACACAAATACATACACACACACACACACACACACACATATATATATATATATATATATATATATATATATATATATATATATATATATATATATATATATATAATCCATTTTGTTTTATATGTACACATATTATGGATAGTAGTAGAGAGTGAAAGATGAAACTTTCTCTCATAAAGAATCTTATGAGAGGAAAGGTTCTGCCTGAATTCTTATGGGCTATCATGCATCAATATGCAAACATTCATGATGAGGAATTAGATTACATGATCCAAATGCATACCCAGTGGTGAGATGATGGCTCCTCTATGACTCCATTTTCAAGAAGAGAGCTATGTACATAGGTATGTTTTCTTATTATAATTTAGTATTTTAATGATATTATAATACAAATGTTTTTATTTATTTTTATTTGTCTATTTTCAAGAATTCTATACCATCTTTCAGCTCATTAGAGCACAATAGAGGTTCCTATGAAGACATGCATATCTAGTCTAGCGATAGAGTGTGACATATCACCTTATGGAAGTATAATATACATGAGAGATGAATTAGAGTAAAAAAAAAGGAATGAGAGATTCATGATACTCCTACTTGCATTTTTGTTCACTTAAAATGGGTGTAACTATAAATTTGATTTATAAATTGAAATATATAATTTATGTTTTTCCTTATATGATCTTTTTTTGCACTGAAGGTGGTATCACAAGTGGTGATTAAAAGAGATTCGAATACTTATGTCACATCATGTGACAATGCATGGTACACATTGCTTTTATTTGTTTTATACACACACACACAGACACACACACATATATATATATAATATATAATATATATATATATATATATATATATATATATATATATATATATAGGTTGCATTTATTCAATTGAATAATGGAAAAATATCAAATATGTTCGTTTTATTCGTGGATTTCTGATGTGGAAAAATAATCATGCACAGACTTGTATTTTTATCAAAAGGATTTCGATCGAAAGGGTTTTCGATCAAAAATGTATTTCTAAGAAAAAAATATCATTCATATGTGTACTTAAAATGTATTTAAGTATCCATCATTTTATTTATGAGACTGTATTACTACTTTTATGAATTAGATTAGTGTTTAAGGTTTTAATATCAATTCTCATTCAATTTTACCTAATAGTTTATTCTTTAATTTGCATAGATGGGAGGTAAAATAAATGAGTGAAAAGTTTTGGAAGATTTTGTCTGCTCATACATGTATGAAATGAGAGAAGACTAAATCACTATAGCAATGGACATATTCAATTACAAGGATTTCATTCAACAACTATCTAGAAACAACATATATCAATATTAGAAGATAAATTTGGAAGTGTATCAAGAGGAGCACAAGTATTAGACGAACAAATGTCCAAAGATCTCACTCATATCTTTGGATAGATAATCAAACTAATAGAGTCATTGGCATTGGATACCACCACAATGCCTTGATTCATCAACAGAATCAAATTTGTCCATTTACATTATCAAACAATGAAGAGAGGAAAGCAAATGAGACTCGACACAACTGAACAGGGAGAGAGACCAATAGTAGATCCAAATGCAAAAGATATACATGTGAATATGGGAGGTCAAACATTGAATAATCTTTTTTTTCTCTCAGATTCATCTATTCACTACAAAGATGTAGCTCTCGTGGGGGGAGGACAATATGGAATGATCCATAAAGTAAGAATAACCCACACAAGTTTCATCAACAAAATCTTTGGCGCAAAGTTATTCAAATTACATGGGTGATATATAGACATGAGAGAACGAAGCCATGAATGAAGCCACAATTTTACCTGTTATGCATAGTCGAATTATCAGTCCACTTGGATTAGTTAGGTATCATAGCGAAACCTTGTGCCTCATTTCCAAATTGTGGAATGGTGGTATGAGGACATCATATCTATCAAGAAATGGATGCACGTGATAAGAAAAGGAATCGCCTTGAATCAAGGACATGATGCATAGTTTACTTTTTAATATAAAGGAAGTTCGGCAATAGCCTACTCTCCCGGACTTGAATTAAATTAAGAAACAAGGGTACAAAAGAAGGGTACTAGTGCCCACGGGACCCCCCAAATCCCACAAAGCAGGGGAGGCTTGGTTGATTCCTAGGTTGCATTACAAAGAAGGTTGATCACCCTCTCCCACATAGTTTACTTTTAGAAAGAAAGCTTAGCAGTGCATTTCATCGCTGCATATCCTTGCATATATATATACATCTAATGATAATGAATTTTTGGGCGACTATGCATATTTTGTTCATACTTTTGTCGACCCCGCATCACTCTCTCTATCTCTACTTGTAGCACTCGTGTCTTATCTCTCATGATACATCATTGTATGTCTGCATACAAATGTTCATGCAGAGAGCTGTAGTGCCATACATTTCCGTATGTGAGTAATGCTCTTAAATCATCTCATTGTTCATATGTCTAAGAAAGGATCATATTTCGATGTGAGTTGAATAGTCTACAGTTGTTCACAACTATGTTCCTATGAATTGAGAGGACAGCTCATCTTAATTCATGATGAGTATGTGATCGCGGCTAACAACACACTGTGACTTATGCACATGTGAATAAGTTGAAGGTAATATATTGACTTCGTGAACACATAATGTGCAGAGAGGCATGAGAAGATAAACGTTTTATTGCAAATACATTTTTGCCTTGTACTTATGAAGAATGTAAATATTCATAGTGTCCGTACATACTCCGCATCATGCTCATTTGATAATTATGATCATTACATGTCATGGTTCATTTCAGCTCGTTGATAGTAGATCAGCGCTATATTCATATTGTGCACTCGAGCCATATACACATCTACAGTCTGATGTAGGCCTTAGTTCAAGGACATAGAATGTCTCTATGATTGTACTTAATTGATGATATGCAGATTTGTAGGAGACAAATCAATGGATGATAATCAAGGTTTAATCGGTACCTTCAAAGTTGAGTGACTCGAGAGCGACGTTACATGTATACATACAACTGTCGAAGCTACATATACCACTGAAGAGTTCTATTTGATCGAAATGAAGCTACTCCCAAATTTTACACACACTCATGTGTATAAACTACAGTGAGTCGGTTATGTCTGCATATGCAACATCTAGTTCACATAAATCTCTACAATCATTTTATACTCAAAGGTTGGCGCCACATTGTCACTTCAACGTTATTCATATGCAAGTTGCATAAATCATTCATTGTTCCATTTATAAGCATGATACACTTTTTGGCTAAAACGTGCTTCATGAAGAAGGTGTTCACACAGATCTCGGCAGCGATCATATACACATTGAATGATTATGAGTGATTTATGACATTCTACATGTGTGCTTGTACTCTTTAGTACATCGTTATGATGTCCATCATTACCCTTATGATCCAATTTGAATGGAACCATGTTTCCCATATGTGCAACTCTTGGAGTAAATTCATAGTCTACATTTCATTCATGCTTCCGCATTAGAGTGTATTCGCACTCACTCACAGTGGTATCAGAGCCATCGAGACTCATCCCAAGGCTCTCATAGTCATTGCCAAATCCTCATGGTTAATATATCTTACTTGGTAATCATCAATAAAGAAGGTGGATCAACAAGCATTGGGAGGAGATATCCAAAGTCAATAAATGATCTTCAACTATATCAATGGCTTATTTTACTACACATGTTTGACATGAGTTTTACTCAAGGTGGACGAAACAATGTGACAAGCAGATGCAACATGGTGCTTTCTACTAAGGACATTATGAGCAAGCTGATATATTGCCCATACTCATGTTCCCTTCAAGAATGTCAAGTCTATTGGTATACTCATTGACTTGATTACGCACAACTTTTTGGAAGAATTGTAGGAGTTCTTCATTTGCATCTACACATGATTCTATTGGTCTTGCAAGATGATATGATTAAATAACATATCTAGTGTATCTTCAATGGTTCACCTTAGGCCTGAAACTATTCTTTGTATATCATATTTGTTGTGCATGAGGCACAAGAAGTTTACAGTTAAGAAGCTGTGTGAAATCTTAGTATCATTGCTATCCAGTTTATCTACCATCACTATTGTCACACAAAGGGAGTGTGAAGAAATTGATTTTGTCTTATTGAAAATATTGATATCTTCTCAAGACACTATGTGTTAAGGATCATCCTTTTATAAAGACAAGCATGCAAGAACAAAGGAACAAAGATCGAATTGATGTTATGTAATATGAACCTATGGTGAACTTGCAATTATTTTGGTTTTGGATAAACCATTCTAATTATCTGCTCAAAGCAACTTCAAAGGTCTTGAGGAAGTGTCTTGAAGAATCCGCATCAAAAAAGGCTAGCACCATCAAGCTATGAAGAAAGCTTAGATGAAGAAGGGAACCTCAAGATTCGGCATTGAAGATGATCTTCAAAAGGCTTAGAACTCAAGGCTCAAGGCAAGGCTCATCATCAAGTGTTTCTAAAGTGAAGATATCATAAAGGCGTACACAACTTACAAGGCGCAAGGATCAAAGAATCGGAATTCAAAAGCTACTGTTGGCAAAGGCCCTGAAGATCAAAGAATCAAAATTCAAAAGGTACTATTGGCAAAGCCTGTGAAGATCAAAGGATCGGAATTCAAAAGCTACTATTGGCAAAGCTCCTAAGGATCAAAAGCTATCATCTCCAAAAGACTCCATGTCAACACCAAGAAGGCATTCTTCAATGGAAACATTCATTGGATAATATGGTTTCTCTCTTGATAGTGTTCATTCTTCAAGATCCATGTGCACTTAAAACCGGTTAGGATCAATGCTCTTATAGTTATATCTTGAGAAATACCCATTCTTTAGCATCAATCTATTTCTAAGCCTGCTCTTATCACATCAAAAGGTTACCACTATTAGAGTGAATCTCTATTGTATACTCTTGTATAAAAAAGAAGATCACATAGATCTCCTCTCCATTGGTATGTACCCCTCAAGCTCCATTTTCTCTATATTGAGAAATGTACAGAAAGAAAGAAGCTTGGATTCATAGTCAAATACTATTCAAGCACATTGCAGCCAAGTGCTATCAAAGCACTCTTCCACCATTGAAGAAGATTGAAAGAAGAAGATTCAAGTGTGGAAAGTGCATTCAACGCACTCTTGAAGACTTTCTTACCATAGGAAGATAAAGAAAGTGCATTCAATGCACTTAAAGATGAAGAAGAAGACTTCCTCACAAAAGGAAGAAAAGGAAGGTGTATTTAACACATTCAAACAAAGGTAAAATGTTACTCTACTCCACTTGGAGGGATATAGGCACCTTAGATGTGCTATCATAAGTGAATTTGACTTGCATTCATATACAAAATTCAAGTTGTATGGACTCTCATTTATAAAGAGTCACTCAAATGCTGCATATCATCATACCATTATATCTTTTGTAAAAGCTAGAAAAAGCATTCAAATCCCCTCATCTCAACTGTTGTAAAACAAAATAGTTGAGCACATTACAAGTGGTGTGAGCACTTGTTTCTACACATAGAAGGTGAAATCAAATGTAGATAATCAAGAAGTTGGGATCTTGATTAACCTCATTTCCTTATGTAAAAGAAGTTTTCAAATAGGTGAAGAAATAGAATCACTCTAGAGCTAGAGCAATGCTCGCTCCAAGATGAGTGAGGGAAAACCACAACCTCTGAACTTTGCATTAGAAAAAGTTAAGTTGTTATAAATAAATGGCAAAAGCCATAGATAAACCACTTTGTAGCTTTATTATGATAAAAAGAGCTTGTGTATCAAGCTCTTGTACTTCTTTTGAAGAACTATGTGAAGATTACACATTTCAAGGAAGCCATACAAAAGGGGAGACTCTCTCGAAAGGAAGATTCATCATCAACCTGAAGCAAAGACTACACTCTTGAAGGAAGAACTAACTGCAAAGGGAATCAATTAGCGTTAAGCCAATTTTGAAGCAAATATCGACTATATGGAGCAAAGGACAACATCAATGGATGGCATCAACAAATAAAGAAAAGCAATGAAAACAAGGGAAGAACGAAAGCTATTACATGGAGATCGAAATATTCAAAGATCAAATGTCACTTCAAAGGAGCTATCTACATCAAAGCCAAAGAGGAACAACCATTCACCATAAGAAAGAAGATCTTATCAGCTAAGCTCGCGAACTTCTTCACTTGAAGTATTTTACATATATAAAAAAAAACTGAACAAAAGGAATTATCAAATCGAAGGGGAGTTACTCTTGGGATCAACCATATGAAGAAAAGACTACATTATTGAAGATCAACCACATCCAAGACTACCAAGATGAAGAAAAAGATCAACTTCATGAAGCAAGAGAGAAGTTCAACTACATCAAGAAAGGATAACACTCTTGAAGAAAAGATCAACCATACAAAATGAGGACTACATTTCTTAAGAAAATTTCAATCACATGAAGCAAGGAATACATCGATGGACAACATCAAATCAAAAGGGCATCAACAAAAAGGGAAGAAAAGAAGCTACTACTTGAATATGAACGACAATGGTAAATCAAAGGAATCAATCAACAATCAAAAGGAGCTCTTTATATCAAATGATCAAAGAAGAAAAAAAAAAGCTCAAGGTCAAGAAGGAAGTCATCATCAACATAAAAGTATTGAAGATAATCAATCCAATGGAAAGGCTATCACTTTGATAATCAATGACTACATCAATATCAAAGAGTCTACATATCCAAGAAGAACATCAGGCATGAAGACAAGTGGAGCAAAGAAGACAAAAAGGAAGTAGAAACAAATATAGAAGAGAAGATCCAAAGGTAAAAGAAAAATCAAATCAAAGGAGAGATAGCAGGAGGAAAAGAAAAGCAAAAAGAGAGAGGAGACAACATCAAATATGATTAATGGAATTTGAAGATTGAAGGGGAGATGTTGGAGTAAGCAATCTCCAAATCCATCGCTCTTAGCACTTCTCATTTTTTTCATAGAAAACCCATAAGAAAGGCTTATTACTATTTTCCCATATGACTCTAGTGTCAAGAGCATTATTCATATGACCATACCCTTGAGGCCTTCCATATAGTAAGCATATGACTCATAGCATATAAAAGGAGAAGTAAAAAGGTCAATTCACCACATAATAGACCACTTACAAAATTTCTCTTTAAATTAAGGACATCATATCTATCAAGAAATGGATGCATGTGATAAGAAAAGGAATCACCTTGAATCAAGGAGATGACGCATAGTTTACTTTTGGAAAGAAAGCTTAGCAGTGCATTTCACCGCTGCCATACCCTTGTATGTATATATATATATATATATATATATATATATATATATATATATATATATATATATATATATATATATATATATATATATATATATATATATATATATATATATATATATATATATATATATATATATATAATGATAAGTTGGGCGACTGTGCATATTTTGTTCATACTTTTGTCAACCCCGCATCACTCTCTCAATCTGTGCTTGTAGCACTCGTGTCTTATCTCTCATGATACATTATTGTATGTCTGCATACAAATGTTCATGCACAAGAGAACTGTAGTGCCATACATTTCCGTATGTCATTAATGCTCTTAAATCATCTCACTGTTCATATGTCTAAGCAATGATCATATTCTGATGTGAGTCCAATAGTCTACAGTCATTCACAACTATATTCCTATGAATTGAGAGAACAGCTCATCTAAATTCATGATGAGTATGTGATGGTGGCTAACAGTACAATGCGACTTATGCACATGCGCATAAGTTGCAAGTAATATATTGACTTCGTGAACACACAATGTGCAGAGAGGCATGAGAAGCTAAACATTTTATTGCAGATACATTTTTTCCTTATACTTATGAAGAATGTCAATATTCATAATGTCCGTGCATACTCTACATCATGCTCATTTGATAATTATGATCATTACACATCATGGTTCATTTCAGCTCGATGATAGTAGATCAGTGCTATATTCATATTGTGCACTCAAAGCATATATACAGCTACAATCTGATGTAGGCCTTAGTTCAAGGACATAGAATGTCTCTATGATTGTACTTAATTGATCATATGAAGATTTGCAGGAGACAAATTAATGGATGGTAGTCAAGGTTTAATCAATACCTCCAAAGTTCAATGATTTCGAGAGCAAAGTTACATATATACATACAACAGTTGAAGCTGCATATATCACTGAAGAGTTCTATTGGATCCAAGTGAAGCTACTCTCGAATGTTTACACATACACTCATGTGTATAAACTACAATCAGCCAGTTATGTCTGCATATGCAACATCTAGTTGGCATAAATCTCTACAATCATTTTATACTCAAAGGTTGGCGCCACATTGTCACTACAACATTATTCATATGCAAGTTTCATAAATCATTCATTGTTTTGTTTATAAGCATGATACTCTTTCCTGCTAAAACGTGCTTCATGAAGAAGGTGTTCACATAGATCTCGGTAGTGATCATATACACATTGAATGATTACGAGTGATTTATGAGATTCTACATGTGTGCTTGTACTCTTGAGTACATCATTATGATGTCCATCATTACCCTTATGATGCTTTCCATTGTCTCTTGATATGCCTTCTCTTGTGCTTCCACTTGCTTCATCTGAGCCTTCTTCATAGCCCTCTTTGCCTTCTGATGATCTTGAAAGGCTTCCTGAGTAGCCTTTGTAGCCTCGCTTTGTTTCGTGAATGGAGAGGAACCTCGCTGGTCTCCTTGTTCTTACTGCATTTGTTGTTGTTGAGAGGCAATAGATGCTTGCTGTGGATGAAAATTCCGGATCGACTTGGGCACCTGACGGTTACTGCTGGCATGAGTCGTTGGTGCCTGGGAAGGGCCTTTGTGGCCACTTTCTGGAACTTTTCCCTGCTGCTGCTACTGCTGGTGGTGGTTTGCCATTGTTTGCATTTTACTATAAGGTTGAGAGTTTGAATCCTTCATGCCATCACGTCAAAAAGAGTCCTCGTTTTTTGTAATCTCCTCATTGGAGTTTCCTATTGCACCGGCAAGAAGAATCATTGGTGGATTTTTGCAATACCCGCAAGAAAAGGCTGCCGCCACTCACGAAAACTTGAGACACCATGAGAGCTTGAGGAAGATGATGAGCTATGAAAGGTCTCCATAGGAGCTTGCCTAGAGCTCTGATACCAATGCAAGAGAACTAGAAATTACGACCACCACGTGTTAGATAGATGACTCTCCTCCCAACCTTTTGCCTGTATATATAGCTGCTCGAATCAACGAGAACCACAAATGTAACTAGAGTCCACAAGTGCATGTGAAATCTCCTCCACTCCTTTCATACCTTCCACTAGAGTCCACTAGTGGTTGTTGTACTCACCTCTTGAGTTAAGTCTCTTGGACTCAAGTTAACTCGCCTTAACTTGAGTTAGAAGGCTCTAGAGCTCCTTGGGCAAAACTCTCTCCTCATGCTCCCCATGGGAATTGAACCCAAGACCTCCTCCTTCACAACCATGAGACCTAACCACTAGGCTAAGTGGATTACTTGAATATGAGAGCACATGAACTTATGCTTGAGTCTATTCTTGAGATCTTTGGTCCTACAAGCGAGTGACCAAAGGGTATCCGATTTCAGACCTGTCTGAAGCCATCGGATCCCTAGACCATAGACTTACTTTATTACATCATACTTCTTTGTCTAGCTACTAAATCACTTCTATAGAGTCATCATACTTTGCATCTAATCTTTGCTATCTCTTCCTAAGCATTCTGCACTCATCCTTCCATCTATTGCTAGCTCCTCCTCCTACATGGATCCATCTCTCAAGGGAAAGGAGAAAAGTGCAATAAGGGATGGAAAATTTTGAGCATTATCTACACCTCCCTTACAAGCACAATGGGAGGTCCCTACTCTCAATCCATGCACCTAATGATGCACCCTATTGTTGGTGCAAATGTACAAGCCTACACATTTGGCTTATCATGGAAGACAATGTGTGGAAGCATTTGATGATTCATGTGAACCATAGCTTGTAATTACTTGATCATTTACCATTGTAAAAAGGTTTATACCTTGGAGAATCTTGTAAAAGCTTATATCTTGTGGAGTAAGCTACTAATCCAAATTGAGAGAATAACTCCTAAATCAATGGAGTCACTTTTAGTTGGAGCAAATTTTGAATTAAAAATTCAAACTTAAGAAGAAACTCTTATAAAAGGCTTAAAAAAAACTTGCGGCTAGGTGTGCCTCATTCAAAGCTCTCCCATTGATCATTTGTAAGACTTGAGTAGCTTAACCCATAGCTCACTCAGTTCATCATCATTGACCATTATTATAATGCCAGTGATCTTGTAGAATCATGTTTTATAATACATATAGTTCATTGAACATCTCTGTCTACTTCTCTGCTATGACTACTCAGAAGAGTCAACTTCTTCTTGTCATGTCTGAGTGAATACTCAACTATTTTTCATAATCTTTGGCTTGTTGTAACCAGCTTGAAGTCTTTTATGCTTTCAAAATTGCAAGGCATTTGGTTTAAGAATCTAGAAGAAAGAATCCTCGAATTGCTCACTGATCATCTATTGGTTAGTCCCTAAAAGTTCGAGGGTAAGATCTAACTAGCTAAAGTTATTTCTCATATCATGGTTGATCATTTTAAATGATTCCACTTGTAATCATTATCTATCTAAGCTAATTGAATTCCCTCAAAATGAATTTTATCAATTGTTATTGTACTGTGAGTGCTAAGCAAAAAAGCCAGTAGGTGTATGCACTAAAATAGCATGTTTTTCAACTCTAGCTATTCTTGAACTAGTCTGTTTTGGATCAATTGTTTCAAGCATCAACTCCAAAGTACATAGGTACTTTCTTGGTTTCATTTTCAAGCTAAAAGATCCTACTTTATAACTCTAAAGTGCGTCATGGCTGGTACAAAGCAGGTTTTAACAATACCACCTCACTTCCTTGAGGTATCCATCCATCTCCTCCAACAATGGTATCAGAGCAAGTTGAGGTAAAATGGGAGATGGTTTCCCTTCTTTCATTGATAAATTAGACAGGAATAATTATCCAGCATGGTGCTTGAGGATGAAGACCTATCTACAAGGAAGAAGTCTCTATGGATACATATTAGGAGATGAGGAAATACCTACATTTAGAAGAAAAGTTCAACCTACAAGAGATGAGTAAGAAAGACTCAACTCATGGTGTGGCAAAGATTCTTTAGCGAGGTCATATCTACTTAACTCTATCTCTGACTTCCTTCTTCCTCATATTAGGAATTGCAAAACTTCCCAAGAGACTTGGGATACTCTAGCTTCATACTTTCTTCCAATACAAGAGCTAGGAAAAATCAATTATGGATAGAGTTTACTACTCAAAAGAAGCAACCTAAGAAGAATATTTCGGAGTATGTGATCAAGGTAAAAGATGTGGCCGATTAGTTGGCAAGCATAGGAGAGGAGATTGAAGAGGAGAAAATAGTGAGACATATAATCAATGGCATCAAGGTAGATGATAAGTGGGAATCCTTCACAATTGCAATGGATCTTTATATGGATATGCAAATTTCTGATCTAACCACTCTCATGGGGAAACTCTTCACCCATGAAGCCAAGCTCCACAAAAATGGTGAACCATCAAGAGGTAACAATTCTTCTGCCCTCTATACAATTCAAGAGGAAGGGGTAGAGGAGGTAAGCAATGTAGGGGGACATCTTTCAACTCTTCCCCATGGAATATATCTGGATTGTCTAATCACATAACAGATGAGTGCTATAGGAACTTCAAGAACCAGAGAGGAAGAGGATTCCAAAGAGGTGACTAATCACAATCAAGAGGAAGATTCAATCATAATCAAGGTTACAACCATGGCTACAACAACAATTATCAAGGAGGATACAAATCAAGAAAAGACTTCAACAAGTATATAGAGGATCAAGAAGATTCTCTTCTCATTATCAACATGACTTCAAAACAAGGTATGAATGATGAGCACCTCTTCTACATTGACTCAAGTTGTTCAAACCATGTAGGAGGCAATATAGCTCTCCTTTTTGATCTTGAAGAGCCCAAGGGAAAGCACCAAGTGCAGACAGGTGATGATACCAAGCATTCAGTTGCCAAGGTAGGAAATGTCAAAACTTCTGATGGGAATAGAAATCTATTGAGCAGAGTTCTTTAGGTACCTACTATCACAAAAAAAATTGATGAGTGTTGGACAAATAGTGGAAAAGGGTTTGCAGGTTGGGTTCAATAAATTTGGAGCCTTTGTGGAGAACCCCTAACATGGATTCAAGAGAATTGCATTGTTTACATTTGAGCTTGGGGACATTAGAAACATTGCACCTTATAATTATAAAGATCAAACCTTGTCTAATAGGGATATGGCACAAAACCACTTCTATTATTAATAGGTTACCTTCTAAGTCCCTTGATGGGATGACCCCCTATGACGCATGGAATGGTAGGAGACCATCACTTCAACATTGCAAAATATTTGGTCATGTGGCTTATGTGCATGTTCCATCTCAAATCAGAGGTAAGTTAGACCCTAAGGCTGAGAAATGCATCTTCATAGGGTATGACATAAATAAAAAAGGCTATAGGTTTTATAATCCATCCAACAAAGGATTTATGGTCAGTAGAGATGTTGTGTTTGATGAGAATGACTCTTGGTTTGAAAGTGAATGCAGGAAGGTCCAATTGCCATATGAATTGGAAGAAGAATTTCTAAGCCTCACTAAGGAGGAGGCTAGCACAATTGAAGACATCAAATTAGATGATGAGGACACCATCAACTTGGAAGAGTTTAGTGCATGAAAATCAGAAGGCAAGGCCAAGATGAAGAGGTTGGAAGACATATGAATCATCCAACCAAGCCTTAAGGTGATCACAAAGAGAGACCAAGAAGCCAATCAGATATGGGTATGATATGATACTTCATTAGTCCCTAAGCATTCTATTTATCTTGCTAAGGATTCATCACTTGAAGAACCTTCTTCATATGAAGAAGCAAGTACCAAAGCAGAATGGAAGGAGGCTATGGATGAAGAAATAGAAGCACTCCAAGAGAATGACACTTGGGAGTTAGTACCCAAGAAAGCATCAATGAAGGTAATTGGTTCTAGATGGATTTACAGAATCAAAAGGAACTCAGATAGGTCCATAAACAATTACAAAGCTAGGATTGTGGCTAAGGGTTTTGCACAAACCCAAGGAATAGACTATGAAGACACATTTTCACCAGTAGCTAAGATGCCAACCACCAGAGTATTGGTAAGTGTAGCTACATCTAGAAATTGGAATATGTATCAACTAGATGTGAAAAATGCTTTTCTCAATAGGTGGATTCCAGAGGAGGTTTACATGGCTCAACCTCCTGGTTATGAAGATCCAAACAAGGTAAATCATGTATGCAAATTCAAGAAAGCTCTTTATGGTTTGAGAGGAACCTAGGGCATGGAACCGTAGGTTAACAACCTATCTTCAGGACCAAGGATTCATGATGAGCAAGGCAGTCTCTTCTCTATTTATCAAGAGGAGTAATTCAGAAATAATATATTGTGGATGACATCATTCTTACAGGTAGTGATGCCAATGGCATCAAACAAATAAAAAACCAAATGATGCAGGAGTTTAAGATCAGTGACCTAGGGTTTTTGAAATATTTTCTTGGACTTCAGTTGGTCATACACTAACTTTGGAATATACATCATCCAAAGGAAATATGTGCAGGACATGTTGAAGAAGTTCCACTTGGAGAATGCAAAAGTAGCTAGCACCCCTGTGGAGGCAAATTATAAATGAAGTGCTCATGAAGGTGATTTTGTTGAAGAAATTGCAGGTTATCAAAGCATAATTGGAAGTCTAAACTATGGAACATTAACAAGGATTGACATATGTTATGTAGTAAGTGTTCTGAGTCAATTCATGTATAAACTTAGAGCATGTCACTTGGAAGCTGCGAAAAGAGTTTTGAAGTACCTCAAAGGTACTCAAAATCAAGGCCTCTACTTCCCATACACATCAGATTTGGACATAAAATTGTACTCAGATGTAGATTGGGTAGGATGTAAGGATGACAGAAGAAGTACTTCTGGATATTTATTTTTTGAAGTTGATAAACCCATCTCATGGTCTCCTAAGAAGCAACAAAGTGCTGCTCTATCTTCAACAAAGGCTGAATATAAGGGATTCGCAAATGCTACAGAAGAGGCTATTTGGATTAGATTGCTTTATTCAGATTTGCGACTTCACACTCATTCACCAATGAGTGATAATACTAGTGCTTTGCATCTTGCAACCAACCCCATTTTTCATGCAAGAACTAAGGATATAGAAGTGCACTATCACTATGTTAGAGAGAAACTCTTAAGCAAAGAGATTCAACTAGCATATATATCTACAAATATGAAATGTGTTGATTTGTTAACCAAAGCACTTGATGGAAATAAACTTTACAGGTTTGAAACCATGATTAGATTATAGATATTCAAGAAGATTGCAAAATAATGCAAGCCAAGATGTTTGTCTTGAGGGGGACCTATTGGTGCAAATGTACAAGCCTACACATTTGTCTTAGCATGGAAGACAATGTGTGGAAGCATTTGATGATTCATGTGAACCATAGCTTGTAATTACTTGATCATTCACCATTGTAAAAAGGTTTATACCTTGAAAAATCTTGTAAGAGCTTATATCTCGTGGAGTGAGGAGGAATATGAGCTATGAATCCAAATTGAGAGAATAATTCCTAAATCAATGGAGTCACTTTTAGTTGGAGCCAAGTTTGAATTCAAAATTCAAACTTAACAAGAAACTCTTATAAAAAGGATTTAAAAAAGAACTCACAGCTAGCTGTGTCTCATTCAGAGCTCTACCCTTGATCATTTGTAGGACTTAAGTAGCTTACACCATAGCTCACTCAGTTCATCATCATTGAGCATCATTATAATGCCAATGATCTTGTACAATCATGTTTTATAATACATATAGTTCATTGAACATCTCTGTCTACTTCTCTGCTATGACTATTCAAAAGTCTACTTTATGCTCTCAAAATTGCAAGGCATTTTGGTTCAAGAATTTGGGAGAAATCTTTCTCAAATTGCTCACTGGTCATTTACTCGTTAGTCCCTAAAAAGTTGGGGGTAAGGTCTAACTTGCTAAAGTTATTTCTCAGAGCATGTTTGATCATTTTAAATGATTCCACTTGCAATCATTAGCTATCTAAGATAATTGAATTCCCTCAAAAGGAATTTATCAATTATTACTCTACTATGAGCTCTGAGCAAAAAAGTCAGCAGGTATATGGACTAAAATAACAAGTTTTTCAACTCTAGCCATTCTTGAACTATTCTGTTTTGGTTCAATTGTTTCAAGCATCAACTCCAAAGTACATAGGTACTTTCTTGGTGTCATTTTCAAGCTAAAAGAGCCTACTTTATAAGTCTAAAGTGCATCAGGGCTAGTACAAAGCAGGTTTTAGTAGTACCACCTTACTTCCTTGAGGTATCCATCCATCTCCTCCAACACCTGGAAGGTGAAGGAAGAGTGTGAATTTGAGTTTAATGTGTTGTTTCTAGATGGAAACAACATAGTGCTTCATGAGAAGCTTGACAAAAAGCTCAAAGTTGAGCACTTTCTCTACAAAGTTCACGAAGCTATTAGCAAGGTAGGTATTAGATCATCTATAAATTGGAAGAAGCAAATTTATATGGAAGATTCTAAAGGTTTCCAAACCATTTGACGCCAAAGATTTCAAGAGGATTCTTTTCCAGAAGTGCCTTTAATGTTTTTCACATTATATTATGTTAGGTACTTTCTTACCTCTTAGGTTCTGCAAGGATTAATAATAGTATGCATGTATGATTTTTGACTGTTATCTTGTGTAGTTAAAGTTTGTTGTACCTATTAAAGGGTGAAATGAATATGTTGTCAAATCAATTGACATTTTTTATTCTAGAGAATGTAAACTTGTGCTGGTTTTCTTTCATTTTTGTCTACAAGATGGGAAGATAGAACATGTCAATTTGATGCATGTTCTTGTTCTCACCTTAGCATTTATCACTTCAGCCTTACTTTCATAGCTACTAACATGGAGAAATGGTTCATGTCATCATGCAAGACATCTGGAATGTGACTCCAGATTCAGAACTCTTGGTATCTTTACCTCAAGAATACACAATAAAATGCGCGTTAACAGACCTTTTGGTAAAGCTATTTTGTTGGTATAAACTTCTTTCACCAAGAATCAATCAAGAGAAAAATTTTGTTAGATTTGGGGGACCTTTATTTTAACTCTTGGGTCATTGATCACTTCATAGATATAGAAAGATAGTAGGTTTATTCTTCTATGTTTGTATGTGTATATACAATGTGTATGTGTATGTGTAGTGTATGTGTACGTGTACATTAGGAAAAAAAGTGAACCCTACATGGGCCTTGTAAGGATTCCTAATTTTTAGGGATTAAGCTTAATCTTGTACTTTGTTAAGGGGACAAAGTGCATTTAATAGAGTACTTTTTGGTAGGCTAAAGTAGGCTCTTCTTTAGGTTGAGCTAGGATCTTCTCTCTTTTTTGCACAAAAAGGGAGAGAAAAACCACTTTCCACCTCATCAAATCCATCCATCTTTTAGAATAAAAAATGACTTTTTTGAAAAAGTTTTCTGTTTTAGTTATTCTTTATTCAAAATGGCCCATACTTTTATGTATATGTCAAAAGTTATTTTTTTAGTCTTGTTTTTATAAAAAATACTTTAAAAAACGTACTTTTCAAAATCCTTCCAAAAGTTAAGTGACACATCATCAAACTCAAAAACATGAATTCTTGAAAAAAATCTTATTTTCCCTCTTACACACTGAAAAAAGTCATTTTGACCAATCCACATACCAAAACACACTTTTTTTCTTGCACATAGCTACTGTACAAGCCATTTCTACCATCTCTATGCTTCTTCCTATTCGGTGTTGGAGTTTTGGAACATCATGGTGCTCACATGTATAACAAACATGACACTAGCACCAACGCGTGCTCCTCACTCAAAGAGTGTACATATTGGTGTTCCAATAAAATTTGTACCAACAACTAGAGCTAGCAATGACATAGATTCTCAAAATGAACAACGTGCAACTAGAGAGAAGAATATTGATCTTTGGTTCAATGGTGCTTTGTATCCCTTAGATCCAATGTCTAATGTTCATACTAGATTCCATAGTATCTCCATTTTTACAATTCCTTGGTAGTAGTGAAGATGGACTGCTAGGCTATTGCGAGCAATTGTCTAACCATTCTACATCTATAGCAAATTATTGGATGCAACAATGTCATCACAACAATTTCAAGATAGGAAGAAAAGGAGAGCACAATTACAAAGTTAAAAGACCATCTTACACAACTAAAAGAGAATCCACTTGGGATGAGATATAGGAAACGACCATTATCAAACTTTAAAGCTCTTTCAATTGGTGGTGGAGCACGAAAGCGACGTGTTTATGCACTTAAGTTTGTGTTTTGCTTGTTTGTTTATGTTAAAAGAATTTTAGATTGAGTTTCTTATTGTGTAGGTCATTTGTTGAAGATGGCAGTGCTTCCTCAGCAATGGAGGATCAATTGAAGTTTTTGAATTCTTGTCTTAGCAACAAACATGTGCTTATGATTTTGGATTCACCAATAGAAAATCACATCAAAACCCAAGTGATTAAAGATTTTGTACGCAACTTAGAAGATATTATTAGTCCTAGTAAGGTACAGATGGTATGTGATGAAGCAGGTGTTAGTACTAGAGCATACATTGCATTGTACAATCTTTTGAAGCACGCTCTGCAAAACAAAGGTATTTTCCAAAGCATTTTTCCATGCCCTTAGGAGGTGTCTCTGAAGAAGAAGATGACCAATGAGGATGTCGCCAATACTCTTGGCAATTACTTGCATATAGAAGATGTTATGCCTGCATCCATTTATCATTCATCTACATCAAAGAAAGAGTTGAAAAACGCATCTAGAAAGGGATTCATCTACACAAAGTACAACAATATAGTTCTCAATTTGGAGAGGTTTCAGAAGGAAATAATTAAATTTTACAAATCCACAATTCAAGATATATACATTGTTGTGATAATGACATTCATAGTATTTTTATTAATATAATGTTTGTTATTTGATGTAGATTGTGGTTCCAAACTCAAGTTTGTATTGAAGCTAGATGAATGTCAGATCATAAAGGGACGACGTATGGAGAGACTTAGTGTGACACTCATGAACGAAGCTATGGCCCATGCCATTATTGATGAAAGTAAAGAATATACCTATCACTTTACATATAGTGTCCAATCCAAGAAAGATATATGGTGGTTAGGTGCTATTGAAGTACCTAAAGGATCCAATGATGTTCTTACATGGATTTTCAGTAGGACCCCATGGATCACAGAGGTGATAACTTCTCAAATTCATGGTGCAAAAATCACTATAGAAGGCCTAGGTGATTTTGAAATAGAGTGGCACTTAGGTGGAGAATTAAAGACTATCAAATGCATGTTAGGGTGCAAACAAGGTGCATTTGCTCTCCATCCTTGTCTACATTGCACACGGTGTTATAAACGAACAAAGAGAAAACAAAACAACATAGATGATTTAGCTCATGACATAGATGCATCTCAATCTACTGAATGGGATATACCTTTAATGAGGTGTCCCATGTTAGGTACACCTAATCATGACATCGCTAATAAGGATTGGAATCCCATTATTCCATTCTCTTTAGTCAATGTCCATTATTGCACCTTCCATGCCTTCATGAGAATTTTCGATAGACTATTCAAACTCCATATAGAATATGCATTTGCCATGAAGCTAGTTGATAAATCTATTCAAGTTATAAAGAAACTGGAGGAACTACTTAATTCAATTGGTTGTCATGGTGGAAACGTAACCCAAGTTGTTAAGAAAGTTGGAGAATCTCAAGATAGTTTACAACAAGTGTCAATGACAAGGACTAAAGCAAGACATTTTTTTAGAAGAGGTACTAGCACTCAAAATAATGAACATTATGAGATGTGGAAAGACCTATGCATGATCACAACAGATAATGACTCTCAAGTTGATGTTTGTAATAAGAGAAGGTTTGGTCAAGCTTTGATAAGTTGGTAGGCTTACTGGGAATGACTAGGTCTAGTGCCATTCAACATCAATTGTTTCAAGAGACATTAGTGGAGTTCACCAAGTGTTTCATTCAATCTTGGGAAGAGAGCAATATAACACACTACATTGTAAAAGGCCTATTCAGGAGAAATAGGAATTACACAAGATTTTGGTACAGTTCTTTGTGTTCCAATGTTTTAGTTTTCAATTCATTCAGACCCTACAACATGTTATTATCTCTTGATTAGAGTGTATTAAATTGACACTTTACTATTGAGGATTGTAGCTCAGTGATGAGTAGCACCTTCTTTAATGTCAATCCGAGAAGACGTGAGGGTGGTATGAAGACCTCGAGCAAGTGGAGGCACAAGTGCGTGAGTGAGAAGCACACAAACATGCACACACATACACCCACACGCGCACACACGGCAAGACAAAGAGTGAGAAGCAATGGAGTTCTTAGATTACTTTCAAAAAGCTCTTACAAGTTTATTTCAATTACAATCTAACCTCCAAAAAATGAGCTCTCTAGCTCTTTTTATAGTTTTTGACTAGGTTTTGGTCGTGTCTAGACCTAGTGTCCGGCCTAGTTAAAAATTAGGTTCTCTACCCTATTTGGAGGTTCAAACGAAGTCTAAAAAATGTGAAAACTGACAGGTAGGTACTTCTAAAGCTCCTCAAGCTCAAGGACTCATTGGCTTGCACAAAATGGAGCTATAAAAATATGAAATGGTATTTACAATGGTTTTTAGTGATGAAAGTCACTATTTTTGTAGGGGTTTCTATTAACATTTTGACGTACATTTCATGGAGCTCCCTACTTGCTCCTTCTCCTTGTGTGTCCACCTCACTTATATGCGTAAGTGTCCTGAAAAAATATTGGCCTACTTGCCAGATCGTTCTTGACTGCTCTGTCTGCTTGTACTTTCTCTTCTCTCTGACTCCCTTTGTAAGCTTCCTTGCCTTGTGAGTCCTTCAGTTCCAACACCCCCCCCCTCTCTCACGTCTGTCGTCCCTGACAGACCCTTGTTGGGTGGGTCGTTGGATGTAGTACTCAAAAATGTCTTGTGCTAAGTGATGTTCGGCAATGCGCAACCCTTTGGACAAGTCCGTGAGTAGAGCATCCCAATCTACTGGCCCGGGAACCTCGGGATGTGGTATACGTAACTTTTTTGAATGGAGAGCTTGTTCCACTGCAAACACCTACAATAAATGTGATGGTCTGGGGATGAATATATCTTAGTGATATTCCCAGAATCCCGTGACAAACATTTCTTTAAACGTCTGTTTGAAGCAGGCTGGTAGATACTTGATACGCGCATGCCATGCATATACAACGTTAATAGATGGGGTTGCGCTCATGTCGTAGACGAGGTCCTGATTTCCTTCATTAAATCCTTGAGCTGACAGATGAGGTTCCTTTACATTCTTGAAAGTCCTCAAGGTGACCAACATGAGTTCAAAAATTTTCAAGCACATTTGGGCCATGACATCTGGTACATTTTTAAACCTGACCCCCCAATGCCGAATCGTCGAGATCATATATCCTATGGTAGGTTGGCCTTTGGGTGGTGCTAAGTAAACATAATTGAGCCATTTCTCGCATCCTTTGGTTGTCAGCACAGTTTTTGTGTATTCCGGCCATGACCTTCTTCTAAATACAGGGCAGTAACATGGATTGTATTTGATGTACAAGGGCATGTTATTCCATGTTCTTACCATTTCTGGGTAGGTTTCCAGCAGACGAATCCTCCACATCGGTTGATGAATATTGCCCTGCTTGGCACTCGCTGGGATGTCTTCCGGTGCGAATTGTGTGGCGGAGGTTGGTTCCTTTGAGGTATGTTGCTTTATTTCGGCATTGTAGTCCGCCATTAAGACATAGAAGGGAACATACAAATCGTCGGATGTGCCGATCCACCTATGATGAGAGAGGTTCCTAAAATAGTCCGATTTTATAACTACCTCCTCCAATCGTGACATTGACGCTATCTGAACTGTCACTCTATCATCATGGGTTGTGGCCACTTTCTCTAACCTCTGCATCCATTCAGGAGCCTCTATTTCAATGGTGTCCATGCCCTCGTCTGTTTGCTTGCCCCCTGGTGCAGGCATGGGAACATACGGGTCTTCGAAAGTTTCCTCTATTTCGATGGGCACTAGATCTTCAGGCTCGGGCTCGACAAGGGGAGAGGGCTGACGTTCGTATTGCATGACTTTGCTGTGTAATTCTTCGAGTTCTGCTCTGAGTTTTGTGACTTCTTCGGATGTGTCGTCTGTGGCTGTGGCTTTGCTTGGTGACTCCTGCTGAGTTGCCAGTTGCTTAAGTAGATCATCCCTTTCTCGTTCTAACGTTGCATGGGCCTCCAAGAGGTCGGCATGGGTTTATAACACAGTTTTCATATTCTCTGAGGGAATGGCCTTGAAGTTTTCTGGGTCAATTTCCTGCGGGGAACCCTCCATGGCTGCTTCCAAGTTCTCTTCATTCTGTTTCTGCAGTCGTTTATTCTCTTCCAGTGCTATAGACATGTGTTTTCGTAGGAGGGCCAGGTTGCGTCTAAGTTTGAGATTCTTCGTTATCTGGGAGTGTAGCAATTCATCCATATGTTGTCTTTCCTCTGCATCTGACTAGGGTGGATTGGCTACTAGCTGTTCGTGTTGTTCTTGTAAGGTGGCATGCTGTTGTTGTAGTAGCCGCTTTTCCCTTTCGAGATCAATGAAGCGTAGTTGAAGTTCCTCATGACTTCGAAAGAGTCGTGTATGTTGGTTATCGAGATGCTGGTAGTGTTGTTATAGTTGCGACATACATTGATACATATTATTAAATACATTATTAATAGGGGTGGATGCGGGAAGGGTGTTGAATGCAGAAGGGAAGGGAAAGGGGAAGGGAAATGGAAGTGTGGAGGCAGTGCTGGAAAATGGTGAAGTGGGAGGTGGGGGGATGGGAGATGTTGGGGGTATGAGGGGAGGGAGGGGTGCGGAGGTGGGTGAGATGTCCATCAAATCAACGGTGGATGCGGTAGTGGGAGTGATTGTGAATATTGGAATTGTGGGTGCGGTGATAGTGGTGAAAGTGTACAGTGGTTCGTGCAATTGTGAATACGAACTGCCCGGAAGTGTGATCGGGGGGTTGAGATTTTTTGTGGCAGCGGTTAGAACTACTGTTTCAGTGGCCGTATAGACAAAAGAAGTGGAGATAGGGTGTGTGGGTTGTGTGGATTGAGTGACGGTCTGTGCTTCGGTATGGGTAGTGGACTCGGAGGTGGTGACAGTAGTGGTTACACTGGTTGTGGGAGGTGAATGTGGTGGAGTTGGAGGCAGGGGTGGCAATGGGGGTGACGGAGGTGCACTTGATACATGGGTTTCCTCAGTATCGTGGACAGTGTGTGCGGTGCCCGTGGTTGTGGATGTGCCTTGTGGTTCTGATACTAGTACATTCATATGCTTTCCTGATCGAGGGGGACGTCTCTCGTATCTTCGCTCCGTTCTTCGTGCTTGTGCAAGGGCGGTATGCACCATCTTAGGTACTCCTAAAGCCTCAGATATCATGTCAAGAGTGGCGCAGTATTGCTCGTCTACGCCTTCCTCCTCAAGGATCTGATTCATGAGGGCCTTGCCTGTTGCTAGGGACAGTCTATGTTGCTCTTGAACTCTGTTCATGGTATCATAGAGCTTCTTCAATGCCTTTGTATAAGCTGGGGCACCTTCAAGTACCTGCATAGCTTCCTGATCATATTCCTGCTCTTCTTCCTCGGATTGTCCATCTTGTTCCTCCTCTTGTCCTTCTTCTTCTTCACCCTCCACATGGACGACATCTGGTTGTCTGGGATGGGGTTGGTCTGTAGCAGTTTGTTGTCCACTAGCTTGCTCTGCCTCGACTTCCGCGTTAACAGACTCTATGATTTTGGCTACCTCCTCATCACTTAGGTCTTCTAAAGTCAATCTGTGAGGGAACTCTAGGTCGGTTGGTACAGGTGGAAACACTAGATTTGGTCCATCAGTGCTGTGTCTTGGTAATCTAATAGTGAAGGGTTGTACCCGCCTTGGAAGTCGTGGAGTTGTCTCTGGTGTCAATGTCGCACCGCGGGGTTGTGCACAGGGCATCTAAACTGCGCCTCTCATTTTTTTAGATGGTGGTCCTTCGGTTGATAGTCTGCGTTGGAATTCTTGTACCCTGGTCCAATTTAATGCCCTCTGCACTGGCACGTCATAAGCCAAACATCTATACACAATCCTGGTAAGAGCACAGCATCCATACAGTGATTTTTGTTTCTTATACCACCTTTGATGAGCCAAGTGGATTTGGTCGATAATCGAGTGGGGCATATTGATAGTCAAATCAAAGGCATCTGCCAAGTATAGACTAAACCAGATCTTCTTAGGTGGCATTGTGAACCTCTCTTGAGCGGGAAATGCAAAGTGCTGCATGACCATTCGCAAATGAATGGCGATTGTAGGCGTCATTGCCACCATGTCCTGTCAGATTCCTGTTCTTCATATTGTCGGGGACCATAGTCTCTTTCTCCGTAGGAATGTGCATACCTTTCATGTCTAGAGCTTCCCTTACCAAGTTGATAGTCAACCTGAAACGCTTCAGTTCATTGCCCCTTGTGAGAGATGGGAGGACAAAGGAGCTGTATCCCTTTTTGTCTTTGCTCGAAGTGAGGGTGCTAATCAAATAAGAGCACCTTAGAAAATCAGGCTTTGGTAATTGGAATTTGAAGTAGTCGTAGAGCTTTGCCTTCTTCCAGATGGGTTTTAGTCCTTCGTTATTATGCAGTCTCTCAAATTCCCTAGTGAAAAAGTGATACCTGCCCCAGCGCCCATTGAATTCTATCTCGGCCTCCCACATATAAGTGCCTTCACCTAGGGGTCCTGCCACATCACTGAACCAATGAGAGTTTTTACTGACTGGCATAGTGTGCCCTTGTGGAGGGTTCTGAACCGGTATGGCATGTAATGCCCTCAATGCCACAGGGCGTTCCTTCAATTCCTCCTCAATTGGGAGACTTTCAATGTCCACGACTTGGGGGCTGGTGCCTGCCTGAGAGCTAGTTCCCGCCGTATCTGCCATGTTACTTCTTGCCTCTTGATTTTGTGAGAATATAGAAATATGTGTTAACATTGTAAAGGACAAGATAGAATCGTTTTGTCCCCATTACAACATTAACATGAGGTTCGGAAGAGATTAGGGGGTTAGTAAGTGCTCGGTGCTTGTGTGTGTAGTTAGGTATTGGGTAGGCCTAAGAACTAAGCGGAATGATGTAGTGTGAGAGTGACGTAGTTAGTAGGTGGACAAGGATTTACAATTGGGGTCCGGGGGTTTATGACAAGTTTTAGGTTGCCAAATGCAGTGGATGGATTTTGATATTGATTTTGTGGAGACTCGGGACAATGTGATAGGGGTATCTACTTGAAAATGGGGCTTTTTAGGGACCCATTTACAAGTGATTCTACTTGTGCTCATGGAAAGATATGTGTCCATGCGTGATGTGTAAGATTGGGCTTCAGATGTTCGAGTGAGTGAAACATGTTGTACTGGTTGTGGCCTTGGTGTCGCTATTTGAGCCCGCAAGCAAGCCTTAGGCACCCAGATTTGTCGTGATTGTGGGCTGGCCTTCATTGACTTCTTGGGTACCCAAATAGACTTCACTTTTGTAGAAGAATTTATGAAGGACTTTTTATTAGTGTCGTGTTGTTGATTACTAATAAGAGGTTTTGGCCGTGGGGCTGGCCTAGTCGCAACAGGGTGTTCGCCTTTCCACATCCATACTTGTTTCAACGACTGAAACAATCTTCTTTGCTCCTTTTTTTGGCCTCCAGTATAGGTAGTGCTCTGCTTCCTCTGTATTTGATCTTTCGTTGGTTGCTGCATCCTTTGGCTTTTGGAAAAGAAGGGAGTACCGTCTTATCCTTGACTTTGTTGCTGAAACAATCCTTTTTCTGCATCATACAGTTTTGGACAAGGATAGCATTGTCAACTTCATGTGCGCCCCTGGAAGGACTAGGAGCTCGTGCCTTACCTAGTTCCTTGAGTGCCCCATTTTCCAATTCAACTGTAATTCGACTATGATTTACCCATACCTAAAGAAGTCCACTTCTTAGGTTGAGGTTGACTGCATGATCATAGATCCAGTCCTGACCCAAGACAAGAGGCTCAGTGAGGTCCTCATCTTGACACACTAGTACTTTGACTGTCATTACTTCGTCTTGAATGTAGAGGGGAAGTTCCACCTCGCCCATGCAAGGGGTTTCCACACCTCCCAATCCTATGAGATATGCTTCTATAGGATTGACAGTTAATTTCAACTCTTGATAGTAAGACAATTTAACAGCACTAGTGGCTGCACTGGAGTCAATCAAGGCTCTTACAGTCCTTGCACCCTTTCCTTGTCCTATATCTAAGGTTATAAAAGGATGTCGATCAATTATCCTATGAGAGCTGATACCTGAAACTTCACACATAGGCACGTGATATCCTTGATCTGCATATGCATCTGGCCTAGGTTGCTCTCTGCCTTGTCTTCTTAGTTTCATTCTCTGTATGCACTCTAAAGCTTCTGCTTGGGCTTCTTCTCGAATTCGCTTTTCTTCCTCTTTGCGTTTCTTAGCAGTATTGAGTCGACTTAGCATTTCCTCTATGAGAGGGTCCTGATACAACTTGACCCTGCATCCGCTTATGTAGCTTGGGAGAACATCTCCTTCTAATGTGGCTAGTTGCACTGCTCCACTTGTTGAGATTCTATTAATGATCATGGGTCCGTAGCCTCTCTTCTCGAGTTTCCTCGCATGTTGTTTCAAAGTGTAGACTAGTACTAGGTTGCCTACCTTTAACCCTTTATCCTTAACGTGGGCATCAAAGTACGCCTTCTGTCGTTTCTTAGCTGCATATATCCCTGCAGCCGCCCTCAATTTTGTTTCTCCTAATCATTCAAGGTCAAATAGTCTAGAGGAGAGTTCATGACCCGTCCATTCATGCTCTTGTGCTACTTTCAATGTAGGTATTAAGAAGTCCAATGGTAGTACTGCATTTTGGCCAAATACCATCTGGAAGGGGGTGGCTTGGAGTACCGTTTTGTAGGCAACTCGGTATGCCCAAACAGCATGGTGTAGCTGTTTGTCCCAATCAGAGCATTTATTGTTCACTAATTTCGTCAGTACATTGCATAAGATCTTATTTGTGCTCTCAGCCTGGCCATTAGCTTGGGGGTGATAGGGGGCAGACTTCTTATGAACTACCAAGAATTCTTGGAGCAGATTTTCAATCACTTCATTCAAGAAGTGAGTGCCCCTATCACTTACTAGCTCTATAGGTAGCCCGTATCTAGTGAACACATTCTCAAATAAAAACTTAGCTGTTGTTTGAGCATCGTTCTTCGTTGTGGCTTTTACCTCTACCCACTTTGTTAAATAGTCTGTCGCAACAATGATGTATTCAGCATGTGAACCCTTGGCTGGGGGATTAATAGGACCTACAAAGTCTATTCCCCACTTAGAGAATGCACGTCCACCCATCATAGGTTTCAATGGCATCTCATCTTTGCGTATAGGATACTGAGTTCGCTGACAAACATCACACCGTTTCACATAGGTATGTGCATCCATGTGAAGGGTCGGCCACCAGAAGCCCGCAAATAGTATTGCCTTGATCACCCGATCTGGTCCAAAATGTCCTCCTGCTACACCTTGGTGAGCAGTTTCCAAGATCTTGAGATATTCGCTCTCATGGATGCAAAGTCTGAGGTAACCATCTTTACCACATTTGTATAAATTATCACCAATGAGTGAGTAATCTAGGGCTTCTTGTTCTAAACTCCTTTTCCTCGCCAGAGTCATGTCCGAAGGGAATGTTTTCGTCCTCAGGAAGGATACTAGTGGTTCACTCCAATCTGGCACTATGGACACCTGATAAAGAGTGGCATGTTCCACAGGTGGTTTAGTGCAACAGATTGGGCATTCCTTGCACAACTTTTGGACATCAGCCTCCATAGTAGGCCAATGCACTCCCAGTCTCCTTAGTGTCTGTAGGGTTTGTTGCTTTGAGTAGTGTTGCTCTAATGCACCTACATGTGCTAATTGCAACCATTTAGCATACTCATCCTCTTCCACACAACAGGCCAAGATCCCTTGATCTGTGTGCTTGTACATACTTCCTGCCATGATGTGATACTTTTGGGCTTTTACTACCTCTCTATCCTGTGTGTTTATTACTGGATGGTTAAGCCCGTATGTCAATACTGGCACTAGTGGCTTAGCCCACTGTGGCACCACTTCCGAATTAAACAAGTAAGCATCAGGAAGGTCATCTGACACTCCTTGTGGGGCTTCTCCCGATGTGAGCCTAGAGAGATGATCTGCTCTCAAATGAGCCTTCCCTTTCCTTACCACAACCTCGAAATCATATTCCATTAGCAAGAGAAACCATCTTACTAATCTTCCTGTATTGCATGGCTTATTTACGAGATATAGCAGTGCCTGATGGTCAGTAAAAAATTTAAACTTATTTGCAAGCGAATAATGTCTAAACTTTTTAACTGCATATACCATGCCTAATCCTTCTTGTTCGGTGGTTGTATAGTTTCGTTCGGCAGCATTCAATTTTCTACTAGCATAGGCAATTGGAAGATCCATATTACCTTCACCTGTAAGCTGTGCAAGTACACACCGAATGGCATAATTGGATGCATCAACATGAACATGGAAAGGCTTATTCCAATCTGGTGTGGTCAAGATTGGTGCTGAACATAATCTTCGTTTAAGCTCCTGGAAGGAATTCTCACATTCATCAGTCCACTCAAAGTTAGTCAGAAGTCCGTACATGGGCTTTGCAATGACAGCATACATGTGAATGAACTGGCGGTAGTAACCACAATGCCCCATGAAAGCTTGTACTTCCTTGACATTCTTTGGTCTAGGTAACTCGGCTATGGCTCTCACTTTCTCTTCATCGGTGGATATGCCATTCTTTGACACTATGTGTCCTAAAATCTTACCTTGCCTGACCATGAAAACACATTTTTCTGGGTTCAAGCAGACCTGATACTCCCTACATTTGTCAAAGATTTGTCTGAGTTCAGGAATATGGGTTTGTCTAATGTTGGAATGAGCACAAAGATCATCAACATAGACTTCTAGATTCTTCCTCAAGAACTCTTTAAATACATGACACATCAGCCTTTGGAAGGTTGCAGGAGCATTGGTAAGCCCAAATGGCATTACTCTAAAGGCAAAAATGCCCCATTCAGTGGCAAAAGCCGTCTTATGCTGATCTTCTGGAGCTATGGCTACTTGATTATAGCCCAAAAATCCATCAAGGAAGCTGTACACTTCCTTGCCTGCTACTCTTTCTAAGAGATGTTCTGTGATAGGAAGCGGATAGTTATCTTGAATTGTGGCTGCATTAACCTTCTTCAAGTTGATGCATACACGCAGCTTCCCATTTTTCTTGGGCACCACTACAATGGGGGATACCCACTCAGTGTGCTCAATTTCATAGATAAATCCAGCTTCAACCAGTCTATCTATCTCCTCTTTGATCTTGGCAGCGTAATTATCATTATATGTATATGGCTTTTGCTTAGAGGGTTTGGCATTTGAGATCATGGGGATGGTGTGTGAGCATATGTCTGGCTCAACACCCTTCAAATCCTTGTAACTCCAAGCAAATACATCTCTGTATTCTCTTAGCAAGGCTATCAATTCGTGCTCTTCTTCTTCCGTCAGGTCATGGCCTATGTACGTGCATCTCTCTTCTCCTTCTTCCACGGCTACCACTATTTTCTTGGTGGTTTCTTTGTTATCATAGGCCTCCCCTGATTGCGCCTCTCGTTTAGGCATTCTAATCATGACTCTCCTGTCATCTATCTCATACTTCTTAAAATTTTCCAGGACTTCTAACAAAGATTCTTCCTCTTCTGGTGTGACTTCTCTCTTCTTCCCTTTCTTTCCTTCTTCCTTCGGGGTCACATGTGTGGCTAGCCTTACATCATTTGTAAGCTCTCCATACCTCTGGGGTAGAAATTCTACTTCATAGAAGTATTCTTCATCTGATGCAAAAGGTGGGTCCATAATGATTGACTCTAGATCGGAGTCGCTTGCATCCTCAAATGCATCAGGGCTCGGTTCACACTCTTCTAACACTGCCTCTCCCATGATGAGTTCTATGGAGAAGACTCAAATGTCATAGCCATCTTCATCACAGTGGGGTGTCCATTGTTCTTCATTGATGGCTACATCCATTGTTGCTAAGATTTCTGCCCAGCCGTGGGGTTCAAATTCTTCGTCAAGAAAGACTACAGGTGCATAGGCCGGGTCTTGAATGGATCTATGGGTTTCTTTTGCACCTATCTCTCTGGCTTTTTCTCTCTTCTCTTCTTCTACTGCTACTTTGCACATCCATAAGTGGGTGTCTTCATGCATCCATGAGGATCCTGATCCTATGGAATGCACCGACTCGGTATCATCTTTAGCTCTATGGATGGGGTTCCATTGGATAGGAGGGACATCTCTATGAGAGTAATCTTTGAGATTCACTTTGGTCGTAACACCTAAGTGTTGCAGGTACAAGGAGTTGGTTGCCCAGTCCTTTACCACTTGCAACTGTCGCATAAAGGGTCGTCCCAAGATCATTTAATAGGCATGATTTTTGCTAAAATCACATATAGCAAATGTATGCTCAAACTCAACACCACATGTGGTGAGAGTTATTCCTTCTAACAGCCCTAAGGGTCTCTCTATGTGACCATCGACCATTTGCAATTTCATCCTCGTGGGCCTAGGTGCTGGCTAGCCCCAACGCTTCCATAGGGAAGTGGTAGCAATTGCAGCTCTTGCGCCTGAGTCTAAAATGGCCTTGGTGGTGTATCCTTGATGGGTGATAGGAAGATATGTGTTTCCCTCTTCGCCCTCACTCATGTCTCCTATCTTGTCCAATGGTATTTCTGGCACTGTTCTCTGGGATCCTACCTGGGAACAAGGTTTTGCTATTTCTGGTACTTGTTTGGCTACATGTTTCCATAGCTCTGGCCTTACTTTGAGTAGCTCTTCTAAGGTGAGGTTACATTGTACTTTAGTGTTTTTCACTACCTCTATGTTCCTAGGTATGACTGAGTCCTCATTTTGTACCATGACCGTGGGTGCTCTCATACAAGTGGACTTAGCTTCCCATGGGCCTGTGAAGTGGGGTAATTCTTGCAGAGAGTTAGACTCAAAGTCTAATCTTTCCTGAGATTGGGTACTCTCCTGCTCCTCATAAATGGATGGGATGTCTTGTGGGAATTGGTCGTGTGCATCATCCACAAGTTCAATAGGCAGGGGGACTTCACTCTCTTTAGCCCATTTGTCTTCTTGAATCTCTCGTAGGAATTCTGGTGTGAACCGATTCATAGAAGATGATGTGTCGGGCTCCGTAGAGTTAGGCACATAGGCTTCAGGCACATAGGCTTCTTGGGCAGGAAGACCTGCTCTTTCACTTGCCTTGTCCTTATGTTGAGGGGCGGGTTCCTTTTCTGATTGTGCAATTAGTCTCTCTATTCTTTCTAACAGTCCATAAAAGTGCAATTGTGTCTTTGCTGAACTAGAGATGTTAAATAGGCAACTGGCTTCAAACATGGCTTGAGCCAATTCCACCATTTTCGCACAAATTTTGGTTCATTCTAGCTCTAGTTCTGCTCTAGGGTAACACTTTTCATGATTAGTTACGTTTGGCCCTTCTTGGATTCTGGCCTGATAAGCTTTAAGCATCATGTTTAAGTTCTCAGGAGTGGGATCTACTAGGACTGATCCTACTCTTGGGGGTGGTGGGACTAAGTGAGGTGGGTTGGAAGGTGGCGGGTCGGATGGAGTTGGGAATGGTGGTGGTGGGGTAGTGTGAGAGGGAGTTTGAGATGTGAGTTCAGTTATCCTGGCCTTTGTTTCTCTGAGGCTTTCCTCGAGTTCACTCATCTTCTTTGCCCATCGCCTTTTCATTCTTTCACGACTATCTCTCCAAGCTCTAGTCCTCTTCTTGGTTATGCTCTCTGTTTCACTAACCTCTGTGCTCTTTTCCTAGCCTACACCTGGGTTCTGCTGTAAGGCTTGGGCTCTAGTGATCACTTGCACTGGTGTAGTGGACATCACACTTCCTGTGGAGTCTACAACTAACCCAATAACATTAATGGGAGTGATTTTTGGCATATTATTAGGATTCTTTGGGCAGTCTCGTAAGAGATGCTCCTTTCCACATTCTTGGCAAAAGCTCTGGATCGTCACTGATTGGGGTTGTGGAGGTGGAGGCAAGGGACAATCACGAATGAGATGATCTCCTTGACATCTGTAGCATGGTCCTTTAGGGATTGGGGGTCTTACTTGCCTAGGTTGAGGTCTAGGGTTGGGGTTTGCATACATGACGTTTGTGTAATCAGACTCCCAACTAGGTTCATTTGGCTCTTCACTATAGTAAGACTCACCATGTTCAGGAGACTGCATGTAGTAGGCCTGGGGGCTATCAACATGTGTAGAATCGAAACTATGGTCACTAGGGTCACTTTCTGATAGCAATGGGGTTACTGGCACTATGGCCCTATTCAGGTTTTCTTCTGCAGCTGCATACTTTACAGGGATCACATTGGATGGAGCTGGAGGTTGTTGAGCTAACACAGGCTGAGGCCTTTGCTGGGCCTGATATTGTGGTTGGTAGGTTTATTGGGGCCTAGCGTACTGCTGTGGTGGATACTGATTCTGGTATCTTCCCTGCTGAGGGTATGGTTGAGGGTAGGTTTGCCTGACCGCTTGCTTATTGTATGGGCAGTCTTGCGTTGTGTGATTAGTGTATCTCCGTTCTATGGTGCAGTATTGGCTACTGGGATTCACTTGGGGTTGAGCCATAATGGGACATACGTTCGCCATATGGTCACCACCGCAGGTATAGCATCTCTTTACTAGGGCAAATCTTGGAATTTGTTTGCTAGAGACACCTAGTTTTTGTGCCACTTTCTCAGCGAGTTCCTCAATTGATGTGGATTGCGAGGAAGAGAGGCTAGAGGCACTATCTAAATCTTTGTATATTTTTGAAAGCTCTAACTCCTCCCCTAGGTTATCCTCGATGTCAATGCACATGCGTACACACTCTTCTATGGTCCTAGGGTCCTTCAAGTACACATAGGATCTTAACTTTGTACTCAGCAATCCATCCAAGAATAAAGCCACTTGCTTAGCTGGTGTGGGGAGCTCCGAAACAGGGCATCTTTCAAGATATTGCCTAAATCTTCTTCCTGCAAGTCTCACGGTCTCTTGAGGGGTTTGCTTGAAGCTGTGAATCAATGAGGAGGTATTATGTCTTATGCCACTCTTAGAGAATTCAATAATGAAAGCCTCTAGGAGTTGGTCTATGCTCCTGAACTGTCTCTCATTCAATGGTTGGAACCACGTAAGGGCTGTGTTCCTAAGGGTTAGACCAAAGGCATTATATTGTGTGAATAGGTCCTCCACTTGTTCCGCTCTCAAGACTTGCCTAAACTCAGCCACATGATCGTATGGATCTCCAGTGCCATCAAAGTAGTTCTTCATGGACTTGACTAGCTGAGTCAGTCTCAAAGTCCTGGTGTGTTCTCTAGGTCATGGTAGAGGGAAGTCTTCCATATTCCTTTGATTTCTTGGGGCTCTATGTACCTCAGGCTCTACTCTATTTGTTTCCATCCTCGTTCTTTCTCTGCCCCCTGGGTTAGCAAAGCTTACTTCTGGCCTATCTCTACTTCTGTCTCTTTGAGTTCCATGAGCTTGGGATGTTCCCGCTCCAGGGTGACCATAGGACACATTTGATCTTGGTTGGGGGAAAATAATTTCACCTTTCCAAGTGTAAGCATGCCTATCATTTTCTGTCACCACAAAGATCCTCTCTGAAGCGTGATCTAAGTAGGTCACTCTGCCTGGGCTACCAGGATCCTTAAACTCATAGATCATGATTGTTCCTGTATCAATTGGCCGATCAGATTTATACCTCCAAAAGGCTTCGTCAGTTTCTCGGTTCAGAAGCAGATCTATGCTCTTATTATCTTGGGGAATCCACTCTGGTGTGATAATCCTAGTGAGAACAGATTTGCCTCGGGGGGTCCTTGGTTCTTCACCCATGTTTCCTTGCTCCAGGTCACCTAAGTCCGTTCCTGGGATCTCATTCCCAAATTCATCAATCCTATCTGGATGACTGGTGACTATATATATTGTCCCTTCCTTGTCTAAGTACGCTCCGTTTTCGAACTTGACAGCTGGGCGCTCTAGTCCAATAGATTGGTCAGGATTCTTAATCTGTACTACAGATCTTCCTAGGCCGTCCTCATAGATGCTAGCACCTAATTGGTTGGTCCTAATGTATTCCAACTGCGTCTTGTAAGGGCCTTCTACCATGTGCAAGTATGGCACTCCTGAACTTCCCGTAGGTCCGTCCATGCCTTGAGACATCTCTGATTCACTAGACTCAGAGCTAGGGTAGTATGAGTGATGGCTCAACTGCTGGGCCCAAGACCTAGCAGTGTGGTTAACACTAGCCTCTGAAGACCTAAAACTTTGTCTATCTCTCCCTAGATGTCGCCCTGATCTAAGGTTCATAAGCCTAATTGAATTGCCCAAATTTGCCCAAGTACAACCTCGTTGCTGAGTTCTTTTGTATTAGTTACTTGATTCTTTTTAGTGGTTACCGTGTGTATGCTCTTGTCAGAAATCACGTCGTCAGGAATATTTGAGTATATTTTCACACTGTAAGTTAATCGTTCCACGTTAGATTCTTTCCTTTAAGGTTATCGCATCACGAAGTGATTATGTTTAACCTTGAACTTGAGTGCATAGGTAGTCTTCCACTTGATTGATGCCTATCGTCGCCCTGACTTACTCCTAGCACTAGTCGTTCTTAGCCTAAGCGACGAATTGATAGAGGGTGTTGAGGATTTTCCAACCTTGAGTTTCTTTCCTTGTGTTGTTGCCGTGGTGTGCCCATGATGCGTGTTCCCAAGCTTGCACTTACTCTTGCTTAGAACGCCATCAAGTGCTCTTACTAGACCTGTAAAAGTCCCACAGTTACCTCAAGGCTTAGATTCAAATGACACAATAGACCACTTTCATGCATGTAACTCTCAGACCAAATTATCCTTTGCCTTTATGGAAAACAATCCTAAGGATCCCTCATTTTTCCTACCTCGGGGTATGGTCAACTTCAAAATACGCCTCACGAGCTTTCCAACAAAACAAGAATCACCGCAAACGGATTTCGTATGAGAAAGTTATGTCAGTTCAGGCTTCAGGGATTAAAACAGGGTTCAAACAGGCTAACAGATCACAGGATTTTTCTCAAAAACATATGTGTAAGGACCTCACAAATCACTAATGACTCTCTAATTATGCCCAAAATTCCCCAAGGACTTGGAAAAATTAACCCTAAAATTTTGGCCGAAAAGCGTGTCAATCGCAATCGACAAGTCTGTCAATCGCGATTGACAGAGGTGTCCGTCCGGGCCTGTCGATCGCGATCGACATGTCAGTCGCGATTGACAGTGTCAATCGCGATCGACAGAGTCGGTCGTGAGTCCTGTCAATCACGATCGACACTTTTTTTGGGATTTTCGCCGTAATTTCAGTCGATCGGGGTTGTTCCCGTCGCGATGGACACGTGGCTACGCGAAAAAGTCAATCAATCATTGAAATTCAGTCGGTCGCGATCGACGGTGTCAATCGCGACTGACAGAGGTGTCGGTCATGGCTGTCGATCGCGATCGACGGTGTCAATCGCGATTGACAGGGTCCTACGTGGTAGTCAATCGGTCGTGGGGTCTGTCGGTCGCGATCGACACGTCTGTCCGTCGTGATTGACAGGGTCTGTCGATCGTGGCTGTCGATCGCGATCGACGGTGTCGGTCGCGATTGACAGAGAAACACGGAATTTTTCAACTATTTTTAGTGATTTAGAATGTGCTCATCATGTAGATTATGGTGGTGCACTTTGTTTTACCAAATGGGCGATTTTTCTATCGATCGCGATCGACAGAGGTCGGCGACACAGAGACAGTTTCGTGACGTTTCGTACCTGCACGGAGTGCTGGAGTTGATGATGCTGCCAATACCTGCAAGGAAGCTCAAAGAAACATGCAAAATCACAGCACACAATATCGCTCTCTCTCACAAGTGGAATGAGGGAAATGAAGGTGGAGAAGGTGATATAATCAAAACTGAAAATTTTCGCGATGATGGAGATGGAGATCGGATATGGTGATGATGATGATGGTGATGATGGTGGTGAGGTAAGAAAAAGAAAAATAAGAAGAGTGAAGAAATTACCTACAACGCCAACGTCTCAAATCTACGTCTTACCATCACACGCTCGTCCTCAAAGCTCGATCCCCGGCAACGGCGCCAAAATTTGGTGTAGCTCAGTGATGAGTAGCACCTCCTTTAATGTCAATCCGGGAAGAGGTGAGGATGGTATGAAGACCTCGAGCAAGTGGAGGCACAAGTGCATGAGTGAGAAGCACACAAACATGCACACACATACACCCACATGCGCACACACGGCAAGACAAAGAGTGAGAAGCAATGGAGTTCTTAGATTACTTTCAAAAAGCTCTTACAAGTTCATTTCAATTACAATCTAACCTCCAAAAAATGAGCTCTCTAGCTCTTTTTATAGTTTTTGACTAGGTTTTGGCCGTGTCCAGACCTAGTGTCCGGCCTAGTTAAAAATTAGGTTCTCTACCCTATTTGGAGGTTCAAACGAAGTCTAAAAAATGTGAAAACTGACAGGTAGGTACTTCTAAAGCTCCTCAAGCTCAAGGACTCCTTGGCTTGCACAAAATGGAGCTACAAAAATATGAAATGGTATTTACAATGGTTTTTAGTGATGAAAATCACTATTTTTGTAGGGGTTTCTATTAACATTTTGACATACATTTCATGGAGCTCCCTACTTGCTCCTTCTCCTTGTGTGTCCACCTCACTTATATGTGTAAGTGTCCTGAAAAAATATTGGCCTACTTGTCAGATCGTCGTTGACTGCTCTGTCTGCTTGTACTTTCTCTTCTCTCTGACTCCCTTCGTAAGCTTCCTTGCCTTGTGAGTCCTTCAGTTCCAACAAGGATAATTTTATTATAAATGGAATATGAAGGTTGGGCTTAAACTTAAGACATTAACATTGTAAGTAATACAAATGGGACTTGAATAATTTCCAAATTTCTTGAATAGGCTTTGTAAGTGTATTCTTCTTCTAAAAGTGTTCATTGCACTTACCTTTTTCCAATTTACTTAACAGTTTCTAGCATATTTTATTTGCACATGGAGCTTATTTCATGCATCGATATGGGTCATTAGATATTTTCAATACCCAAGGAATGGAAAAGTCACACTACAAAGCCAGGGGTGTCTACTTCAAAAACCAACATGGTGGTGGTCCAATGCAATCAAATTACATGGAGGAGATGTTTAATCGGTTTTACCGCACTACATTCTCAAGTAAGTTCTTTGTGAAACAACTTAAGGATTCACAATTGGCAAAACTTGTGAGAAGGATGCAACACAAAATTGCCAGTGAGAAATGGAAGTCATCATTAGGACCTCTCCATCATGCTCGGTGGTGTGCTAGGATACTACAAGAAGGCTCCGCTTGGAAGTAAAGTGAATTCGTTCTTTACCATTATGTAGTGCGAACAAACAATTAAAAGAAAACTCTATAAATAGAGAGAACTCAATTCATTTCACACTTTTGCAACTCAAGAGAATGGCATGCACTAAGCAAATTGCAAGGAAAGATTGTGTGTTCTTTCTTAGCCCTCATCTGGGGATGCAATGCCCACCATGGTTGCAACCCCCCCAAAGACCCGGAAGTGGTTCCCGGAGCACATCTACGCATGTGTCACATGATGGCACACCACCTGGGAGCAATCCATCACGAAAAATGAAGTGTCCAATAGACAATAGTATTTCACTCCAAGACGATCACACTCAGATTCAGATGATCAGCCACCAAGAAGGACACCCATCAAAGTAAGACCCAAACAAAAGATAATGAGAACAGTTGTATTAGAGAGCGATGAGGAGTCATCACCGAATGACGAAAGCAACAATCAACCACCATGGAATGATATGCAAATTCCAATGAGCCATACGGTGACACATCGAGGCAAGACACTTCCACAAGGACAAGGGCAAATACCAACAGAGGAGGAAAGGGAGCAAAGTCAACAAACATGTCAACAACAAAATGTGGAAGATGAAGTTGGACCCTCACATGGTGTACATTGGAGAAAGAAAAACTATCAACCATGACGTAGACCTCAACAATAGCCTAACATACCTCCCAATGCAAGAGCTTCACAAAGACGAATAAGGCACTATAGGGCTTTTGTAGATATACGGCACTACCAAAAGTTCGTTGAACTACTCATACAATGAAGAGCTTTTGCAAGGGTAGTAAAAGAAGAACTACAAAGCTATTGTGCAGGTCTATGAATATAGGGGATATCACTTGAAGTGCTTCAAGAGGCAGCTGAGGCCTAGCTCATCTACATGCTTGAGGACTCTAACCTATGTGCTATACATGCCAAGAGAGTAACCATATAACCCAAGGACATTCAGCTAGAAAGAAGAGTTAGAGGAAATAACCCATGACGTGTATCTTCTACCCTTTGAGAGGCATACTTTACGATGTAATACAATGATTAATATAAAATTTTGTTTTGACCTATATGTTCTTCATGTCTTTTTTGTTTCTCTCTCTGACTCTCTCTATCTTTGACTCTCCAATATAATTATATAGAAATAACTTTTGCTTCAGTCAGCTATATATGGAGTCCTCAAAGGCTCTTTGTGTGTTGAACCTGCATGCATTTGCCTCTTGTTTTTGGACTAGATATGTATATTTTGTACCTAATATGTCCCCAAAGGTCATTTTCATGCAAAAAAAAACCCCAGCCATAGAAACACGGGATTCAGTCCTGCAAATTTTTTGTAGGGCTGAATCAGGCATGTATAGATGAGATGTATAGAATTTATAAAATAGAAGATTAGTCACTTCAAGTACTCTTTGGCTTGTTAAGTCTTCTGTGTATAGTTGATGCCACCCATAAGCAAGAGAAATTGAATAATTTCATAGTATCCTACACTTGGGAGTCCTCATAAACACTAAAAAAGGCCAAAAAAAGTCCCAACCACAGAAATGTGGGAATCAACCCTACATAATGTTTGGAGGGTCGATGCTCGCGTTTCTATGCCTAGGGCTTTTTTGGTCTATTTCATGCTAATTTAGATACCATAGACCATATGCAATATTACATGGAAGTTGTGGAGACAATGGTAGGTTCAAATTATGAAGCACATTTCATACAAAGGACAAGACAAAATAGGAAAAAAAAAAGTTTGTATTATCCAAATATTTACATCATTTCTCAATTGCCTTCAGTTTCTCAAAAATTTTCCTTTTCCTTTGGAGAGATTGAGGCAGCAGGTAGGTCAATATAGATCTAGATATTACATGGGGGTCTTGCATTCCTAGACCCATGGCAATACCTATTTGCCCTAGTACTTTTCCTCTAAAGTTAAGGCCTAATGTAGTTACAACTAAAGATTTACTAACCAAGATGACACAATTAGTGCCTTGGGTGACTGTACATAGACACAAAATTTTGCTAAGGGCCTTCAAGCACCAAGTCATGAAGTGCCCATCCGGACTATAGTCCTTATGTATGATCACAAAATCATCCTTTGGCAAATGTTTGATGCAATTTGCCAAGGATGAACCACTTCCACGAGAAGCTCGATCCCCACCATATCTTGCCGCGAACTTGTCTAGCTCAATTGCTTCCTGTTAAGAAAGAAAATGAGAATTCAAGCTCTAACTTTGTTAACTTAAGTTATTCATTTATTTAATTTAATTACCACTTACATCATGAAGCTTTTCTTCCTCCTCTCTTCCAGGGGCATCAAGATCAAAGCTAGAGTGGGCCATGCCACTCTACTTTGCTACGGGGGATATAGGAACTTTTTGCTTCATTATCCTCTCCTGCATTGCACTGAACTCCTCCTCCATAGTATAATTGTTGTCATCTTTTAAGATATTTGCACACACCATTGCTATGGTGTCTGCCATAGAATCTCCAAATGGGATGGCCTTCTTTTGAGGTATGTCAGATGTGTTGCCAAGCAAAACATTTGACATTTTTGAGAAAATACTCAGGCATTCGTTTAGACGTACACAACCTTTATGATGAAGAAAAATAAATTCCTCTCCATCCACAACCTTTATGGAGAGATATTCAATTTCCATCTCTACTAATGTGGGCTCAAAGGGGTTTAGATTTGAACGGGGGCCTCCTCCATGCTTGATACCTCACATGGTCAACACCACCAAGGAAATCTCGGTGGATTGTGATGCCCTCTTTTGCAAAATTTATGGCCTCTAGTTGAGGCTCATTATTTTCCTTAAAAAAGCCCCCTATGACAAGGTTGGGGAGATCGACCAGTGTAGGTTCGGGCTTCTCATTGATGATAAAATATGTTTTTCAATGTAGGAAAGGTACTTTGTACCCATCCTCTTCTTTCTGTTGAGTTCTTTATTAATGGCACAGAGTCCTCTAATAAGTGCCTTGCATTTTCAACAATTGCCATGAAGAACTTAAGGCACTTCATGAAGGCTTCATCACCTTTGTGTATTTAGAGTAAAAGGTCACATGGGACCCATTTACCCTCATAAGGTGGTATTTCTATGGAGTAATGCAAGATGTAGTACTCAAGGAACTCTATGATTTCCACAAGCACATCAGAGTTCAGTTGAATTATTTTCACTAGATTAGGGACTCTAGCCAATAGGTTATACAAGTGTGTTTTGATGGAATATATCCACTCCTAGTTGCAGCAGAAGAATGATAGGCCCTTCCTAGGACCAAACAGTTCACTACCACAGTCCACCAAAAATTGAATTGCTCTTTGGACCTGAAGACTGAACCTATGAAATTTTGCACAGTAGAAAGAGACTCTCTAAGCTTTCCAACAAGCCAAAAATCACTCAATTTGGATGTGAGCTATGCCAAACTCCTTGCACAAGACAGACCAAAATCTGCCCAAACTAGTGCTTGCACCTATGTGTACCTCCCAACACACATATATTTGGGAATATGCAAAGATCAGACCAGAGAACTTTAAAGCTCAATATAATCAAGATTAATGAACACTTGATACTAAGATTACATCCAGAAGAAAGCTTACAATCATAGAAACAAAATGAGCTATCTTGCAAATGAATCGGACTACTACATAAAGAGATATGGGTGATCAAAGATCACTTCCTATGAGAAAACTTCAGCAAGCAAGGGGCTTGCTTAGCTAGGGGCTAGCTTAGACCTGGAGTAAATACTCCTAATGAGAACCTACAAGTGCTCAAATGGTAGAGGATGATAACCACGACTTTGCTCCATGTCTTTGTTTATATAATGCTCAAAAAAGTGGTTATAAATTTGAATTCAAAAATGCCCTCCAAATGATCCCGAATTTTCTCCATCAATTAGGTGAGTAAAGAGCTGAGAAAACTCGTGGAAAAGTGGTTGTATATTCTACCAAAAAGTGTGAGTGATGTCGCACTTCAACTTAGCATGAGTTCCCACACTTGAGATTGCTAAAATTCTAACACTTCCCCTCAAGCTCAAGTGTTAGTCTCCATTGATCTCCTTCACGTTGAGGATGATTTTGAACTTCTCCAACTTGCTTGCATCCATAAACTTGGTCATGATATCTGCTATCTGATCTCTGGTGTTGATGTACTTGATGTCCACTTCTTTTGCTAGTACCTTTTCTCTAATGAAGTGATAATGGATCTCTATGTGCTTGCTTCTTGCATGGAACATAGGGTTGCTTGCTAGATGAATACTTGACATATTATCTCCAAATAGAGTGAAATCTTTGACCTCCACATCCAAGTCTTTGAAGAGCTTCTTGAGCCACATGATCTCACATGTAGCAAGTGCTAAAGCTCTATACTCAGCCTCAGTAGATGATAATGCAACTGTAGGTTGCTTCTTGGACATCCATGACATGACTCTTTGACCTAGCATGAAGACATGCCAGATGTGCTCCTTCGATCCTCCTTTGAACCAGCCCAATCAGCATCACTAAAGCCTTGAGGTTGTAATCCATCTCCATAAGGGTAGTACAACCCTTGGTTGATAGTGTGCTTGATGTACCTAAGCACTCTCTTGGCTGCATTCATATGAACATCAGTTGGTGAATTTAGAAATTGAGAGAGAACTCCTACAACATAAGACAAGTCAGGTCTTCTGATGGTAGCATAATTAAGGCTTCCAATTATGCTTCTATATGCTGAAATATCTTCAAGAGGTTGTCCTTCACTTGCACATAGCTTAGTGTTTGGATCCACAGGTTGTGTGAGTGGCTTACATCCACTCATACCATACTTATAAAGTACATCTAGCAAGTATTTCCTTTGAGCAATGTAAATACCATTTTCTACATAAATAACTTCAATCCCAAGAAAAAACAAAATCTGAATATTTAGGGTTCTCAAACCCTAATGGTTGAGTCATGTAGACTGTCTCCTACAAATCACCATTAAGAAAAGCATTCTTTACATCTAATTGATAGATTGTCCACCTCCTAGATGTAGCAACCCCAATGATTGCCCTAATTGTTGTCATCTTTGCAACCGGGCTGAATGTTTCTTCATAGTCAATCCCATAGGATTGAGCAAATCCTTTTGCCACAAGCCTTGCTTTGAACCTAGCAATTGAACCATCAAAATTTCTTTTCACTTTATAGACCCATTTGTTGCCAATTACCTTCATCCCTTCTTGTCTTGGAACAAGACTCCATGTGTTGTTGTCTTCAAGGGCTTTGTACTCTTCTTCCATAGCTTCTTGCCACTCCTTTGTGTCTTTGGCCTCTTCATAGGTAGAAGGTTCATGATCTTTGATAACCTTAGTCATGAAAGCATAATGCCTAGAAATATAAATATCATAAACAAGCCTTGAGATTGGATGTTTTACCCTTGTTGACCTCCTTTCTTCTCCTTTTGGTGGAATGAACCTTCTTTGCCTTGGTGCCTTGATTTCTGCTTTTGATGTAGCTCCCCCTTCTAACATAAGTTCTTCAAAGTCTTCAACTTCATGTCCATCTTCATCAAGATCTACCAATCTTGCCTTTCCTTTATTCACTGATTGATGGGCTGAATCCATGTTTGAACTCCTTTGTATGCTTGGACCACTGATTTCCAAGCTATCTTGAAACCTAGCTTCATATCTTCTCTCTGCTTCTTCAATATCTTCATCCTGCAATGGAGCTTTGGAAGCATACCATGGTTTGAGTTCATCAAACACTACATCTCTAGATACCTTTAACTCCTTTGTATTAGGATTGTAGCACCTGTAACCTTTTTGCTCCATAGCATAACCAATAAACATACATCTTTCAGCCCTTGCATCCATCTTACCTCTCAACTCTTGTGGCACATGTGAGTAGCATACACAACCAAAGATTCTAATGTGTGAAAGGTCTGGTTTCCTTCCACTCCATGCCTCCTCAGGTGTCATGTCATGTACCCCTGATGTTGGACACCTATTCATCAAGTACACAGCACTAGGTACAACATCTGCCCAATATGTTAAAGGAACATTCATTTCATTTAACATACTCCTAGAAATTTTAGCAATATACCTATTCTTCCTCTCTGCCACCCCATTTTGTTGGGGAGTATACCTGCAAGTGATTTGCCTCTTTACACCTTGGTCCTGCAAGAAATCACAAAAAGCATGGGAGAAGTATTCTCCCCCTCCATCGGACCTTAGGGTTTTGATGTAGCAACCTGTCTCCTTTTCAACTTGTGCCTTGAATCTTTTGGATACATCAAACACATCCGATTTTTGCTTTATACAATACAACCATACTTTTCTTGAGTAGTCATCTATGAAGGTTACAAAGTACCTATTACCTGCAAGAGAGAGCTCTTTGGTTGGCCCCCACACATCTGTGTGCACAAGGTCTAACACACCATGTGCTACATATCCATTCTTCTTGAAGGGCTGCCTAGTAGACTTGCCTACTTGACAAGCTTCACACATCTCATGCAACATTTGTAATGAAAAATGTGGTAAACCTCTTACCAATTGCCTCTTCTCCATGTCATTCAACCTTTTAAAGTTGATGTGACCACACCTTTTATGCCACAAATCCAAATCTCCAATCTCTTGTCGCCATAGGTGATGAACATTGCCTTTTTGCTTTGTTCTTTGCCAATGTCAAGAGTGAACATTCTTCCTTCCTTCTTTCCTTTGGCTATCAGCTCATAGCCATTCCTTGGGTCTTCAATAAAGCATCCTTTGTGGTTGAACTTGACTTGGTATCCCTTTTCAACCATCTGTCCAACAGAGATTAAGTTCTTTGTAATAGTAGGAACATGCAATACCTCAAATAATCCTTTTCTGGGTGCTTGAAGATTTCTAAAGTACTCCTCTTTACCTGACATGTGGTTACTACAACCACTATCTATATACCACACCTCATCATGTGGTTGACCTTCACTTTTATGCTTCATAGCTAACAAATGCTCATTTTCTGAATTTGTTGAGGAGTTAGCATAATTACCTTGCCCTTTGTAATTGTTCCCACCTTGCTTTTGCCAACAATCCTTGGCATAGTGTCCTTGCTTCCTACTATTGAAGCATCCATTTGAGTTGGAGTATCCTCGACCTCCATATCTTCCTCCTCTACCTCTTCCTCTTCCTCTTCCTCTTGATGATTGACCTTCATCTTGGCTTGATTGACTCCCTTGATAGCTTTGGATGCCTTGTTGGTAGTTGCTTCTACCTCTTCCTCTTGAAGCACCTCTATTGCCTTTGCCTCTTCCTCCTTTGCCTGCATAGAAGAGTTGGTCTTGCCCTTTGACTTGTTGCCTCCATGGTTGAGCTCCTCAGTCACCATAAGAGAAGTAAGTTGCTCAAAATCTAGTAATGAATCCCTTACATACATAGAGGTTGTGAATGCCTTCCATTTATCATCTTCTCTAAGCCCATTAAGTGTGTGGGCAACTAGGTCATCATCATCTACAACACATCCTATTAAACCAAGTGCATCCGTCTTTTACTTTGAGTATGAAGTCATTAATGCTCTGATTTGATGACTTTCTAAGGTTCTTGAGCTCATTCTTGAGCTGAATTTTTCTAGCCTTTGTAGAGGTAGAGTACAACCTTTCTAAACACTCCCAAACCTTCTTAGATGTATCTAGGTCTTGGATATGACCTATCATGGAGTTACTTATGTGTTGAGAAAGAATGAAGATCACTCTCCTATCCCTTTCTTCCCATTCTCTAATGGCTCTCCTTTGATTCTCAGTAGGTGTATGTGGATCTATGTATGGCTTCACCTCAGTACCACTAACCAACCCCCAAAGACCCTTTCCCATGAGGAAGTTAGAGATTCTAAACTTCCAAGGTTAGTAATTGCTTTTTTCAAGATTCTCAATCTGAGTATTATAGTCTCCCATTGTGTATGAGACTATATGTGGATCCTAATCCCTCCTTGGATTGTGATAGATGTGAGAAAGAATGATATGTTACCTTCCCACAAGAATTTCCACTTGTCGTGAACTTTCGATGATGATAGAAGCTCCCCCTTGCTTCAAATCCTTCTTCAAATCTTGCTAGTCTTTGCTTCAATCCTTGGCTCTCAAGCAACTTCAAGGACTCCTCTTGATGTCTTCAATGCTCAATGATGAGCTCTGATACCACTGATGGAATATATCCACTCCTAGTTGCAGCAGAAGAATGATAGGCCCTTCCTCGGACCAAACAGTTCACTACCACAGTCCACCAGAAATTGAATTGCTCTCTGGACTTGAAGACTGAACCTATGAAATTTTTCACAATAGAAATAGACTCTCTAAGCTTTCCAACAAGCCATAGATCACTCAATTTGGAGAATGTGAGCTATGCCAAACTCCTTGCACAAGACAGACCAAAATCTGCCCAAACTAGTGCTTGCACCTATGTGTAGCTCCCAACACACATATATTTGGGAATATGCAGAGATCAGACCAGAGAACTTTCAAGCTCAATATAATCAAGATTAATGAACACTTGATACTAAGATTACGCCCAGAAGAAAGCTTACAATCGTAGAAACAAAATGAGCTATCTTGCAAATGAATCGGACTACTACATAAAGAGATATGGGTGATCAAAGATCACTTCCTATGAGAAAACTTCAGCAAGCAAGGGGCTTGCTTAGCTAGGGGCTAGCTTAGACCTGGAGTAAACACTCCTAATGAGAGCCTACAAGTGCTCAAATGGTAGAGGATGATAGCCATGACTTTGCTCCATGTCTTTGCTTATATAATGCTCAAAAAAGTGGTTGTAAATTTGAATTCAAAAATGCCCTCCAAATGATCCCGAATTTTCTCCATCAATTAGGTGACTAAAGGGCTGAGAAAACTCGTGGAAAAGTGGTTGTATATTCTACCAAAAAGTGTGAGTGATGTGGCACTTCAACTTAGCATGGATTCCCACACTTGAGATTGCTAAAATTCTAACATGTTTGACCTTTGAACTTAGTTGATTCTAAGAACTCATTGAAGAGTTCTCGAGGACATTTAGGTTGCAGGGTACTGGAGGTTGAGGTAGCCATTGTGCATGATACTAGCTTGTGTGCATGCTCTTCGAGTGCTTCTAGCTCTTGTTGGTTGCAAAAAGTGAAAGATGAGAGAATAATTATTGCTTTTATAGTAGTTTCAAAATTCTTAAGTGAGTGGGACCCATTTTAAAACTAAAATTGATATGCTCAAATAAAAGAATCATGCAGAGAACTCTTAAAAAAAAACTTTCGCTCATAAAAAAGATTGAACAAAATCATTAAGCAGAATAAGATAAACTACATCTACACAGTAGAAAAAATAAATTCTCAGAATTTTAAAATTACAATAAATTTCCATGGGAAAAATCAAAGATTCGGTAAATTGTATATCATAATGAGATCAAAAAATTTTACATGCTACATGTCTTGCATGTTAAATACATTGTAGTAGAGGAAGGATTATGAATGGAAAATAGGTTGTGTGTACACTCTAGTACTCAAATAGTTCTTGTGTTATGACAATGAATGTTGAGTTCCATCTACACTCCATTCAGGAAGCACTTTTATTTTATCCTCCAACCTCTTACCAATCTGCAGACAAATAGAAAACTTTAAAAAAACATATCGGAATAAAAAAATTTGAACAAAAGAAAAAAATATCATTTGTTGTTTACCTTATGCCCTTGTATTCTGAACTTTGATTGATCTAGATCCTCAAATCCCATTATTACTAGATTTTCTCTCACATTGGCAAGAGTCCATGATGATTTACTAAAATAACTTCCATTTCATTGTTGGCTAGATTTATCTTAATTTCAAATGAAATTAGAAAACCCTCAGAACTTTGTAATGGTATCCACTCACCAAGTTTACACATCCAATGATCATAATAGAATCTAATGTACGATGAAATACGATTTTTCAAGTATCAAAATCCTATGCCTGTTGCACCAGTTTTACAAAGGTATCTATCCCCTTTGGTGCATCCTTCTAAAAGTCCCCAATTTTCACTTAGCAAACCCTCCACCTGCTCATATGTGATATCTTTTAGCATGAACATTGTTGAAATCTCTAGAATTGTGAATATCTCAAATAAATGTACAAAACAATGAGCAAGAACACACCAATGTAATCCTAGAGATCTTGAAACTCTTGTGAATTTCAAAGAGTTGTGTATGTCCATCACCATCTTATGCTTCAAAGATGTTAATGTCCATATATCAAGTTGTGGCCACTCGAGCTTTAAAAGAGAATCTACCTTAATCACCCTCTAACCTACCAAAATCATTTGATGAAGAGGGTACAACATATGTTTGTGTGTAAAAGAAAAATCTCTCATGTAATAGCTGAGCAGGATCCTCTCATTGGTCCAGCACTAATCACTCCTTAATCCAAAAGGCCCATGCAGGGTTCATTTTTTTCCCTAATGATGTATGTGTATGTGTGTATGCATGTATATGTGTGTATGTGTGTATATGTATATATTTAGATGTGTATGTGTATCTGTGTATATTTATAAATAGATAGAAACACGAAAATATACCTTAATAGTGTTGAAAAAGATCCATTACTCCATCTAGAAAGATTTTGAAGATTTAGAATAAGTAAGATTGCACTTAGTTTAATCAAGCGACTTCCTTCATATATATGCTTTAGACATTCTTCTCAAAGATATTTCTCAGTTTTAGAAATATCAACACTTTCTCTTTCATTTTGAGACGAGTCCTCAATAAAATCTGACGTGCCATCATCATCATCATCGCAAAGATCTTGTAGTTTGTCTTCTTTTGAATATAGTTCTTTGAATCTTGCATCTTCCATAGAATCACCTTCTCATTACGTATGCATATGCATATGCATTATGTATGCATATGTATGCATGTATGTGTATGTGTGTGTATGTGTCTCTATGTGTGTGTATGCATATATGTGTGTGTATGTCTCTATGTGTGTCTCTATGCATATATGTGTGTGTATGTGTCTATCCATATACCTGTGTGTATGTATCTATGTGTGTGTCTATGCATATTTGTGTGTGTATGTGTCCATGTGTGTGTATGTGTGTGTGTGTGTGTCTATCTGTGTGTGTGTGTGTGTGTCTATGTGTATATATACATGTGCATCTATATATATGTGTCTATATGCATGTGTATGTATGTGTGTAAATCTGTGTGGATGTGTGTATGTGTGTGTGTAAGTGTGTATGTAAGTGTGTATGTGTCTATGTGTCTATGTGTGTGTATATGTGTGTGTCTATGTGTCTATATACATGTATATCTGTATATATGTGTCTATCTGCATGTGTATAAGTGTGTGTAAATGTGTGTGGATGTGTGTATGTGTGTGTAAGTGTGTATGTATCTATGGGTATAAGTGTGTGTGTGTGTCGATGTGTGTATGTGTGTGCATATGTGTTTGTGTGTGTATTTGTGTGTGTGTAAGTGTGTATGTGTCTATGTGTGCATGTGTGTGTGCATGTGTGTGTGTATATGTGTGTATGTCTAGATGTATGGATGTGTATGTGTGTAATATGTGTGTATATGTGTGTATGTGTGTATGTGTGTGTATGTGTCTATATGTGTGTATGTGTCCATGTGTGTGTATGTGTGTATTTGTATGCATGTAAGCATGTATCTATGCATATGCATGTGCATTATGTATGCACATGTATGCATGTGTGTGTGTATGTGTGTGTATGCATATAAGTATGTATGTATGCATATGCATATGCATTATGGATGCATATGTATGCATATGTATGCATATGTATGCATGTATGTGTATGTGTGTGGATGTCTCTCTACATATATGTGTGTATGTGTGTGTGTGTATGTGTGTGTGTATGTGTGTGTGTATGCATATATGTGTGTGTATGTGTCTATGTGTGTGTGTATATGTGTGTATGTGTGTGTGTGTCTATGTCTATATCTGTGTGTGTGTGTGTGTCTGTGTGTGTATGTGTGTGTCTATGTGTGTATATATGTGTGTATCTATATATATGTGTCTAAATGCATGTGTATGTGTGTGTGTAAATGTGTCTGGATGTGTGTGTGTGTGTAATTGTGTATGTGTCTATGTGTGTGTGTATGTGTGTGTGTCTATGTGTGTATGTGTGTGTATGCATGTGTATGTGTGTATGTAAATCTGTGTGTATATGTGTGTGTATGTGTCTATGTGTATGTATGTGTTTATGTGTGTGTATGTGTCTATGTGTATGTATGTGTCTATGTGTGTATGTGTAAGCATGCATGTATGCATATGCATGTGCATTATGTATGCATCTCTCTCTCTCTTTCTCTCTCTCTCTCTCTCTCTCTCTCTCTCTCTCTCTCTCTCTCTCTCTCTCTCTCTCTCTCTCTCTCTCTCTCTCTCTCTCTTTCTCTCTCTCTCTCTCTCTCTCTCTCTCTCTCTCTCTCTCTCTCTCTCTCTCTCGTGTCTCAATCTCGGCACAAATGTGCCAAGAGAAGTCGAATTTCTTTTTTAACATTCTAGAGCATCGCTTATGCGATGTTGTGAAATATCAGGATGTCATTTATGCGACGCTCCAGCATCACAGGCAGTCTGTCAACATCAGTAAGAGCATCGCTGGATAGCAACGCTCCTTGTGACGCACATTTGGAGCGTCGCATAAGTGATGCTTTGCATTTCTTATGCAACGAATCGTGTTTTTTTTAATTGAAAAAAAATTCTCGTTGCTTATGCAATGCTAGCATCGCATAAGCGACCAGATCCACTTTTTCTTCATTGGGGGCATTGCTACGCCCGGCTATTTCTAGTAGTGTTTTTTTCTATAGTGATTCCTTTTTCTGTTTGAGATTAAAATAGTAGTAGATGTTGTACCATTAAAAAAATAAGAGAAGAGCTAATATACCATCTAAGACGTCGTAGTATTTTCTCAAACAACTACATCTTCAAGAATCATTTCCGTAGCAAAAGATATGCAAAATACTCTATATTACTTTGAGTTATAATTCTCATATGTTTTATAAATATTTTACATTTAATCTATGTACTTTTGTTTCATTAAATAAACACAAGGTGATGCAAAGCAAAGAGTTGAATCATGTCATATGTCACACTTAGGCCAAATGGGCCATCAAGGTTTTGTTGCTACATTTGTAAGTATACATATTATTAAAATTAAAATTATTATTTTATTTAAAACACTAATCATTAATCTTTTTTATTTGTTCAATGTACAAAAGAATTCTGGTCATTATCTAATGAGAAATGAAATCAAATTTGCTACATATTGTGGATATTGACATCTGACTGAGACAATAAGTGATAATCCAGTTAATTTTCTGAGTATTATTAAATTTGATATTTTATTATATTTTTCTTATGTTTTATATGTTTTATTTATTTATGTTTGTTATATGTAATATAGGAGTATTATGGAGAGGCTAATATGGATGAGGTGGGGAGATAGACATAGGAGGGATGATATCAAATTTCACAGGGTACTAACCTTTCTACCCATGATGCATCTTTAGATACATTAGGTCATGCGGATTATCATAATGATGTGAATGATAATGATGATGTGGATGATCATGATCAAGGAAGAGATTCAGATGATTGACACTCTACATTGGATGAATTATGTACATTGATACACACACAAACACACACACACACACATATACACACACAGACATAAACATACACACACACACAGACACACACATATACACACACAAACATATACATACACACACACACACATATATATATGTATATATATATATATATATATATATATATATATATATATATATATATATATATATATATATATATATATATATATATATATATATATATATATATATATATATATATATATTCATATCAATTATGTTTTCAATTGTGTCTATGGTATGAGTTCAATATAATTTCAATAAGTTTAGTGTCTATGGTGTGAATCATATGAGTGAGATGTACTAATAGTTTTCATTATAGTTTATATTTAACATGAGATTTATTACTTTGTTGTATAAATCATTCACATTATATGTGTGTTTGTGTGTGTACATGTATGTATGTGCATATAGATGTCTGTGTATATGTATATATGCACATGTAGGTATATATCTATGTTTGTGTATGCACATGTATGTGTGTGTATGTGTGTGTATGTGTATATATAGGCGTATGTGTACGTGCATATATGTGCATGTGTAGGTGCATGTGTGTGTATGCATGTGTGTGTGCATATGCATGTGTATATGTATGAGCATGTATGTGCATGTGAATGCATGTACGTGTGCATATGCATGTGTATATATATGTGCATGTGTGTGTATGTGCATATGTATGTGTATGTGTATAAATATGTGTGTATGTGTATGTGTATGTGTATCTACATGCATGCATGTGCATATAGATATGTTTGTGCATATGCATGTGTATGTGTGTGTATGTGTATGTGTATGTGTATGTGTATGTGTATGTGTATGTGTATGTGTATGTGTATGTGTATGTGTATGTGTATGTGTATGTGTATGTGTATGTGTATGTGTATGTGTATGTGTGTGTGTATGTGTATGTGTGTGTGTATGTGTATGTGTATGTGTATGTGTATGTGTGTGTGTATGTGTATGTGTATGTGTATGTGTATGTGTATGTGTATGTGTATGTGTATGTGTATGTGTATGTGTATGTGTATGTGTATGTGTATGTGTATGTGTATGTGTATGTGTATGTGTATGTGTATGTGTATGTGTATGTGTATGTGTATGTGTATGTGTATGTGTATGTGTATGTGTATGTGTATGTGTATGTGTATGTGTATGTGTATGTGTATGTGTATGTGTATGTGTATGTGTATGTGTATGTGTATGTGTATGTGTATGTGTATGTGTATGTGTATGTGTATGTGTATGTGTATGTGTATGTGTATGTGTATGTGTATGTGTATGTGTATGTGTATGTGTATGTGTATGTGTATGTGTATGTGTATGTGTATGTGTATGTGTATGTGTATGTGTATGTGTATGTGTATGTGTATGTGTATGTGTATGTGTATGTGTATGTGTATGTGTATGTGTATGTGTGAGAGTGTATGCATGTGTGTATGTGCATGTGTATGTGTATGTGTGTGTATATATGTGCATGTGCATGTGTATAAGTATGTGTATGTTTATGTGTGTATGAGTATGTGCAAGCATGAGCATGCATGTGTATGTGAATGTGTAAGTGTGACTATGTGAACAATGGAAATTTTACTTACAAGAAGTAGCAATATATAATGCTCGATGAACACCATGAATTATCTACAATATAGAAAGAGAGAGAGAGAGAGAAAGAGAGAGAGACCAAGAGTAGAGTAGAGAGATATACAGAAAGAGAGAGCTCAAGCTCATATGCGTAGTGTAGATATGAACATTGGGTTTCTCTTCAATCAGATGCATGCAAAAAGACGATAAAAAATCCATGACTTTTTTTTTTATTTAGGTCAAAATCGAGGATCACATGATAAACGATTGCATGCATCATATATGTGATCTTCTACACTGTCACACATGTGATATTATTGAGCATCACATATGCGATGCTCCCAATCTGTCGCATGTGCAACTCTCACATATGTGATGCTTGAATTAACATTGTGAGTAGCCTTGGAAATAGCATCAATATTAGTTTCATTTAAATGATAATGCGCACTCGACACTCAATGCAATGGAATGCACAATCATGAAGTGATGAAAATGTGTTGCATCAATCATTGTTATGCCCCCATATTCCTTGTAGTGAACATAAAAAGATACTATGAGCATTGCATTACCAAATGAATGAACTGCTACATAAGAGAAAGTTTACAAAGTTTGCTAGGCCTTCTACAATAGATGTTGGCCATATGTATGCTCCACATCATGCATTACATCATCTTTAGTCACTTGAGCAACTTCAATGATCTTTTGTTCATCTAGAACTGGCTCTTCAAGCTCAGCCATGTCTCTAGGTTCATTTGCTAAAGGTGGTACTAGTTCCCTTGAGGAAGGCTAGAACCTTTCACCATTATCAATAAGCTTTCTACCCACCACCACCACTTGGTCTTCATTGGGCATTCTTTGAGCTCATTTATTCACATGCTAATGAAGGTAACTTGGGTTTCATCTTGCTTTGAGATCATAGTGCTTGAACATTTTAAGAGCACATGTTGATGTGGTCCCTAAACCTCATTGTAAGTTTCTATGGCTTCTCCTAAGGGTTGACTAACATCTTTTCCCCTGTCACATGATGAAGATTCTTTGTTACTATAGGGAGTATCAGGACATTTGGAATTAGGTTCTCATTGCAATGTTCCTTGAACCTCCTTTTACTAAATTCATCATAACATCCTATTGTCAAGCACTCCGATGCACTAACAAACCTATGGCCTAGGGTGTGATTCACATCTCACAATGGTGATATGGTCAATTTAGCAAACGTTTTACTAAATTCATCATAGCATCCTATTGTCAAGCAATTGGATGCACTAACAAACCTATGGCCTAGGGTGTGATTCACATCTCACAATGGTGATATGGTCAATTTAGTAAACGTTTTTACCATTTTGCAAATGTATGAGTGCTTAAATGGCTCATCATCATTAACTGAACCACTCTTTTTGAATTCACATGAGATATTTGCTATCAAAAATGAAAACGTTTTCCTAGGAGATATGGTAAAAATATTATTTACATCCTCACAAAATAATATGTAATAAAGTGCCCATAGGGGATCTATTGGGTTTCAAAAACTTTTTAGTTTAGATGATTCATCAAAGTCCATCTACTTAGCCTTTAATATGGAATTCTCATGCCTTGCCCTTTGAATATGTGCAAAGAAACCCATAGGGCAATCCTTAGTGGCCTCATCACTGCTCTTATTTCTGGAGAGTTTCTACAAAGAAGCAAATAATGTAAGTTTTAGGTTATAGGAACTATGATTAAACTATCTCGATGCAGAATGTGATTCTCCTTGCATTCAAAATGTAACATTCATGTTTGAGTATGAGACCTGGCATCACGTCTTGGCATAAATTGTATGACTTTCTACCAAAAGTGGATGCCTTGCATCAATTTTCTAGTATAAATATGATACCAAGCATAGGCCTTTCCATAAACCAATGCCTAGCATCAGCCTTCTACATAAATTTGATGCCTAACAAAGACTATCTAGATAAATCAATACCTATCATCAACCTAGCATTAATTATCTAGATAAAATCAATGCCTACCATCTACTAGATAACACTATTTTCAAATAAAAGGAGTACTCACCCAATCATGGAACACTAAAAAATATTATGATAATGCTTTATATAAGGAGGTAGTGGGGTATTGTGGCTCAAGTTCATCCGAAGTGAAGCACCAAAGCCTCCTCATCATGAACTCTTGTATCTTCATATAAACCTTATGACTCGATTGAAAATAGATGGTTAATTATTGAAAAGTTACTACCATCATTTCCTTAAGTCAACTATACCTACTTGTTAAGCTCCACCACCATCTCCTATATAACCCTTGATAATGTTGAAATTATCAATCTGTCATCATTAATGCCTTGGAAAGCCCTCCAAGGGGTGAGCCTCATGCCTTTAGTAGCTTCTTCTATTGCGAGTTCTAACCTCTTTCCTTTCCCCTTTAGAACTTGAGGGTCAAGCTTTGCCATCTTTTGCTTCTGACTTTTTTCATCTCCTTGTTCTCCTACATGGTGAATATTGTATCTTGGAGCTCCTAGACTTCTCTTGTTCTGAAGGATAGTTGGAACCATGGGTCAAAGTTCCTAAGTGTATCTAACTTAACATTCTTATCCACAATTATCCCAGCCTATGGAAGATGTCTTTGGCCTATATTTCCTTTCATTATTGTGATCCCACGCAAGGAGCTTTGCTTCCTCAGTAGTCAAACCAACATAAATTTTACATTGTACATACCTGAATAAGTATATAGCTTCCTCTGTAGTCAAACCAACATAAATTTTACATTGTACATACATCAATAAGTATGTAGTGGGATGCTCCTTAACGAGCTATCTTCTGGCCTCTACAGAATGTGAACCTCTAATGACATAATAAGTGTAGTCTTCAAATAAACTTTCATTGAATTCCTCAATGGGACTAGATCAACCATAACCAAGAAAGAGTACTCACCCAATTGTGAAACAATATAAAATATTCTAATAATGCTTTATATGAGGAGGTGTTGGGGTATTTTGCTTGGACATCATCCCAAGTGAAGCACCCAAGCCTCCTCATCATGACCTCTTGTTCCTTCATATAAACCTTATGACTGAATTGAAAGCAAATGGTTAGTTATTGAACAATCAATGCCATCATTTCTTCAATTCAACTATACCTACTTGTTAAGCTCATCTCCTCAAGGCTCCCCCTACTATATAACCCTTGATAATGTTGAAATTATCAATGTGGCATCGTTAATGCCTTGGAGAGCCCTCCAAGGGTTGAGCTTCATGTCTTCAGTAGTGTCTTCTGTTGTGGGCTCTAACCTCTTTCCTTTTCCCTTTATATCTTGAGGGTCAAGCTTTACCTTCTTTTGCTTCTAACCCCTCCCACATGGTGAATATCCTATCTTGGAGATCCCATACTTCTCCTATCATGAAGGCTAGTTGGAACCATTGGTCGAATTTCCTAAGTGTATCTAACTTAACATTCTCAGACATAGCTATACCAACCGCCATTAGACACTACTTCCTCAAGTTAGGATGGAGCCTACTACCATCTATTCTGAGTGCATCAACATATTCATGATTGAAAAAAGGAATCCACTTAATGTAAGACATCTTTTTCTTGCAGTTGTTGTCATTATTATGATCTCACATAGAAGCTTTGGTTCCTCTTTAGTCAAAACAACATAAATGTTATACTCTGCAAACCTAAATAAATATGTAGTGGGGTTCTACTTAACGAGCTATCTTTGGGCCTGTGTAGAGTGTGAATCTCTAATGAAATAATAAGTGTAGTCTTGAAATAAACTTTCTTTGAACTCCCCAATGAGACTACACTAATTAGGATGAACCATAACCAAGAAGGAGTACTCACCCAATCTGAGAGCAATATAAAATATTCTGATAATGCTTTATATGAGGAGATAGTGGGGTATTCTGCTTGTTCTTCATCCCAAGTGAAGCACCCAAGCCTCTTCATGATGACCTCTTGTATCTTCGTATAAACCTTAAGACTTCATTGAAAGCAAATGGATAGTTATGGAAAAGTAAATGCCATCATTTCTTTAAGTCAACTATAACTACTTGTTAAGATCCATCACCATCTCCGGAAGGCTCAATACCTGCTATATAACCCTTGCTAATGTTGAAATTATTTAAGGTGTCATCCTTAATGCCTTGCAAAGCCCTCAAAGGGGTGAGCTTCATGTCTTTAGTAGCTTCTTCTATTGCGAGTTCTATCCTCTTTCCTTTTCCTTTATATCTTGAGGATTAAACTTTGACTTCTTTTGCTTTTGACCTTTCACCTCCTTCTTCTCCCACATGGTGAATATCCTATCTTAGATCTCCCATAATTCTCCTATCCTAAAGGCTAGTTCGAACCATGGCTCGAATTTCCTAAGTGTATCTGATTTAACATTCACATCGAGAACTATCCTAGCCTCCATCAAACACTACTTCCTCAGGTTGGGATGGAGCCCACCACCATCTAACCTAAGTGCATCAGCATATTCATGATGGAAAAAAAGAATCCACTTAATGGTAGACCTGTTTTTCATGTACTTGTTGTCATTATTGTGATCGCAAGCTAGGAGCTTTGCTTCCTCATTAGTCAAACCAATGTAAATTTTATTCTTTACATACCTCAATAAGTATGTAATGGGGTTCTCCTTAATGAGCTGTCTTCGGTCCTTTGTAGAGTGTGAACCTCGAATGAAATAATAAGTGTATTCTTCAAATAAACTTTTGCTAGATTCCACAATGTGACTACATTCATTAGGATCAACCATAACCAAGAAGGAACAACAATTAATCTTAGTTTTCTATTTCAAATTGTGTGTTCTATGAGTGATGGTAATTGGAAGGTGGAAGAGCTATTCTTTCCTCACAAAATTTCTTTTCACAGTATTCTACCTCATTTTATTCTACTTTGTAAGCAAACCTGAGATGCACCATCTCATCTTGTGAGTCTAAGCTTTCTTAGGATTCTGCATCTATGTGCTTACTCATCTTCCTTTGGGGCTACTTCTGAATTGGTTGCTTACCCTTGGACTTCACAGGTGTAGTCTTCATCTACTACATTAGCATAATATTTCCTTGTACCTAGGGGACTAGGTCAACAATGAGGTATTGTGATGGTTTTCAAATCTCTCGAAGCCTCTTTAGCACACATCACTGTGGGT
>CM035410.1:99648120-99723120 GCA_020310875.1 Ceratopteris richardii
TGGATGTCTAGTTTATGCTCACATACCCTCTCAAATAAGAGGGAAATTGGATCCCAAGACAGAGAATTGTATCTTTATTGGATATGATCAAAACCAAAAAGGATACAAATTGTATAATCCCTCTAACAAAGGCTTTTTAGTTAGTAGGGATGTAGACTTTGATGAAAATAAATATTGGTTTGATGATCAAAGGAAAGTAAAAATACCCTATGACTTGAAAGGAGACTTTCCATCTCTTCCAACAAAGGAACCAAAGCATCATGAAGATAGTGACTTTGAAGATGACTTGATAGATTTAGAGAAATTAAAGCTATGGAAGAACAAAGCAAAGGCTAAGGTGTAGGACCTAGCTCAAGGATCAGAAAGCTCTCATCAACTACTTAGAAGATCAATGAGAGAGAAGAAGAAACCAGAGAGATATGAATTTGATACCTCTTTGGTCACAAAGCATTCAATGGATATGGCTAAGGACTCCAACAATGAAGAACCAGCATCATATGAAGAAGCTCAAGGTAAGAAAGAATGGAGAGAAGCAATGGATGAAAAAATTGAAGCCCCTCATGGACAATCACATATGGGAACTTCTTCCTAGCAAGCCATCAATGAAGGTAATTGGATCAAGGTGGATTTATAAAGTAAAAAGGAATCCAGATGGTAGTAATAAAAAGAATTAATTGAAGAATTCACCAAATCAGGGATTAAAAACAACTCTTCCTCATTGATCCATAGTTTTAAGCAAGCTCCTACAGAATCAGTGAGATTGGCAGCAAGAAGATTCAAGCAGTATGTGGATAGATGCCGAGTGGAAGAGAGACCCACTCAAAACAAAATGGTGTCATTATTTTTGGAAGGGTTAGTGAATGGATCATTAAGATCTCTGGTATATGTGAAAAGAGTTCAAACTTTGCAAGAGTGCATGAAGGAATGTATTGACCTAGAGGACAATCTAGCAAAAGATCTGAAAATACCCCAAGGTAGCATGAAAAGTGAAGATTCCGCTAGCAGCACATCAAACGCAAAGAACAATGTAGAGGAAATAGCCGACTTAGTAGCAAAGAAACTGAATGTTCAAGGACAGAGGAACTACCCCAACAACCCAATGAGAGTACCCATGCTTAGATGATGTATGCATTGTGGAGGTGATCATCCTTCTCATTTGTGCACTAGGGGAGTAGTCCCACCACCTGCTTATGCTTACAATAGACAACCCGTCCCGGGCCCTATGCATTATTGTAGTATAGAAGAAAAGTACACAAATCACAGTACAGAAAACTGTCCTTACAATCGGCAATCAAGACTAGTCCAACCTCTAGTGAGACCTTATGGATGCCCTCAGAGAGATCAAGGAGGAGAAGCCTTTAGATATCCCACATATCAGAAACAGGCACCAGTACCACGACCTTATGCTTATCAAGGTTACACTCAACGACAACCGGTGTTAGGGCAACAACCACCCCACCCTCAAAATGTTGTCTCAGTGAAAGTAGCTCGACAGGAAGAGAATCCGGAGAGAGCAATAGTTTCAGCCACACCTTTGACTAGTAACGAATCATATGATCCATCTTATGACCATAGTCTAGGAGATTATTCTGCTTATAAGAGCTCTATAATAGAATATGGACAAATGTACGAACCATACACGTATAGCATGGAAGGACCCAATAGTTCCTACGGATATGAGCAGGACTATGTGTCATTAATGTATACCGCTCCCAGAGCATCCATACCCCTCGACCTATGAACAAACCACCTGTACCTAGAGGACTATGTTACAGATGCGGAGGTGACCATTATATCAGAGAGTGTACATTACCAAACCCACCACCACCACAGCGAGTTTGGGAAGGATACTGTAGTGATTGTGGTAAAGAACACCTTTTCAGAGATTGCCCCAAGAACCCCAACAAACTTAACTCGAATGTGCAGATCAATGTGATAGAAGTGATAGAGTCGTCAGGGAGCGATAAGGAGTACACTGTACCATTGAAAGCAATAACAAGAGCAAAAGCTAGAGAGACACCAGAAAAAACTGGAGAGAATGATCGAGTTGACAAAGAAGTGAACATACCTACACCTCAAATAGTTGAAGACTCGGAAGAGCTTGGAAAAAGTATCACAAGCAAACGAACGCAAAGATGGAAGAATCGTAGAGAGAGGATAAAGGAAAAGAAACTACAACAATAGAAGGAGAAGGAAAAGAATGAGCAAGATCAAAAAGAAAAACAGAAACTTGAAGGAGAAAATCAGAAAGGAAGGTATAAAAAAGAAGAGGTAGGATGAGTTTTAGCAGATCCCATGCCGAAAGAGTTAGCCATGTGGATTCAGGTGTACCACACACGAATAAGAGCAGGACCAACCATTGAACAACATGAAAAAGAATATCCTAGAGGGGACTTAGAGAAAGAGAGGTTGGAGATATGCAAAAAATTGATCGAAGTAACTCAACAAACCCTAGAAAAACCTGCTCTTCAACTACCCAATTCACGAATTCCTGAAAAAGAATTCCAAGAGTGTGTCATCCCTAATGATTCCGAGAAAGGAAAAGAAGGAGAGAAACGTGATGGAAATTACTGCAAGGATAAGAGAGAAGGATCCGTTGTCCCCGAAGTAGATGGGGAATGCCCTAAAGACTTGTGGGTAAGAGTCCAAGAAGATAGATGGAAGAAAGTGGAAGGAATTGAACCACCCTTTGAGGAGTTAGAAGCAGAAGGTGAAATAGAAGACTCAATACCTGAGCTGAATTCAGAAGGATTGTTACAATTCAACCAAAGTGAAAAGGAGTATGACAGTGTGAAGACTTTGCCAAATTACATAGGAGAATACGAACATAATTCGGAATTATATTGCATTCCCTCAATAAGAAAGAAAGAGCAGAACCCATCAATCCAAACATTGGACATCGTACAACATCTTAGAAAGGTAAAAATCCCTTGTACTCTGACACTGGAAGAATTGTTGAAAATCAAATCACATCTGATGGAGAAATTAACCAGCCAATTGGAGATCAAGTCAAAAGAGAAGGAGATGCCTAATGAAATGACCACAGTCAAAATCCCAGTCGATAAGGTTGGAGATTTCAGTGAGGGAGATCAAAAGAATACATGCCTTCCAATTACCTATAAGGGTTACACCACTAAAGCGATCTTAGATTCTGGAGCTGGAGTAGGAATTGCCACTAAGAAAATTTGGGAGAACTGGGGAAAACCATCTATAATACCAACACGCATGAAGATACAAATGGTAGATGGACACACTGAACGACCCTTGGATTATTAGAAAGAGTAACTTTTACTACCTGCGGAGTTGAATTCGAGCACATCTTAGTGATCTGTCAATTTGAAAGGGCCAACAATTATGAGATGATACTTGGAAGACCCTTCATGAGATAGCTAAAGGTCATGCAAGATTGGGGAAAAGACGCGGTATACTTACAGCATGAAGGAACCACAACAAGAATAAATCTCCATACGTACACATATCAAGATGTTTCCCCATTGCAATGGAATCTGATTCATAAAGAGGAAGACAATCAATCTATTCACAGTATAGGTTCAAGTGACCAATCGTGGATGAACGAAGACACTCATCTATGGATATGCCAAACTGTGAAAAAGGAAGAGGATAGAAGGAAAGGATGGCAGCAAAGGCAAGGAGTTGCTAGGTTTGTACAAGATCCAACTTACATGCCTCAAATATTCCTAGATGAAGAATTCGAACCTCATGGTTGGATGGAGATTTTAGCCACTCTCGATGTGTGTGTAAATGAATAAGTGATAACCATGAATGAATGCATTGACAAGGAAGGATATGACGTTAGTCTATACGTGGTAGTTCTTCAAGAGGCGGAAGAAGGAGAAGTAATCAAAAAAGAATGGAAGGAGGATTATGAGAGCATTGAAATGGAGCAAGAGCAAATGGAAACAGAAAGTGGAAATCAAGAAGTAAGTGTCATAGCTAATGAAATAAATCAAGAAAGGACACAGGAAGAAGAGCTTGGATTAGATAAAGAAAAAGATGATGAAGAAGACAAGCCTCAAGATCAATTTGAAGTGTCTGCCCACTTCAAAAAATGTGAAGTAGAAGAAAGGAAAATTGCGATTCAAATGCCAAAACAAGAAGCACAACCAAGAATAGCATATGATAACAAAGAACAGACCAAGAAAATTGTAGTAACCTTAGAGGAAGGAGAAGAACGATGTACTTTTATAGGACAAGATGTCTCAATGGAAGAAGAACAAGAGTTAATACGACTCATACGAGAATACAGGGATGTCTTTGCTTGGACATATAAGGATTTGAAAGGAGTACATCCTTCTATTTGTGCACATAGAATCCCCATGACATCTGAAGCTAAACCTTCCAAACAAAGACCATACACTTATAATGATGTTTACTCAGCAAAAATCAAGGAAGAGATCGATAAGTTGCTAGATGCTGGGTTCATTTATGAGATCGAACACACGGAATGGGTGTCACCTTTGGTGGTCATGCCGAAAAAAATGGCAAGTTAAGGGTATGCATTAACTTGAAAAAAGTAAATGCTGCCACCATAAGATATAGTTACCCATCACCCATCACAGATCATCTTTTGCAAAGAGTAGTAGGGAAGGAAGTTTATAGTTTTCTAGATGGCTTTTCAGGGTACAATCAGGTAGCCATTGCTCCTGCGGACCAACATAAAATAGCCTTTGCAACTGAATGGGGAGTGTACGCCTTTAGGGTTATGCCTTTTGGTCTAACCAATGCCCCAGCCACTTTCCCAAGATTGATGTGTCATGTATTCAAAGAGTTCTTGAGAAAGAGCATGGAGGTATATGTGGATGATTTATGCACTTATTCAGCTATACGATCAGAACATATCCTTGAACTAGGAAGGATTTTTGCCAAATGTCGGCAATATAGAGTATGCCTCAATCCAAAAAAGTGTGTCTTCATGGTTCGACAAGGAAAAATATTAGGACACATTGTCTCTAAAAATGGAATTTCAACTGATGAAGACAAAATCAAAGTAATTCTGGATTTACCGAGACCAAAAAAAGCTAAGGAAGTGCAAGCATTTATGGGACATTGCGGATACTACCGAAGATTTATACATATGTATGCCATAATTGCTAGAGCTCTTTATGCACTATTGTCTTAGTTCAATTGGACAGAAGAATGTGAAAGAGCTTTAAACAAATTAAAGAAGCGATTAAGTTCAGCACCAATCCTTTGAGTGCCTAATTGGAACAAACCATTTCACATTCATGTAAATGCTTCCAAGTTTGCCATTGGTTGCATATTAGCCCAACCTGTAGATACAGGGAAGTTAGACCACCCTATAGCCTATGCCAGTAGACAATTGAATCAAGCGGAGCACAATTATACCACAACTGAGAGAGAAGGCCTAGGGATGGTGTACGCAGTGAAGAAATTCCGACACTACTTATTGGCAAACAAATTCAAATTCTTCATCGATCATCAAGCTCTACTGTACTTAGTCAATAAGCCTTGTAATACAGGACGACTAGTACGATGGTTTTTATTGTTAATGGAATTTGATTTTGAAGTAGTAGTCAAGAAAGGGAATACACACATCAGAGCTAATCACTTATCGAGAATGACACATGGAGAACCACCCATAGGAGTACCTGATGATTTGCCAGACACTTACCTGTTTAACCTCGAAGTATGTCCCCAATGGGCAGAAAAGTTGATCCCAATACTCACATATGGACCTAAACATGGGATCTCACCAAACAGAAACCAAGACCTATGGAAGACTAAAAACCTTCATATAATTGCTGGAAGTATATATCACCAAGACTCAAGTGGATTACTCATGAGATGCGTGGAAGAAGAGGAACAAGAAATGTGGCTTCAAAAAGCACATGTAAATCAATGGAAAACTCATTTAAATGCGAAGGGAACATGGCAAACACTGAAGAGATTAGGCATATATTGGCCAACCATGTAGAGGGATACACATAACTATGTATCAGCTTGCCCAACTTGTCAAGAACGAAATCCAGAAGAGAACTCTAGTCTATGCTACTCCACCGTAGCACCAAGATGGAGCATGCCTCTGGTAAAATTCTTGAAGACCCAAGAATACCTAGAAGGAGCCACTCTAGCAAGGAAACGTGCACTCATAGAACAAAGCAAAGACTATGCTCTCATAGGAAAACAGCTTTTCAAGCAAGGAAGAGACAATCATTTACGAATGTGCATTCATGAAGATGAATATCTTGGTGTTTTAGAGAAGGCACATACAGGAGCTGCAGGAGGACATTTTTCTGCAGATAAAACGGCAAAAATGATTCTCTTTGCAGGAATGTGGTGGCCAACTTTACATCAAGATGCAGCCACATATGTTCAACGATGTGATACCTGCCAATGAACGAAATATCCAATTAGAAGAGATGAAATGTCACTGAAACCCATGATGAGTGCGAGAGCCTTTACTAAATGGGGGATAGACTTCATAGGACCTATTAGCCAACCAGCTAAAGGATCCCATGATGAGTACATAATCGTAGCCACAGACTATTTGACCAAGTGGGTTGAAGCCAAAGCAACCAAGAAAAACGATGCAAGGACTACAGCCAAGTTTCTCTTTGACAACGTATTCACTAGATTTGGATTGCCTATAGAAATTGTGAGTGATAGAGGCACACATTTTGTGAATGAAGTGATAGAAGCACTACTGAATGAATTCTTAGTAATCCATAAGAAATTAGCTCCATATCACCCACAAGCCAATGGACAGGCTGAAAGTTCAAATAAAATCTTATGTACAGTCCTCACTAAGATTGTCAACAATGGAAGGTCTGATTGGGATAAACAATTACATCATGTTGTATGGGCATTCCGAGTAGCCTACAAAACAGCCATATGAACTACCCCATTCAATTTGGTGTACGGACAGAATGCTATTTTGCCAATTGATTTCTTAATACCCACTCTCAGAGTAGCAACAACTTACGAGTGGATTGGACATGAATTGTCAGCACAATTGGATCAAATAGAAAAGTTACACAAAACTAGGTTACAAGCGGTAGCAGGGATTTATGCTGCTAAAAGGCGACAGAAGGCATATTTTGATGCTCATATTAAAGATAAAAATTTGAAGGAAGGAGATCTAGTTTTGGTTTATACTTTGAAACAACACGCGAAGAAACTGCAAAAAAGAGGATATGGCCCATTGATAATCAATCATATATCTACCAGTGGAGCCGTCAGCTTAGCAACCCTAAATGGAGAAGTATTACCAAACTATATCAGTGGATGTCGAGTGAAAAAATATTTAGAGCCATTGACTGAAGAAATAATGTCACGACTAATAATGGGTAAAAATAGGCACATAGAGGAAGAAAGAATACGAGAAGAAGCTAGACAAGAAGCACTAGGGCGAATAAGGAAACGAAAAGAGCGGATGAGAGAGAGAGATGACAGATATTGACAAGGAGAAGAACTCATCCCAATGGCTAACTTTAGAGCCACTGAAAACCTAGGTCAGCAAATGACGCAACCTTATTTGAATTTGGGTGCTGGAACAAAAGAGTATCACCTAGTGGATGCACTCATTGACACAGGAGCAGCTATAAGTTGTATCAAGTATTCGTTGACCCAAAAACTCAAGGAAGAATTACGCCCTTCTACATCTTGGAAACAACACAATGGACCAAAACTCTTAATATGTCATGACCATCACTTATTAGAAGAGCTCGTATTAGGCCAAGATTGGATATACGAATATGAAGTGACTATTCAATTGGCCCTAGGTTACATCTCAGCCAAGATAGGACATCATGAGGTATTCAACATGTTAGATGAACGCCCGATCCAAGTCACATGTATAGAACCGAAAGTTCACTTAAATGAGCGTGATGATGAATGTATGTTCACTCGCACTATGGAAAACCCTTCATCGCATACTTCATGTGAGGATACACCGAATCTTGATTGCACACAATCTTCTAATCCAATAAATCACATGATTAGTGTTCTATCCAATAACAGCCTCAGTGAGGAACCGAGCACAAGAGAGACTAGTCAGCAAGACTATTACGAATCTGCACACATTAGAATATACCCTATTCCTTACACTAAATAGGCTTGGATCAAAAAAGATCAAGTGAAAGTATATCTTCAACAAACGAACCACTATCGACCTCGAAAACAACAACAGAATAAAAATGCAAGTCATCTTGGACACCCAGTTCCACAAAGAAGTGCTAGAGTATGGATTCTGAAGAAGGTGATAGCCGCCCAGCCGGCTCGAACGCAAATATGGATTCCCATGTACCCAAGTAACAATCATCAAAAAGGACGAGCCAAAGCACAAGGAGAATCAGTATGATCTAAAGGCAAAACGACAGGATACAAACTACTACAAGACAAAGTAGGAAACTCGACATGCAACAAAAATCATTCAAAGATTCGAACAGAAGACGAAGCAAAAGTACTACATGAAAAGTACGATATTCTACAAGAATGCTAGGGATACAAACTATCCCAAGGGAGTAAAGCAGATTTGGATGCCGAAAGGCAAGACAATCTGTACACATCAACCAAGTAATTTGAGCTGCACACATTTGGAGCCACAAGAATCCAAAGTATGCATGATAGGGCCACATTACAAGGCCAAGCATTCGGCACATTCTTCTTCTAATTCAGGATAGCGAAGCACTTTTCTTTCTTGGGGAATAGGAGAGCACTTGTAAAATACTCAAAAAGAAAATAACATATAATTCAATAACCGCTTCGGCTATGAACTAACTTTTCTGTTTTCTTTCAGACACAAACATAAAAAGAATATGAATAAGTGTGAAAAACCCCAGGTATTACCTTTCTCACACCCACGAGGAAGGGACGATAAAATCCACTCGCAGAGTCGCAAATTTAAGAAGGATAAGTGAAGGCGGATTCTTGATACCAGCTTGCACTAATTATTGGTATATATTGAGTGCAGATGGCATCATCCAATTCCGAGGCTACGCAAGAGGAAGAGGTCTTGCTTCTTCCCTTGGAATCAATCACGAAAGCAAGAGGCCATTGGTTTCTTGATGATCAACCAGTGTCCGAGCTCCTTTTTATGGCAACTATCAAGATCATGGATAGGGATCACTACTTCCCTATCATGTCACAAGATTTCAAGACTATCATACAAGGATTATCGCGCATGACAATTGTCTGGACACAAGCCGGAATTGATGCATTCTTGAGACTTCCAATATATTTGCTAGATTTCCAGAGATGCACACAGGTTATGAATACACTACAATCTGCATCAGATAAGCCATTAGTCCCTGAAGCAAGAGTGCTTGACAAAGTTGGTACTTGGAAGACAATTCGATTCACTCATGAGTTAATCAACCGAGCTTTTGGATGGAATAAAAATGGTTTAACCAATGTCAAGGATGAATGTCATGATCCTAAAAAGAGAACGTTTTTGGAAATCACTAGAACAGATATTGAAGACTCGGTTCGTTTAGTGCACCAACATTTTTGTTTCCTGAGTATGCATAGATACACAACACCTCAAAAAGTTGTTGTGCAATTACTCTCACATGCTAAGAGGCAAGTGGGAAACCAAGTAAATATGACCCCATATATTCAGGACCACCTATTTGAAGCAAAGAAAAAGTGGGTTCAGAAAAAGTTCTTGAATGGAAGTTCAGCATTGACCTTGCTAATCTACGAGGCACTTGAAATAAAGGAGTGCTTACACTTAATGCCAAATTCCACAAAGATTGCAAAATATGCAAAGTCTGCAACCGTACCAAAGAAAAAGAAAACAGTCATCTCTATTGAAGAAGTGGGAACCAGTTCAAAGAAGCCCATGCGAGGGACTTAACACATTAGAGAGGAAGAAGCTCAAGAGACACCACAATCAAAGAGGACCCATACACTGCCCAAAATTGCTTTGACACAACCGATCACAAAAAGGGACCTCTCGGCAGCTCTAGAAGAGACGCACATGTATATGCAAGGACAAGTGAATTGTAATGTTCAAGGTCATCAATAAAGACAAGCAAGCAAAGCTAAGCAACAAAAGAATAAGGAACAGACCCCAAAACAAGCTGCTAGATATAAAGAACTGGGCTTGGAAGATTCGAGCTCTAATGAGGAATCTAGCCCTGAAAAAGACACATTGGACACTGACATAAGAACAGAAATGAACAATGAGGAATGGACAGAGATAAATCAGGTAGAGGTCACACAAAGTAGCTCCAATCACAAATAAAGATGTAGTGCACTCGGTAAAAGAAGAAATACAAACATGCACGGATGAAGAAGAAAGATTCCCGCAAAATCCAGAACAAGTTGTGATTGAAGTACCGGATGATACACCACAAGGCAAGATTGACCACAGGGAGGCTGAGCCACGGATACAACTCCACATTAGGCAGCCCCATGATACTACGCTACATGTGGCACAGGGGAAAGACGTTACCACGGGCGAAGAACCTAGTATCCCTACCACATGGCTGAATGTTGATGTTACTCAATTAAAACCTATGGCCAAGCAAATGATACAAACGGCCATGGACACGCAACAACAATTGATGGAAACAGATGCAGATTATGACAAGGCCATGAGGGAGAAGAATCAATTTCAAGTCATGAGTGAGCAATTGTCCGCACAGCTCATCCAGGCCCAACAAGAGATTTCAGTCAAGGAAACGGAGATAATTGCAGTTAAAGAACAATGCAATACCTTGATGAAGCACCATCATCAGCTCCAGACACAACTTGCGGAATTACAAAGACAGCATGAAGCTAGTGAAGCAGACAAGGAGAGAATGAAAGCTAGAAGCAATCTGCTCGAAACACAACTTAAGGTATATATGGAGGAGAATGATAAGTTACGAAGTAGAAATAAAGAACTGATGAAGGTATTACTGTATGACCAACCTATAGAAAAACTAGAAGCATCAGTCACTAACCAGAAGGAAATGAAAGATCAGATTGAGAGATATGTAGATCTGCTGAAACAAGAGCAAGCACGAACAAAGGAATGGGAAAACAGGTACATCAATGAAACAAATGCACTTAAAACGCAACTACAAAATGTGAATGCCAAACTTGTAAAGAGTTACAGCAAAAATGTAGACCAAGTAGCAGAGATTGGTAACGAGTTACTTGTGGCCAAAGAGGCACTCAGGGCAGCTATGCAAGAAGTTAAAGAAAAGACTGCATGCCTTGCACAATTAGAAACCAAAGCAGAAGAGAAAGTTTCCATCGGGACACCAGTAGAGCCAAGACAAGAGAATCCTACTGACGCGGTAGAGGTACATCCTCTATCTCCCATGTTGCTCTAGCACAATGGTAAGTACCATGTTAAGAAGCTTCACCTCCTTAATTGTCAATCCGCGGAAGAGATAGGAGTGATATGAAGATCGTGAACATGAGATGAAGTGAGAGTGAAGGTGAGAAGCATAGAAATGCACACACACATACACACACACTACGAAGAGACAATCAAGACACAATGGAAGGTGAGAAATCAACTCTATTACTCAACAACACTCTTACAAGCTCAAAAATAGCTCTAAGCTCACACCAACCAACCTCAAAAATGAGCTCTCTAGCTCTTTTTATAGTTTCTAGACTAGTTTTGACCGCTTTCACATCTAGTGACCGGCCTAGTTAAAAATTAGGTCCTAGATGCTATTTGGAAGGGTAAACGATGTCTAAAAATAACGAAAATTGATACGCTTGTTCTACCTAAGCTCCTCAAGCTCGAGGACTCCTCGGCTTGCACAAAATGGAGCGAGAAATTAAGAAAAGGGTTTTTCTATGTTACATATGTTACATTAGTGATAAAAAACACTGTTGGAGGTTTTTGAAAAGTATTTTTAAAACATGATTCTTTGAGAAAAGATTCGACTGGCTCACTGCTCCGTCGGTACATGCTTCCACGTCGTCTGTGCCTCTGGCTGCTTCCAACACCCCCCTCCCTCTCGCTTCTGTCGTCCTTGACAGAACCTTGTTGTGAGGTCTGCCGGATATAGTTCTGTAGGAGGTCTTGAGCGAGGGTGTGCTCGGAGATACGAATGCCTCAGGCCAGGTCGGCCTCGAGTTTCTCCCAGTCTATTGGTTGCGGTTCTACTGGTGGCGGGAGCTGATAGTGTGTGGAATAGACCATTCGTTCACAGGCAAATAAGTGTAATAAATGTGTAGGCCTGCTTATGAATACCTCGGAATGGTATTCCCAGAAGCCGATTGTGAACATCTCTTCGAATGTCTGCTTGTAGCACGCCGGTAGGTACTTGATTCTACAATGCCAGGCATAACACACCCGTAGCGATGGCGTTGTACTCATATCATATACTAGATCGAAATTGCCATGCTCAAAGCCCGGGGTGTTTACATGAGGTGCCTTGACACGTCGGAAGACTTTAAAAATCATTTGCATCATGTCAAAGATTTTGGCAATCATGTGCGCCGCTATATCATCCATATGCTTTAATCTAGGGAGCCAGTGGCGAATTGTAGCCATCATGTAGCCTACAGTTGGTAACTCAATGGGTGGCTTAAAATAGGGGTAATTCAACCAATCCTGGCACTGCTTATTGTTTTGTACCTTAATAGCAAAGGTTGTCCAGGAGCGGCGTCGTGGTACTAGTCCCCAACATGGGTTGTACTTTAAGTGCAAAGGTGCCTTGACCCATGTACTCATCATTTCTGGATATTTCTGTAGTAAATCTTTTCGCCACTCTGGTTGATAGATCTCTCCTTGCTGCGCATCGAGTGGTAGATCGTCCTCCTTGAATTGAGTTGCATGCGATGGTTTCTTACCTATCTCTTTCTCAATGGCTAACTGGTATTCAGCCATTAACATAAAATACGGTTTATACTCTAGCTCATGCCCAGATATGTATCGTCGCGGGGCCAAATGAGCAAAGAATGGAGACTGTAAAATTCTTTCTTCTATCATCGTCATGGCATGTAATTGTGCCTCTACTCTAGCTGAGTGTGTTGTCCCAAGTTCCTCAATAGTCTTCATCCACGCGGGGGTTGGGAGTTCGTAAGTCATCTGGCCTTCGGCCGTGACGCGTCCGCCTGGGATGGGTTGTGGCTCGTACGCCTCTTCAAACGTTTCCTCCACCGGGATGGTGATAGTTTCTTCCTCAGCTCGAAGCTCAGGTGGGGAATCTGGCCTTGGTGGTGCTTCATATACTGCGATCCTTGATTCAAGGTTTGATACCTGGGCCCGTAATGCGTTGAGTTCCTCTAAGATGTCAGGAGAGGGGTCCACAGGTGCTGGTATGTCTTGGTGTGCCGGTGCTCGTAACTGGAGTAATTTATGATCTTCTTTGAGTTTCTGTAACTCCTCGTTCATGCGGTCATATTCATCTAGCAGTCTTACATGATCTTCTAGCAGCATCCTCATCGAGTCTGAGGGAATGGCTTTGAACCGGCTAGGACTGAGTGGTTGGTCTGGGTGGTCGAGCGCTGCTTCTAAGTTTTCTCGGTTCTGATCTTGTAAGCGCTGGTTTTCTTCCTTGGCGGCTGCTAGGTGTCTTCGTAGTAAGCCCATATTTCGTGTTAGCGTCGCATTGCGGACTGTCTGGGCTCTTAATAAGTTATCCAGGTCAGCAGTGGCTTCCTTGGTCTTTTCTTCGCTTTCTAGTTCCGATTTGTGATATGCCTCGCGTAATTCCTGGTATCGGGTGTTCAGAGAGGCATTTTCAATAGATAATAAATTAAGCTGCGACTGTAAGTCAGTGGTTGTCCTCTGTAGCTGTTGATAATTATCGCCAAGAGATGTGTACTCATCTCTTACTCGCGTCATACACATGAACATCTGTCGAAATGCATTATCTACCGTGGGTGATAGTATTAATGGGGTGCTAAATGAAGATGTAGTGGGTGTAGATGCAAAGGGAACGGGGAATGGGGGTGGGAAGGTGGATGCTGTGGTGATTGTGGAAAATTGTGAGGTTCCTAAATATGTTTGTGCCATGAGTGAAGTCAGTGATGGTGCAGTGGGTGGTGAGATGTCCATGTCATTGGACGTGTCCAGTGCGGTGACTTGTGAATATGGGTGTGACTATGGGTGCTTGTGCTGGTGTAAATACGGGATTTACAAAGGTTGAGGAGTAATTTACAGGTGGACTGGCTGGTGCAGCTTGGTGGAAAGGGGAAATAGGGGTTACAGTGGGTCGGGGAGGTGAGACGGGGGAGAAGGTTAATGGCGGTGGGAATGGGAAAAGGGGTCTTGGAGTTGTGGGGAAGGATGGAAAAGCTGGATGGAGGAATGGGTTGAATGGAAAGGTGGATGTGTGAGGGGGTAGACTAGGGCTAATGGGTGCAGGAATTGTGGGCTGAGTGGTCGTAAAGATGATTTCTGCTACGCCACCGGCAAATGAAGATGTTGGTCTGGGGGAAGGAGGGTGAAGGGGGGAGGCTGGATGGACGGGCGGTGATGGAGGAGAGATTGGGGTGGTTGGTACTTCAGTGACTACTGAGGTATGTGCAGTTGTAGCGTGGGGTGGGGAATCTACAAGGATGGTTTCTGCTGCCAACGAACTTTCGGGGACGAGGCGTGCCTCCCTGGCTTGTTCTGAAGACTGTGCTCCTGTTGGTACACGAATGTATTCGCCGGGCTTTCAAAGTAGTCGTACTCGGCGGGGGTCAAACTGTGGTAGTGGCTTTCTTTGAAAGTACCTGAGCGCTTCGTTGGAGCCTACTGATTTGACTAACTCGCGGAATCCTTTGATGTATGCGTCTTCGAATCCGCCTGTGACAAGTTCCTGTTCTATTATGGCTTGGCTCTCTTCCTCGGTCATTTTTTTGCGTGCCCAAACTTTTTCCATAGTTCTATATAGCTTCTTAATAGCCAGTGTGTAAGCTGCTGCTTCGTAAGTTTCATCTTCATGGGTACTTGTATCACCATGTGTGTCTGTTTGTTGGCCTTGGCCATCTGTCTGTTCATGCTCTTGGGATTCCTGAGTTCCCTGGCTAGCTTCGTCGTCATTGGTTGCTGTTCTTTCGTCATTAGAGCTAGACACAATCTGTCCTTGTGGCTGATCCCGGGGTGTGGTAGGGTAGCTAGGTCTTTCATATTCTTGAGAGAACAGTTGTCCTTCTCAAAATTGGAACTCATTGGAGAATGCATCGGGCATTTCAAAATCAAAAGTTGGATCCAGTGGTGTTGTTTGTTCTGCTTCTAAATGGGGTATTGGAAAAGAGAAAGCTTTCGCACCAATAGTGGTGGGAATTTTAGCTGCTGTGGTGATAGGTTCTGTGGTTGTGGCTGCTTGGGGTGTAACCGTACTGGTGGTGCCCTCCGGCGTAACTAGTCTTGATAACCGTATACGAATTGGTGGTACCGTGGGAGTGGCTGTTGTCGATGACTGTTCTGGAGATGGTTGTGGTGAGGGTGATTCTGGGACTTGTAAGCATGGGATAGTGCCTCTCATCTGCTTTCCGGCTCTGCCTTTGCTAGACTTTCTAGCCTTCTTAGTGGTCCCTTTGAATGCTTTCAGTTCCTCACTGGTCAATGCACGTTCGATCGGCAGTTCATATGCCAAGCACATATATATAATCCTTGTAAGTGCACAACATCCATTGATGACCTTCTTTCGTTCCCATCTATGTTGTGCCAAATAGAGCTGATCAATTATCCAGCTAGCTAGATCAACCGTTTGAGGTCCAGTACATGCTAAGTATAATCCAAACCAGATTCTTTTGTGGGGCATGGTAAAACGATCCTGAGCTGGGAAAGCAAAATGCTGCATGCATATCCACAATGGCTTGGAAAGCTCAGGGGTTATAGCTGAAATGTCCTCCCACTTAGTTACGTCACCACGTTTCATCTGCTCTAGGACTAGCCGTTCTCGCTCCGTCGGAGTATGCGTTCCATGTATTTTGAGAGCTGCGCGAATTAAATCTTTGGACAAATAAAACCTTCTGAATGGAGGGTCATTTACCAAGGATGGTAACATGAATGTGCCAGGTAGATCCTTGTTCTCTGAAGCTGTCAAGGTGGTTACTAGGTAAAAGCATCTGTAAAAATCGGGTTTAGGCAGAGGGTCACTAAAGTATTCTATAAATCCCACTCATGCCCAAACGTGCGTTAAATCTTGTGTATTCTGCAGTCCTTCAAATTCTCTTGAAAAGAACTGGTACTTGGCCCATGTGCGAAGATCAAATGCCAAATTGGCCTGAAATATGAAATCAGCGTCTGCTAAGGGTCCTGCTAGGCCTTGAAACCAGTGAGAGTTACGATGAATCTTCTCAGTGTATCCTCTAGGAGGATCGTCTATTGGCATGGGTCCTGGAAAACCTTGAAACGTTGGTGGTTGCATCGTAGGATAAGATTCCGCGAGTAATTCTCCAATATTGGCCATTGGTGTGCTTGGGCCAGCTTCTGATGGTCCTTCTTTGGTTTGCATGATGACTGATGAGCTAATGGAAAAGATCTGCTACAAAAGATTAACACATTAGTATGGAAATTAATTATGATCCCAATAAGGTGAGACCGCAATCCCTTTCCATAACCGATGTGTAACCCGTGTAGCCAAGTGTCATGAAGTGATTGATGCAATGATTTTTTGCAGAGCTAATGCATGTCTCTAGATGCCTACATGGTCAGATTATGCATACATTTCTTGATGAGCTTTTATTATGCCTGATGTGGGGTTTTGGTGTGTGAATTCATACAAGGTTTGGTTGAGGGTGAATTATTACAAGGGTGGAGTTTAAACGGGGTGGGAGAATTGTTAGATAAGGGGGTACAAGAAGACGTCTGGATATGTTTCGGTATCCATTTCATAAGAGTCTTTGAGTGGGTGGTGTGTTTCTGCTGAGGGACAAAAAGTGGTATCGGGTTTGGTGGTATTGAAGGATGGAAAGATTTCTGAGGGGTATATATTACATGGCTTGAGGGTTGAACTATAATACATTGCTTGGGTACCCAAATCTGCATGGGTGTGGGTCGATTGATAAGATACTTCTTGGCGATCCAAATCTGTCGAGTATTTGTACTTGTAGAAGAAGATCGAGGGGACTTTGGATGCTGACTCTGCTTTTTTTGAAACTTTTTCTTGTTCTTGTCTGCAGTGTTGCCAATAGCCTGTGGTTGCTGTCCTTTTGGCACCCATATTTGTCTCGGGCCACTTGTTCTGTGATGTTGATACTGCTGCTTTCCTTGCCTTATCTGCTGGTGTCATCGGTCTGGGTTCCTCTGTTGTGGTTGACTCCTTCGTGGTTGGGTTTGAGAGGTCCATTGGATGCTCTGCTTTGGAAAAGAAGGGAGATCCAACACTTGTGTGACCTGCCCATTAGGAAGTGATTCGTTCTTTATCTTTAATCTAGGCCAGTCCACAGCAAGTTTGGAAGGATGAGCACCGCAGGGTATTATGCTCATTTGGCCGCTGATGCAACCCACCTGACCGCTGATTGTGTCCATCTGCCCTAGCGGTTGGGTAGCTGCCCCTTCTAGTTTGCAGGAAGCCCCAGGGAAGATCTCCTATCGTCCTTCTGATTGACAACTGTCTATAGCCAAGCCCGAGTGGGTGGGTGTAGACGTAACGTGACTGATCTGACCCAAGATCTTCTGGTCTTCTGTCGCATGTATTTCATAGGGTCTAGGGTTACAAACCTCCGTTGGAATGCCGTTAGGGAAGTCAAGCGGTATCACTCGCTTTTGCTCTAAGGTTCCAATCTGTAAGGAGCCTTGTCTAAGATTTAGGTCCACTGAGTGATCGTATAGCCAATCTTGGCCAAGGATTAGGGGTTCTATCAGGTCGTCATCATGGCACACTAGTAGCTTCGCTGTCATGGTCACATCCTTAATGAGGATAGGAAGGTCCACCTCACCCATGCAAGGGGTTTCCATGCCTCCTAGCCCTATGAGGTATGCCTCAACTGGCCGCATTTCTATTCCTGAATCCCTATAGTGGGACCATCTAATCGCACTAGTCGCAGCACCTGAGTCAATTAAAGCCCTGAGCTCTTGGCAAGGGTTGCCGTGCTCTAGCCTAACTGTAATGAATGGTCGCCTGTCCACTATGCTAGGATGAGTTCGTGACTTTACCTCACACATAGCCATGGGGTATCTGGGTGATGTTTCCAGATGGTTATAATGTTCTCTCCCTAGTCCTTGTCTTCTTAGCTTCATGCGCTTAATGCGTTCTATTGCTTCTGCCTGAGCTTCCGCTCGTATTCTATTTTCTTCCTCCTTACGCTTCTTTGCCAACGTGAGTCGTCTAAGCATATCCTCAGTAAGAGGTTCCTAATATAACTTGACTCGACAGCCACTAATATAATTAGGCATTACGTCTCCTTCTAAGGTGGCTAACTGTACTGCTCCACTTGTTGAGAGTCGGTTAATGATCTTAGGTCCATAACCTCGCTTTTCTAACTTACGTGCGTGTTGCTTTAGCGTATATACTAGAACTAAATCTCCTTCTTTTAAGCGCTTATCTTTCACATGTGCATCAAAATATGCTTTCTGTCGTTTCTTTGCCGCATATATTCTTGCTGCTGCGTTTAGCCTGGTTTCTCCTAATCATTCCAAGTCCATTATTCTTGCTCATAATTCATGGCCGGTCCACTGATGTTCTTGTGCAACCTTAAGGGTCGATATCAAGAAGTCCAAAGGAAGCACAACATTCTGACCAAAAACCATCTGAAAGGGAGTTGCATTGAGTACGGTCTTGTAGGCCACTCGATATGCCCAAACAGCGTGGTGTAACTGTTTGTCCCAATCTGAACGTTTGTTGTTCACGAGTTCCGTCAGTACGTTACAAAGGATCTTATTAGTGCTTTCAGCCTGACCATTGGCCTGAGGATGATATGGTGCAGATTTCTTGTGAATCACCATAAAATCCTGTAACAAATATTCAATGACTTGGTTTAGAAAGTGAGTTCCTCGATCGCTCACTAACTCTATAGGCAATCCATATCTTGTAAAGACATTCTCAAATAAGAATTTTGCAGTTGTGTGTGCATCATTCTTTTTTGTGGCTTTTGCCTCTACCCATTTGGTAAGGTAATATGTCGCAACAATAATGTATTCCGCATGTGTACCTTTTGCAGGGGGGTTAATGGGTCCTACAAAGTCTATACCCCACTTAGAAAATGCACGTCCGCCCATCATGGGTTTCAATGGCATTTCATCTCTGCAAGTAGGAAACTGAGTTCTTTGGCACACATCACATCTCTTAACATAGGTATGTGCATCCATGTGAAGAGTGGGCCACCATAATCCTGCAAAGAGGATGGCTTTGATTATCCTATCAGGTCCAAAATGACCTCCTGCAACACCTTGGTGTGCAGTCTCTAGTATGCTCAGATAATCGCTTTCATGAACACATTGTCTTAGATATCCATCTCGTCCTCTTTTGTATAGATTATCGCCAATAAGTGAATAGTCTTGAGCTTCCTGCTCCAGACTGCGTTGTCGTGCTAAGGTCATTCCTTGAGGGAATGTGTTCGTCCTCAAGTATGTCACTAAAGGTTCACTCCAGTCTGGTGTGAGAGACACGTGATATAATGTTGCATGTTCTACTGGTGGTCTTTCACAACAAACATGGCATTCTTTACACAACTTGTAGACATCTGCTTCCATCGAAGGCCAATATACTCCTAGTCTATGTAGAGTCTGTAATGTTCGATGTTTCGAATGATGTTGCTTTAATGCACCTATGTGTGCTAATTGCAACCAATTTGCATGTTCTGATTCGTCTACACAATAACCAAGAATCTTTTGATTATCCTGTTTATATATGCTTCCTGCTAAGATTTGGTATCTCTGAGACTTGGTAATCTCTCGTTCTTTGATCTTTATCCTAGGATTCTTTGGTCCATATGTGAGAATGGGGACTATTGGTTTAGCCCATTCTGGTGCTATCTCAAGATTAAACAAATAAGCATCTGGTAATTCATCCGCTATTCCTTGAGGAGCTTCTCCTGAGGTTAATCTTGAAAGGTGGTCAGCTCTAAGATGTGTCTTTCCTTTCCTGACTACTACTTCAGAATCGTACTCCATGAGTAATAGAAACCAACGTATTAGTCGTCCTGTGTTACATGGTTTGTTGACTAGGTACAATAGGGCTTGATGATCTGTAAAGAACTTGAATTTGTTGGCCAACAAGTACTACCTAAACTTCTTTACTGCGTAGATCATCCCCAATCCTTCTCGTTCCGTCGTGGTGTAATTTCTTTCTGCTGCGTTCAATTGTCTGCTCGCGTAAGCTATGGGGGGATCGATGTTACCTTCACTCGTGGGTTGTGCTAACACACATCCTATGGCGTAATTGGATGCATCCACATGTACATGGAATGGCTTACTCCAATCTGGGGTAGTCAATATAGGTGCTGAGCACAAACGTCGTTTGAGTTCATTGAATGAATTTTCACATTCTTCTGTCCATTCAAAATTGGTTAAAAGAGAGTACAATGGCTTGGCTATGATTGCATACATGTGTATGAATCTCCTATAATAACCGCAATGGCCCATAAATGCTTGTACCTCTTTCACATTAGTTGGTCTAGGTAATTCTGCAATTACCTTCACTTTTTCTTCATCCGTAGAGATTCCATTTTTTGACACAATGTGTCCTAGAATTCTACCTTGTCTGACCATGAAAACGCATTTTTCTGGGTTCAAACAAACCTGATATTCTCGACATTTGTCAAATATTTGTCTTAACTCTGGGATATGTGTCTGTCTTACATTTGAATGTGCACATAAGTCATCGACATAAACTTCCAAACTCTTGCGTAAGAATTCCTTAAAAACATGACACATGAGTCGCTGGAAAGTGGCGGGTGCATTTGTGAGCCCAAAAGGCATTACACAAAATGCAAATATGCCCCATTCAGTGGCAAAAGCCGTCTTGTGTTGATCTTCTGGAGCAATGGCTACTTGATTATAGCCTGAGAAACCATCAAGGAAGCTGTAAACTTCCTTGCCCGCAACTCTTTCCAATAGATGTTCTGTGATAGGAAGAGGATAACTGTCTCTAATTGTGGCGGCATTAACTTTTTTAAGGTTAATACACACACGCAATTTTCCATTCTTCTTGGGCACAACCACAATGGGAGATACCCATTCGGTATGCTCAATCTCATAGATGAATCCTGCTTCTATCAGCCGGTCTATCTCCTCTTTTATCTTCGCAGCGTAGTTATCATTGTACGTGTAAGGTTTCTGTTTTGTCGGTTTTGCATCTGGAGTCATAGGGATTCTATGAGAACATATATCTGGATCTACTCCTTTCAGGTCTTTGTAAGTCCAAGCGAACACATCTCTATATTCGCACAATAGGGCAACTAGCACTTCGTCTTCTTCCTTCGTCAAATCATGCCCTATGTAGGTACATTTTTCTTCTTCTCCTTCTATGGCTACTATTATTTTCTTGGTTTTCTCTCGGTTATCATAGACTTGTCCGTCATTCGCCTTTCTATTAGGCATTCGTACCATGATTCTTCTATCTTCGATTTCATATTTCTTGAAGTTCTCGGGTACCTCAAACAAAGATTCTTCTTTTTCTGACATGGTTTCTTTCTTCTTTCTTTTCTTGCCTTCACTTTTGCTAGTCACTTGAGTGGCTATTCTCACGTCATTCATAACTTCCTCGTGTCTCTGAGGGTGAGTGTCTACTTCGTAGAAATATTCTTCCTCTGATGCAAAGGGTGGGTCCATGATAATTGATTCTAAATCAAAATCACTTGCATCCTCAAATGCATCAGTGTTAGGTTCACATTCTTCTAAAATTGCATCGCACATGATTGGTTCTATCGTAAAAACTGAAATGTCATAGCCATCCTTGTCATAGTGGGGTGTCCATTGTTCTTCGTTGATGGCTACATCCATGGTTGCTAGGATTTCTGCCCAACCATGGGGTTCAAACTCTTCGTCTGGGAATACTACAGGTGCGTAGGCTGGATCTTGAAGGGTTCGTGGATGTTGTTCTGCACCTACGGTCCTTGCTTCTAATCTCTCTTCCTCTTGTTTTGCAACTTTACACATCCATAAATGAGTATCCTCATGCAACCAAGAAGGATCTGATTCTAATGAGTGCACGGATTCTGTTTCTACTTGTGTCTTATGGATGGTATTCCATTGTATTGGGGGTACGTCTCTATGTGAATAGTCTTTAAGATTGACTTTGGTAGTCACCCCTAAATGTTGCAAGTACAAAGAATTAGTTCCCCAATCTTGTACAATTTGCAACTGACACATGAATGGTCGTCCCAATATCATCTCATAAGCATGATTTTTTGCAAAGTCACAAATGGTGAAAGTATGCTCAAATTCTACACCACAAGTGGTGAGAGATATGCCTTCTAGTAAGCCTAATGGTTTTTCTATGTGTCCATCAGCCATTTGTAACTTCATCCTGGTAGGTCTTAATGCTAGCTTACCCCAACGTTTCCATAAAGCGGTGGTAGCGATGGCTACGCCGGCTCCTGAATCTAAGATGGCTTTCGTGGTGTAGCCCTGATGGGTTATCGGAAGATAAGTGTTACCTTCCTCTCCTTCGCTTACATCTCCAATCTTTTCTACGGGTATCTCTGGTACCTTATTTTGTGATCCTATTTGTGAGGGAGTAGTAGCAAGCTCGGGGAATTGATTTGCTACATGTTTCCACAATTCTGGTTTTACCTTTAACAACTCCTCTAGAGTGAGATTACACTGTACTTTAGTGTTCTTGATCACTTTCGTGTTTCTAGGGATTACTGATTCTTCATTCCTCACTATTATCGTGGGTGCTCTCATATTAATAGACTTTGCTTCCCAAGGTCCTGTGAACTGAGGTAATTCTTGTAAAGAATTAGATTCAAATCTTGTGTGTTCACTCAGTTGTTCTTCCTCTACATCATCGTAAATAGAGGGAATATCTTGGGGAAATTGTTCCTGCAAGTCATCTATTTCTTGAATAGGAGGATGGGTTCCTTGTTCTTTTCTCCATTTCTCTTCTTGGATTTCTCTCAAAAATTCATGTGAGTACCTATGTATGGAAGATAAATTGTCTTGACTTTCTGTATTGGGTACTTGAAACTGGGATGGTGCATTCCTTTCCTGTGTCTCTAGGACAATAGGGTTCCTAGGCTGATCCTTTTTCTCTTTGCTCTCTATCAAGTATTCTAGCCTCTCCATTAGTCCTTGAAAGTGTAGTTTCGGTTTTGCCATGTTGTTCCAATTAAGATATCTAGAGGCTTCAAACAAAGCTTGTGCTAATTCTACCATCTTCATGCAAATTTTAGTTCTCTCAATTTCTAGATCAGCTTGAGGGTAGTTTTTACTCATTTCAGCTACCTGAGGTCCCTCTTTTAATCTAGCCTGATATGCACGAAACATCATGTCTAGATTTTCTGGTATGGGTTCCGCTAAAACTGATCCTGATTTTTGAGCTGGATTCTCTTGATTCAATTCCTGTGAAGTCAATTCTAGGATTTTGGCTCTCGACTCTTTCAAACTTCCTTCCAACTCAGTTATCTTTTTACTCCACTTTCTCTTTATTCTTTCTCTAGAATCTTTCCAAGATTTTGTCTTTTTGCTACTAGATTCTGCAACTTCACTACTTCCGGCTACTTTCTCCTGATTAAGTTGTTGGTTTTGTAAGAGCGCCTGGGCTCTTGTTATAGCTTGGATAGGCACGTATGTAGGGTTGGATCCATCTGCGTTATTTACAATACCTATCATGTTGATCGGTGTCACATTCGAAGCATTAACAGGGTTCTTAGGACAATCTTTGATTATATGCTCTTTGCCACAATCGGCACAAAAGCCTTGGATGTTATAGTACTGTGATTGTCCTGATATCGAAGGATGTGGACACTCCTTTATGAAGTGATCTCCTTGGCACCTAAAGCATGGTCCTCTAGGGCCCTGTGGTCTTTGTTGTCTCAATTGGGGCCGTGGATTTGGGTTGGTGTACATCACATGAGCGTAGTCAGGCTCCCAACTAGGTTCCACTGGTGGACTATCATAATGATATGTCTCCACGTGTTCTGGTGACTCCGTGTAATAAGCGGGTGGACTATCTACATGCGTAGAGTCAAAACTGTTTGAGTTTGGGTCATTCTCTGTGATCAAAGGTGAAGAAGGCACTAAGGCCCTACTTAGGTTCTCTTCTGCAGCAGCATATTTGACTGAGATGACATTCGCTGGTGGGGGTGGCTGCTGGGCTAAGACAGGTTGAGGTCTCTGTTGAGCGTGGTATGGGTAGTTCTGAGGAGGCCTATAGTAATAAGGTTGAGCATTGTATTGGCCTTGATACCTACCTGGCTACTGGTATGCTTGCGGGTAGTTCTGTCTCACGGTTTGTTTGTTGTATGGGCAGTCCTGAGCCGTATGATTCGTGTATCTTCTTTCAATTGTACAGTATTGGCCACTAGGGTTGGCTTGTGGTTGTGGTGCATTGGGACACACATTTGCCATGTGATCACCACCACAGGTGTAACAACGCTTGTTCATTAGTGCCCTAGGTTTGCTAGAAACTCCTAGTTTCTGGGCCACTTTTTCTGCTAGGTCTTCTATTGAGTTAGATAATTTTGTGGATGCTAGAGATGAACAGTCTGAATCCTTATAGACCTTTGAGAGTTCCAACTCCTCTCCTAAGTTGTCCTCAATGTCTATGCATATTCTCACACATTGCTCTAGCGTTCTGGGTTCTTTTAGGTACACATAGGAGCGTAGTTTAGAGCTCAACAAGCCATCTAGAAACAATGACACTTGTTTAGCTTGTGAGGGTAGCTCTTGCATTGGACATCGTTCAACATATTGTCTAAACCTACGTCCTGCCAGTCTGACTGTTTCCTGAGGGGTCTGTTTAAAGCTATGAATCAACGAAGACGTGTCATGTCTAATCCCACTTTTAGAGAATTCAGTGATGAATGACTCTAAAAAGTGATGGATGTCTCTAAATTGCCTCTGTTGCAACGGTTGGAACCAAGTTAAAGTTGTATTCTTTAACGTTAGTCCAAATGCATTATATTGCGTGAACATGTCTTCGACTTGTTCTGCTCTTAGTACTTGCTTGAATTCTGCGACATGGTCATAGGGATCCCCTGTCCCATCAAAATAATTTTTCATGGATTTTACTAATTGAGTGGGTCTAAATATTCTTGCGTGTTCACGTGGTCTAGGTAGAGGAAAATCATCTCTACCACCTAGTATTCCATGATCTCTTTGTCTATCCGTTCTATTAGTGTCCATGGTTGTTCTATCTCTCCCTACGGGACAAGTGAAGCTTACTTCGGATCTTTCTTTATTTTTCTCTCTTTGATTTCCATGGGCTGAGGATGTTCCTGCCCCTTGTTGACTTGTGTTCATGTTCGTTCTAGATGGAGGGAATACCAATTCACCTCTCCATGTGTATGTGTTTTTAGCGTGATTAGGTACCACAAAGACTCTTTCTGAAGTCTCATCCAGGTATACAACCTTTCCAAGTGTATCCGGGTCCTTGAACTCGTATATCGTGATGTTTCCTACCTCACTAAGTAATTCTGTCTTGTATCTCCAAAAGGCTTCATCAGTTTCTTTATTTACAAACAACTCTATGCTTCTGTTGTCCTGAGGGATCCATTCCGGGATTAGTACTCGTGTCAGTACAGATTTCCCTCTAGGTGTTCTAGGCTCTTCTAATGGTTCTTTTCCTTGAGATTTAGTTTCTGTCTCTAGCTGAATCACGCCAAACTCGTTGGTATTGTTTGGCTGCGTACTTAAGATGTACATTGTTCCTTCCTTGTCTATGTACGTCTCTCTCTCAAATTTCACCAGTGGATGTTCCAATCCAATGGGTTGATCGGGGTTGTGCATTTGCACCACTTGCCTTCGCAAACCGTCCTCGTAGATGCGAGCACCTAATCGGTTGGTTCAGAGAAACTCTAGTTGCGTTCTATAGGGTCCTTCTGGTTTTTCTAAATAGGCTACATTTGACCCTCCTTCTAGTCTTTCTGTGCTAAATGCCATTTCTGAATCACTAGTATCTGAGCTCTCGTAGGGATAACTAGTGTTCAATTGTTGAGCCCACGATCGTGCAGTAGTTCTTACACTTGCCTCTAATGATCTAAGGCTTCATCGGTCTAACTTACCTATATGTTTGCCCGATCTAAGGTTCATTAATTTTCTTCCTTGCACACTCAGTACACGCTCAGATCATCAATGATTCTTTGTTATTACTTTCTTGATTCTTTTTAGATTTCTTTAGATTCTTGTCTTAATGTATGCGTCAGGAATTCGACTTTCTGTGGTACTTTGAGTTCCTGTTTCGTCAGACTTATGTTCTTTCCTTTAGGTTTTCGTGTCACACACCTTTACTTTGGTCTTGAACTTGATAGATTTAATTCTCTTGAACTTGAGGCGTTCCTATCGTCTTAAATCCACAATGCTAACGTTTATCCTAAGCTAAGAATTGACTGAGGGGGTTGAGTAATCTTCCAACCTCGAGTCAGGTTTTCTGGTTGCTCTGATGCCCAAGAAGCCGCGCTTCCCAAGCTTTATGCCCCTTCTGCCTTGCTTTGGTTGCCTTTGATTGCCCTTGCTAGACCTGGAAAAATCCAATATTAGACCAATTCACAGTTGGATGATCAAGCACTTGAGTATATACACCTTTTAAGTCCCTTCCCTTTTGCCAAACTTTTTAATGCTTGCCCCCTGGCTTTCTAGTCCCAAACTAGGTCAACCTCAAAATAGCTGATCTAAAAATAGATGTATTCTTTAAGAAAAACAGTTGAGGTCACGTAGTACTCGTAAAGAGCTTTCTAACGAGCTATTAAGCTCAAAAAACGGACTTCGGATGAAAAAGTTATGACCGTTCAGGCCCTGGGGGGTAAAAACTGACAAACAGGTTTTTCTCCAAATATGAGCTAAAGGGTCTCCTATGAGTATAATCACCCAAAAATTTCCCAAAAATAGCCCCAAAATTGGCCAAAAAATGAAACCCTAAAATTTGCGATGGGGGTGCACAATCGCGATGGTCTGAGACAATCGCGATGGTCTGGGACCGTCGCGATGGCGTGAAGGTGAACAATCGCGATGGCGTGGTGCGCGAACAGTCGCGATGGTCTGAAGTGCACGGTCGCGATGGTCCAAAAGTGAGCAGTCGCGATGGCTCGATCAGGCGGACAATCGTGATGGCGTGAAGGTGAACCGTCGCGATGGCTCGATCAGGCGGACAATCGCGATGGTGTCAGTCAATGGTCAACGTGAACAATCGCGATGGTCCAAAGTGAACCGTCGCGATGGTCACAGATGCGATGGCTTGAGCCAATCGCGATGGTCAGGGCGCGATGGCTTGAGCCAATCGCGATGGTCCAAAATTTGAGTTGTCGCGATGGTCTGACGGTATCGTCGCGATGGTCCAACTTGGCACGTGGCACCGTCGGCGCGATGGCGTGAGCTAATCGCGATGGTGTGGGGTCAACCGAACAGTCGCGATGGTCCGCGAACCGTCGCGATGGTCCAAATGAACCGTCGCGATGGCGTGAGACTGTCGCGATGGTCCGGCCGAGCCGTCGCGATGGTGTGAGCCAATCGCGATGGTGTGACATAATCGCGATGGTGTGAGCCAATCGCGATGGTGTGACATAATCGCGATGGTCTGGGACCGTCGCGATGGTCCACCAAAATGTGATTTTTGCAGATGCGGCTATGGATTCCTAGAGGCGCAGGTGTGCTCTTCACGCTGGTGTGGTCGCCTTCTTCAAATTCCGAACTTTGCAGACCATCGCGATGGTCTGACACAGACGGAAATTTCTGACAGAAACTAAAAATTTTACCTTTTCCAAGCTTTCTTGATGCACTGGAGCTCTGTACCTGCAAGAAAACTCAAGAAAACAAAAGCACATGCAAGCACAAAAGCTCTCTCTCACTCTCTCGCATGCACAAATGAGGGGAAATGAAGAGAATGGGTGGATATGGTGAATTTTCTGATTTTTTGGGAGATGAAGGTGATGATGCGGTGATGAAGATGGAGTGTGGGGAAGGTGAAAAACACTAAAAACTAAGTAAAAACAACAACAAAAACTGAAATTTTTACCTTCCAACGCCACTTCTTGCTATACTCTTACCATCACACATTCGTCCTAGACTCGATCCCCGGCAACGGCGCCAAATTTGGTGTTGCTCTAGCACAATGGTAAGTACCACGTTAAGAAGCTTCACCTCCTTAATTGTCAATCTGCGGAAGAGATAGGAGTGATATGAAGATCGTGAACGTGAGATGAAGTGAGAGTGAAGGTGAGAAGCATAGAAATGCACACACACATACACACACACTACGAAGAGACAAGCAAGACACAATGGAAGGTGAGAAATCAACTCTATTACTCAAGAACACTCTTACAAGCTCAAAAATAGCTCTAAGCTCACACCAACCAACCTCAAAAATGAGCTCTCTAGCTCTTTTTATAGTTTCTAGAGTAGTTTTGACCGGTTTCACATCTAGTGACCGGCCTAGTTAAAAATTAGGTCCTAGATGCTATTTGGAAGGGTAAACGATGTCTAAAAATAATGAAAATTGATACGCTTGTTCTACCTAAGCTCCTCAAGCTCGAGGACTCCTTGACTTGCACAAAATGGAGCGAGAATTTAAGAAAACGGTTTTTCTATGTTACATATGTTACATTAGTGATAAAAATCACTGTTGGAGGTTTTTGAAAAGTATTTTTAAAACATGATTCTTTGAAAAAAGATTCGACTGGCTCACTGCTCCGTCGTTACATGCTTCCGCGTCGTCTGTGCCTCTGGCTGCTTCCAACATCCCCCGATCTATAATTTTCCAATTAAAGAGCAGATGGCGGAACCATGTGATGATCATCCAATGCCATATACTGCAGAAATAGGTCAAAAGGAATGGGCACTATTGGTGTCGCGATTGATAGAGAATTTTGAAAATGAAGTGATCAAAGTAATGAAGGAAGCAAAAATAAAGGGCAAAGACTTGGATACCATAATGAAGCCTTTCAACATTCCCTACGGATTATTGAAAGAGAAAACAAGGCAATACATAAAAAAGATCACACAGAGAAGTCGAGACGAGGAGTTGCACTTCAAAGATGACACATTCAATTATACTCAAGAAGAATTTGAAGCTGTACAGCCGGTATGGAGAAGAAAATTTCTGGAGAAAAATCCTACTTTGCGGTTGCATTGGCAAGCAGCACCATATTTATTACAGGTAAACCCTTCATTTTGCCCAACACCCCGTCGCAGAGAAGCAAGAGAATTTTTGGACATGCAGAAGAATGGTGTGATCAATAAATAGTGGCTGAATTATCCGCTACTTCCAAGTCCACCTCATAACTATCTACCGACAAAAAATTATATGGTAAAAACCATTGAATTTTGGTTGCATTGTTATGCAACAGTACCCGATCTAACTATCAAAATGACGAATAAAACTCTCAGCATGATCCTTACAGTTTTGAAGGTGTTCAAGCACGCGGCTTATACATTTTTAAACTTCATTGGTATTAATCAAGGAACAGATATCCTCATTTTTTATTTTTTTTTTATGCCTAGCCGACCTACAATAATGGCCTATTATTCTAGGCTCATGTTTTTACCAAGTACATATATGCAAACATTCGAAGAAGCCTTTTTCACAGGGTTTTTTGAAATCGATTTAGAAATTTTCTTAAAGATGTCATCCAACTTGAATGCCAGATTGGTGGCATATGAGCTAAGCTTCTTCGCTGACCATAGATAGCCACCACATGACGGTGTGAAAGCAGAACAGTGGAAGAAACTAATGATACCTGAAGCTAATCTACTTAATGAAACAGAGCAAAAAGTGTATAGAACATACTCCTGTCGACTTCCAAAGCCTGTCGGGGACGACAGAGTTCAGGAGGGGGGCAGTGTTGAGGGAGAGTCCAACAAAAAGAAGAAAAGAAGAAGAAAAAGAAAGAAGCTTCACTAAAAGATTACATTTGAAGACATATCTTTGCAAGAAGCCCCGCAGGGGCGCAACACCCATCTCTGCACAGAGCCCCGCAAGGGCACACATCAAGGAAAAACACGTAGGTGGGAAGGCCAGGAAGTATCCATGAAGAAGTGCAAGACAATACTTGGCAGGTAATAATCCTCCCGTTGATAGTGTGCGGTGGAAAAGAAAGTAAACAGGCTCAAAGCAATACAACAGGGTTAAATGTGTGAAGACAAAGACATATCAGAAGACCAAAGGTTAGAAAGGGAAGAGGATGAAAAGTTGAAGAGGGTGACTAAAAACAACACATTCTTAGCCACTGGTGGCGTGCGTGGCAGCCCGACTTAACACAGCCAACCCCACATACGAAAGAGCCTTAGACAAGGTGCAGACAAGAAGTAAAGCCTATCAAGGGATGACAAAGACAAAGAGGGGGAGAGTGTTGCAGAGCTAAGAAGAGCAAAAGGCAAAGAAAAAGAAGGACCCCAAAATTTTCCCGATTTGGACACTCTATTTTTGTATCATAACCATTTTGTAACATATTTTCCATTGTAAATGCACTAGAGGAGTCCTCTAGATGCATACCCTTGGAAATTAGTAGCTTACCTATGTAAACTAGTAGGAAATTAACCTTTTAGTGAATAAAGTGCCGGTCTCTTGTGTGAAAGGACCATTTTTAGGGCACATGTATATAAGTCAATTTGTGACTCTTTGTAAAGACTTTTTGCCATTGTGAGAATCAAGAGCACAAAATTTCGAATTTGTGTCTTCTCCTCTCTGTATCATCTTCTTTGTGAGCTTGTGTGCATGTGTGTTGCTTGAAAAGAGTGTTAGGAAGTGTTCTCTATCCATGAAAGTGTTTGTTTGCTATTGTTAAGGTGTGTGTGAAGTGTAGGAAGGTCATTCCCATGACTCAGTATTTTGCTCATAACTTGAAGTAGAAGTGTCCGAATTGAGTGAAAATACTATGATTGGATGCGTCTTCTCGAGAGCTTCAAAACGCATATGGTCTTTGCTATATTTCGAGTTCGGAGCTAAGAGAAAAGCTCAATTTACTATTGGCTGCTGCTCCAAGTATCGTGACACCATAACTGACAGTTGAAGCTTATGTGGAATAGTCTTAGCCTTGATTGCACTCTTTGGGAAGCTCATTTGCATTGATCATCATTTGAATGCATGTCTCCATATACTCGGCTAGGTTTTGATACTCCTCGGATTGATAAATAAAGCGTGAATCCCCACTATATGCACTTGAGGGGGATCGAGGTATAGCCTCTTTCTCCACAAGTCCCTAGGTTGGATCTTAGGTACACATATACATATACATATATATATATATATATATATATATATATATATATATATATATATATATATATATATATATATATATATATACAAATATAAATACATATGGATACACATATGCATATACATATAAATATGCATACACATATACTTTTACATAGACATAAACATATACATATACATATACATGTACATATATGTTCAAATACACACACACATATATATATATATGTGTGTATATATATATATATATATATATATATATATATATATATATATATATATATATATATATATATATATATATATATATATATATATGTGTGTGTGTGTGTGTGTGTGTGTGTGTCTCAACGAGTTTATGTATGTTTGTATGTTTGTATGTATGTATGTATGTGTGTATATGTTTACATGTGCATATAGATATACAATGTAAGTATATTTATTGGTTATACAATAGCAAAAGTATGAGTCAATGTAAAACTCACTAGATCAATAAAACTCAAGAGACAAGTAAGGCAAGGATGCTCCCTTGTTCCACGTTTCTCACATTAATAAAGAGTATACTAGATGGCTTGCTAAAGATAAACTTCACAAAGGTTTCATAAAATGTACACCAATTGAGGGTATTAAATCGTTCCTTTGTATGTTGTTTTTTGTTGATGATACCAATCTACGTATCTAAGCATATCATAAATCTGTGGAATGCTTTTTGGACCATCTCAGCTTATTCTTGCTCATTGGTGATGAAATTATGGATCATAGAAATAGAGGGTTCAATACCCTTGATAAAGTGTTCCCTATATGGATCCAAAAACTTGGATGTACTATCCTTGAAGAAGGCCATACTTTTAGGCTTTATGGAATACCAATGAGTTTATTGTTAGCTAAAATAAAAGTTGATAATAGCTTTACTGATAATTTTGAAAAGAAAAAAGCTATAATTTTTTCCCCTTGCGTCATGCTACATAAATTTCTTTTTGCAAGGCTCCTTATATGAGCTTCGTGAGCTGACTATACAAAGACAAAGAGCTTCATCAGATTCAACTCTTAGCCATCACTCGATTGTGTGTCTTATAAGAGTCTCATGCATGATACTTTTTCTTTGTCTCTCCTATCTAATCCTTACACGTTCTCCTAACAAAAAAATGCACATATGTCCTCAAGTGTATTTGAACCCTTGGTTATGTGATACTCCTTTGGCTTGAGAACATTTTTGTCCTAAAAAATGTAGATGAAATGTTTGGAACGGTAGAATAAAATGCTTGGAATTTCCTAAACCCCATGTATTACTATTCATCACTATGCTTTGCTTCCTTGTTTCCTTCCCCTAAAGAAGCCTCATATGAGAAAAGCTCAAAGGTGGGAATACATCAAGCTCCTACTATCTCCCATGTACAACTAACTTCCACACTATCACACCCATAATAAGAACATCTAAATCCCCTAAGTCCATTTGGAGTTTCCTCTATGGAATGATAATAGGAAAGACAAGTCTACGCCATGTTATATAGTATCAACCATACCATAATGGAGATAATAAACCATGTAATCCTCAAAAATATAGAAAAGAGTCACATAAGGAAAATTACATAGAAAACCCTCTTGAAGTGAGAAGATGAACTTTCTATCATGCTTCTTGAGGGATTCCTATCCTTAAGCACTCCTAGGGAATATTGTTTACTAAATTATCCTTGTATTTTATGCAAATTCATCATCTTAGCTCATTTATAAGACATTTTGGGTACTAAAATGAAATCTCTACATTCCATTATACAAGAAATCCTTGGTTTCTCATCCATAAAATATGGGATAATTTCTACTAGAAGAGTGTGTAATGGCACTAGTGCAAACTCTATTATTTTATTGCCCCCTTAGTTTTCTATATGAATGCAAAAGCATTCCTTCTTGAGATGTAGATAATCCATAAGTACCAATCCTCCTAACTGGTTCTCAACAATCATGCTCATGATAAAACACCAAGTAAGAGATTGAATAATCATATAGTTGGAATCTATCCCTCTTTCTATAAAATCTACAAGAGAAGTTATCACTCTGTTTCAATATCACAAATGCCAATAGCTAGACCTTTGTCTAGCCAAAGACCATCACTAGGGCTAGCACTTTTCTCTTAGACTTCCCAAGTGATATTCAACATAACCACTATGAATATATCATCTCCCTGTTTTCTTAAATAGGATGCCACTCCAATCTAGAAAATGTACAATAGTGTATAAACTCTCTCTGTCTCTTCTAAGGAAGAGTTCTCTGGTAGTGAAACCTTTTCCAATTTCTGTTTCCCTTAAAATAGATTGTAATGAATTCTTTGGAATATACTCTCCATAATTGAGAACACATATTCTCTCAATATTTTTCCTTCCTACTGAATGGAGATTCAAGCTCCCATATGAAGGAAAACTAGAATGAAAGTAGATTCAATGAATCCATGAGTAGAGCTATAGCGCTAGTCCTGAATCTTAGCTATGAGATTATCATCAAACAACTCTTCTCTATCCAATAGGAATCATACTCTATGGATGAAGATCCTAGATGAGCTTTGTGAGTTGACCATACACACAGAAAACCAACTTCCTCGGACTCACCTCCTAGCCATTTCCTGATTGTATGTCTTGCATGAGTCTCACACATTAGATGCTCGATTTCTCTCTCCTACCTAATCATATGAAGGGCTCCCTCATGAACCATGTAGAATATATGCATATATGTCTTCAAGGGTATTCTATCCATTGGTCATATGACACCACTTACTTTTTTTATTGTTTGCATCCTTCTAGATAGGTGATTAAACAGGTAATTTCACTCCCATATAATAGTTTATTGGGGGCTTATGAATCCATACATAAATCGATAGAGCTTTATAGGAAACATGTTGTATGGAATAAGAAAGTAGATACATTGTTTTGAATAGTCCTATGAAGATGTATTCTAGATGGATTGCTAAATGGGTTGTTACAAGAATGAACTACAATGATTTTTGTGCCAATCTCACTAATAATGATATATTTTAGTAGTGATCTATGTAAACACACTTAGGACCATTGGGGCACTTTTTTCCCTCTTTAGGATGTTTTTGCCCCCATGTTGTATATACACCTATAACCCTAATGCGGTACTTATGTTTGTATGTTCACTTGGTAATACAATCAGTATGTGTGGTATGCTCCAAGCTTCTTCATCTTCTTCCTTATGTTCTTCATGTGCTTTTGCAGACCTCAAACTACCACAATTGTACCAGAGCTGGTCCTCGCTTCATTTAGGGCATCATCATTTGGTCAGTCCAAGGTTGCATCCAAATTGGTGAGCATACTCAAGCTGATTAGGAGTTCAAAACAACTTCGTTATGTGGTGTCAAAATTTTTATATGAGCTAGTTCTGGCCTCTGAATGCACTATCATAGTGCATGTACAATTAGTTTCTTCCTTTTGTCCCAAACATATATATAGGTTTTGATTTGCGAGTACAAGCAACTCGAAGTTTGCTACAGGTTTAGCAAAGCTTGATAGGGTAGTTCTCTTCAACGTTTTAAGATACAATAATTTTTTTGCATCAGGGTATTTTAGTCAGTGGCCACAGATGAAAGAAATGATGTATTTTGTATGTTGGATGTTAAAGACAAGTTGGATGGTACAGATTACCCATTATGGGCATATATCATGCATCATGTATTGGTGGAAAAATGACTATGAAATATTGTGCAGGTGTTGGAAAATGACCTAATACATCTGCAAATATAATTATTCAAGGTGATATAGATGGTGTTGAAGATGATGATATTTCAGATTCCTGTTCATGTTGCGGTTCCTATTGCACCTACTCTAGAGAAACTTCATTGGGTTGGGATAGATTCTTAGGCACATGCATTGATATCCTTCTCTGTCAAAGATGCCATTATCCCTCAACAGTCATTCTTATAAAACAACAAAGGATGATTGGGATACACTTACCACTTTATACTAAGCAAGAAATTAGGCTCATGTTGCTTACCTTTGAAAATAGTTGGAGAGAGAGAATATGAATCAAGGAGATTCTATAGAAATTTTTTTTGACAAAGATCAAAGATTTGAAAGAGTAATTGATTTCTATAGATGAAGTCTTGCCAGATAGTTCTACTTGTGCACACCGTTCTTAATGGTCTTCCATATTCATATCAAAGTTTTGCTTCTACACTTTGATTGATGATGAATGTGAGAAAGCTCTCTCAAAAAATAAGGCTTGTGAATGGTGTGTGTGCAACTCTCCTCCCATCCATTTATATCCTCTTATATTCTAAAAATAGCAATGATCTAGAATGGTCTAGTGCCACCATGTGTACATCATGCAACACCCATCCCCATTACTAGTGAATACCTTAGGATATCCCTCGAGCTTCGAACCTTGGCTATGATTGGCCCTTGTCCCACACACACATGGAGTGGTCCTTGTGGATCACTCCATGTGTGTGTGAATCATTGAATACCGTAGGATATCCCCAAGCTTGAGACCTTCATTATGACTAGCCCTTGTCCCACATACACATGGAGTGATCCCCGTGGATCAATGTCTCACGCTCTCTCCCCCTTCTAAAGATCATTATCCTCAATGATCAATGATGGAAAGTACTTTCAAACTGCAGCTTCTGATTCCCAAGTACAATTAGTAAGTGGTAATCCTCTCCAGGGTACTACATACTCCTAGATGACAGGGTTCCTCAATCATTTATGTCTCTGATCTAATATCTTGTCTGGAAAATGATCTGTGCTATCACTTTCCTGCAAAGAAACAATACCCTCTATTAGATTGGAATTCTGCTCTTACTTTCCCTAAAAGTGCTTGAGCATTCCAACTGGAGTCTCCATGACTGCATGGATCCATCATAATACACAAATAATACACAAAATAAAGAAAATAAATATACTTACAATCAATCTTGAGCAACTTGGTAGTGTTTACCAATCATGTCTCTTGGAGATCTAGCTCTCCATGGATCAATAGGCGCATCTCCTCATGCTCAAGATAATACACATGCGAAGCAAAGTCAATGACTGGTCTCTTCCTCCCATGTCACTTCTTACTAAGGACTACATCAAAACGTGCTAGTCTCGCTATCTCTAAATCCAATCTGTCCTCATAGGATTGGATTTGAATGGGGAAATCAACAACATGTCGATCCCATGTCTCAATTCCCTTCCAATCGGCTAACTCTACTATGTAGTGCACAGTCTCTAGATGTAACCTCTTGATTAGTTTGGAACTAATGACATTATGTTTCGGCCCAGTGTCAAAGACTCCCCTCATGACAATGAGTTCTGTGTCAGGAAACTGATATCCTTTTTGTGCCACTAGGGAATGCAGAGTATCTGGCATAGTAGGGACCCTCTTTGTGAGCGTCATGGCCACTATGGGAGATGATAGCAGAAATGGGGAATCTCCAAAGTCCTCATCTCCATCACTCCCTGCCTTAGTGGGATTTATGACTATGGTGGTTTCTATCTTCTTTCTCTTAGGATAGTTAGAACTATTATAAGCTCTTTTAGCCGAAGCATACACTTTCCTTTTACCTCCTAAAACTATCTTGATCATATGCACGTGCTTAGCCTCTCTAGAAGGTTGTGCACTGATCGAGCCAGGAGTAGGTGTGTGGAAGGATCGACTTACCTTAGGAAATGAGGACCTCTTACCCTAGGAGCCTATGCCCCTATAGCCATCCTCATAGACTAAAACCATCTTTGTGGCTTATGCCAAGGATTGACATCACTCCTTCATCACGAATGGTCTATGGTTTCTCTAAGCCCCAAAGATAAGCTTGTGAACCTAGAGAAACTTTTGGATAGTATCAGGTACTTTAAGAATACCTCTCTTTACTTATCCAAGTACTCCTGAATGGTCTGATTCTTTGGACTACTGAAGAATCAGGTGTCTAGCAATCTAGACCTCTCATTAGCTAGTATGAAATTATTATAGAACAAGACTTTGAGCTGATCCCAAGTCTAGGGCTCCTTCTTATCTTGTTCTATCTTGCACCACCACCTATGGGCGACATCCATAATGTTATACATGCCCTCCTAAATTTTGTGCCTATCCTCCATAATATGACACAAATGGAAGCACTCCTCCCACTTGCTGAGCCACTGCTCAACAGCATCAGCAGTCCTAGCACTAGTCGAGCCATGGTATCTAGGCAGCTTAAGATCCTTAAGCTACCATCTGGCCTCTCTGACTAGGATGCTATCTCTAGGGACTTCTAGAGCTGGATGCTCATCTCTCCTTGGCAAGTCAGGCTCATGCACATCTTCCTCTTTCTTGGAACCATGCACGTGTTCCAAGATATCGCGGAATGTGCTCTCTGGATTGGTAATCCTATTACTCATGGTCTGAATGTGATCTACGAGGTGCTCTTCCATGAGTATATCTCTCCTAGTAGGTGATGATGGCCTTGGTTCCATGCTAGGATAGGGTTTTTGGTCACTCTTATAATTTTTTGTTTAATATTGTTTTGTTTTGCAAATAGTATGCTCAACATAAATTTGAAAACCTAAAAAAATATAGTAAGTACTCGTCGCGCAATTTATGTGATAATGGTGCTGACAGGCACAATCTAACTACAAATCAATCGTAGGGGATTACACACCTTGACAAATTTCTCTTTCTTTCTTGCTAGACCTGTAAGAAAAATACTTACCTATTCCTACCAACCACAATTCATGCATCGTACAATGTTAGATAACTTCATAAATAAGCATACACTATTGATGCTATACACATGTGCAATTTCTATATGTAGTATGAATAAAAAAAGAAAGCAGTAATGCATAATAATTGACCAAAAGGCTTATGTAAAGTTCTAAGAATTTCAATATGCAGGAGGGCGTAGGTACTGAATATGGTCCACATTTCTTCCTTTTAGCTTTCCAAGAATTGTGTGATAGTTGGTACGTCAAGAAGGTGCATAAACGAGAGTCGATGATGATGAATGATCAAACTCAAAGATCTGAAGAAGATTAGAACTGAAGCCAAAAGGTGACTTATGACCACCCATTGGAAAGAGTTCTCAAGGATCAATCCACAACATCAAAGATCTCATAATTTGGAGTTGGGATGCCTAAAATATGGCCAAAAGAGTGGAAATATGTAGGCTTAATTTGCTAATTGGTAACCTGATAGCTATGGCTTCACAAAGGAGCTTCAAAATTTTTGCTCTCTGAACTCTTCTTCATAGAACATCACAAGAGCATCTCCCTTTATCCCATATAGACTACTAATAAGCACTTAGGCCAAGGATAGATAGAGCATACTCTTATTTAGCTCTTCAACTCTTGGGAGAGAGTCTATAAAGAGCCCTCTCTCTCTCTCTCTCTCTCTCTCTCTCTCTCTCTCTCTCTCTCTCTCTCTCTCCCCCCTCTACGTGTCATGTGAGCATGCATGGAGTCATTTTGGAATGTCGGGCAGCATCCAGGGTAGCTCCTTGTGGGCAGTCGATCATGTGTATGCATGGAAGGCTCAGGGGGGAGTCCTATGGGCTCTCATATCTACTCAATACCCTTTTTACTCCACAGAATTTGATGGTAGCATGCAGATATTGATGAAGAAGATGATGAAGATGTGGATGACTATCATGCAAAAAGAATGCCCACCAAAAAACACAAATGCATGCGGAAGTCCAAGAAAAGCTACCCCAAGTCCTCTTCTAAATTTAGCTCAAGCTTGGATACCAAGTGTGAGAAAGCTCTCTCAAAAAATAAGATTCGTGAATGATCTGTGTGCAACTCTCCTCCCTTGGAATCATTTTCTTCCTTTTAAGGGCAATAGTAGCCCTAGCCCTCTGGATATCCTCCCCCCCTCTTGGGAGGCCTAGAAAACATTGGTAAAGAAGCCAATGGCCTCCTGCAAATTTTCATTAATAGTAGTAGCATAACCACCAGAATTCTTTTTCAACATGGGGACAAAGTACCAAGCTTTCTTTTTCTTAATAAGATCAAACATATGCTTGTTAGGTCTATCAACCTTCCCAGCCCAGAATTCTCTGGAGTAGGCAAGAGCACCACTAGCTAAGAGGTAGTCTTCATACCTCAACCTATCCTGGAGATCAAGAAGCTTCTGACTCTTCATGTGATCATCCATGTTCCCATTCTTAATATTGTCTATCTCTCTCAAATCATCATTCTCCATTTGTTTCTGACTTCCTTGGCTTGAAGCTTATACTTGGTGAAAAGAGATTGAATGTCTCTTATAGATCTTTCCCAAGCAATGAAAGGAGAGCAATTAGTAGCAAAATGGTATCTAAAAATATCTTTAGTCTTCTCTTTAACACACTTCAACTTCAGGAAGGAAGCATCTAAATGAGGCCAACCAGCTTTATAATCATGGGAATTCCTAAAGAGCTTAATCATCAGAGGAGAATGCTAAAACAAATGCAAAGACAGGTCAATTTCACACTTAAGCTGCCAAAGGTCATGCAACTTGTTAATGTTCATGTAGCATCTATCAAGTCTAGCAGAAAGAGGCTTGTTAGCACTCCTATTATTCCAGGTGTGACCAGAACACTTAGAACAATCAACAAGATTCAGAGAGTTAGTCATAACAAGACAATAATTCTTCTCATCCCCATGCAAAATATTTTTGTGATTGCCAGACCTATCTTTTTCAAACATGACCATGTTAAAATCACCTATTAGGATCACATCATCAGACAAGTCAGAAAGCTCTCTCTAGCACAGACTTCTTTCAACACTAATAGTGGAAGCACACAAACTAACAATAGTATAATCGATAGGGTCCTTACACCTAAGAGCCACCCATTGATTTGTAGCACTGCTCAATACAATGAGAGAGGTTGGAAACAATACCTATAGCAGCACCATCTTTTCTGTTATTTTGCTTGGTAATAAACCACTTGTGGTTACTAGAAGCAATCTGCAAATTAGAAAGTAACTCAAAAGCACCAATCTTTAGCTCTTGAAGACAAATAAAATCAGGCATAAAAGAGCAATCCTTCATCCAATTGCTGAAGTCTTTACTTCTCACTGGATCAATGATGCCTCTAATATTGAGAGAAATAAGCTTAATCAAATCCATGAAAAAGACAAATAAATAAGTAATCCAACAAATAGGAAGAGAACATATTAGTTTTTAAGATTTTTAAGGGGTTTTATAATAGACCCTGAAACCCTAACTGCTTCTTTTCTCTTAGATTCAGCTTTTTTAGATTCATGTTAAGTAGTAATTTCTTGCATTTCCACATCTTTTGTAGTAATGATATTATTCTGAAGAATCTGAATGTTTTCATTATCATGCTAAGCAAGCTGCTCACTGAACTCATCAAGTTCATGTTTATCTTTATCTGAAGCACCTTCTCTAAAGGAGGAGTGAGAAGAGGAGTTACCAACACAAGGGATATCTTTCTTGTTTTTTGTGTTACCCACATAGGTCCATTCACCCTCATGATCTTGTTGAGTAAAAACTCAAGCATTCACACATTTAGCTGGTTCTTGAGAGGATTGAGGTCCTCTAACATTGTCATCACCTTTAGCATCCAAAAAATGAAAAGGATTAGAAACATCTTCTAAGAGTACATCATATTTGTTGCTCCAGTTATTAGGAGACTTTTTTTTAGCTTTAAAGTTAGCTTTCTTATGCTGATTGGTATCTTGTTGAGGATTGATATCTTTAAAATTGTCCTTTTCAACATTGTTTTCCTTTTTGCTAACAAGCAGAGGGCAGTCTTTAATTAGATGCCCTTGTTTAAAACACTCAAAACAGGCATTAGGAAGATTTTTATAACTGACCTTTTGCTCATGGAGCTTACACCCTTCATAATCTTTCAAGGTGATAGAAATCTTGACCTCTTTGGAGATATCCACTTCTACAAGGATTTATGGGTTCCATTTGGGATTAAAGTCATTCTTGGATTTTCTCCCAAGCACCTTACCTATCAATTTTCCAATGTGCTCAACCCAAGGATAAAATTCAACAGGAAAATCAGGCAACTCAACCCAAATAAGAAGTTTTGTGGGTTTAGCCCCTCTTGGATTAAACCCAGGATACCGTTTGAACAAGGAAAGGGGCACATTTCTAATAACCCAGTGACCTTCAGACATCACCTACATAACACTCTTAGCATCCTCAAAAAAAAAAAAAAGTAAAAATTATTTGGCAGAAGCTGCGCATGCTTAACAATCAATCCCCTATTACTCTAGTTATTCTTAATCCAAGATCTAAGGACTTCTTGTGCTGGTCTAGCTCCATGACATAGGCCAATCAAAGCTTTCTCATACAAGAGATTATGCCAATTATTTAGGGAGTTCCTATCTATTATTAAAGTGCTATCCTCATTATCCTCAATTTCAGAGTTGAGATTAATCCTGTTGGCTTCAGCTTCAAATTCCATAGTTCCTTCTTTATTCACATCATCAAAGACTTTTTGTTTATCTTTAATATCAAAATGAGAGATAGAGTTACCTATGAATGACGGGTTCTCAAACATGGAGCAAAAGCCTTGTTGCCGCTGAAGGACAGTAGCTTATGTTCCCTTATTACTAGGATTTTGCAAACCTTCAGTGTTACCGACATTTTGCCAATAGCTTTTCTCAGGAGCATCATTTGTAACAAAATGCAGCTTGGCACCAACTATAGTCGTAGCTTTGGAGGCTAGCCCAGGGTTAGGGTATGTCACACTAATGCTCCCATTACCATCATATTCATTAGTCATACCCGACATTATGGGGTTCCAAGCACCATGTTTAGGGTTCAACTTAAGATGCTCATACTCATAGAAACGGTTCTGAAGCTTACCAGGCGAGCCAGCGAGGTTCACTCCAAGCTATATCCCATTTTGCAGGGCCTCATGGAGAGCCATTCAAGTAGCATAAACCACCGCCAAACAAATCAGCACAAGGAATAGTCCTCCCGTCACGAGAAGTGGAACAAAGAAGAGCCCTCTCGTCACCAGAGGTGACGGCAGAGGGAAAGCCCTCGTGAAGAAGCAAGGGATTCTCAACGCGCCATAATTCTCAGAGCTAGGGTTCTCAGTGTCATCATGTTTCAAGGCTTTTTTTTTTTTAAATGGAGGTTCAGCCGAGGCCTATTCCCCCGGACTTTAACTTTGAAATTGCAACTGTACAAGGAAGGGCATAGTACCCATGGGACCCCCCTTATCCCACAAGAACAGAGGTTTACAACTGGGTTGAACGGCGGTCACAACTACCGCGAGAATGGTCAAACGATGGTCAACAGCCACATACAACAATTTCTGAGATACAAATGTCCCTACATGTTGCTGCTAGGAGTTGAACCCTCGCCCCCACCTCAAGAGGCGAGAGGCCCAACCACCAGGCCAGTGTAATTTTTGTTTTCCTTATAATTCAATTCTTCTCTTCCAAAAAAAAAGGGACTGTGATGCGATGATGCGATCATTGGATTCTGCGAGGCAGCACAACGGGGTCTGGACTGACGTCGGCCACTCCACTGTTCTCAGAATCTTTCTTTTGACTCATCTGCTCAAGGTACTTGGGCCGCGATGGCGGCAGACGAAGGTAGCTTATGTCGCTCGTCTGACAGGACAAGTCATGACGCCATCTGCGTGGACCATAGTGCGAGGTGTTTCATCATCGCTTACATATTACGGTCCTGCCTTCTGGTCGTGGAAGGAAGATTCCAAAATGCCGACGCCGGATGCGCATCGCGTCATCAACGTGTCAGGCTTCAGCTATCTTCTGGCTGACTTAGCTTTTCAGCTTCTGATGGACTTGTCTGCGCGAGTCGCGACCCCGAGCTGGTTTCGTCTTGTAAGTTGTAACTTGTAAACTGTTAAGGAGTAGGAGTAGGGGCGTCAGCCACTGAGCCTTCTGCCGGCCACGGGCGGGTGTAGTTTGGTTCATTTGCTGCGCCTGGGCTGGCTTGGTGGAGGCTGGAGGCCTGGACGGCCCTGGAGCTTCAGGCCCGGGGCCGACGGCGCGGCTCACCGTTCAATTTTAAAGCTACAGACGAACGTCCTGCAGGCTGCCCCGGAGCTTCTTGCGCTAGTTCGACAGTCGACTTCCTCCAGAGTGTATGTCTGTGCCGTCGGAGGTGCTTGCGCGGCTGCGCCAGCTCCACTCATTGCAGAGCGTCTGTATGTGCTGCTGGAGCTGCTTCTGCCAGCTAGACCTCATGCAGAACTGAAGCAGTAAGAGTCGAATCGGCATCCTTGCAATTTGCGCGTCCCCTGCTGCCCCTGTCATAGCCTGGCAGTCCTGCAGCCTCCGTTGTCCTTCTCTGACGCTCATTTAAGGGCCAAACGTATGACTTCGCACTTCTCTGATGTACTCGCCTTTTGAGGCAATCAGATATTCAGAGTTCCTGATAGGCTGTCTCTCTCGTTCTCGCTAACCGTATGAGTATTTGTCTCACTATCTGAACCCTGGAGACTCCCTCTTACAGATGAATATTTCATGGGCGAGCGCATTTAATGCTTTGCACTGAAAGATTTAGACATAACACCTTTTCTTTTGTGAAAAAGACAGAAACTATATCAACAAGATTTTTAAAATTGATGCAAAGAAAGGGAGGATACAAAAGACTAGGGTCTCCAAGAAGTGAGCACCCTCCACGATAAAAGGAAGTTACAACAATTGCACATCAGTACATTTCCCTATCAGATGAGACATGGCAATCCTACACAAGGTATTGATCCTCAGAAGTTTGGATCCAACTGGTTACAATGGTTATTTCTAATTGTCTTAAAAGATTTATTTTGGTCACATATGGGGTAGATCTGGGCTCAGTTCTGAACTTGTTAACAATTCTTTTGACTCCCACCAGAAAAGGAAAGTAGAAGTCTTTAAGATCTTTAGATAAAAGCTTGTGATTCTTGTGCTTCCACACATACCACATTATGTGAGATCTCACCATATGCCATAGGAGAATATCCATGCCATTAGCTTCTCCAATAAGGATGTCTCTCCTCCCAGGAATCTTCATGCCCAAACAGGAGAGGCACCAAAACAAAATACTCCAATATCTTTGAGCAATTTTACATCTACAGAATAAATGTTCTAAGTCTTCAACTTGACCACAATGACAACAATACCCTGCATCAATTTTATACTGTCTGACATTGCTGCCAGTCCAGTTACCCTTATGAATGATAAGCCAAAGCAGACAAGACTGTTTATTATTGTAGGGGAAGGTCCAGGTATAGAGGAATCTATATTTCCACTGCTGAGGCCTCCAAGAAAGATTCCATTTCTTGTTCAGCTTGGCTATGATAGCTTTTTCACAGGCAGGAGAGTTTTTGAATTTAAGGTATATGTCCTGAGCAACGTCTTTGATGGTAATTGTTTTCTTCCACAGATCCGTGCTAAGCAGGTCTAGCAGTTTCAGTTTTTTGTCCTTGATAACATGTTTACAAGCCAAAGACAGATTGTTAGTGTTCATAATGTAATCATTCTCTATAATATTACCATTCCTAACAAGGTTCATCCAATTGTTGTAGCCTCCATTTGTGCATTTATTCATTTTGATGTTTCAGGAATGGCACCATTGGAGGCATAAAAACCTGTTTTCTTGTGATTGACAATGGAACCACTGGCAATGCAGAAGATGTTGAGACAGTTGAGGAAAGAATCAGCAGAGAAATCATCAGCTCTAACTATCATGTTAGTATCATCAACAACCATTTGGAGACAAAGGTGAGAAGAAGCATTGGGGATCTCAATACCATGAATAGACCCTTCCTCCACACAATTTTTCACAAGCCAGCCAAGGGCATCACTACAAATAGCAAACAAAAGAGGGGCAAGCGGGCAGCCTTGTCTTATAGATCTACACAGCTTGAAAGGAGCAAACAAGTGACCATTCATAGCAATTCTAGAGTGGGCATTACCAAAAAGGATACTTGTGTATTTAGTGAAAGATTTTCTTGCCCCAATGTCTTGAAGGGATTCCAGGATAAAATCCCACTCCACTCTATCATAGGCTTTATCAAAATCTACTTTGAAGAAATAGGTATCTATGCCAGCCTCTTTAGCATATTCGAGACCTTCCCAGACAGAAATGATAAAACCTTCCTTTGATAAAACCTTTTTGTTTAGGATGGATAATACTATCCATCAAGGGGCTTAACCTTCTGGTCGGAATAGCAGCATAAATCTTATGAAGAGAAGTCAGACAAGAAATTGGTCTCCAATTATTGATGTCATCCTTAGGTCCCTTTTTATGTATGAGTTTGATCACTCTAGTATTCATGAAGGTAGAAAGAGTACCTCTTCTAATGGCTTCTTGTCAGATCAAGAGAATGATGGGCACAACCGTTTCCTTGAGCTCTTGAAAAAAATCATTGGAAATACCATCATGCCCAGGGGACTTGCCAGGTTTCAATCTACTAATAGATTCTTTAACCTCACTAGCAGTGAGGGGGAGATCCAAGAAGGAGGCCAGGCCAGGAGGAATCATTTTTTTCCTTTTCAAAACAATAAAGGCTCTGGCATTTTTTATAAGCTCCCCCCCTTGGGAGGCCTAGAGAATACATTGGAAAAGAAACCTTTAGCCACCTGCATATTTTCGTCCATACTAGTAGCATTCCCACGAGTGCTCTTTTTTAGCATGGGGACAAAGTCTATGGTCTTTTTCTTTTTCATCAACTCAAACATGTACTTGTTAGGCTTATCAACTTTACCTGCCCAAAATTCTCTGGATGTGACAAGGGCACCACTAGCAAGGAGGTAATCCTCATGCCTAAAAATCAGGAACAAAAGAGCAATCTTTAAGCCAATTATTCAAAGCTTTCCCCCTAACAGGGTCCGCGAGCCTTTTGGTGTTCAAAGATAAAATTTTTATCAAGTCCATAGATAAAGACAGAACAACAAAGCAGACACTACTTCCTCAAGTTCTTAGGGGCCTTTATCACAGACTGAGAGGTTCTCATTGTGTCCTACCTTTTAGATTTAATTCTCTCTTTGTTTTCCTGCAACTCTGGTTCAATAATCATATTAGTATCTTCATCTAAATCCTGCACAGAGGTGATATTATGCATTTTCTCCCTGTCATATTGATTCACTTGTTCCAAGAAAATTTCATCTTCAAGACCCTTGTTATAAGATACTTCATCTTCTGAAACACTGTTACCTTGTGATTTACCTGGGGAGTTAAAACTCTTTTGATTTTTCTTTTTAATAGCCTTAGTCCATCCTTGATTTTCTCTGAGTTCCTGGTCCTGGGACTGGTTGGTCTTTTTTGAGGATTCTGGGGTATCACTATGAAAGTCTTCTTGACCTGCAATATCAACATTAGTAATGTCGTCTAGAACTTGAAAGGGATTAGAAAAGCCCTTAACTAAAACTTCTAATTTTGACCCCCAATTATTGGCTCTCTTCTTCACTTTATTAGTAGCCTTTCTGTTGTTAGGCTCGATTTTAGTTTGTTCCCCTTTGGGAGAGTCTTGATTAGGTCTATCTTCCTTAGTACTTTCTTATCAAGTTTCTTTTCATTCTTAGCCAACAAAGGGCAGTCCTTGATAAGATGACCCTGCGAGTAGCAGTGAAAACACGCATTAGACAAGTTTTTATAGAGGATTTTTTGTTCATGCAGTTTGTAACCATCAGAGTTCTTGAGGAATAACGATGTCTTAACAGCCTTAGACAAATCAATTTCTATTAAAATTTGTGGGTCCCATTTGGGGTTGAAACCATTCTTGGGCTTTTGACCAATGACTTTACCAATAAGGCTGGCCATCTGCTCTATCCAGGGATAGTATTACACCAGGTAATCGGGAAACTCTACCCAAACTAGCACTTTGGTTGGCTTTGGTCCTCTTGGACTAAACCCAAGAGACCATTTAAAAAAAGAAATTGAGGTGTTCCTTAGTATCCAGTGCCCTTCAGCAAGAACATGCAGAACATTGCATGCATTCTCAAAGAAGAAGAGAAAAATATTATTAGGTAAATATTGAACGTGCTTCACGATAAGGCCTCTGCTTTCTCAGTTAACCCTAATCCAACTCTTCAGAACCTCAAGGGTAGGCCTGGGACCATGGCAAAGGCCTATGCCAACTCTTTCTGAGAGGTGGTTGTTCCAGTTCTCTAATTCAGCGCTTTCTATTATAAGAGTACAATCATCCAAATCGAGAAAGTCCGAATTGAGGTGGATTGTGTTTACCTAGGGAGCTTTTTGCCATTCTGTGTTAAAACCTTGTTGGACCTCAACTTTCTCCTTACCCTTGCTTTCCTCAGCTTCAGTACAGGGTTTAGGGTTACCTAGAAAGAGGTCTGTGTTGAACATGGAGAAGAACCCCTACTTTTGTTCTTGCAGCTTCTGCGTGTAGGAGACACAACATTCACCTGGTCCTGACGAGGGAAGACTCTCGACTTGAGTCTCTCCTTTCATGGGATTGATACACTCGACAGCGTCATTACGCTCATATATAGGGTTGTTCGCCAATATGGTACCACCATTCAGGTTCAGCAACGAGCTAGCTTTCCTGACCATACCATTCCTCAGCGCGTCATGGAGGGACATTGTCAAGCAAGGAAGGAAGGGTCGCCACTAATCAGCTGTCCCCCCTCCTGAGGGGGACATGCAAAAGAAGAGCGCCTCGGGCTACGAGCAGGGGAGCCTCAGACCGGGGATCACGAATCAATCGTGAACCCTAAAGCTCTTAAGGTAGAGGTACCCATCTTGGGGAACTCTGAGGCATCCAGGCCCAAGTGGGATTTGAACCCTGGCCATCTACTTAGGAGTACAAGGCACATCCTCTAAACTACACCCGCTGGATATCAATAAGATTTTTTGTTCTGAAATAAAACAGAAAACATATGAACTAAGATCATTGAGTGAACCCTAGCGATGGCCTGAGTGTTAGCTCTTGCTACATTTATCTCCCATTTTTGTGGCTTCACAGGTAGGAGCCTGCAAGGTTCTATTGCATAGGGAATCATCTATTGAAGCCTTTTGTGCTCAAGAACTAGACTATTCTACTAATCCTGCGTGGGATAACTCCTAATTCTGAATGTAATGTGGTGGAAAGACATGGCCCTCCATAGAATTTTGAAGAATAGGTATACCCAAGGTTATCATCCACAAGAAGCATCAACCTTGGAAGATCAAGGTAAGAACCCTAGCCTCTCCTTTTTTGAAACTACGAAGAAGTCGCTTACAAACTACAATCAGGTGTACAATATGGAACGTACGTCTTTCTCTGCTCAAGATTGTCATAAAGGTAAGCATTGTGAAGAAGCTCACAAAATCCACCTAGACTCTCACCAGGAAGGTCTCCATGAAAGAAGTCTTGTCATAAACAATTCTAGTCTTAATGGTTGGCATAATGACCTTTATGAGAAGGTGGTTATAGGCCTTTGCCACGGTCCTCACCCCCCTCATGATATGTTGAAAATGTGGATGTGGATCAATTAGCAAAGTAGGGGATTATTCATAAAAACAGGTTCAATACCTCCGAAATGGGTACTTTCTATTTTTCTTCAACAATGCTAACAATGTTATGCATGTGATAGCAAAGGGTTAGTGGATCATTAAAAACACCCTAGTCTCATTTTTTAAATGGTTTGTAGGTTTTAATCCGAGAGGACCCAAACCCACCTAGGTGCTTATCTCGATAGAACTTCTTGACCTTCTTGTACAATACTACCCCAAGATTGATGGCTAGGTAGCCTTACTGGAAAAGTACTTGGGCAAAAACCAAGAGAAAGAATAAATCCCAAATGGGATCCCTAGATTATGATGGAGGTTGATCTTTCAAAAGAGATTAAAACTTCATTGATCATCAAGAACTCTGATGGTTTTAGACTCCATGAGCAAAAATGTATTTATAGAAACCTATCCCATGTGTTTTTTAATTGTTATAAACAAGGACATGTTATAAAAGACTATCCCATATTGTGTGTTTAGAAAGAAGGTAATGGTCCCAATAGTAATCATTTTCACACAAAAATGTGCCTAGTAGTTCCTCCAAGGAAGGGGTTAAGAATAACCTTCCTAGTGTTAAGAAAGCTATGCAAAAGAACATCAAGAAACAAAACCCTAACTAGATGAATTCCTTTGATGTTCTCCTCGAGAATGTATATAATCCTTTAAATGTTTGTGAAAATGCTGACATTTATGTTAATGTAGAAGCTTTGAAGGAGAGCCTTAACCCCAATATGACTCATCAAGAATTAAAAGGAGGGTCAAGCAAAAGTGTTGCTAGATCATCAAAATTAGAAGGTGAGTGGCACCAAGTTAAAAGAAAAGGAAAGAAAAGTATGGATTATTGGAATAGCTCCTTGATTCTGTCCTCTGATGAAGAAGAGGATGGAGGAACAACCATGATGACAACACATTCTTGGAGCAACTCACAAATAATGACCAAGAAAAAATGCAAGAATATCAGAGTTCCAAGGAAGCCCTTGAAGGTGTTCCTATGACTTAATGTGAAGAGCCTGAAACCTCTGGCCACATTGCATCCAAAGCCAAAAGGAAAGAATTTGTAAGAGTCTCTAGCTCAAAGATCAAGCCAAGTAAAGGTATTAGGAAATAATTTTCTCTTTCTTTACTGATCCTAACTTCTTTGTTACGAAGTTTATCTAATTCCAGGATAGTTCTTTACCTTGACCACTCAAGTTTCTATTTCCTCTTATATGAAGTTTTATTGTCTTCTGGCTAGTGCTGTCTATTTGTATAGGGATGGGTATACTCAAGTCCTTTCTTATTTTGAGGTGAATTTTGTTACCCTTCTGGCTTGTAATTCACTACTGCACATGGATGAGCATACTTCCTTCACTCAAATTGGTTTTTTGTTTGATATGAAGACTTTTGCGCATGTGGATACTATTAATATTTCGTGCAGGGATGTCTCTAACTATTACACTCAGGAATTTAAATATGGTCCTTTGGTCTCCAACAAGAGAGAAAGTAAATAATCAAAGAAAGAAGGAATGTGCTAACGACCATAGCTTGCCTTGGCAGGTTGATCTACATAGCTTTCCAGTACATGAACTTTGTATTGAGCTTAGAAAGAGCCCAATTCCATTGTTGGCCCATCAAAATGTCAATCCCATTGAAATACCTAACAGATAGAAGATTTGTCCCCTAGGGATCAACTAACAACCATGGTCATCTGAAAATTGAGGTGGATTCCCAATAGCAACCTTAAAAGTGGTTTTAGAGTGGTTTATTTTGGAGCTTAATGCCTCACAAAATGTATTTGGGCAACGCCAAAAGGTATCAATGCAAACCAGATTATTATGCACAAAAGAATTCATTATGCACAAAAGAATTCATGTCATCGGCAAAGAGACTCATGATCATGTCATCTTGATTGAGGGGTAGAAAAAGGCCTCGAATAAGACCTACGCGTGCATGATGTTTAACAAGGCAATTGAGACCATCAATAGCTATTGCACTTAAGGAAGAAGACATCTTGAATAGATTCTTTAGTGGAATCCAGTCCTTCTTAAACATCAATGATGGCCTCAAGGATGGACCTCGCTTTGATGAACCCTTTTTTATCCTTGTTGATCTAGTTTTCTAAGTGATAAACAATACGATTAGCGATAACCTTAGCAAGGATCTTGTAACTGATTAGTAACATCATAATTGGATGCCAATATCCAATCCTTTTTTTGTTGTCTTTTTTTGTGAATAATCTTGATAATGTCATTGAGACATTCAGGCAACACACCAAAGGATACGGCCTCTTGCCACACAAAACGTAACGGACTAGTCACCATGTGCTTGAAGGTCTTGAAAAACTTATTGATGATGCCATCCAACCTCAAGCTTTTGCCATCAGCAAGTGAATCAATAACTTCAAGAGTCTCAACATCCAAAATGGGAGCTTCAAGAAGAGGCTTCATATTTTGTGGAATTCTTTTGGTTCTGACTCTAGATATGCTCCCCATCCAATCACCCCTATGAAGAGAAAGAGGCATGAAAGCCCCCATAAATTAGGTAAAGTGATTGGAAATCAGTGCACTATTTTCTTTATCTGTCTTGCACTCAACCCCATCGATATTCATCATGAAAGGGATCGCTTCCTTGAATTTGTTCTTCTTGACGAGTTCACACATCTCTTTAGTAGGTCTTTTTGCCTTTTCGGCCCACCAATATTTAAAGTATACATGTAGATTCTTTCTTTGAATTTCTTCTTCATATCTCAACATGCTTCTAATTTTCTGGAGCCCTCTTTGGTATTGAGAGTGGACTTTGTTTACTTCTTCCTCAAGATGCCTAAGACTTTGATACAGATTTTCCCTTCTAGCTTGACAAATGTTTTGAAGATTATTTTGAGTCTTGATCAAGATGTGGTGTCTTCATGACTGCCATTCTCCAACACTTGACCCGTGAGGAGTGGGCGGCAAAGGCCAAGTTGTTGGTGCAAATACCAAGCCTACACACTTGGCTAGATATAAAGACTTTATGTGCAAATGATTGAAGACCCATGGTAACCATTGCTATGGATTCTTTATTTTTACCATTTGTAAAAGTCAAAACTTAGAGGAATATTTGTACCTACCACTAAAATTGTGGAAGTTTTTAGATGGAAAAGCTATGACTTTATTTGGAGAGAATATCTCCTAGATTAGAGGATCACTTTTCTAGAGAAATCCAATGTTGAATTCAAACTAAAAATTCAAATGAATCATCTATGAAAGATGAATGTAAAACTCGTGGGAAAGATCTCTCCATATAGGAGTCTTTGTTGATCTCATTGTAGGAGAGTGTGGCTTACTTCATAGCCTATACCTCTCAGTATCATTGAGCATTGTTCATCATGCCAATGATCATGTACAACATTGTTTCATAATACAATGGATCATCCATTATATATGTTGGTCTCTCTATTCTTGTCACTCAAAACAGTCACTTTGTCTTGCTCATGTCTCAGTCAATACTCCACTATTTTCAATGTTCTATAGCTTGTTGGAATTATCTCAACGTCCTCTATGTACTGACAAATTTTGAAGACAATCCATTCTTAAAATCTGGAGAAACACGGATCGAAGTACCAACTGGTCAAACTCTACAGAGGTCCTAAAAAATCAGGGGTAATGCTATACTTGATAAATTGATTTCTCTATGTACAGTGAATCATTTTAAGTGATTCCACTTGGAATCATTAGCTTATAAAGCTAAATTAATATTTCCAAAAGGAATTTTTCTAATCCCTACTATACTGGAAGCACTGAGCTTAACAAGCAGCAGGTGTGTTTACCAAAATAGAAGGTTTTCAATAGATTGTGAACTTGGGAGTAGTCTGTTTTGTATCAAACATTTCTCACACCATTTCCAAAGTACATAGGCACTTGTGTAGTGTCATTGGAAAGCTAAGAGGGCCTACAAACCAAGTATGAAGCTAAAGAGGGCTGGTACAAAGCAGGGATTAGCAGTACCTACTCATTTTCTGGAGTGTCCATCCATCTTTCCAAACAGTGGTATCAAAGGAAAGCTAAGATAAAATGGGAGATGGTTTTCCTTCTTTCATTGATAAATTAGAGAGGAACAACTACCAAGCATGGTCCTTGAGGATGAAGACATACTTGCAAGGAAGGAGTCTCTATGGATACATCTCAGGAGATGTGGAGATGCCCATGTTCAGAAGCAAAGGACAACCTACAAGAGAGGAGAATGAAAGACTCAATTCATGGTGTGCAAAAGATGCATTGGCAAGGTCATACATACTTAACTCAATCTCTGATTTTCTTCTTCCACACATTAGGAACTGTAAGACATCCCAAGAGATTTGGGAAACATTGTCTTCATATTTCTCTTCCAACACAAGGGCTAGGAAGAACCAATTGTGGATTGAATTTACTACTCAAAAAAAGCAACCCAAGCAAGGCATCTCAAAGTATGTGACCAAAGTGAAGGATGTGGCTGATCAATTGGCAAGCATAGGAGAAGAGATTGAAAAGGAGCAGATTGTGAGACAAGTAATCAATGGCATTAAAGAAGATGACAAATGGGAGAGCTTCACAACTGCCATGGACTTGTACATGGACATGCAAATGTGTCAGAACTGAAATTTGGCATAAGAGATTAGGGCATGTTGGTGAGAGAACGTTAAAACAAATATGTAGAGATCAATGTGTGCTTGGGATACCTAATGTATCCAAGCAACACATGATCTATAAATGTGGTGCTTGTCAGTTGGGAAAAGCTCACAGGTTACCCATCTCAAAGAAAGGTTACATGCATGAGGACTACCTAGAGCTTGTCCATATAGATGTATGGGTAAGGATCCATCAATTTCGGGATCAAGGTATTATGTATCTTTCATTGATGATTTTAGTAGGTAGACTATCTTATATTTTATGAAGCACAAAGATAAAGTATTTAGTTGCTTTAAAAAGTATCTTGCACTTGTTGAGAACCAAACAGGAAGAAGTCTAAAGAGACTAAGGTCAAATGGAGGAGGTGAGTACTTCTCAAATGAGTTTGATGCATTCTTGCAAGATAGAGGAATCAAAAGAGAAATTATAACAAGGTATACCCCTGAGCAAAATGGGATGGCAGAGAGGAGAAATAGACTAATTGTTGAAACAGCTAGGTCAATGTTAAATGAGAAAAAATTACCTAGTTACTTGTGGGTAGAAAGTGTATCTACTGCCACTTATCTCATTAATAGGTTGCCATCCAAATCTCTTGATGGGATGACCCCATATGAAGCATGGCATGGTAGAAGACCTTCATTTGATCATTGCAGGATCTTTGGATGTGTTTCTTATGTACATATCCCATCTCAAATAAGAGGTAAGCTAGACCCTAAGGGAGAGAAGTGCATCTTCATAGGGTATGAATTGAATCAGAAGGGATATAGGTTTTACAATCCTTCCAACAAAGGATTTATGGTCAGTAGAGATGTTGTCTTTGATGAGAATGATTCTTGGTTTGAAAGTGAATGCAGATAAGTAAAATTTCCTTGACTTGGAAGAGGAGTTCCCAAACCTCACCAAGGAGGAGCCAAACAAGAATGAAGACATCAACTCTAATGAGGACATCATCAACCTAGAAGAATTCAAGGCATGGAAATCCAAAGGTAAAGTCAAGATGACGAAGTTGGAGAATATACGTGAATCATCCAACCAAGCTATCTGAAGATCACAAAGGGAAAGCAAGAAGCCAATCAGATATGGGTATGACACTTCTTTAGTTACTAAGCATTCTGTTTATCTTGCAAAAGACTTGTCATTTGAAGTGCCATCATCATATGAAGAGGAAAAGACCAAGGTAGAATGGAAGGAAGCTATGGATGAAGAAATTGAAGCACTCAAGGAGAATGATACTTGGGAGCTAGTGCCAAAGAAGAAGTCTATGAAGGTAATAGGTTCTAGATGGATCTACAAGATCAAAAGAAATTCTGATAGGTCAGTAAGTAGGTACAATTCTAGGCTTGTGGCTAAGGGTTTTGCACAAACCCAAGGAGTTAATTATGAAGAAACCTTGTCACCTGTGGCCAAAATGCAAACCATCAGGGTATTGGTAAGTGTGGCTACATCAAAGAATTGGAACATGTACCAATTGGAAATGCATCAAAGAATCGGATGTAAAAAATGCATTTCTAAATGGATGGATTTCAGAGGAGGTGTACATGTCTCAACCTCTTGGCTATGAGACCCCAATCAAGGTAAATCATGTGTGTAAACTAAACAAAACTCTTTATGGATTGAAGCAGGCACCTAGGGCATGGAACCATAGGCTGACTACATACCTTCAAGATCAAGGATTCATCATGAGTAGAGCAGATACTTCTCTGTTTATTAAGAGAAGTAATTCAGAGGTGATATACCTATATGTTGATGATATCATACTTATAGGTAATGATGCTAATCGAATCAAACAGATCAAGAATCAAATGATGCAGGAGTTCAAAATCAATGATCAAGGGTCACTAAAGTATTTTCTTGGACTTGAGTTAGTCTATACTAACTCTGGAATTTACATTACACAAAGAAAGTTGTATAGGACATGTTGAAGAAATTTCATTTGCAGGATGCCAAGGTAGCAAGCACTCCAATGGAGGTAAACCAAAAATTAAGTGCTCATGAAGGTGATGTCGTTGATAATATTACAGGATACCAAAGCATAGTAGGAAGCTTGAACTATGCTACATTGACAAGGATTGATATTGCTTATGGAGTAAGTGATTTAAGCCAATTTATGCACAAACCCAAGTTTAAAGCTATAATTGGATTGCAGGACATCCAAGAGGATTGAAGAAGAAGACCAAACCAAGATGTTTGGCTTGAGGGGGAGCTGTTGGTGCAAATACCAAGCCTACACACTTGGCTAGATATAAAGACTTTATGTGCAAATGATTGAAGACCCATGGGAACCATTGCTATGGATTCTTTACCTTTTTTACCATTTGTAAAAGTCAAACTTAGAGGAATATTTGTAGCTACCACTAAAGTCGTGAAAGTTGTTAGATGGAAAAGCTATGACTTTATTTGGAGACAATATCTCCTAGATTAGAGGATCACTTTTCTAGAGAAAGCCAATGTTGAATTCAAATTAAAAATTCAAGTGAATCATCTATAAAAGATGAATGTAAAACTTGTGGGATAGATCTCTCCATATCTGAGTCTTTGTCGATCTCATTGTAGGCGAGTGTGGCTTAATTCATAGCCTATACCCCTTAGTATCATTGAGCATTGTTCATCATGCCAATGATCATGTACAACATTGTTTCATAATACAATAGATCATCCATTATATTTGTTGGTCTCTCTATTATTATCACTCAGAACAATCACTTTGTCTTGCTCATATCTCAGTCAATACTCCATTATTTTCAATGTTCTATAGATTGTTGGAATCCTCTCTAAGTCTTGTACATGCTCACAAATTTTGAAGACAATCAATTGAGTAAATTTGGAGAAAAGCACATCGAAGTACCAACTGGTCAAACTCTATAGAGGTCCTAAAAAATCGAGGGTAATGCTATACTTGATAAATTGATTTCTCTCTGTACATTGAATTATTATAAGTGACTCCACTTGGAATCATTAGCTCCTAGAGCTAACTTAATATCTCCAAAAGGAATTTTGCTATATCCTACTGTACTAGAAGCACTGAGCTTAACAAGCAGCAGGTGTGTGTACCAAAATATAAGGTTTTCAATAGATTATGAACTTGGGAGTAGTCTGTCTTGTATCAAACATTTCTCACACCATTTCCAAAGTTCATAGGCACTTGTGTAGTGTCATTGGAAAGTTAAGAGGGCCTACAACCCAACTCTGAAGCTAAAGAGGGCTGGTACAAAGTAGGGATTAGCAGTACCAACTCATTTTCTGGAGTGTCCATCCATCTTTCCAAACACAAGTTCCAAGAAATGGTAATCTATTGTTGGACTCAGCGGAATAAGAAGGTTGTTGGGTTGGCATGAAACCAAGAGAGTTTCTTGAGATTTAGGACCGGCTTGAAAGTAAGCAAAATTGGTAGTGATAAGAAAGAACAAGTTCCAAACATTGGGGGGCCCCACGTATTGATGATATTCTATGTAATAGCTCTTTTCAGGTCGAGCTTTTTGCAAGTCAACTCTAGACTAAAGGTTTGACCAAGAGAAACTAGTCTCGTCTATGATCTCCATCGCATCCACGTGGAGCTTGACTTGGTCCTAGGTATCCTTCTCATGACCATTAATCACCCATCCTCTTTTCCCTCATCTATCAGAAAGAAACTCCACCATATTAAATTCCCACAAAGAGCCATGTTGAAGGGAAAAATCCAATGATTTCCAAGTGGATATTCTTTCGGAATCGATATTTGGAGTATACATTGAGACTATGGTGAATTGTAGAGGACACCTAAAAGAAGAACCAATCCACCAATGGTTCTGATTTGCTAGGGTGTCCACAAGTCTAGCATGCCAATTTCTATTAATGCCTATAACGGAGCTTCCATTTTGCCTAGGGTACACAGTGGAGAGCCAGATCTTCTCACTCTCAGGGAGCAAGGAGAAGATCTTGGAAGCCATCTTAGAGGAGGTGTTCTCACACTCTTAGAGGAGTTGTGGTCTATGTCTTGGTGATTATCTAGAGGAGATTCTGCCAGCTTGCCATCAACATGTGTTGTTGATTTATTGTGAGCAACAAGTCTATTTCCATTCACACTTGCTAGGTCACTCGTTTCTGATTTAAGTTGATCAGAATTTGGGTTCGCTGTAAAATAATTATAAACTTTTCGTACTCTCCATATTCTCACACAGACACTCTTCATACCTCTAAGGCACACAGTCTCTGGTATCTAGTTCCTATTTTTGCCTAGATACACATATTGTTAGTTTGTATTATATACAAACATTGGAATTTGACATTCATATATATAGTGTAGGTGAGTGTCATAGCTTACCGTTACACTTGAAATCTCGTCTATTCTCTCTCTATCTTTGACTCATCTATTTTTGAGTCTTAAGGTGTGTACGTTAAGGTTCATCTATTGGAAGATCCTGTAAACCTGTGATTTATTATTATTGGGGCCCATACCACTTCCAACATATGGTATTCAGACCTGCAAATACCAACATTTGGTATCAGAGCCTAGTTGACATAGACCCTTAACAAGATGAGTGACTATAGACTTGAGAATGAAGACAGGCTTGAGGGCATCTCTAATTATCCAACGTAGAGTTTTATGATGATGAATATGTTAATAACAAAGGACTTGTGGAATATTGTCAATGGCACTTATACAAGGCCAAGACAAGTCGGAAAAGATGTTGCTTCATCTTCTAGAAGACCTGTTGTTCCTATTTCTATTGAACAGAAGGTTAGTGAAGAAGAAGAAGAAACTCTTTCATCATCAAGAGTCCGTACTATTACCAGAATACTTCCTACAGAAGAGCAATCGAGATGGGATTCAAGGGATGCTTTAGCACTTTCATATATTGCTATGGGAGTCAAGAGGCATTTATATCCTAAATCAGGTCTTGTAGAACCTCTTGTCAGGATTGGTTGGAGTTAGAGAATCTCTTTCAGAGCAGAAACCCTGCTAGCAAAGCTCATCTAAGAAGACAGCTAGCCAACACAAGGATGAAAGTTGGTGAATCAGTTCATACACATATTTTGAAGCTTAAAGATTTACAAGATCAGTTACTGAATGTTGGTGTCAACATTGCAGATGAAGAGATGGTAAACACACTTCTAAAATCACTTCCATCTACATACCATGCTTTTGTTACTTCTTTATCCCTCTCTACAAGAGATAGAGAAATTTCATTTGAAGTGCTATAGTTCCTATTACTTCAAGATGAAGATCAACAAAAGGGTATGGAAGAGAATGATGAAGCTATGTTATCATCGTCAAAGGGAAAGAAGAATAAGGAGACAGAGAAGGAGTAGAAGATTCAGCAATCCAAGAAGGATTGTCCTTTTCCTAATGCTTCCTCTACACCCAAAGAAAAATCTTTGACTACATCTGATTCAAAGAAAGGAGTATGCCATTACTGTAAGAAGCCAAGTCATTTCAAAGCAGAATGGAGAGCAAGGATTTTCAATGAGAAGAAGAAAACATCAGGTAATAGTGTTGAAGATGATCCAAAACCTAAATCTTCAAAGGTAGATTCATATGCATGTGCTACTATTGAAGAGATAGCTTTTGATCAGGCAACGTTAAATGCAATCTCAAATAATCCTTGGATTTTTTATTCTGGAGCTGCTAAGCATATGACAGGTTGCAGAAAGGTGTTTTGTTCCCTTTCAAACTCTTCAAGTAGAAGAGTGACCATTGCAGATGGTCATGATTTGGATGTTGTTGGTGTTGGAGAAGTAAACCTTAAGTCCAGAGCAGGTGGAAATTTCATAATTTCCAATGTTCTTTATGTTCCAAAAGTAAAGAAGAATTTGCTCTCTATCTCGACTTTCTTATCAAATGGTTATAAAGTAGTTTTTAAGAAAGATTCATGTAAGATCTGCTTCCATGCCTTTTTACATAAAGACACAGAGGTGAGATACATAGACTTCTTCATGTAAGTTGTTAAGAGTAGAAGCTTCTGCAAAAATAGCTCAGTCAGATATTTATTGTGTGCTAGATTGGAATGATTTTAGTTAGATTTTTGTTGAATCAGATCTTTACTAAGTCCGACTTTTTGATAGTTAGTTATAACATACTTTTAGTGAATTTGACACATGATGTAACGGTTGTGTTCACATTATGCAGATACTTCTTTATTTAATAAAGGAGAGTAGGAGAGAGAAGAGGAGCAGAGAGAGAAACACGAAACAAAACAAGAAACTAATTTCATTTTTATCTTTGCACTCTATTTGAGTACTTTTTATGTGTATGTTTTGATATTTTGGTACTCTTGTTGAAGAATTTAGCTTATTTTGAGTAGCGCCATGTAAATTCTATTCTATTTGAGTGTTCCAACATGAATATGATTTTGATTCAGCAATAGTGTACAATGTCTAGTTTTATTATTTTCTTGAGTATTTTGAGATTGATTGTGAGATTGGTTTGCTAGACAAATGAGTAGTGATGTGTTGAAGAACCCCAACGCATTTGGCGATCCTACTCTACTTGCTCAAAGAAGCAAGAAATGAATGTTAGAAAGAAGGAGAAGAGTTGGTAAAACATATTATACACAAGTGCAAACTCAAGCTGGTAACGTGGATCCATTTCTTGATTCATATGATTGGTATGAGGCAGAAGAAGATTCAAATTAAGAGTTTAACGAGGAGGGAGAAGGACTAGGTGCATCAACATTGATCCTTATAGAAGTAGTTGCAGGAGTAAGAAGGTGACTCCAATTCGACCCACTTGTAGGGACTACCAGACAAAGACCTATGCATACATGTCAACCTACGACTATGGTGCAACCACCTCCTAATCCCAAAGTCAAAGCAGTGCATTTTAGAGGAGGATCAAAGGAAGATGCAGATTGCCATGTTGCAGAGTTTGAAATCAAATAGACATCAAATGGTTATCCAACACTGTATGACGATGTAGTCAAATTACAACAATTTGCAACCATACTAGAAGGAAGGGCCATGAGTTGGTTCAACCAATATTCTATTGCTCATTTGCTACATATAATGCATTAAGAACAACATTTTTGCAAAGACTTAGAAGAGAAAAGACTCCCTCTAATGTTATGAGGAAACTTAGAGCAATCAGGAAGAAAAATATGTTGGTAGAAGATTATGCCCACAAGTTCAGAATTTTAATGGAAAGATTGGAAGGTAATGAGAGACCCACTAATGAGATTTTAGCAGGTTATTTCCTAAAACGACGATGTGTTGGTAGTCGCAGCTACCAAGTTGGAAAAGCGCTCTGGAAAAACAAAGAAGAAATATAGCAAGTCTAGTTCTGAGGAAGAATCCCATTTAGGATCGGATTTTGGAAAAGATACGACAGATTTGGATTCGAAAAGTGAAGGCATTGTAAATCAAAAGGAAAACTGGACAAGGAAGAAGCTCTCATTAGTTTTTTAAAGAAGCATGCATATTCAATAATTGTGCCTAAAGAAAAAAGGTTTTGTGAGATATGTGAGAAAGGTCATTCTAGAAGTCAATGCTGGTAGAATCCAAAGCATAGAGGTCAACATTCAAGGATAATAGAAGTAAGAATGAGGTTGCAACAAATCAAGCTATTCTGATTCAGGGACGAGATGGTTTTCTGAGGTAGCAAGGGAGACCTCCATGGAGAGATCAAGGAAATCACCAAGAAAATCAACAAGGATGACTAGGTAGAGTAATGCCATGTGGGTATTGCTTTGCTCTAGATCATTGGATTGGTCTCAATCCCCCATTATGGGTTAATCATAGAGAGGAAAGAGGTATACTAGTTATTTGGTATAACTAGAATAACCAACAAGGGACACAACCCAACAAACTCAGCAAGCCGCTCAAGCAAATGTCATTGTAATCGATTTATCATATAAAAATCTCCAAAGTGATTCCAACTTTGAGTACATTAGAAATTGGAAACAAGGACCATGAGGACCAATGGAGTTATGATTTTAGACAATGTATTATGATAAAGGATGTGGAAGTTTTGGCAGTAACAAGATCAAAAAGTAAGGGTCCGATTGATTGGAAAGAATGAAAGCAGATTAACGATTAGGCACAAAAACTAATCCAGTAAGATTAGGAGAAGCAAGATACAATTAAGATTGTATCAAAAGTTGATGATAATGTAATGCCCACTCATACATATAAGAAGGATGATAGGGTGGACACTAAGCAAGAGTGGGACAATGATTTGTTTGAGGTAATGATTAATTCTCCTTTACAAGTATCTTTGGATCAATTATTATCTTTAGTACGATCTTTTAAGGAAAAGTTGAAGAAGCTGGTTGGGCAAAAATCAAAGGCAGATGTGGATTTTGTAGTACTAGTCATTCAAGCATAATATAAGCAAAGAGTGTTTGATGAAGTTTTGTTGGACGGTGGTTCAGGTGTGAACATCTTAGCGGAACATATTTTCAAAGAGATGGGGAATGGGGCTTTAGCTCCAACACCTTTTTAGGTCAAGATGGTAGATCAGATCAGAGTTCAACCTTTAGGAATTCTGAAGCATAGCTAATAGTAATTGTAGGCATGAAATTTATGGTCAATTTTGTGGTAATTCAAATGTCAGAATCTACTTACCCGTATGAGATGTTCTAAGGTAGACCATGATTCAAGTTAGCCAAAGTAAAGCAATATTGGGGTTTAAATGTGGTGGGTATCATGAAAGGAAAAAAGGAAGTTATAATACTAATGCAAAAAAGAAGGAATATGTCAGTAAAACAAAAGCCTTTAATGGCCTAGACCATTAGTCTAGCTGAGGAAATAGAGGATGATGGAGAAGAGGAATTTTTGAAGGCAAATCCAACTATGGTTCCAGTATTCGAAGTGGATGTGGAAGGAGTACTATGCAAAGAGGAGCAATTGCTAGAAAATAGGAGGGAGCCAGCTATAGGTGACAAAATCAAAGGTACAAAGTTGAGACAATTATTTGAGCAGAATCTCGAAATTCTGACTCACTAGAAATTGGATCAGGAAGAAAAGGAGGTAATAAATTTGGAAGAGAAAATATATGAACAAAAGTATGCACAATCTGGTAGGGTGATAGAAGATGAACTTGAGGAAGTTAATTTAGGTATTGATGCTGAACCCAAAATGGTGCAAGTAAGAAAAGAATCGGAGGGTCAGTTTTTAGATGATTTGATTGGGTTATTGAAGGAATATATTGATGTTTTTGATTGGGATTATTCTCAAGTAAAAGGGATAGACCTAGATTCACATAAACATGGGATTAATTTGAAGACAAATGCTGTTCCGATGGTGTAGCAAAGATATAAGATGAATCCAAATTTTGAAAAACAGGTCAAAGAGGAAATTGATAAGCTTTTGGCATTCAGATTCATTAAACTAGTAAATCAAGTAAGGTGGTTATCTCCCATTACTCTTTTTCCAAAAAAGAATGGAAATTATGAATTTGTGTGGATTATAGAAAATTGAACACAGTTATGATTACCAATCCTTTTCCAATGCCATTTTATGACATAGTATTAGGTGCAATAGCAGGGCATGAAGTGTATAGCTTCCTAGATGGATTTTTTTGGCTAAAATCAGATTTGTGTGGTTGAAGAGGACCAACATAAAACATCATTTATTACAAAATTTGGGGCATATTTGTTCACTGTTATGAGTTTTGGACTTAAAAATGGACCACCTGCATTTAATTATGTGACACATAAATTTTTTGAACCCTATTTGCAGGACTTTATGCAAGTATTTTTTGATGATTTTTTAGTGTTCAGAAAGAAGTTGCAACACTTGCTGCATCTGAAGTCTTGTTTTGACAAATGCTGAAATTGAGAATGGTGTTGAATCCATTTAAAAGTATTATTGTAGTAAAGAGTAGTATTTTCTTGGATAATTTTATTTCAAGTAACGGAATTGCTATTGTTATCAAGAAAATTGATTATATAAGGATAGCAAAAGCCTCGACTAATGTAAAGGAGGTAATGAGGTTTGTAGGTCAGATTAAATGGCATGCTAGATATTTGCAATACTTGGTCAATATCTCATTACACTTCGCACACTTTAGCAAGAAAGATGTTCCTTTTGTATGGGTTGATGCTCAAGAGAAAGCTTTTCAGTTACTAAAAATGATGGTTTCATTAGCACCAATTTTGTAACCTCCAGATTGGTCTTTACCTTTTCATATATTTGTAGATGCATTGGGTGTAGTAGTGGGAGCAGTGTTGATGCAACAAAAAGAGAAGGGATGGTATAGACCAGTTTATTATGCTAGTAGAGTTTTGTCTTCAACAAAACACAATCATGCGATAATTGAACGAGAGCTATTGGCAATGGTATATGCTTTGAATAAATTTAGGCATTATTTGTTGGTAAATAAAGCTGTTTTTCATGTGGATCATCAAGCTTTGGTATATCTTATTAAGAAGCCTCTTTTAATGGGGAGATTGGCAAGATGGATGCTCTTACTTCAGGAATTTGATTTTCTAATTGGCCATACTCCATGAAAAGAGCATGCTATGGCTAATTATTTCAATAGTTTAGAATCAAGTGAAGCATCGATTGGAGTAGATGATGAGTTACCAGATGGTAAATTGTTTAATGTTCAGATTGCTGATTCGGATTCTTGGTATGATCAGTTGTTGGTATTTTGAGCAGATGGAGTGTTGCCTCAAAAATTTACATCATATCAGAGAAAGAAATTTTCTTTAAAAAGCAAACCATATTTGGTGATAGCAAATGCATTATATAAGAAGGAGATTGATCAGGTAATTAGATGATGTATGCCAGATTTTGAGCAAGTTGCTATGTTATAGGAAGCTCATTTAGGAGCAACAGGAGGAAATTTATCAGGAGGCATTACTGGTAAAAAGATTTTGTAGGCTGGGTTATGGTGGCCTATAGTGCTAAAAGGTGTGTGGAGCTCATTTTCTCAATGAACGAATTTCGGAATTGATAGGACACATCTCATCATGCAAAAAAAATCTACAGCTTACCACCCACAGGTGAATGTTCAGGTAGAGAGAACTAATAAGACCTTACTAAGGATTCTTAAAAAGTTAGTTCATGATAATCAAAAGAATTGGGATTTCCTATTAGATTCAGCATTATGGTCCTTCAAAATAGCTTTTAAAGTAACAAATGGAATGACCCATTTAGATTAATGTATGGATTAGAAACTATGGTCCCTATGGAATTTGTGGTTCCATGTTTATGTGTAACAATTGAAAAGATGTCTCCGCAATTCTCTATCAAGCATAGAAGTAAACACCTTCTACAATTGGAGGAAGATCTTTTGGTTACTGCTTTTATTATAGAAATTATACAACGAAGGAGACAAGCTTGGGTGAACATGAATATAAAATTTAAAGGATTTTAGTTCAGAGATTGGGTGATGGTGTATAATTCTAAATTAGGACCGCATCCAAGAAAGCTCAGTTTGAGATATAAGGGTCCATATCAGATTGTGCAAGATTTGGGAAAAGGGACTTTTCTCATAGCAGATATCTTTGGTACAAAAATGGAATAACCTATTAATGGATTTCACTTGAAAATTTTTCAGGGTAAACCTCCACATATGGATTGGTTAACAGCCATGCACATATATACATATACACACAGATACACATACACATGCACATAGACACACAAATACACATACACTTACACATACACATGCACATACATACATATACACACTCATATACATACACATACACACATATACACACAAATACATACATATACACATACATATATACCTACACATACACATACATACATACACTTATACACATACACATATAAACATACACATGCACACACACATGCACACACACATGCACACACACATACACATACATATGCAGCCACACAAATACACACATGCACACACACACTTACATATACGCATATACATAAATACAGATTCACATACACATACACATACAGACATGTATATGCATAAAAAATATTTATATGCACATATACACACACATATACATGCATATGGACACACTTACATAAATATAGATATATACCTAGATGTGCATACATACATTTTACACACACAACTACACACACACATACGTATATACACATAAACAAACATATAATATGAATGGATTATAGGATTAAAGTAATAAATCACTTGTTAAATATAAACAACAATAAAATAATTAAAACAAGAATTCTCATTAATTAGTACCATAGACACAATTCAAAACATAACTGAAATGAGAAAATATATAGATATAAAAAAAGTATGTATATCAATGTAAAATATATATCCATTGTAATATATCAGTCATCATGATCATCCTCGTCCACATCATCCTATAAGTCCTCATAATCATGATCATTGTCATGATCATCCTCATCATCATGATCATATACATGATCTGAAGTATCTGAAGTGGCATCATGGTAGAGGTGTGAGCACTCTGTGACGATCGAGATCATCCTACATGTGTCTGTCTCTCCAACTCATCCATATCTGCTTCTCCATAATACTCCTATATTACATATAATAAAAATAAATAAATAAAACATTTAAAACATCAATAAAAGTAAAATAATTATATGAAATTTACTAATACTCACAAAAGCATTTGGATGCATGTACTCACTCAAATGTTGATATCCACAATGTGTAGCAAAATCGATTTCCTTTTTCGTAGGATATCCACCATTATCCTTTTGCTACATTAAAACAAATAAAAAAGATTAATGACTAGTGTTTTCACTAAAATAAAAAATATAGTTTCAATAATACATATACTTAAAAACGTAGCTACAAAACCATGATGGCCCATTTGGCCTAAGCATGACGTATGACTAGACTCAAATCTCTTCTTTGCAGCTACATGCATTTATTTAATGAAACAAAAATACATAGATTAAATATAAAACATTTCTTAAACATATGAGAATTATGAGTCATTGTAATATAAACTTTTAATTTTTATACCTTCTATTGAGGAAATTATTCTTGAAGATGTAGCTGTTTGCAAAAATACTGCCATGTCTCATGTGGTATCTTAGGTCTTCTCTTATTCTGTTCTTCCATACAATATCTCTTGTTATTTCAATCTCAAACAGAAAAAAAGAATCAAAATATAAAAAAGCCTTTAAATTTATAAACATGCATATACAGACACACACACACACATACACACACATATACACACACATACACATACACATACACATAGACATACACATACACATACACATACGCATACACATACACATACACATACACATACACATACACATACACATACACATACACATACACATACATATACACATACACATATACATACACATCCACATACACATACACATACACATACATATACACATACACATACACATACACATACACATACACATACACATACACATACACATACACATACACATACACATACACATACACATACACATACACATACACATACACATACACATACACATACACATACACATACACATACACATACACATACACATACACATACACATACACATACACATACACATACACATACACATACACATACACATACACATACACATACACATACACATACACATACACATACACATACACATACACATACACATACACATACACATACACATACACATACACATACACATACACATACACATACACATACACATACACATACACATACACATACACATACACATACACATACACATACACATACACATACACATACACATACACATACACATACACATACACATACACATACACATACACATACACATACACATACACATACACATACACATACACATACACATACACATACACATACACATACACATACACATACACATACACATACACATACACATACACATACACATACACATACACATACACATACACATACACATACACATACACATACACATACACATACACATACACATACACATACACATACACATACACATACACATACACATACACATACACATACACATACACATACACATACACATACACATACACATACACATACACATACACATACACATACACATACACATACACATACACATACACATACACATACACATACACATACACATACACATACACATACACATACACATACACATACACATACACATACACATACACATACACATACACATACACATACACATACACATACACATACACATACACATACACATACACATACACATACACATACACATACACATACACATACACATACACATACACATACACATACACATACACATACACATACACATACACATACACATACACATACACATACACTTACACATACACTTACACATATACATATATATACACACACACATACATGCATACATATACACATATACATACATTTACACATACATATATGCATTTACATATACATACATACATACACACACACATACATGCATACACATACACTTACACATACATACCCACACATACACACACACATACATGTATACAGATACACATATACATACATACACATACATAGTAAATACATACCCACACACATACATATATACATACACATACATGCATACACATATACATACACTTGTACATACATACATACACTTACATATACATACATACACACACATACATGCATACATATACACATATGCATACACTTATACATACATACATACATACCCACACATACACATATGCATACACTTACACATACATACATACCCACACATACACATACACACACCCATACATGCATACACATACACATACACATACACATACACATATACATACATACACATACACATACACATACCCATACACATACATACATGCATACACATACACATATACATACATACACATACATACATGCATACACATACACATATACATACATACACATACATAGTAAATACATACCGATACACATACATATATACACAAACACACATGCATACATATACACATATGAACACACTTAGACATACACATACACGTGCACATACACACACATACATGCATACACATACACATATGCACACACTTACACATACATACATACGCACACATACACATATACAGATACATACACACACATACATGCATACACATACACATATACATACATACATACATACACATACATAGTAAATAAATAACCACACACATACATATATACACACATATACATGCATACACATAAATATATACATACACTTACACATACATACCCACACATATACATACACATGTACTTAATAAATACATGCATACACATACCCACATATATAGATACACACACATACATAATTAATACATTCACACATACACATACACACACATACATCCACATATATATACATACATACACATGTCATATATTTATAGGTTTCTATGTGTATTTATATGCGAGAATGTGTATTTGTGTATATTTGAATAGATGTGGATGTGCAAATGTGTATATGTGAATGTGTATGTATGTAAATAATTAGAATAGTAATATCTAGTAACTTTATTTGCTACACAATCTGATTTTGTTCAATTAGAGGGAACTCCACCACCGTCTTCTAATCATGCATGGACTACTTATTGTAAGTATAACAAAATTTTAACTCTAATATTTGATAGATACATGCATGACTGATATATGTTTTTATCTAGGAATATTTCTTCGATGATGATGATAATGATTCTCCTACTAATAATGCTAATATACATCATATATGTCAAGGACTTTCCGTTCATCAATTACAAGTAGAGGTTTCTCAAAATCATGTACCTCGTAGTTTACAAATTGAAACGTTTGAAGATTGTCCATTGCCAACTCGTGATCCTCCTCTAGTACAAACATATGATAGAAGAGGATATGGAAGATGGAATAGAGGACCACTTCCTTTATATGGAGAGGTTTTTAACTTTTGGGGTGGTTGCTATATGATTGCTCCCTTCGCTATTATTGGTGCTTGTCGTGGTCTCTTTATTGTAGAGGATCTATTTGTGCCTTCGAACTCTGAAGTCACTCTTATGTCATTTTGTAGTCCTATATATGGATGGGGAGATTGGGATCGAATTACATGTTACATTCAAAGCATGAATACTTATGGATTATGCTTGAATGTAGCTTCTCTTGTTAGTAGAGGGAATACACATGCCGAAAATGAAAGAGTACATATTGATGGAAGACCTTACATGCATGGAAATATAGTAGGCTTAATAAATAATAATTGAGGATATAATAGTTCAATGACTAATTGCACATATGAGGAGTGTGAAAATAGTCACTAATCACCATAAATGAGTAGAAATGTAGCAAGATACATAGTTTTCAATGATATTACTTCATTACATGCTGGAAATGAATTATTAGTGAATTATGGATGGTGTAGACCTCCATGAGAAACTTTTAGCTAGAGAGCAATGAAAACTTTCTACCACCTATGTTGTGTTGCATTGAGAACTCTAAAGTTGATTGAAACTCCTTTCAAAGTAACATATTTAAATTTATGTTTAAATTTTACTTTTTGTTCATTTATGGAATATTAATGATTTTTATTCATGTGTAGATTTCTATGTATGACATTGATGATCTTCCACCTTACCATTTAGAATTGCCAGTATGACCCCATTTATCAGAAGCTTCGATGAGGAGGCTACACAAAAGTGATCTTGTCAAATATGCAAGATTGAAAGACCTATATTCAAAAGAAGATAAAGTACATGATTTTTGCGATAATGATGAAGATGATGGCATGGCCAATTTTATTGAGGATTGGTATCAAAATGATAACAAAAGCATTGATATTTCTGAAAATGAGAAATACTTCGAGAAGAAGGTCTAACACATATATATGAAGGAAGTCACTTCACATGACCAAGTGAAAGCTTACTTATTTTCAATCTGCAAAATCATGTTGGATGAACATATTTGTTTTGGCACTATTAAGGTATAATTTTTAAATTTCTATGTATTTATTTATTTTCATTCATATCACTTTTCTCATGAACTTACATGTTACTATTTGAAAATTTTTTATCAAGCAAGAATATTTTTCCTACATCACATGATGAAATTAAGAAGATAATCAACAATCTTGGTATAGATTATCAATGTATACATGCATGTCCTTCCTAACGATTGTCTTTTATATAAAGATGAATATGCTGACTCTTTGATATGTCCAAAATGTCAATCTCTTCAATATAAGGATGAAGAGTGTAAAATCCCAAAAAGGGTATTGAGACATTTTCTAATGGCTCGATGAATTAAATATATGTTTCAAAGCCCTAAATTATCAAAGATTTTGACATGGGGATTTCATCATAAAAGTAGTGGTGGAGTGATGAGAATTCCAGTAGATAGTGCAACTTTTCAATATATTGATTCTAGATGGCCCGATTTTGCACAAGATCCATGCAATCTAAAGTTAGGAGCTACATTAGATGGGGTTAATCTGTTTTCGATGAAATCTAGTAAATGGTCAACATGGCCTGTGGTAGTCATCAACTACAATCTCCCACCATACCTTTGCATTAAAAAGGAACATTTAATGCTTTCAATTTTAAGAGGTATTAATTTCATTGATGTATCAAAAAGCATTAATCAAAGACACATTATGGTCCATGGAATTGTGGCTTGGACTATACATGATTTTCTAGGATATGGTGTCTATTCATGTAATGCTGTAATTTTTTAATTTAATATGTATACAATTGTAGGTGAGTTAATCTAATTATATTTTTATGGTTTTCATGATCCACGAATATCTACTAAGGGATATAAGGCTTGTCCTTATTGTGGTGATTGGTTGAGATCAATTTATAGTAAGAATCTCAATAAAAATATTTATCTTTGACATCGATAGTTCTTGCCTGACAATCATCCATTAAGATGCAAAAGAGAAGCGATACATTTTGATGGAAAGATTGAAACAAATCAGTGTCCAAAACCAATGACACCTATGGATTGGTATTGAAAATGGAAAGATAGGCCTCTTATAGATCCATAATCCAAAATCTTCAATGGTGACGAAGATGATGAGAATGTAGAGATTAGAGGTAAAGGAAAATTGGTGCTAGTACAGAATATGTTGATATGGTATTCTTTGGAGTATTGGAGAGAGTTAAAGATCTTTCATCTTCTTGATCCTATGCATATATTCATGAATATTGTTTATTCATTATGGCAACATCTTCTTGGATTAAAAGACACAACAACATGAAGAAATGATTTAAAAGAACAAAAATCAAAACCAAACTTATGGCCAATTTTTGATAGAAATCGAGAAGAAACAATTTATGCACATGCTCCTTGGATACTTACAAAAAAAGATATAAAAACTATGAACAATAGGATTCAAATGATTTGAATACCTACACAATATGGAGCAACTTTCCAAAACATGTTTACTATAGATGATAGGAGCTTATCTGGGTTAAAGACACATGATTGGCATAACTTTCTGAAGCACATTCTACCTCTAGTTATCTATGGATGTACAACATAAGGAGTAAGGGACATGATCTATCATCTTGGATCACTGATAAGATAATTATCATACTTTTATATTTAATATATAAGACTATTTGTTATTTTTTATTTACAAAATAATTAATTTATGATAATAATAGGTGGATTACATCAAAAGATATTGACAAAGTCTCAATCCCACAAAAAAAACGTGAATACAGGGAGCTACTATGTTTGATGGAGAAAGATCTTTCAACATCATTTCTTGATATTCAAGTTCATTTATTAGTCAATCTTGTGGATGAAATAGAGACTGCAAGTGTTTACAACACTCGATGGATGCTTTGGATTGTGTGAAGGTTATGTGCGACAAAGAGAAAAACCAAAAGGATCTATGGCAAAGGGATGGATGCTTGAGGAGTGCATGTACTATGTTAGTGAATACCTTGAAAGAATATCTAAAGAAGCTCCATGTGCATGGATGTAGCTCAAGCATAAGCACCACCTCCTTTACTTGTCAATCCGCGGAGACATGAGGACCGGTATGAAGACCACGAGCAAGTGAAGGCACAAGTGCGTGAGTGAAAGCACACAAACATGCACACTCATACACACACACGCGCACAAGGTAAGATCAAAGAGAGGAACAATGGAAAGCTTCAATTGCGAAGAGTTCTCGTACAAAAGCTCTATTCTCTCACAAGCTAACCACAAAAATGAGCTCTCTAGCTCTTTTTATAGTTTTTTGACTAGTTTTGGCCGTGTCCAGACCTAGTGTCCGGCCTAGTTAAAAATTAGGTTCCAGGGCTTATTTGAGGGCTCAAATGAAGTCTAAAGATTATGAAAATTGGTAGGATGATACTTCTAATACTCCTCAAGCTCAAGGACTCCTTGGATTGAACAAAATGGAGTTACAAAAATAGAAAATGGTATTTACAATGGTTTTTAGTGATGCAAATCACTATTTTTATAGGGATTCTTCTGAAAATTTGACATGAACTTCTTGGAGCTCCCTACTTGCTCTTTCTTCTTGTGTATCCACTTCTTTGATGCACTTAGTATGCTTGTCCTTGACCTTGAGCTTCAACACTCCCCCCCTCTCGAGTTTGTCATCTTGGACAGACCCTTGTTGTAATGGTTGTTCCAGGTAGTGCTTTGAGAGGTAGTGTCCATGCAGTAGAAACGAGATCCGTCTTTCTTCCAAATGTGGCAAGATCGATTGGCCAGTTCTTCATTTGTTTCTTTGAGCCTGTGCGAGTGGTAGTCCCTTGATATGTGCTTCATCCTTGGATTCCAGCATGACTGTGTCATTGTGAGTCTCTGTTGATGTCCTCTAGATCTTCCAAAGTTGCTGTTCATAGTAGTCATGCCAAATACTTATAACCCATATTGAGTGATGGGTAATTGTGTTCGTGCATGGGTTGAGGAAAATATGTGCCTTGTGCACGGCCTTGTAATGTAGCCCTATGAATGCTTGGGAAATGCATTAGAAGAAGTATGGTGCAAAAATTGGGGGTCTTGAGTTAAGTGCTCAAGGGTATGCCGACGAAGAGGTTTCCTAATCTATCATGGTTATGGTGTTGCCAAAGTAAAGATACTTACCATGGTGAAGGTTCGATCGATGTTTATCTCTTCGTGTTGTACACCCGGCATTTGTGATGGAACATTGTCGATGAATGTCCGTATTGATGTTCCACTGATGAAATTTTTTGAGTGCCTAGTCCTGTCTCCTCTTTTCAAAGCAACATTTGCCAAATACTGAGAATTGAATTTCTTTATATTCCTTGGCAAACAACATTGGGTAACTACACCAAGCTTAGTTTCACCTATTCGCTTTAGCTCTCCATAAGCAGGAGTCTTCTCACCCAGTATACGGACAAGGATTCTCAGGGTACCAAACTACCTCTTGCAGATATCTCCCTGGATTCTCTCGTACATGCAGTAGTTAAACATCACTCAAGTTGCGGACCTTCAAGCTCTTCACTCCTTCCAAGGTAAGGGGGAACCATAGTTGTGGATGCCATGTTCATGCCAAGTTCTTGACATTCACCAGATAAGGCAACAACTATATCATCTGCTAGCCGAGACATACTTCTATCCAAACTGATAAATGCCTAGTAATCAACAGTTCCACCTTCAACTAAGCATGACTCATTCATGTTTCATGATCCAAACCTGGGAACAAGTTCTTTCTCTCTCTTTTTTTTTTGAAACCATGTCACAAAACAATAAGACAAATGTGAGTATCAGAAAAAATAGTTGACATATGTCAATGTGCTCTTGTGCATGGGACTCTCAAATGTTTCTATGAACGGCCATGTAATGTGGCCCTATAGTAATGCATACTTTGGAAATGCATGACTTGAATGGTGCAAAAGACAGGGTTGTGCAAGGAGCACATGGTTGTCGCTTGTTGAGGCTTTCGATGTTATTTGCAGATGTTGATGCCATCTATCATGGAGGTATCCATTGAATCTCGAGATGACAACTGATCCTTCATCCTTATGGGTCTAGACCTAGTGTCCGACCTAGTTAAAAATTAGGTTCCAGGCCTTATTTGAGGGCTCAAATGAAGTCTAAAAATTATGAAAATTGGTAGGATGATACTTCTAATACTCCTCAAGCTCAAGGACTCCTTGGATTGAACAAAATGGAGTTACAAAAATAGAAAATGGTATTTACAATGGTTTTTAGTGATGAAAATCACTATTTTTATACGAATTCTTCTGAAAATTTGACATGTACTTCTTGGAGTTCCCTACTTGCTCTTTCTTCTTGTGTATACACTTCTTTGATGCACTTATTATTCTTGTCCTTGACCTTGAGCTTCAACAATGGACCAAATAGTCTTCTTCAAAAATAATAGATTAGGTATTATTCGGTAAGGAAGTTCCATTTCAATTTACATTGCAAGAAGAAATTGATGTTTCTACTTTTGTAGCATATAATGGCGAATGCATGCAAGCCTTCATTAGCGAGTATGAACATGAACTTCAAAATTTCTGAAGTAAAGATGGAGAAACAAAAGATATAGACATAATCTCGATGATAATGAGAATACAAATATATCTTCTTTTATGGATTGGCTATATACTCGTATGCAACGAGCCAATGCAAATAATGAAAAAATATCAAATCAATAGAGGGAGTTAATAATAGGTTTTGAAAGAAAGGTAAATTAATTTTAATAATAGTCTACTTTTTCACATATATGTATATTGGTTTCGCTTCAATAATTTGATTTTTATTGCAGGCTCAAATGTTCACAAATATGTGGGCTTTTGAACAACATATTATAATCAAAATGATTGATTTTTTACATAAAACAAAGGATTCTAGCATTGTTGCTTCTTT
>CM035410.1:99728120-99830620 GCA_020310875.1 Ceratopteris richardii
CTTCTGGCATTGGCATAGGAACGTATGGTTCCTCGTACGAATCATCTACCTCAATGGGAACCAAGTCTTCTGGCTCAGGTTCTATGACTGGAGAGGGTTGCCTTTCATACTCTAGTAACTTTTTCTGGAGCTCAACCACCTGCTCTGTCAATGCCTTCACTTCCTCTAAAGTCGAGGCCGGTTCTATTACCTTGGTTGGAGCCTCCTGTTCCTTGAGCTGGCCACGTAGCTCATCACGTTCCCTTTCCAACTCATCATGAGCATCTAATAGATCTGCATAGCTTTCCAAGATGGTCTTCATTGTCTCAGAGGGTACGGCTTTAAACTGCTCTGGATCCATTTCGTGGGGAGAGCCTTCCATTGCTGCTTCTAGATTTGCTTCATTTTGCTGTTGCAGTCTCTTGTTCTCTTCAAGGGTGGTTGCCATGTGTTTTCTGAGGAGTGCCAAGTTACGCCGGACTCTGAGATTATCAGCTTGGTATACGTCCAGCAAGGCCTCGAGTTGTTTGGTGCCCGGCTGTTGTGATGGTTGGGGAGTTTCTAGGAGTGTTTGGTGGGCATGTTCGAGCGTGGTGTAATGTTGGTTGAGTTCTGCATTTTCTTCCTCGATCGCTGTGAGGCGGCTCTGAAGTTTCTAATTGGTAGTGATCACTTGATGATAACGATCGTCGAGAGCTCGATACTCATTCTGAAGTTGATAGACACATTGATTTAAAGCTAGAACTATACTATTTACATTAAATGATGCAGGGAGAGATGAAGATGCAGGGGAAATGGGGACGGGAAAGGGAGTTGTGAATGATGTGGAGTCAAGTGGAGATGTGGGTGGAGGGGGTATGGGGGACGGAGGTTGCATGGGGGAAGGGAGTGGTGCTGTGGCAGGAGATGTTTCCATAGTGTCAAACGTTTGAGTGACCGTGTAGATGGGGACCGTGGGTGGGGTGGATGTGACGTTAGTGAAGAGAGTGGTGAAGGTGGGCATAGCGACTCCCCCGAATTGGATTCCCGGAGAGAGTGGAATTCCCATGACGATTGTGGTGATAGTGGACGTGGTGGCGATAGTGTCACGTGGTGGAGTGAGTTGTGTAGTGAGGGGTGGGGAGGGTGGTGACAGTGGTGCTTCCGGATGTCCGTCTGTGTGCGTTGTATTTCCTGGTGCTGATACGTTGATATGAATTTGTTTCCCGGATCTCATGGGATGGGCGGGAACTCCTTTCTCAAATCGGTGAATGTAGGCCATTGCCTCATGAATGGCTTCATCCAATCCTACTGCATCGGCGTGTAGGTTTATGGACTCGATGAACATATCATCCACGCCTTCCTCTGCCAGCAATTGGTTCATGAGTTTCTTGCCTGCTTCAAGTGACATTTTATGCTGTTCTTGAACTAGCTGCATGGTTCGATATAGTCTTTTTATTTGTGCAGAATACGCGGGGGCACTTGCTAACTCTGAAAGTTCATCATACTCTTGTTCTTCGTAGGCTTCTTCCTCTTGTTCGGTCTCTTGTTCATCTACGTCGACTTCTACAACTTGCGGTCGGGTGGGGGCTGACGTTGTTGTATGGGTTTGTGGTTCCTGAGCTCGCTCTATTTCCGTTTCGAGATTAGAGTCGTAGGTCAGTCTAGCCACTTCTTCATCAGTGAGATCATTGAGAGTAAAGCCCTGTGGAAATTCCAAGTCTGATGGGACGGGTGGAAACAGCAGATTGGGTCCCTCTGTACTTGGTCTTGGTAGCCGAATGGTGAATGGTCTAATGCGCTGTGTCTGGGGAGGGGTAATCTCTGGTGTAGTGGTGGCTCCCCTTGGTTGAGCGCAGGGTAATTGGACTCCCCCTCTCATCTTCTTTGATGGAGGACCTGCCGCTGATAGCCTTCTCTGGAACTCCTGGGCCCGGGACCATACGAGTGCCCGCTGAATAGGCACGTCATAGGCTAGACATCGATAGATTATTTTGGTCAGAGCACAACATCCGTGGAGCACATTTTTCTGCTTCTTGTTCCACCGATGATGGGCTAGGTGGATCTGATCTATGATCCAATGTGGTACGTTGATAGGGAGGTTTTCTGTCTCTGCCAAATACAAGCTAAACCATATCTTCTTTGGTGGCATGGTGAATCTTTCGTGGGCTGGAAAAGCAAAATGCTGCATGACGGTCCGTAGGTGAAGAGCGATGGTCGGTGTCATTGCTACCATATCCTTCAGCTTATTGAGATCTTTATGTTTCATTCTGCCTGGAACCATTGTTTCCTTTTCAGTAGGAATGTGCATACCATGCATGTCTAATGCTTCTCGTACTAGATTGAGGGTCAGTTTGAATCTTTTAAGTTCGTGGCCCGGCAATAGTGAGGGTAACACAAAAGTGTTGTCGCCTCCCTTGGCCCTGCTAGGAGTGATGGTACTGATAAGATAAGAACAACGTAAGAAATCCGGCTTTGGTAAGTGGGCCCTGAAATAAGTGTCCAGGCCCGCTTTGGTCCATACCGAACGCATTACTTCGGCATTCTGATAGTTCTCAAATTTGCGCGTGAAAAAATGGTAGCATCCCCATTTACCATTAAACTCCAATTTAGCTTCCCAAAAATAGGTTCCATCACCCAATGGTCCTGCAACATCACTGAACCAATGAGCGTGTTTGCCCACCTGAGAGGTGTGTCCCTGAGGAGGATCCTGAATTGGGAGCACATGCACAGCTTGAAGTTCTTGCGGTCTTTCGGTGAGATGTGGTTCGAGGAGGAGTGTTTCTATATCCACAATCTGTGCGCTGGATCCGGCGTGAGAACTGGAACCTCCGGCTTCTGCCATAGTTATTGCTCGCTACTGATTCTGTCGAGAATATAGAGCATGCGTTAATATTGTAATGGACAAGATAGAACATGTTTGCCCTCGTTACAATATTATCGTGAGGTGAGTAATGGGTTAGTGGTCAGTGAGTGCACAATGGCAGTGTGTGTAGTTAATGCCTGGATAGTCCTAGGAGCTAGATGGAAAGATGCACTGTCTGACTAATGCAGTTAGTAAGTGGAGATGAATTCACAGATTGGGGTCGGGGGGTTTATTACAAGTCTTAAGTTGCCAAACACCATGGATGACTTTTGGTCTTGGTTTTGTGGAGACTCGGGAGGGTCGCATGAGTAATTCTGCTGGGAGTTGTTGTGTCATTGGGACCCATTTACGAGTGAGTCCGTGCGTGCTTCTAGGTGGCAGTGTGTTCGAGTGTATCAGACAAGAGTGGGTGGCGGCTGCTTGAGCGAGTGAACCATGTCGTGTAAGATGTGAATTGTGTGGGACTAGTTGAGCCCGCAAGCAAGCCTTAGGCACCCAAATTTGTCTTGATTGTGGGTCAGCCGTCATCGACTTCTTGGGTACCCAAATAGATTTTACTTTCTCAACAGGGGTTTTAGGAGTCCTCTTATTATCATCAAGTCGTTGATTACTAATAGGAAGTTGAGACCGTGGTTGCGACTTGGTTACGGTCGGCAGCTCGTCTTTCCGCACCCACATTTGTTTCATCGGCTGAGTTGTTTTGCTTCGTGCGTTCTTTTGGTCTCTCGCCTGGAGAGTCTTCAGTGATTGATCTGCCCTTAGTTGCTGCCTCCTTCTGGCCTTTGGAAAAGAAGGGAGTTCCCTTGTGGTTCTGACTCCTTTTTTGAGATCTTCATTCTTCTGCATCACATAGCCTTGGACAAGAACAGCATGGTCAACTTCATGTGCACCCCTGGAGGGACCAGGAGTGTGTCTTTTCTAGTTCCTTGAGTGCTCTATTATTTAACTCAATTGTAATTCTAGTCTGATTCACCCATACCTGAAGAAGTCCACTTCTTAGGTTTAAGTTGACTGCTTGGTCATAGATCCAGTCTTGACCCAAGACAAGGGGTTCAGTGAGGTCCTCATCTTGACACACTAGTACTTTAATTGTCATTGCCTCATCATGAATATAGAGGGGAAGTTCCACCTCGCCCATGCAAGGGGTTTCCATGCCTCCCAATCCTATGAGATATGCTTCCACAGGATTGACAGTTAATTGCAACTCTTGACAGTGAGACAATTTAACAGCACTAGTGGCTGCACCTGAGTCAATCAAGGCTCTTACAGTCCTTGCACTCTTTCCTTGCCCTATATCTAAGGTTATGAAAGGACGTCGATCAGTTATTCTATGTGAGCTAACACCTGAAACTTCACACATAGCCACGTCATATCCTTGATCTGCATATGCATGTTGCCTAGGGTGCTCTCTACCTTGTCTTCTTAATTTCATTCTCCGTATGCGCTCTAGGGCTTCTGCTTGAGCTTCTTCTCAAATTCGCTTTTCTTCCTCTTTGCGTTTCTTAGCAGTATTGAGTCGACTTAGCATTTCCTCTGTGAGAGGTTCCTGATACAACTTGACTCTGCACCCACTAATGTAACTTGGAAGAACATCACCTTCTAATGTGGCTAGTTGCACTGCTCCACTTGTTGAGATTCTATTAATGATCATGGGTCCGTAGCCTCTTTTTTCTAGCTTCCTAGCATGTTGTTTCAAAGTGTAGACGAGCACTAGGTCTCCTGCTTTCAACCCTTTATCCTTAACGTGGGCATCAAAGTAGGCCTTTTGTCGTTTCTTAGCTGCATATATCCCTGTAGCTGCTCTCAGTCTTGTTTCTCCTAATCGTTCAAGGTCAAAAAGTCTAGAGGAGAGTTCATGACCCGTCCATTCATGCTCTTGTGCCACTTTCAATGTAGGTATCAAAAAGTCTAAAGGTAGCACAACATTTTGACCAAACACCATTTGAAAGGGAGTGGCTTGGAGTACCGTTTTGTAGGCAACTCGGTATGCCCAAACAGCATGGTGTAGCTGTTTGTCCCAATCAGAGCGTTTATTATTCACTAACTTGGTCAACACATTACATAGAATCTTGTTTGTGCTTTCGGCTTGCCCATTAGCTTGTGGGTGATAGGGGGCATATTTCTTATGAACTACCAAGAATTCTTGGAGTAGATTTTCAATCACTTCGTTCAAGAAGTGAGTGCCTCTATCACTCACTAGCTCTATAGGTAGCCCATATCTTGTGAATACATTTTCAAACAAGAATTTAGCAGTTGTTTGAGCATCGTTCTTCGTTGTGGCTTTTACCTCTACCCACTTAGTTAGATAGTCTGTTGCAACAATGATATATTCTGCATGGGAACCCTTAGCTGGGGGATTAATAGGACCTACAAAGTCTATTCCCCACTTAGAGAATGCATGTCCACCCATCATAGGTTTCAGTGGCATCTCATCTTTATGTATAGGATACTGAGTTCTCTGACAGACATCACATCGTTTCACATAGGTATGTGCATCCATGTGAAGGGTCGGCCACCAAAAGCCCGCAAATAGTATTGCCTTGATCACCCGATCTGGTCCAAAATGTCCTCTTGCTACACCTTGGTGAGCAGTTTCCAAGATCTTAAGATATTCACTCTCATGGACACACAGTCTAAGGTAGCCATCTTTACCACGCTTGTATAGATTATCACCAATGAGTGAGTAATCTTGGGCTTCTTGTTCTAAACTCCTTTTCCTAACCAGGGTCATATCCAGAGGGAAAACTTTTGTTCTTAGGAAGGAAACTAGTGGTTCACTCCAATCTGGCACTATGGACACTTGATAAAGAGTGGCATGTTCCACAGGTGGTTTAGTGCAGCAGATTGGGCATTCCTTGCACAACTTTTGGACGTCAGCTTCCATAGTTGGCCAATGCACTCCGAGTCTCCTTAGTGTCTGTAGGGTTCGTTGCTTTGAGTAGTGTTGCTCTAATGCACCTACATGTGCTAATTGCAACCATTTAGCGTACTCGTCCTCTTTTACACAACAAGCCGAGATTCCTTGATCTGTGTGCTTGTACATACTTCCAGCCATGATGTGATACTTTTGGGCTTTTACTACCTCTCTATCATGTGTGGCTATTACTGGGTGGTTAGGCCCGTACGTCAATACTGGCACTAATGGCTTAGCCCACTGCGGCACCACTTCCAAATTAAACAAGTAAGCGTCAGGAAGGTCATCTGATACTCCTTGTGGGGCTTCTCCAGATGTGAGCCTAGAAAGATGATCAGCTCTCAAATGAGTCCTCCCTTCCTTACCACAACATCGAAATCATATTCCATTAGTAAGAGAAACCATCTTACTAATCTTCCTATATTGCATGGCTTGTTCACCAGATATAACAATGCTTGGTGATCAGTAAAAAATTTAAACTTATTTGCAAGCAAATAGTGTCTAAATTTCTTGACTGCATATACCATGCCTAAGCCTTCTCTCTTAGTAGTGGTGTAATTTCGTTCAGCTGCATTCAATTGTCTACTGGCATAGGCAATTGGAAGATCCATATTACCTTCACCAGTAGGTTGAGCAAGCACACACCCAATAGCATAATTGGATGCATCCACGTGAACATGGAATGGCTTATTCCAATCTGGTGTGGTCAAGATTGGTGCTGAACATAATCTTTGTTTAAGCTCCTGGAAGGAATTCTCATATTCGTGAGTCCACTCAAAGTTAGTCAAAAGTCCATACAGAGGCTTTGCTATGATGGCATACATGTGTATAAACCGTTGGTAATATCCACAATGCCCCATGAAAGCCTGTACTTCCTTGACATTCTTTGGCCTAGGTAACTCAGCTATGGCTCTCACTTTCTCTTCATCAGTGGATATGCCATTCTTTGACACTATGTGTCCCAGAATCTTGCCTTGCCTGACCATAAAGACGCACTTTTCTGGGTTCAGACAGACTTGATATTCTCTACATTTGTCAAAGATTTGTCTGAGTTCAGGAATATGGGTTTGTCTAATGTTGGAATGAGCACAAAGATCATCAACATAGACTTCTAAGTTCTTCCTCAGGAACTCTTTAAATACATGGCACATCAGCCTCTGGAAGGTTGCTGGTGCATTGGTAAGCCCAAATGGCATTACTCTAAAGGCAAAAATGCCCCATTCAGTGGCAAAAGCCGTCTTATGCTGATCTTCTAGAGCTATGGCTACTTGATTGTAGCCCGAAAATCCATCAAGGAAGCTATACACTTCCTTGCCTGCCACTCTTTCTAAGAGATGTTCTGTGATGGGAAGCGGATAGTTATCTCGGATTGTGGCTGCATTGACCTTCTTTAAGTTAATGCATACACGTAATTTACCATTCTTTTTGGGCACCACTACAATGGGGGATACCCATTCAGTGTGCTCAATTTCATAGATAAATCCAGCTTCGACCAGTCTATGTATCTCCTCTTTGATCTTGGTAGCATAATTATCATTGTATGTGTAGGGCTTCTGCTTAGAGGGTTTGGCATCTGAGGTCATGGGGATGGTGTGTGAGCATATGTCAGGGTCAACATCTTTCAAATCCTTGTAACTCCAAGCAAATACATCTCTGTATTCTCTTAACAAGGCTATTAACGCATGCTCTTCTTCCTCTGTTAGGTCATGGCCTATGTACGTGCATCTCTCCTCTCCTTCTTCTAGGGCCACTACTATTTTCTTGGTGGTTTCTTTGTTATCATAAGCCTCTCCTGATTGTGCCTCTCGTTTAGGCATTCTTATCATGACTCTCCTGTCGTCTATCTCATACTTCTTAAAATTTTCCGGGACCTCAAACAAAGATTCTTCCTCTTCTGGTGAGACTTCTCTCTTCTTTTGTTTCTTTCCTTCTTCCTTCGGGGTCACATGTGTGGCTAATCTTACATCATTTGTAAGCTCTCCATGCCTCTGGGGTTGAAATTCTACTTCATGAAAGTATTCTTCATCTGATGCAAAAGGTGGGTCCATAATGATTGACTCTAGATCGGAGTCACTTGCATCCTCAAATGCATCAGGGCTAGGTTCACACTCTTCTAACACTGCCTCTCCCATGATTGGCTCTATGGAGAAGACTGAAATGTCATAGCCATCCTCATCACAGTGGGGTGTCCGTTGTTCTTCATTGATGGCTACATCCATTGTTGCTAGGATTTTTGCCCAGCCGTGGGGTTCAAATTCTTCGTCAGGAAAGACTACAGGTGCATAGGCTGGGTCTTGAATGGATCTATGGGTTTCTTTTGCACCTATCTCCCTGGCTTTTTCTCTCTTCTCTTCTTCTACTGCTACTTTGCACATCCATAAGTGAGTGTCTTCATGCATCCATGAGGACCCTGATCCTATGGAATGCACCGATTCCGTATCATCTTTGGCTCTATGGATGGGATTCCATTGGATAGGAGGGACATCTCTATGAGAGTAATCTTTAAGATTCACTTTGGTCGTAACACCTAAGTGTTGCAGGTACAAGGAGTTGGTTCCCCAATCCTGTACCACTTGCAACTGTCGCATAAAAGGTCGTCCCAAGATCATTTCATAGGCATGGTTCTTGCGAAAATCACATATAGCAAATGTATGCTCGAACTCGACACCACAGGTGGTGAGAGTTATTCCTTCTAGCAATCCTAAGGGCCTTTCAATATGCCCATCGGCCATCTGCAATTTCATTCTCGTTGGCCTGAGTGCTGGCTTGCCCCAACGCTTCCATAGGGAAGTGGTGGCAATTGCAACTCCGGCACCTGAGTCCAAAATTGCCTTGGTGGTGTACTCCTGGTAGGTAATGGGAAGATAGGTGTTCCCTTCTTCACCTTCACACATGTCTCCTATCTTATCCAAGGGTATTTTTGGCACTATTTTCTGGGATGGGAGCGAGGTTTTGCTATCTCTGGTACTTGTTTGGCTACATGTTTCCACACTTCTGGTCTAACCTTAAGCAGCTCTTCCAAAGTGAGATTGCACTGCACTTTGGTGTTCTTCACTACCTCTATGTTCCTAGGTATGACTGAATCTTCGTTTCTTATCATGACTGTAGGTGCTCTCATACAGGTGGACTTTGCTTCCCAGGGGTGTGTGAAATGGGGTAGTTCTTGTAAAGAATTAGACTCGAAGTCTAATCTTTCTTGAGATTGGGTACTCTCTTGCTCTCCATAAATGGAAGGAAGGTCTTGTGGGAATTGATCGTGTGTGTCATCCACAAGTTCAATGGGAGGAGGAACTTCACTCTCTTTAGCCCATTTCTCTTCTTGAATCTCTCGCAAGAATTCTGGTGTGTATTGATTCATAGAAGAAGAGGTGTCTGGCTCCGTAGAGTTAGGCACGTAGGCCTCAGGCACATAGGCTTTCTGGGTAGGAAGACCTGCTCTTTCACTAGCCTTGTCATGGTGTTGAGGGGCGAGTTCCTTTTGTGATTGTGCCATTAGATTCTCTATTCTTTCTAGGGAGGGGGGGTTGTCTGGTTCAGTGGAATTGGGCACATAAGCTTTCGATGGGGGATGGGTCATGTTTTTGCTTGCTTTATCTCTTTCTTGATTTTTTTCTTCCTTGGCAGATCTTGCAATTATGCCCTCTAACTTCTCTAGAAGTCCATCCAAGTGTAATTGCGTCTTGGCTGAGCCCGAGTAATTGAAAAGGCGACTGGCTTCAAACATAGTCTGAGCCAATGCGACCATTTTCGCGCAAAGCTTGGTTCTTTCTATCTCTAGGTCAGCTCTAGGGTAGCACTTGTCATGATCCGTTACATTTGGCCCTTCTTGGATTCTGGCCTGATATGCTTTAAGCATCATGTCTATGTCTTCAGGAGTGGGATCAGCTAATACTGATCCTACTCTAGGGGGTGGTGGAATCGTATGAGGTGGGTTGGAAGGTGGCGGGTCAGATGGCGATGGGAATGGTGGTGGTGGGGTAGTGTTAGAGGGAGTTTGAGATGTGAGTTCAGTTATCCTGGCTTTGGTTTCTCTTATGCTTTCCTCAAGTTCACTCATCTTTTTAGCCCATTGTCTTTTCATTCTTTCCCGACTATCTTTCCACTCTCTAGTCATTTTCTTTGTCATGCTCTCGGTTTCACTAGCCTCTGGGTTCTTATCTTGGTTTACCCCTTGGTTCTGCTGCAATGCCTTAGCTCTAGTCACTACCTGTACTGGTGCGGTGGATGTCACACTTCCTGTGGAGTCTACCACCAACCCAATAACGTTAATAGGAGTGATTTTTGGCATATTATTAGGATTCTTACGGCAGTCTCGTAAGAGATGCTCCTTTCCACATTCTTGGCAAAAGCCCTGAATTGTCACTGACTGGGGTTGTGTAAGTGGAGGTAAGGGACAATCACGAATGAGGTGATCTCCCTGACATCTGTAGCATGGTCCTCTAGGGAATGGGGGTCTTACCTACCTAAGTTGAGGCTTAGGATTGGGGTTCGTATACATGACGTTTGTGTAATCTGACTCCCAACTAGGTTCACTCGGTTCCTCACTGTAGTAGGACTCACCATGTTCAGGAGATTGCATGTAGTAAGCATGGGGACTATCGACATGTGTAGAATCAAAGCTATGGTCACTGGGGTCACTTTCAGAAAGCAATGGTGTTACAGGGACTATAGCTCTATTCAGGTTTTCTTCTGCTGCTGCATATTTTACTGGGATCACATTAGCTGGGGCAGGGGGTTGTTGTGCTAACACAGGCTGAGGCCTTTGTTGGTTTTGGTATGGTTGCTGATAAGGTTGTTGTGGCCTGCCATATGGCTGTGGAGGGTACGGGTTCTGGTATCTTCCCTGCTGAGGGTATGGCTGAGGGTAGGTTTGCCTAACCGCCTGCTTGTTGTATGGGAAATCTTGCGCGGTGTGATTGGTGTACCTCCGTTCTATGGTGCAGTACAGGCTACTAGAATTTACTTGGGGTTGAGCCATAATGGGACATACATTTGCCATATGGTCACCCCCACAAGTATAGCATCTTTTCACCGAGGCAAATCTCGGAGTTTGTTTGCTAGAGACACCTAGTTTTTGAGCAACTTTCTCTGCAAGTTCCTCAATCGATGTGGATTGCGTGGAAGAGAGGCTAGAGGCACTATCTGAATCTTTGTATATCTTGGAAAGCTCTAACTCCTCCCCTAGGTTATCCTCAATGTCAATACACATGCGTACACACTCTTCTATGGTCCTAGGGTCCTTCAAGTACACATATGATCTTAATTTGGTACTTAGCAATCCATCCAAGAATAAAGCCACTTGCTTAGCTGGTGTGGGTAGCTTAGGGACAGGGCATCTTTCAAGATATTGCCTAAATCTCCTTCCTGCAAGTCTCACGGTCTCTTGAGGGGTTTGCTTGAAGCTGTGAATCAGTGAGGAGGTATTATGTCTTATGCCACTCTTAGAGAATTCAATAATGAAAGCCTCTAGGAGTTGGTCTATGCTCCTGAACTGTCTCTCGTTTAGTGGCTGAAACCATGTCAGGGCAGTGTTCCTAAGGGTTAGACCAAAGGCATTGTACTGCGTGAATAGATCCTCCACTTGTTCAGCTCTCAGGACTTGTCTAAACTCAGCCACATGATCGTATGGATCTCCAGTGCCATCGAAGTAGTTCTTCATGGACTTAACTAGCTGAGTTGGTCTCAAAGTCCTTGTGTGCTCTCTAGGTCGTGGTAGAGGGAACTCATCCACATTTCTTTGATTCCTGTGAGCTCTAAGTACCTCAGGCTCTACTCTATTTGTTTCCGTCCTCGTTCTTTCTCTGTCCCCTGAGTTGGCAAAGCTCACCTCCGGCCTTTCTCTATGTCTGTCTCCTTCAGTTCCGTGAGCGTGGGAGGTTCCCGCTCCAGGGTGACCAAAGGATACATTTGATCTTGGTTGGGGGAAAATAATTTCACCTTTCCAAGTGTAAGCATGCCTATCATTTTCTGTCACCACAAAGATCCTCTCCGAAGCGTGATCTAAGTAGGTCACTCTGCCTGGGCTATCAGGATCCTTAAACTCATAGATCATGATTGTTCCTATATCAATTGGTCGATCAGATTTATACCTCCAAAAGGCTTCGTCAGTTTCTCGATTGATGAGCAAATCTATGCTCTTATTATCCTGGGGAATCCACTCTGGTGTGATAATCCTAGTGAGAACCGATTTGCCTCGAGGGGTTCTAGGTTCTGTACCCATGTTTCCTTGCTCTAGGTCACCTAAGTCTGCTTCTGGGATCACATTTCCAAATTCGTCCGTCCTATCTGGGTGACTGGTGACTACGTATATGGTTCCTTCTTTGTCCAAGTATGCTCCGTTTTCAAACTTGACAGCTGGGCACTCTAGTCCAATGGATTGATCAGGATTCTTAATCTGTACCACAGATCTTCCTAGGCCGTCCTCATAGATGCTGGCACCTAATCGGTTGGTCCTAAGGTATTCCAACTGCGTTTTGTAAGGGCCTTCTACCCTGCCTAATTGGATAGCCCAAATTTGCCCAAGTACAACCTCTTTGCAGAGTCCTTTTGTATCAGTTACTTGATTCTTTTTAGTTGATTCCCGTGTTAAAATTCTTGTCTGATATCACATCGTAAGGTATATTTGAGTGTAGTTCCGCACTTAAAGTTGATCGTTCCACGTTAAGTTCTTTTCCTTTAAAGTTCTCGACAGTACAAAGATTATGTTCTTAGCTTGAACTTGAAAGTTTAGGTATGCTTCAACTTGATAATTGCCTATTGTCGCCCTGACTTACTCCTACCTCTAGTCGTTCTTAGCCTAAGCTAGGAATTGACGAAGGGGAGTTGAGAATATGCAGACCTTTCGTGCTGATCCTTGTTCTTTAATGCTCGAGAAGTTGATTCTCAAGCTTGCACAAAGCCCTTGCTTGGATGCTCTCAATTGCTTCTCAATAGACCTGCATCAGTCCCAAGATTAGCTCCAGACTTAAATTCAAATGACAGACTATAACACTTTCATGCATGTGACTTACTGACCAACTTATCTCTTGCCCTTTATAAAGAACAATCCCAAGGATCCCTCAGTTTTCCTACCCCGGGTATGGTTAACTTCAAAAAACCCTATCTAATAATCCTGATCTTAATTTTCACATAACCAGTGGAAGTTTTGGTTGTACTCCTCACGAGCTTTCCAACAAAACAAGAATCACAGCAATTGGATTTCGTATGAGGAAGTTATGTCAGTTCAGGCTTCAGGGATTAAAACAGGGTTCAAAACAGTTTAATCAAGCAGGCATAAATTCTTGAATTACTTGGGTTGCGGCCTCAACATGCAATGCTAACCCCGAGTGTTTGTCCCACAAATTGACCAAATTAGCCCCCTATTCTTTACCCTAGAAAATTGGCCAAATTTGCCCTTCTAACGCGTTCGCAAGTTCTGTCAGTCGCGATTGACACGTCAGTCACAATTGATGTGTCGATCGCGATTGACAGGTCCGTCGTGGCTGTCAGTTGCGATTGATGGGTCGATCGTGATTGACAGGTGGTTCGAAAAGTCAATCAGTCGTGGTCAAAGGGTCGTTGACTCTGTCGGTCGCGATTGATGGGTCGATCGCGATTGACAGGTCGGTCGCAAGGGTCAGTCCGTCGTGGTCAAACAGTCGTTGACTCTATCAGTCGCGATTGATGGGTCGATCGCGATTGACAGGTCGGTCGCGAGGGTCTGTCCGTCGTGGTCAAACAATCGTTGACTAGGTCGGTCGCGATTGACAGAGCCGTCCTGGGCTGTTAGTCGCGATTGATGGGTCGATCGCGATTGATGACTCGATCGCGATTGACACGTGTCACGCGTATGATCCGTCAGTAGTGGTCAATCAGTCGTTGACTCTGTCGGTCGCGATTGACAGAGCCGTCGTGGGCTATCAGTCGCGATTGACTGGTCGATCGCGATTGACAGGTCTGTCCGTCGTGGTTTGTCGATCGCGATTGACAGAGCGATCGCGATTGACAGAAATCTGATGAATTTAAAAAATCTAAGCACATTTTTGGGAAGCTCTAGGCCTGTAGATCATGGTTTTGCACTTTGTTTGGCAATTTGAGCATTTTTTCTGTCGATCGCGATTGACAGAAGTCGGCGACACACAGACAGTTACCGAGAATTCCGTACCTGCGCAGAGTGCTGGGGACGATGATGCAGCCTGTACCTGCAAGACACCTCAAGAAACATGCAAAAACAGCACACACAATTTCGCTCTCTCTCACAAGTGAAATGAGGGAAATGAGGTGGAGAAGGTGATATGATCATAAAATTGAAATTTTCGCGATGATGGAAATGGAGGTGGAAGATGGTGATGATGATGATAAGGTAAGAAAGAGAAAAATAGGAAAAGTAAAGAAATTACCTACAACGCCAATGTCTCCAATCTACGTCTTACCATCACACGCTCGTCCTCAAAGCTCGATCCCCGGCAACGGCGCCAAAATTTGGTGTAGCTCAGTGATGAGTAGCACCTCCTTTAATGTCAATCCGGGAAGACGTGAGGATGGTATGAAGACCTCGAGCAAGTGGAGGCACAAGTACGTGAGTGAGAAGCACACAAGCATGCACACACATACACGCACACGCGCACACACGGCAAGACAGAGAGTGAGAAGCAATGGAGTTGTTCGATTACTTTCAAAAAGCTCTTACAAGTTCATTTCAATTACAATCTAACCTCAAAAATGAGCTCTCTAGCTCCTTTTATAGTTTTTGACTAGCCTTGGCCCTGTCCAGACCTAGTGTTCGGCCTAGTTAAAAATTAGGTTCCAGGGCTTATTAGAGGGCTCAAACGAGATCTAAAAAATATGAAAATTGGTTGGTAAATACTTCTAAAGCTCCTCAAGCTCAAGGACTCCTTGGCTTGCACAAAATGGAGCTACAAAAATACGAAATGATATTTACAATGGTTTTTAGTGATGAAAATCACTATTTGTGTAGGGATTTTCTCTATTGATTTGTCATACATACCTTTGAGCTCCCTACTTGCTCTTTCTTCTTGTGTGCTCAACTCCTTGATGTCTGAAAAATTTAGATGGCCTACTTGCCAGATCTTCTTTGACTGTCATGTCTGCTTGTGTTGTCCCTTCGCTCTGACTCTCTTTGTCTTGTGGCTCCTTCGGTTCCCTGACTGCTGCCAACAATGTGTGTATGTGTGTGTATGCATATGTGCATGTATGTGTATGTGTGTATATGTGTGTATGTATGTGTGTGTATATGTCTATATGTACGTGTCTGTATATGTGTATATGATAAGAAGGATAAGAAGCAAAAGGCAAGAAGAAGGAAGAAGATGAAAAAGAGACTTCCCAAGCCAACTTCGCAAGCAAAAGCAAGTGGAAAGGGAAGAAGAAAGGACCAAAGCAAGACAAAGCCAGAGGTCAGAATGTTCAACCTTGTGCCATTTACGATAAGACCAACCACACCACTCAGCATTGCTGGTTCAATGGGAAGACCCACAAAGGAAGCGGAAGAGGTGCATATGGCAACAATAGAGGCAGAGGTGGACACAACTTCAACAATAACAATAGAGGCTATAATAGAAGGGACTACAACAATTATTCAGAAGATCAACCACATGAAGACTCATTTCTTCTCATGACTCTAAGCCACAAAGAAGGTAAAGAAGATGATCATTTGTTCTACATAGATTCAGAATGTTTGAATCATGTTGCAGGCAACATTGCTCTTCTATCTGATTTGGAAAGTCCAAAGCATATACATGAAGTACAAACATGAGATGATACGAAGCACAATGTGGAGAATATTGGTAATGTCAAAGCTTCCAATGGCAGGACAAACATTCTAAGTAAGGTTCTCTATGTACCCACTATCACTAAAAACCTAATAAGTGTAGTCCAAATAGTTGAAAAAGGCTTGCAAGTTAGGTTCACCCAACATGGAGCTTTTGTGGAAGATCCATGTCAAGGCTTCAAGAAGATAGCTAGAGGTGAGAAGCATGGTAAGCTCTTTACTTTTGAAGTAGGAAAAACTAGGAACATAGCTCTATTCATTTTTGGGTCTCAAACCCTAAGTGAGCTTGAAGTGTGGCATAAGAGACTTGCTCATGTGAATGAAAGAAACTCGAAGGATATATGGAGGGATCAAAGTTTTCTAGGATTGTTGAACATATCAAAGCAACACATGATCAACAGGTGTTATGCATGTCAGATTAGGAAGGCACAAAGACAACCATTCAACCACAAAGGCTACATCCATAACGACTTATTGGACTTAGTACATACAGATGTATGGGGACCAAGTCAAGAACCTTCATTGGCAGGATCAAGGTATTATGTCTCATTTATTGATGACCATAGTAGATGGACTCTTCTATACTTTATCAAGAGTAAGAATGAAGTGTTTGATTGCTTTAAAAAGTATCTGGCACATGTGGAGAATCATACAGGTAGATCACTCAAGAAGCTCAGAGCTGATGGATGGGGAGAATATGTCTCCAAAGAGTTTGATGCGTTCTTGCAAGATAAAGGCATCAAAAGGGAAGTGACTACTAGGTACTCTCCTCAACTAAATGGAATCACTAAGAGGAGAAACAAGATATTGGTTGGATCAGCCAGAACAATGCTTGAAGAGAAGAAGTTGCGACATTATCTATGGGCAGAAGCTATTTCAACTACCGTGTACCTTGTCAATAGAATACCATCCAAATCACTTCAAGGTATGGCTCCTTATGAAGAATGCCATGGAAGAAAACCTAGTCTTGGACATTGCAAGGTTCTTGTTTGTTTAGCTTATGTTCATGTACCATCACAAATAAGAGGTAAGCTAGATGAAAGGGCAACAAAGGTAGTGTTTATTGGATACGATTCAACTCAGATTGGTTACAAGTTCTATAATCCTTCAACGAAGCAATTGACTACAAGTAGAGATGTTCTGTTTGAAGAACATAGGTCTTGGTATGATGAAGAAAAACGAAAGGTGACTCTACCATATGATCTATTCTGATTCTCATCAATTATGAAGCAAGCATGATACATAGGTCCTATAAGAAAAAAATAACAGCACAGCGGAATAGACCTGTAGAAAGAGTTGAGAGAAAAACAACACAGACAAAGATAGACGGAGACTAAGATATAGAGAACTCAAATTCTCAGATTGCCGAGCGTAATGCAATTACAATGATGGTGATGTCCACCCGTGCGCTCCCACTTTGGAGCTTAGATGGCGATCTAGACAGACTCTAGATGAAGGGCTTACTAGTTCACAATGCTATGTAAAGCTCAACCTAGGCCGTGCTTATATAGCTTTTACAAGGCGGTTCGGTATAGATAAACGTAGTCGGGAGATACAAAATAGTCGGTAAAATATATGATCCGACAATATCTCCATGACCAGAAGTCCTACCGTCTCGGCCGTATGGGCCGGGGGGATAGGTCCCCCGGACCCCACAGAAGGGGGCAAGCCCCCCTCTGCACTCCCCCCATTAAGGTTCTATGAGGAAACCACGCGACGCCACAGGGCCTTTATTTTCACCTTAAATGGCAACCCAATGGCCTGGAAGTTTATGCCCTACGTAACCTAATAGCTAGGCTCACAAAGATCATCTACAACCATCAACGGTCACACATAGACCTTGTTATAACTTATCGAATATGCTGAACAATACATTGTTGGATTGTAACATGGAATATATTAGCCAATGCATTGTTGGATTGTAACATGGAATATGTTGGCCAATGCATTGTTGGAGTGTAACATGGAATATGTTAGCTAGTGCATTGCTGGATTGTAACATGGAATATGTTGGCCAATGCATTGTTGGAGTGTAACATGGAATATGTTGAACAATGCATTGTTGGAGTGTTAAACTATTATTGAACAATGCATTGTTAGAGTGTTAAATTATTGATGTATTAATGTGTTTTTGATGTTTCTGATATAGAAGCTGAAGGTTCGTGAGGAGCGTGCAAGGCGTGAAAGGGCGGATATCAATAATCCGAATAATTATTATTTATCTTGTAAATAAACCTGCGTAGAAGGTTCTATTGTTAAAAATAGTTAGAAAAGTAATGGTTAGAATAAGGGTCATTGTAGACCGCACTTTATGTTATTGAAAGCAATGGCTTTCTGTAAAAGTTACCAACTTTTAGTTTCAAGCTTGCTTTTTGAAGCCGCTCTCATGTAACCACCCTTTTCGACGTAATCAAAATTCCTATAAATACATGCACTTTGTGGATTGTCAAAACAAAGTGCATGGGGGGAGATTGCACCCAATACTGCGTTCAATCTCGTCTCTTGTTGTCTCTATTCTTCTGTGTGTCTTCTACGTTCGTAATCTCTGTATGCGTGTGAGCAAGATCCTGACAACATACCTCATCTAACTTGGAAGTTAGGGTTCCACAAATGTCTGGGCTCTCATAATGGCTTCTCCTCATAATGGGAGCCTTACAACTTAGAGCACCATGGATCATTTGTGGTCACATGAGGGTGGAGTATTGAGCATATCTAACAGGTCCAAGATTCAAGAAGTGATACAGACAATGGCAAAGATGAAAGAGAAAAGGATTACAAGCTATGGAAGTCAAGAGGCAAAGCAAAGATGCAAGAGGTTGGAGAATGCTCCAAACAAGCACCTAGAAGATCAGCAAGAGAGAAGAAACAACCAAAAAGTTATGGATATGATTCCACATTTTTTACAAAGCATTCAATCTACTTGGAAAAAGATTTTATTTCAGAGAAACCCTCAACCTATGAAGAGGCAAAGGCAAACCCTAATTGGGAAAAGGCCATGAAAGAAGAAATAGATGCATTGAAGGAGATGGACACTTGGGATTTGGTTCCAATGCCATGAAATCAAAAGGTAATTGGATGTAGATGGGTATATAAAGTTAAATGAAATTCATATGGATCAGTTTGCAAGTACAAGGCAAGATTAGTTGCCAAAGGATGCTCTCAAACTCATGGTATAGATTATGAGGAAACATTCTGACCAATTGCAAAGATGACTACAATCAGGACATTGATAAGTGTAGTTGCTGCAAGGAATTGGAGACTCCTCCAACTTGATGTGAAAAATGCATTCTTAAATGGTTGGGTATGTGAAGAGGTACACATGTCACAACCATCAGGTTTTGAAAATCCTAATCATGCATCTTATGTTTGTAGACTTAAGAAAACATTGTATGGATTGAAACAAGCTCCTAGAGCTTGGAATTATAGGTTGGTTACATATCTTCAAGATCAAGGGTTCAAAGCTAGGAATTCAGATCCTTCTCTATTCATCAAAAGGGATCACAACGAGGTTATCTATCTATGTGTATATGCATATGATATTATTGTGACAAGTGATGATCTAAATGGCATTCAAAGGATCAAGAGACACATGCAAGAGGAGTTCAAAATCAGTGACCTAGGTGAGCTCACATATTTCCTAGGTATGCAGGTGATATACACAGATGAAGGAATGTATTTGACTCAGCGAAGATACATTCAGGATCTACTTCTCAAGCTCAAAATGGACAACAATAAACCTACAGGTACACCGTTGGAGATGAATCATAAACTTAGTGTTTATGAAGGTGAAAAAAATTGAAGACATTAAAGAGTATCAAAGCTTGGTAGGTAGCTTGATATATGCTACTCATACAAGGGTAGATATCTCATATAGTGTGGGAGTGCCTAGTCAATTCATGCACTCGCTAAGAAGACTACACATGGATGTAGCTAAGAGAGTACTTAAGTATCTCAAAGGTACAATCAACGAAGCATTTGCAGGCTCAAAGCTAGTGTCATGGAGTTCCAAGAAGCAACCAACAATTGCTTTATCCTCAACGGAAGTAGAGTACAGAGGCTTGACCATAGCAACTCAAGAGGCAATATGGTTAAAGGCATTGTATACAAATTTGGGACTTGTGAGTTCCAAACCTCACATATTTGGAGATAATGTAAGTTCCATGCATCTAGTAGCAAATCCTATTTATCATGCAAGAACCGAACACATAGAGGCTCATTACCACCTCATTAGAGAGAAGCTCATGGCAAAGGATATTTACATTTCTTTTGTTCATATTGAAAAGCAAGTAGTAGATATGATGACGAAGGCTCTTGATGGAATAAAGCTTTGTAGATTGAAAGCTATGGCAGGTATTCAACCTATCAGACAATGAAGACTCAAGCATACTTTAGCTTGAGGGGGGGCTATTGGAACATCAAGCTTACACTATGCTTGAGGTGGATTTGATCTACATCAAAGGCTATTGCATCAAAAGAATATCCGTTGGAGAGTTCTTTTTCTTATTCTCACTTATTGTACTTTTAAAAAAGATTTTTCATGGATCTTTTACCATTGTAAAAGCCTTGAGCTTTACACATGTAAAAGTAGAAAGATAGAGCATAAATCCCACAAATTTTTGGTGGTTGATTTACAGTCAATCAAGCAACCAATCATCTAAAAGTAGATCAAACTAGTTCTTCACTTTTCCTAGATTGTAGGAAAGTGAATTGATTCCCTCCAACAACCATTCCCACCTTCATTTGAATTCAAAATCCACTTGTAGAAGTTTTGGAACACTTCTAGAGTCTATATAAAGACTTGAAATCACTTGTACAATACATGCAAGCAATATACATACAGTTGTGACCATCATTGTCTTGCTCCTTCAATTTTTTGCATTATCTTCTTCGACTACAGTTATCTTGTAGAGATTGCCGTTATCTCTTGAGAACTCCAAATTGAGTGCAAGATGGCTCAATGGAAAGATATTAGTCTCTAGTTTATTTCTATACATTTTCATAGCATATCTTTTAGTATACTAGGAAAAATCTCAGTTTTTTTGTTTCGCTGTCAATCTCTACGTATTCTTGAAAAATAGGAAGTACCACCAGTGAATGTCTGATTCATTCCTATAGCATATTTTAACTATTCCTTATACTTTTGTGCATTACATACACTCAACCCTATGTGCGTCACTCACATAAAAGGATTCTTTCTAATTGTAATCACGCTGGTCGCTATGGGCATTTGAAGTTCATTGTCTCTTCCATAGATAGTAAGTTTTTGAGCTAGTCGACGTGCAAACCTATGTGTTTTGTATCGACTCATTCTCCTTGATGCTCCAAAGTACATAGTGCATTTCTTTGCACTTATCACATGCCTATAAGGTCTATTTGAGTCTCCATAAGCTCAACGGCCGGTCTTGTGCTGGTTGGCTAGATCAAACTTTGTATCTTCGAAATGCACTTTTCTACCTCCTACAAGCTTCTCCAAGTTCTTTCAGTATTCACCCCCTCCATTAGATCTTCATGTTTAAATCTACTTCCCTATCTAGTTTTCCACCATAGCCTTAAAATTTTGAAAGTGAGGAAACACCTCACTCTTCTCTTTCATAAATTATACCCATAGTTTTTGTGAGGTGTTTCCCATAAATTCTAAATAACATGCTTGTCATGCAGAAATGATGCCCATGACTGTTTACCAAATTGACATGCTTCTTATACCTTTTGCATCTCTATAAACTTGAAATGTGGTAGTCCATTGACAAGATCCTCTCACTACATCAATTTTATCCTCTACAAAATTGCATGTCAAACTCACTTGTGCCAAATCTCTATATCATCAATAATACCTATAGCTTTTCCAAACATGGCTAGATTCATTTCAAGAATTTTTACATTCAAGGTGAACATCCTACCAAGTTTGTTCCCTTTGGTTACCAACCTTCAATTTTGTTTGTACTCTTCTACATATAAACCATCAACATTGAACCTGAATTGTAATCCCTGGTCAACCATTTGTCCAATAGAAACTAGATTCTTTGATGTATTCGGAACATGTAGTAGATTAGCAAGATGTTTTACCTTTCTATCATCCATAGATAGTGCTATGTCTCATGTATGCTCGATTGGATGTGATGTTTCATCATCTCTTTCAACACATCCAAGAATAGATAATTTTTGCAAACTACTAAACCATTCAACATGGCTGGTCATGTGATTTGAGGCACTTGAATCAACGTACTAGACATTACCATTCGATTTAGAAACATTAGCAAACATTGTATTCATCATGTGATATTGGACCATGAACAACTTTTATGAATCATGTGCACTTGTGGATGCATAGTTGTTTTATTGCCTTCTATTATTTTGATTCTTTAACCTATAATAATGTTCAATGTGACCAAGTTTAACACAATTCCAACATGCTTTATTATCATTACTTAAATCATTTCTTTGGAAATTTCCATGGCCTCTTTGGCTCCCCTTGCCTGAAAATTATCCTCTACCTCCTACATGATTCTATTGTTGACCTTCGGCTTGGTTACTGTTTCGTCTTCCACGTCAGAGACCTTTTACCTCTACCTCTTCCTTGGCTAGAGTAGAATACCTTCTTAAAACTAGCCTCTCCTTGGGAGTTTAAGTCCTCACCAAGATTCTTTTCTTCAATTATCAGCATGGATACGAGATCAATAAAAGTTAGAATATTCTCCTTGGTTTGAATAGAAGTTCTGAACTGCTTATATGAAGCTGCTACACCATGAAGTCATTCTTCCACCTTATCATCATCATCATGTACATTTACACCAATAGATGCAAGGGACTTACATATGCTTTTGATTCACACTTTTGTGCCTTTGTATTGATCTTATACAATGTGAAAAAACTATTCCAAACCTCTTTTGAAATGTTGGCATCCTCTATGTGCCCAATCATGCTATCTTGAATGCTAATAGAAAGCCGATACATTACCTTCGATGCCCCTTGATTCCATTCTTCATATGCTCTGAACCGGTCTGCAATCCAATCACTTTCTAGTAACTGTGGAGCATTTTCATTCTCTCCTTTGATGTACAATGAGCAGCCTTTTCCCATCAAGAAATTCTTCATTCTGAATCTCCAAGCACGAAAGGTGTTTTTGTCTAGTTGATCTCTAATAACTTGACTAATTCCATTAGTGTTTTCCATTTTTCCAGTAAGTCACAACACTGCAAAAACACTAGAAGCAATACCTCTGCTTGAGGGCTGTGACACTATGATGTGACAATTCGACCTTAAAAAATGAGTTTTTGTGTACCAATAGTACAGAAAATCCCTTTAAATTCTAGATCTAGAATACTTGAGTGTTTTCAAACTGAACACACATTATAGTTTTGCAAATAACCTATTTTCTTTGTGGGCCCCACCTTGCACACTCAAAACAAAGGTCAAAACGGCTTTGAAATAGAAATAAAATTTCATAGCAACCAGTGATTGTTTGTGAAGCGCACATTTTGCATGTCTTCTTTGGTACTCTTCACTGTGAGCCTTCTCCATGAGCTCTCTACCACCACACTGGCTCTGATACCATGTCAAGAGAATTGAGATAAGGAAGAGATCTTAATCACACACTCTCACACTCAAAGAGAACCACACATAGATTGAGGCAAGGAAGAATGATATTGTTCTTCTTCTTCTATTACATAAAGGGAATATACAAGAGTGACCTAATACAACAATACAACTAGTGCAATGCTAGGAGCCGGTGTGGATTACCACTTTCTTTGTAAAAAATTATCATTTCAATGTAATAGGCATTGAGTTTACAGAGATGCTAAGAGTTTGTGGAATTGTTAATTTTGGTAATTTTTGTATTTCAGAAGTTCACAACAGTGTGAAGTGCTTATGAAGAGTACGGTGTTGTATCTTACAAGCAGATTCTAGAAGTGATGAATACAAGGTGTGTAAATACACAGAGATTGAAAACATGTGAAGCCTGTAATCTTTGAAGGAATCAATTATAAAGATGATATTGTGATGTAACCACACACATACGTTGTAATCAAGAATCTATTTGCTATTGTGGAAGCTACGATTCTGTGTATACTATGTGGTATGAAATATCTCTGTTTTATAAAAAATGTTTATGTAAGTGGTGTGGAATGGAAACCCATGCTTACGAGTATTGTATATTCGTAAATCCTTGTTCTCAAACCCATTAATTGGGATACTGTTAGAATATAGTAAGTAGTACGCTCAACATTATGGCAACCACGATGGGATGGGGTAATAGAGCACAACACAAAGTGGATTGATGCCTGTATGAAGTGGCAAGGATTACTTACAAAAAACTTATAGGTTATCTAGACGAATTCGTGCAACAGACACTCGCAACATTGAAGCTTGAAGATATTCCTCTCAAAGATGCAATTACCATCCTAGAGGAAGTGTAGTTTTGGATGGAAACTGAATCCCCCAAGCTTTTGAAGGATTTACCCTTTGAGTGGATGGACAGAAAACTATTTAGAGTATCGTGGCAAGGGGAATTCAGCTGGATCAATCAGTAGAACAACTTATAGGAAGATAAATACCCTGTGGAAGTAGGCCAAAGCCGCGATACCCCCGCCAGAATTGCAGTTAGCTCTAATACCCCCACCTCAAACCAGTACCTTACAACCGCTTGGTGATGCGATGGTGAACAGATACCCATTGCTAGTGTTAAATTATACTCGTTTTTATGGGCAAGTGGATGAGGATCTGGATGTGCATGTACACACATTTGAGAATCAGCAGTTATGTAACCATCACAACTTAAATGACAATCGGAACAAGTTCCAAGTATTCCAAGCCACATTAGTTGGCAATGTAGTAAAATGGCTTATTGAGTAGCCTCTCGATTACTTTTCAACTCATGATGGGTTGAAGGCAGCATTTTTAGAGTGATTTCGGACTACCTATAGTGTTTCGGAGTTTCATTCTTCACTTTAGTATATGATGTAGAAAGGGACGATCGAACAATATGCATCCGATTTTAGATCTATGCTACGATAGTTCCTCGTAGACAAATGTGTTGCCAAAGAAATGTTCATAGAATTCTTTATCGATGGACTTCAGCCACTCATCAAAGAAAAGATTTATATGTATACACTCGACTAATCCCATACGTTTGATCAGATTAGTGACTTAGCAATAAGGATGAACCGAAAGATGCAGTTTGCCAATTTCGGTTCTGAGAAGACTAATTTGGTGTTCAAGAAAGGTGCAACCCCAAAGAAGTAGCTGTATTGCTTACGGTGCAGGAATGTGGGCCACATCATGATCGATTGTGCGCTTAACATGGTATTTTGCCCAATTTGCAATAAGGCTAATCACAATTAAGAGGAATGCCACTTTAATGTGAGAAATACCTTGGTCTCACTACTGCACAAGTAGATGTACCATCTTGGAAAGGGAATTCGATTGGATATAAGTCCCAAATTTCTACCAGATAATGGCAAAATAGTCAGGATGCTAGTCTTGCAAGACAATCACAATATTTGGATTTACAACAATTTTCAGAGTAGCGGCATGGTTTCCAGCAAAATAGATAAGAGCTTGATAGAGGAAGTAGATTCGAGCAACATGGGCTAGGCAACTCGGGTAATCAACCAATTCAGTGTCAATTCTACCTACAATATGGTCACAGATGCTGGGAATGCGAGGAGCCCAAGCAATATGATCACTGGAAGCAAGAAGCTAAGCTCAAGGCACCCATGGCCAATGTGGTGACCTTGAAGTATAGAGAGCCTTCGGCATTAATAGTCACCATATCTCAGAAAGAGTATTCAAGTGGACAAAAATTGGATTATTTAACACCTGTGGAGCAAACAAAAACCCTTAAGAAGGTAGTACAGTGGGCTACGGAGTACCCACTCCACTATGTTAAGCCTCCATTAGTTCCAGTAGAATCTTCCAGAAAGAACTGACACAGCACAAATGATGCCCTTGACTGTTTACCAAATTGACATGCTTCTTATACCTTTTGCATCTCTATAAACTTGAAATGTGGTAGACCATTGAGAAGATCCTCTGACTACATCAATTTTAGCCTCTACAAAATTTCATGTCAAACTCAATTGTGCCAAATCTCTATATCATAAATAATACCTATAGCTTTTGCAAACATGGCTAGATTCATTTCAAGAATTTTCACATTCAAGGTGAACATCCTACTAAGTTTGTTCCCTTTGGTTACCAATCTTCAATTTTGTTTGTACTCTTCTACATATAAACCATCAACATTGAACCTAAATTGTAATCCTTGGTCAACCATTTGTCCAATAGAAACTAGATTCTTTGCTATATTCAGAACATGTACCCGATTAGCAAGATGTTTTACCTTTCTATCATCCATAGATAGTGTTATGTCTCATGTATGCTCGATTGGATGTGATGTGTTATCATCTATTTCAACAAATCCAAGAATAGATAATTTTTGCAAAATACTAGACCATTCAACATGGTTGGTCATGTGATTTGAGGCACTTGAATCAACATACTAGACATTACCATTCAATTAGCAGACATGTGATTTGAGGCACTTGAATGAACATACTAGACATTACCATTAGCAGACATTGTATTGATCATGTGATATTGGACCATGAACAACTTTTATGAATCATGTGCACTTGTGGATGCATAGTTGTTTTATTGCCTTGTAGTATTTTGATTCTTTAACCTATAATAATGTTCAAAGTGACCAAGTTTACCACAATTCCAACATGCTTTGTTATCATTACTTAAATCATTTCTTTGGAAATTTCCATGGCCTCTTTGGCTCCCCTTGCCTGAAAATAATCCTCTACCTCCTACATGATTCTATTGTTGACCTTGGGTTGGTTACTGTTTCCTCTTCAACGTCAGAGACCTTTTACCTCTACCTCTTCCTTGGCTAGAGCACAATACCTTTGTAGAACTAGGTTCTCCTTGGGAGTTTCAGTCCTCACCAAGATTCTTTTCTTCAATTATCAGCATGGATACGAGATCAATAAAATTTAGAATATTCTCCCTAGTTTGAATAGAAGTTCTGAACTACTTATATGAAGCTCCTACACCATGAAGTCACACTTCCACCTTATCATCATCATCATGTACATTTACACCAATAGATGCAAGGGACTCACATATGCTTTTGATTCATACTTTTGTGCCTTTGTATTGATCTTATACAATGTGAAAAAACTATTCCAAGCCTCTTTTGAAATCTTGGCATCCTCTATGTGCCCAATCATGCTATCTTGAATGCGAATAGAAAGCCGATACATTACCTTCCATGCCCCTTGATTCCATTCTTCATATGCTCTGAACCGGTGTGCAATCCAATCACTTTCTAGTAACTATGGAGCATTTTCATTCTCTCCTTTGATGTACATTGAGCAGCCTTTTCCCATCAAGAAATTCTTCATTCTGAATCTCCAAGCATGAAAGGTGTTTTTGTCCAATTGATCTATAATAAGTTGACTCATTCCATCAGTGTTTTCCATTTTTTGTAGTAATTCACAACACTGCAAAAACACTAGAAGCAGTACCTCTGCTCGAGGGCTGTGGCACTATGATGTGACAATTCGACCTAAGAAAAAACAATTTTTTGTGTACGAGTAGTACAAAAAATCCCTTTAAATTCTAGATCTAGACTACTTGAGTCTTTTCAAACTGAAATGAGTTATAGATTTGCAAATAACGTATTTCCTTTGTGGGCCCCACCTTGCACAGTCAAAATGAAGGTCAAAATGGCCCTAAAATAGACATCAAATTTCATAGCAACCTGTGACTGTTTGTGAAGCGCACGTTCTTCATGTTTTCTTTGGTAGTCTTCACTGTGAGCCTTTTGCATGAGCTCTCTACCACCACATTGGCTCTGATACCATGTCAAGAGAAATGAGATAAGGAAGAGAGCTGAATCACACACTCACACTGAAAGATGACCACACATAGATTGAGGCAAGGAAGAATGATATTGTTCTTCTTCTTCTATTACATGAAAGGAATATACAAAAGTGACCTAAGACAATAATACAACTAGTGCAATGTTAGCAGCCGTTGTAGACGACCACTTTCTTTGTAATAAAATTATCATTTCAATGTAATGGGAATTAAGTTTACAGAGATGCTAAGAGTTTCTGGACTTGTTAATTTTGGTAATTTTTGTATTTCAGAAGTTCAGAATAGTGTGAAGCGATTATGAAGAAGTACGGTGTTGTATCTTACAAGCAAATTCTAGCAGTGACGAATACAAGGTGTGTAAATACATAAAGATTCAAAACATGTGAAGTCTGTAATCTCTGAAGGAATCAATTATAAAGACGATATTGTGATGTAACCATGCACATACTTTGTAATCAAGAATCTATTTGCTATTGTGGAAGCTACGATTCTGTGTATACTATGTGGTATGAAATATCTATGTTTTATAACAAATGTTTATGTAAGTGGTGTGGAATAGAAACCCATGCTTACGAGTATTGTATATTCGTAAATCCTTGTTCTCAAACCTGTTAATTGGGATACTGTTAGACTATATTAAATAGTACGCTGAACATTATGGCAACCACAATGGGATGGGGTAATAGAATGCAACACAAAGTGTATTGATGTGGGTATGAAGTGGCAAGGATTACTTGCAAAAGACTTACAGGTTATCTAGACGAATTCATGCAGCAGACACTCGCAACTTTGAAGCTTGAAGATATTCCTCTCAAAGATGCAATTACCATCCCAGAGGAAGTGCAGTTTTGGGTGGAAACCAGACCCTCCAAGCTTTTGAAGGATTTACCGTTTGAGTGGAGGGATGACAAACTATTTAGAGTAATGTGGCAAGGGGAATTCAGCGGGATCCATCAGTAGAACAACTTGCAGGAAGATAAATACCCTGTGCAAGTAGGCCAAAGCCACGACAGCAAACCTCCGCCAGAATTGCAGTTAGCTCTAATACCCTCACCTCAAACCAGTACCTTACAATCGCTTGGTGATGTGATGGTGAATAGATACCCATTGCTAGTGTTAAATTATACTCATTTTTATGGGTAAGTGGATGAGGATCCGGATGTGCATGTACACACATTTGAGAATCAGTACTTATGTAACTATCACAACTTAAATGACAATCGGCACAAATTCTAAGTATTCCAAGCCACGTTAGTGGACGATGTAGTAAAATGGGTTATTGAGTGGCCTCTCGATTACTTTTCAACTCATGATGAGTTGAAGGCAACATTTTTAGAGTGGTTTTGGACTACCAAGAGTGTTTCGGAGTTTCATTCTTCACTTTAGTATATGATTTAGAAAGGGACGATCAAACAATATGCATGGGATTTTAGATCTATGATGCGATAATTCTTGGCAAACAAATGTCTTGCCAAAGAAATGTTCATAGAATTCTTTGTCGATGTACTTCAACCACTCATCAAAGAAAATATTTATATGTATACACTCAACTAATCCCATACGTTTGATCAGATTAGTGACTTAGCAATAAGGATGGATCAAAAGATGCAGTTTGCCAATTTGGGTTCTGAGAAGACTAATTTGGTGTTCAAGAAAGGCGCAACCCCAAAGAAGTAGCTGTATTGCTTACGATGCAGGAATGCAGGCCACATCACGGTGGATTGTGTGCTTAACCAAGTATTTTGCCCAATTTGCAACAAGGCTAATCTCAATTTAGAGGAATGCCACTTTAATGTGAGAAATACCTTGGTCACTACTGCACAAGTAGATGTACCATCTTGGAAAGGGAATTCAATTGGATATAAGCTCCAAGTTTCTACGAGACAATGGCAAAATAGTCAGGATGCTAGTCTCGCAAGACAATCCCAATATTCGGATTTACAGCAATTTTCAAAGTAGCGGCATGGTTTTCAGCAAAATAGACAAGAGCTTGATAGAGGAAGCAGATTCTAGCAACATGAGCTAGGCAACTCGGGTAATCGACCAATTCGGTGTCAGTTCTACCTAGAATATGGTCACAAATGGTGGGAATGTGAGGAGGCTAAGCAATATGATCAGTGGAAGCAAGAAGCTAAGCTCAAGGCACCCATGGCCAATGTGGTGACCTTGGAGTATTTAGAGCCTTCGGCATTAGTACTCACCACATCCCAGAAAGAGTATTCAAGTGCACAAAAATTGGATTATTTAACTCCTGTGGAGCAAAAGAAAACTCTTAAGAAGGTAGTACAGTGGGCTACGGAGTAGCCACTCCACTATGTTGAGCCTCCATTAGTTCCAGTAGAATCTTCCAAAAAGAAGCGACACAACACAAATGATGCCCTTGACTATTTACCAAATTGACATGCTTCTTATACCTTTTGCATCTCTACAAACTTGAAATGTGGTAGTCCATTGACAAGATCCTCTCACTACATCAATTTTAGCCTCTACAAGAATAGATAATTTTTGCAAACTACTAAACCATTCAGCATGGCTGGTCACGTGATTTGAGGCACTTGAATCAGCATACTAGACATTACCATTCGATTTAGAAACATTAGCAAACATTGTATTCATCATGTGATATTGGACCATGAACAACGTTTATGAATCATGTGCACTTGTGGATGCATAGTTGTTTTATTGCCTTCTATTATTTTGATTCTTTAACCTATAATAATGTTCAAAGTGGCCAAGTTTACCACAACTCCAAAATGCTTTATTATCATTACTTAAATCATTTCTTTGGAAATTTCCATGGCCTCTTTGGCACCCCTTGCCTGAAAATTATCCTCTACCTCCTACATGATCCTATTGTTGACCTTGGGCTTGGTTACCGTTTCCTCTTCCACATTAGAGACCTTCTTATAATGAGGTTGTTCTTCTTATACCTTCTTATAACGAGGTTGTCCTTGGGAGTTTAAGTCCTCACCAAGATTCTTTTCTTCAATTATCAGCATGGATACGAGATCAATAATTTTAGAATATTCTCCCTAGTTTGAATAGAAGTTCTGAACTGCTTATATGAAGCTCCTACATCATGAAGTCACACTTTCATACATATACATATACATATACATATACATATACACATACATATACATATACATATACATTTACGTATACATATACATATACATATACACATACATATACATATACATTTACGTATACATATACATATACATATACACATACATATACATATACATATACATATACATATACACATACATATACATATACATATACATATACATATACATATACACATACATATACATATACATATACATATACATATACACATACATATACATATACATATACATATACATATACATATACATATACATATACACATACATATACATATACATATACATATACATATACATATACACATACATATACATATTATTCAATGTGAAAAAACTATTCGAAGCCTCTTTTGAAATCTTGGCATCCTCTATGTGCCCAATCATGCTATCTTGAATGCTAATAGAAAGCCGATACATTACCTTCCATGCCCCTTGATTCCATTCTTCATATGCTTTGAACCGGTCCGCAATCCAATCACTTTCTAGTAACTCTGGAGCATTTTCATTCTCTCCTTTGATGTACATTGAGTAGCCTTTTCCCATCAAGAAATTCTTCATTCTGAATCTGCAACCATGAAAGGTGTTTTTGTCTAGTTGATCTCTAATAAGTTGACTCATTCCATTAGTGTTTTCCATTTTTGCAGTACTTCACAAGACTGCTTTGGGTGTTGGTCAGTCTTGTGCCACCACCATCTTTAGTGATAGTCAGAGCGCATTTCCAGTTGCGAGGAAGCTTGTGTTCCATGCTCGCACTAAGCACATTGAGGTGCACTATCATTATGTCAGAGAGAGGTTCTATACTAGAGAGATTAGTTTGGCATATGTGCCCACATAGGAGAACATTGCATACCTTCTCACAAAGGCTCTACCTAGGGAGAACTTTAAGGCTTTCCACAAAGCTTTGGGCTTACATCCTTTTGTGGATTGATTCCACATATCTTGGCACTTCCTCATACATGATTGCTAAGTCCTCATTCACTGCATCACTCGTAGGGGGGTTTGTTGATATAATTAGGTTGCCATGTGTGTGAACACACTAAGACCATCGGGGCACTTTTTTCCCTCTTTACGAGGTTTCTTTTTCCCAGCTTGTATATACACCCATAACCCTAACAGGTCACTTATCTTTGTAAATTCTCTTGGTAATACATTCATTATTGTGTGTTATGCTCCAAGCTTCTTCTTCTTCTTCTTCCTTGTGTTGTTCGTGTGCTTTTGCAGACCTCAGACTCCAACACACACTTAGAAATGTCAGAGCATTTTTTTCTCTCTTTAGGGTGTTTCTTTCCCACAACTTGTATATATCAAAGGAGGTAGTCACTTCATCTAGTCTCTCGTCAACACCCCTCCAATCATACTCAAAAAATTGCAAGAAAATTGGTGAGCATACTCCGAATCCACTATCGCAATGACTGTGCATTAAATTTTGTACTTTTGTGCCAAACATATATACACGTTTTAGTTCACTTCTAGGTTTAGTAGGGCTCAATAGGGTGGTTCTATTCAACTTAATGAGCTAGAGTCATTTTTTTGCATCAAGGTATTTTAGTCAAGGGCCATGGACCACAGCAATGATGTATTCTTTATGTTGGTTGTTGAGGACAAGTTGGATGAAGCTAATAACCCATTACGGGCATATATGATGCTTCATATATTATTAGCAAAAGGGCTATTGAATATTATGCATAGTGTTGAAAAATGACCTTCTACACTTACAAATACAATTATTGAAGGTGATGTAATTGTGTTGAAGATGATGATCTTCAAATTCTTGTTCGTATTGTGATTCCTATTGCACCTACTATAGAGCAACTTTGATGGGATGGTAGAGATGCTCAAACACATACGTTGATTGCTTTGACTGTCAAACATGCTATTATCCCTCACATTCTCTCTTGCAAAACATCATAGGATGCTTGGGATAGACTTACCACTTTATACCACGAAAGAAATCGGGCTCGTGTTGCCTACCTTTGAGAAGATTTGGAGAGAGAATATATGAATGAAGGAAATTCTATGAACAGTCTTTTGACAAAGATAAAAGTTTTGAGAGATCAATTGATTTTTGAAGATGAAGTCTTGCTAGATAGTTCACTTGTGCATATCATTCTTAATGGTGGTCTAGATTTATATCAGAGTTCATGTTGTAACCTTGGGTTGGTGATGAACGACAATCCAAATGCCTTAACATTTGAGGATTTAGTCTCTCTTTTGTTGCAAGAATTTGATTCTAGGTAGAAGATGTTTATTATGCATGTTGCATATCAAGGTTTCTTAGCTAGTCAAAAGAACAAAGGTAAATGGATATCATCTCCTAGCAAGCAGAAATCAGCAAATGTTGCATAATCAAATAATGAATGCAAAGGTGAGAAGAAAATAGAAAAGCAAAAATAGTTCTTCAAATACTATAAAGGAAATGATCATGTCATAAAGACTTGTCCAAAACTAGTTGCAAAAGAGGCAAAGAAAAAGGATGCTCGAATGGTTGTTCTAGAGGCCTCTACACTTAAAACATGATATGCTAATCTTGTGTAGAATGAAGAATGGGTGTTTACTATTGTTTGAAGCAATGAACCATCTTCTCATGAATAGTGTATTTTTGCCCTAGACTTAGATGTTTGGTACCTTTCAGAGTGGGGAAACCAAACAATTATGTCGTAGTGTAGTTTCTTCAGTTCACAGGAACATAAAGAGAAACTCACAAAGGGAATATAGGAATACCTGATATAGGAATAGATGTAAAAATGACTCTGCATTCTTTTACATATGGCTGAAAATAAGTCTTCATGTTTCATCATCCCCTGGATGATTTAGCACTAGTATCCATAATTCTTCAAATATATTAGACTTTATGAAATTTGAAACGTCTTCCTTTTTTCAATAAATCTGATCTTCAGTGATCAATACCTGTATCTAGAACAAAATTTTTGAACCCTTTTTATTAGCACTGCACACATGCCGATAGCTTTCCCTGTCATTCCTCAGCTTTCCAAAATTTAGAATAAGGTAAGCTCATCCAATAAAACCTTTTCTTAAACTACTTTAGGATTCATATTTTTCTACAACATAACAAGTATCTTCTTCTATTTCTCTACAACACTAATATGACAGAATCTGAATCTTTGACTTACTTCTTCCAATGCTAAGAATCTTCACAAACAAAGGATAGACAACTAACTTCATAAATATGTAAGATCTTTCATGATCATTCAAGATCATCCAAGATCATACAAGATCATACAAGATCTATGATCTTTCCAACAAGACCTGTGTAGAATCTGCTCTCATCAAACCTTCATGGCTGAATGTTTGATTTGTTACGTGAATGTCTCAAAGTGTCCATGCTTCTCACATAAAGTTGTAAAACTTTTCTTTAACCAAATCCTTCCAAGAATCTGCAAATTCTACTTGAAACATAAGTGGACAAACTCTCACCTTCAGAACTCCAAAAGCTGCAAGTTTGATACTTCATATCTTCATATTCTACCGGGGTGAAATGTGATAGTGTCTGCTTGACTTTATTTCCGCTAACTCCACTTTGCAATTAAGTGAGAGGATCTGATGGAACACCTTTTTTAATACAAGCATGTATCCAAAAATCTAGACAATCATAGAGAGTAGATTCTTCAATTAACTGGTATATCAAAAATCTAAATTTTTTGAAGTTTTCTTAAAATACTGAATATGAGGTAACTTTCCAAACACAAAACCTCAACCCAAGTCTTCAACATCTGCTACAAAAAACTCTTTTACCTCAAGAGTTAGATAAAGAAGAAATATACTTCTATGCAACTTGTCATATACCAAGTAACTTTGTATTGACACTCCAAGAATTCTTTGAGGGAATATATAGCTACTTGCTCACTTATATATAACGCATACACATATGAGTCAAAACATACAAGTTGTCTTCAAAATCTGTTGTTTTTCTTTCTCTCAATGCAATTCTTTGTCAAATCTACTAAATCATGACCAAGTATCATGCAAAAAAAAGAAATTGCTTCTTCTTTAAACTATCTTTACACAAGACGTTCTCGTAGCCTTGTCTTGGATGTAGAGGATAAAAGTAGGAAAAGTATATGGTAAATATAAGAAAAAAGGAAGTCTTACTTTCCCTTTGGAAATGTTGGACTTTCTTCTTCTGCATCTTTCGTCCACCTGATGATGATGTCAACATATTCAAACTTCTCTTCCATTCCTTTTGTTTTCTTCATCTTCAAGTAGCAAGCACTCTTCACTTCTTCAAATGAATTTTTCTCTTCCTCTACTGCTAAGAGTAAGAGAGAAAACAAACATGGTATATAAATGGAAGTGAGCATAGAATCATGTTTTACCATCTCCTCATATCTCTGAATCAAAACTCTGCTTCAAATGTGACTGATATGAATCAATTCACCAAAAGACTTTTGTCTGAATGATGAATTACCTTTCTAGATACAAAATGTGAGCAAAAAACTTCCAACCAACTTACAAGATTGGCTGAAAACAAAATTGATGCTCTCCACATTTGTCTTCTTAGATGAACTTTCTTGCCATGAAAGAGATCTCTAAAAACTCTCTAGAAAAACCTCTAGATACCTATTTTGATGTGGCCTTTAACTTTCAAATAATGAAAGTATATAAAGGCACTCCTTGAATCCTTCAAATCTCTTCATAACTGCCCTTCTAAGATATGACCTACAAATGATAATCTGATAATAGAAATTGATACCTGTGATTTGATGTTGATATGATTCCTTCATCTTCACCAAACCATTGTTCTTTCTTGAATTTGAAGTAGCCTTCTCTTCATCAAGTCTTGGTCTTCAAACAATGCTTCTATAAAGTATTTTCATACTCTTCCAAAAGTATTCGGCTGCTAACAGATCATCAACTTCATACTTCCACATTGATAAAGAAACATTTGACTGAATTGTCTAATTCTCAAATCTTTACTCATCTAGGTTAAGTGTGTATGTCAAATGTCAAATGTTAGTAGATGCTCTTAAATCATATGTTGTAAACCTAGAAGTCTGGAAACCTATGAACCTCGATGATCTCTGATACCAAATTTTGGAAATTTAGTAGGCCCATAACTAATATCACAGGTCCAAGTTCCATAGGTCCAGGATCTACAACATAAATTTCAGCATTCTTCCAATATTGACAAAACATGAACATACCACATTTAATCATACAAACGATGAGACAAAGATAGAGAAGGATTAGACACATGTGTAAAGTGTTACGTAAGCCACTGCTTACATACACTATCATATATACAAATGTCAATTTACAATGTGGAAGCAAAACTCTCAACCACTCTAAGTTGACAGAAATAGATGGATGAGTGTATGTACAAAATCTACAAGAATATTCAGATGTAGGGACAAAAATCTGAATATGTATGAGATGTATGACTTGATAGGTTGTAGAAGAGCGAATATGAGTGATAGAAAGAGGAAGGATTGGTGTGAAACTGATAATCAGCAAACCCTCACCTGAACTTAGGCTATGGAAGACCCTAAGTCAGACACGTGTGAAAAAATCACATATTTACAAAAGTAGCAAAGAATGCTAACAAGATTGCTGCCATAAATCCTCAAACTCATATGAACATACCTTCTCAAACACCTCATCCAAATATGCATAAAGCATATATGTACTAATTCTCTTGTACCTATGCCAAATAGGACTCCTCTTGATATGGATGCCACTACCTCCATAAGATCCAAGTAGTACTTGTGTGCATAAAGAGAACATGTACCTGGATTCTTAACATAAGATGTAAATCTTATGTTAACCACCATCCAATGTCTCTGAAGTAACCCAAAATCTTCACGTACAAGACAATTTTCAAATACATCATGTAGATGGCTGATCCACACCACCAAGCTGCTAATGGTAAGTCCTCTCCATAAGCAAGAGTGTGAGCACACTCTTCTCCAAGAAGAACTTCATAGCTGCTCCTCAACATGCTTCAAGATAGCAACATGGCTGCCCCATTGCTCAGTAGCACCACCTCTAATGAGGGACCAAGCTCCAAAGCTTGTGTTGCAAAAGGTGTAGGATATCTTGAACAATAAGCCAAGCTTTTGTTATATAGTATTGTTTGTCCTTGAAAAGCTATACCGAAAAGCTATCGCTCCATAAAGCACAATAAAAAACATGATCGCTACAAATTCGCATCGCGAATAAATCTGCTTGCTGTCCATGTGATTCTTTTAAAAAAAGCACCAATAAATGTCTTCGCACTGTCGGCTACTGCTCATGAGTATCGAACTCGAGTCACAACTATGAAAGATTATTGCTCTATCCAAGGCGCCCAACACTATTGCTTGTAGAGACTACCAAAGATGTAGCTACTCATGCTGTGATACCTGAGCAAAAATGGACTATAGCACTCATGCACAATGTACTATATGACATTGTTTCCAAGAAATTGTTCTCTAATTATATAGCAAAATCTCTTGGTATTGTCTCTTCAATTCAGCCTTTACATCTCATTCATACAGATGTGTGTGTTCCTATGGCCACTAGGTCCTTAGGTGGTTCTCTTTACTTTGTCACTTTCATAGATGATGCTACTAGAAAAGTCTAGGTATATCCTATCAAATCAAAGGATGAGGTATTCCCTACATTAATAAAATGGCTTGCTTCAGTTGAGAGTGAAAAAGGAACTAAGCTTAAGGCTTTATGTTGAGATAATGGGGGTGAGTATACCTCACATGAATTCAGCCTTTTCTCTCATGCTAGAGGGATTTGTAGAGAGTTTACAGCTCCTTATACCCCAGTAAAGAATGGTGTAGCTCAAATCATGAATAGAACTATCCAAGATAGAGTAGTTTCTATGTTGCATCATGCAAACCTCTCACAAGGCTTTTGGGCAGAAGTGGTATTGACTGCAATTCATGTGATTAACCTTTCACCTAGTACTACCAAAGGTTAGAAAGTGGCACAAGAGTTATGGATAGGGAAGCCACCATATTATGATCATCTTTGAGTTTTTGGGTGTGAAGCATATGTTCATATACCCATGAATCTTAGACAAAAGTTGGACCATAAGTCAAAGAAATGAATTTTTCTTGGATATGGTCATGAAGGACAATTTGGATATGTCTTATGGGATCTTGAAACACGGTAAGTGATCAAAATTAGTGATGTCATTTTCAATGAGTCTAAGATGCATAAACAACCCGTTAATGAGGCTCAAGTGAGAAGGGTGGTGTTTGAGGATACTAGTCCTCCAATTTGCATGCATAAAAATGTTGCACATAGGGATATTCAAGAAAATGTCTGATCAGCAACCATTGAGACCCTCTACATGTTACAGTTCAGCAACCATTGAGACCCTCTACATGTGTCTCACATCCACCTGATAGCTCTGTTCTAGGTTTAGGTTTTGTTATGCTAACAAAGTTCGATGAGCTTTCTTGCTACAAAGAGGCTATGCATACAGAGGATCATGTCAAGTGGGAGTGTGCCCTGAAGAGTGAGTTGGATTCTATTCATAAGAATGGTACTTGGGATTTAGTACCTTTGCCAAAGGGCAGGAAAGATTTACCATGTAAATGAGTATATAAGCTGAAATTCACATCAGATACTGCTTCTCCAAAGCATAAAGCAGGACTTGTTGCAAAGAGTTTTAAGCAAAAACATGGTGTTGATCTCGAAGAATTCTTCTCTCCAATGGTCAAGATCACTACCCTGCGCATGTTGCTTGGATTTGTTGCAATGGAGGACTTAGAGATAGTCCAAATGGATGTGAAAACTTCTTTCTTGCATGGAGATATGATATTTGAGATCTATACGATGGGTATATAAGCTGAAATTCACATCAGATACTGCTTCTCCAAAGCATAAAGCATGACTTGTTGCAAAGAGTTTTAAGCAAAAACATGGTGTTGACTTCGAAGAAATCTTCTCTCCAATGGTCAAGATCACTACCCTGCACATGTTGCTTGGATTCGTTGCAATGGAGGACTTAGAGCTAGTCCAAATGGATGTGAAGACTTCTTTCTTGCATGGAGATCTGTTAGATGAGATCTATATGGAACAACTAGACGGTTATGTAGTTCATGGCAAGGAAAGCGTAGTTTCTAAGCTCAAGAAGAGCTTGTATGGACTTAAATAGTCCCCTAGACAATGGTATAAAAAATTTGATGCCTTTATGAAGTCCCAAGGCTATTCTCCAAGCAATGAGGATCATTTTCTCTACACAAAGAGATGCTCAGATGGTAGCTTGATATGATTGATACTTTATGTTGATGATATGTTGATTGCTGGGAAGTCCTCTTATGACTTGTCAATTGTCAAAAGGAAGAGTCAAACATTTGATATAAAGGATTTCGTGGATGCCAAACATATTCTTGGCATGCACATTATTCATGATAGGAATAAAAGATGCATATACTTTCGTCAAAGTGAGTACATATCCAAATTACTTCACATGTTCAATATGCAGGGTGGAAAGGCATTGAGTACACCTTTACCCACATATGTGAAATTGAGCAAGGATGAGTGCCCCAAATCAGATGAGGAAAAGGAATTCATGACCAAAGTTCCCTATGACTCTCCTGTTGATAGTCTCATGTATGCTATGGTAGTTACGAGACCAAACATTGCATTTGGAGTGGGAGTTGCAAGCAGATATATGTCTAACCTTGGAAAGAAACATTGGGAAGTGGCCAAGATGATTTTGAGATATCTAAGTGGCATTAAGAACAAGTGTCTATGCTTAGGTAGAGGGAAAGCATCCATTATTGGTTACACAAATAGTGACTATGGAGGTTGTGTAGACAAAGTCTACATCAGGGTACATTTTCCATTTTGTTGGAGGTGCCATCTCTTGGAGATCTCGTCTTCAAGAATGTACAGTTCTTTGCACCACAGAAGCAGAGTATGTTGCACCAAGTGAGGCATGTAAGGAAGCATTGTGGCTTTCACTTCTTGCTTGTGATATGGGTTTACCTCCGCATGTACCTCATTTGCTCAGTGACAGTCAAAGTGGCATTGCTTTGGCTAAGAATCTGTTCTATCATGCAAAGACAAGACAGATTGAGGTGAGGTATCATTTGATTAGAGATTGCTTAGCCACTAAGCACATTATTCTTGAGAAGGTTCACACTCGAGATAATGTTGTAGATGCTTTGACTAAAGCTCTACCACAAGATATCTTTGGACATTGTTGTCACTTGATGGGATTTACTTGATTCATGATCTAAGACACTCATTTGTATACTGTGTAACATGCCCATTAGGTGGGAGGTATAGTTGGTATACTTACACTCAAGTATTCTTTATTATTCTTTATTTTTCTCCCATAGTTACTTTGGCCATGTTGGGATTTAGTGGGAGACTATTACCGTTAGTGTCCATGTAAAAGGACAAATGGCCATCGGACACTTCTTTGTATATGTTCTTAAGTAAAACATATAGTGGCCTGGTCAGTCATAGATTGTAAGTTCAACCACATTTGTAACACCTAAGAAGTCTCTGTTCGTGCTCCCTATGTACTGTGTTTTTCTGTGTATTCTACAGTCTCAGTGTGGACTATTGTGTGTGGACCTAGTAGCTCAATTTTCTACTCCGAGGAAGCTCTCAAGAAGAAGAGTGCACTGTGGTGCATCGCCATCGAAGTACTTCAAGATATAGGTTGTACAATCCCACTAACAAAGGATTCACATTTAGTAGGGATGTGGTGTTTGATGAAAATAATTCATGGTTTGAAGATGATTGCAGGAAAATAAAGCAACATTATGACTTCGACACTAATTTTCCAACTCTGACTCAACAAGATCCACAAATACCGGAAGATGTCAACTTAGAAGATGAAGAGCAGATTGACTTCAAAGCATGGAAGTCCAAGGGCGAGAAAAAAAAACAAGAAATTTGAAGACATTCAAGACTCATCCAATCAAGCACTTGAAAGATCTCAAAGGGATTGTAGAAAACCCATAAGGTATGGCTTTGACACATCACTAATCAGCAAGCACTTTGTATACATGACTAAACATTCTATGTCAGAAGAGCCTTCCTCATTTGAAGAAGCAAGTAAGAAGAAAGATTGGAGAGAATCTATGCGGGAAGAAATTGAAGCACTTCAAGAAATCAACACTTGGGATTGGGTTCCCAAGAAACCAAGCATGAAGGTAATAGGATCCAAGTGGATTTACAAAGTCAACAAAAATTCAGATGGTTCAACAAATAGATATAAAGCAAGACAAGTCGCAAAGGGGTTTGCTCAAACCCATGGAGTGGATTATGAGGAGACCTTCTCACCTATGGCTAAGATGCCAACAATCAGGATTCTAGTAAGTATTGCTACTTCAAAGAATTGGAACTTGTATTAGTTAGATGTTAAAAATGCATTCCTAAATGGATGGATCTCAAAAGAAGTTTACATGGCTCAAACACCAAGGTATTAAGACAGGGACAAACCAGAATATGTATGCAAACTAAGTAAAGCACTCTATGGTCTAAAGCAAGCTCCCAGAGCTTGGAACCATAGGCTAGTCACATATTTGTAGGATCAAGGACTTGTTACTAGCAAAGCAGATTCTTCTTTGTTCATAAAGAAGAATAACTCAAAATTTGTTTACTTGTGTGTTTATGTGGATGAAATTATCATTACAGGGAATGATGCCAATGGCATCAAGAACATTAAAGCTCACATGATGGAAGAATTTACAATTAGTGACCTTGTCTTGTTAACATACTTTTTTGGATTACAACTTGTATATTCAAATTCTAGAATGTTTATTACTCAGATGAAGACATTCATGATATGTCGGTTAAATTAAAGATGGAGAACACTAAAAGTACACCCATGGAACTCAATCACAAGCTTAGCTCTCATGAGGGAGAACTACTTGAAGACATTACAAGTTATCAAAGGATTGTTGGGAGTCTCAATTATGCAACCCTAACAAGATTGGACATATGATATGGAGCAAGTACATTAAGCCAATTTATGCATACACCAAGAAAACCTCACTTGGAAGCTGTGAAAAGGGTCTTGAAGTATCTTAAGGATACCATAAATGAAGGGTTGTTTTATCCATTCCCTTCTAATTTGGATATCAAGATGTATTTTGATGCAAATTGGGCTGGCTCCAAGGATGATATGATGGGCACTTCTACCTACTTATCTTTTGTAGGATCAAAGCTAATATCTTGGTCATCAAACAACCAATTGTGGCATTTTCATCAACAAAAGGAAAATATAGAGGCTTAGCAAATGCAACACAAGAGGCTATGCTAATCTTGTATATCATGCGAGGACTAAGCACATTGAAGTTCAGTATCATTATATAAGAGAGAAGCTGCTCAACAAGGACATCCAATTGTCCTATATATCAACCAATTTGCAATGTGCAGATATGCTCACAAAGTTCTTTGGATGGAACTAAGATGAACAGATTCAAGATGATGATTGGATTGCAAGAGGTCAAAGAGAAATAAAGACCAACAACATTAGGCTTGAGGGGTACCTGTTGGTGCAAATGAATCAAGCCTACATACTTGGATGATTAGCATGTATCTCATATAGTCACATATGACTATTTCCTTGTAAAGGTTAATTTACTTTTTATGATTTTTGGAGATAACACTAGTTCACTTATACTCCAAGGATTTTTGGAGATAACACTAGCTCAATTCATTTGGCTGCTAATCCTGTATATCATGCAAGGACTAAGCACATTGAAGTTCAGTATCATTATATAAGAGAGAAGCTGCTCAGCAAGGACATCCAATTGTCCTATATATCAACCAATTTGCAATGTGCAGATATGCTCACAAAGTTCTTTGGATGGAACTAAGATGAACAGATTCAAGATGATGATTGGATTGCAAGAGGTCAAAGAGAAATAAAGACCAACAACATTAGGCTTGAGGGGTACCTGTTGTCCCTCTATCCAAGGAGGCCACCACTAGGCCTCTTTTGATTCTTGACAAGGAATTCACAACGAAATTCTCGTTTTGCAATGTTATTTCCTCATTCATTTATTTTGTCTCTGTTTAATCTTTATTGTTCCTTGTCGACTTTGCTGCCAAACTTTTTTTTTTGCTCTAATATTCTTATAATGTGAAACTTCTGATCTTGAATTTGTTTTAGGTTGCTAGATAGATGGTATGAACAAAATCTTTACCATCGCTGCATTTACCAAAGTCTCTTATGGCTGAACACCAAGCTTCTATCATAACGTTTTCAAAGTTCCCATGTCCTTAGGCATCCTAGGCCATCTTCTAGCATGAGCACCAAGGACTAAAAAATCATTAGATTTGTCGATTATAGAATCCTCTCGAGCTTCTTGCAAGCACAAAAGTGTACTCCTCTTCCATGAGTATGTCATTCTGCAATCCGCATAGATCTATCATAAGAGAATTTAGATTGGAAGCCTTTGTACATAAGGTTCTTGAAACAATTCTTTGCAATGTTATTTGTTAGACCACATATAGCACAAGGTGATGAGCTTTGAGTTCTTCCCCTACCTTTTCTACCTCCTTTGCCTCTTCCTCTTGAGGCTATACCTTTATCTACCAAGTTGTGTTGAGAGGTGCTTCCTTCATCATTAGATTTCTTACCTTTCCCTTTGTTATCCTTGCCTTTATTCTTATTTGTATAGACAACAGGAGATTGATTACCTTTCTAGTTTTCATCATTCTTCATGAGCTTTGCTTCATGTGTGAAAAATTGCTCAATCAGTGTGTTGAAATTGGGTACTTGCATGTCCATGTAGAGGTCCATAACTATGGTCAAAGCTTTCCATTTTTCATCACCTTTGATCCCATTGATGACCTACCTTAAAATTTGCTCTTCATCAATGAACTCCCCAATACTTTTTAGTTGGTCTAAATGTCCTTCATCTTGGTGAGAAAATCACTCACACTTTTCTTGGACATCTTCTTGAGTTTTGTAAACTCCATCCATATTTTATTCTTCGAGCCTTGGTACTTGAGGAGAAGAATGCTTCCAAAGCATTCAATGTCTCTTGAGATGTCTCATAGTTCCTAATGTGAGGGAGTAAAAAGTCAGGATAGAAGTTAAAATGTATGACCTTAGCAAAGCATCCTTTTCATACCATCCATTCAACCTTTACTACTCCTCGTGTGTTGGCTGGCCCTTGGTTCTGAGTATTGGCATCATATGATCTCAAGATATGTATCTATATAACTTCCTTCCTTGTAGATAGGATTGTGTTTTGAGTGAGAATGCTCAATAACTATGTCGACCCAATTTTTCAATGGATGAAGGGAATCCATCACCCATGATGCTTAGTTTATAGCTTTGCTATCATACCATTCTAAAGAGGTGATGGGATATTACCACAAACGAGAGAGTGCTGGCTTAAACCCCCACAACACCACTAAGTCCTTTGGGAAATCACTCAGAAATAACCATCAGCGATGGCTACACTATCATTGATGAGAATGTGCTGCCTTCTAGGTGAAATATGGGAAAACATACTCATAAAGTCATTGTGCGCCTATGCCATCTCTATGGATACTAGGAAATGCTCAAAGAGCAGAGTGTGAGAGTTGAAGCGGAGATGCTCATCCAATTTTGAACCGAAATGTGGATAGCTCGAAAAAAATGATGGTTGAAAAAATTATATTTCCACAATCTAACTGTCACATGATAACTAAAGATATTGTAATATAATTGTATTTAGAAACTGATAGGATGCAATGAATAGCCACCAAAGTGTTTATAAACACTTTAAAAGTAGACCTCCACTCCAAATAAAACTACCAAAACGTAGCAAGGTAATCGGCCAAGATGTATACACTACCAAATGCAAGAGAAGGAAAGGGTTGGAAAGGGGTGTGTGTTGGATGGAGCTACTTGGAGCATGGAGGTGGTTGGCTTCGAATGGAAGACACCAAAGCATGTGGAGCCTTGGTGGATGGCTCCTAAATTTCCTTTCTATATGATTTGCCTCACGGGAATCAGCCCTTAATCTTCCTTGGATAATATGAAACCGATCCGTTACAATTTAAACATTTCTTATTTAAAATAAGCATTCCTTTTTTATATTCTTATATTTGGGCTCTTTTTATATACATGAGAGCCCTCTCTCTCTCTCTCTAAAAAGATTCCCTTTGGAATTCCCACTACCTTAATGTATCGTTCTTTTGTAGGACATGTGGAGTTTTGACCACATGTTTCTTTTCACATGTTCCCTCTCCAGTCCTATATAAGAAGAGGTATTTGATGTATTGATATTCCCTTGGCAAAGGCCTCAAGGACCCTATTTGGAATACGAAGAAGGTTTCACTTGGTGTTCATTCATTGCCTTGTGTCATTGGCATTGGTAATGTGTGTGTTGTGAAGATTCGACTTGCGCGTGTGATGGTGTGGGAGTGATTGCATTCGCTATGTCTTGGAGACACTTGTTACATACGTGTGTGCATGTTAGTTCTGTTAGTCGGCCACCGGATTGGCAGTTGTAAAAATTGAATCATTTTCTATTTCGCACGTACGAAAGGTTGTTACAAGATGTTTGGAATCTTTATATAAATGAATCAAAAAGAGGCGCTCGATGACGATCGATTGGATCACCAGACTGTCTGTCTGGGTGATTGATCTACACGTTACTGTGGTGTGTGTTTGCGTCATTTTGAGTACCTTGTTCTCCTCTCTGTCTTGTTGTTATCAATACCTGTTCGGTTGGTGGATCTCGGTCTAGTCAGTGAAGTCCGTGTAGTAACTTTAGTGTGTTTGGGAACTCTGAGTCGTATTGTGGTTGTCTTTTGTGTTGAAGATCCGCTATTGTACGGTAAAGATTAAGTTACAATAAGGTTCTTCTTAAGCTGAGTACGGAATCTTTGTCCCGTAAAGGTTATGACTGCGAGTTGTGTTACGTTAGTTCTGATATGGTACGCTGATTACTGAGTCAGTCTTAATCGGTGTAGGAATCTACATGCAGTACTGTGTGTTTGATAATTTGGAGTCTTTCTGTGTCTTTCGGTTCTGGTTGATTGTCTACACCTGTTCGGTAAAGATTAAGTCACTGTTATGGTCTCTATTGTTACAGTAGTTTGTGTTCGGACAGTTTTTGAGTTAATCAAGTAACTCTGCATTACGGTACTGACTAGTTCTTGCGCTGAACGTTGAGGAGAGTATTGACTAGTATGTGTTCGGTAAACTTTGGAAGAGTTTGATTGCGTACTGAAAGATTATAAGTGTAACAGATTCTTGATAGAGTTCTTGAGCATTAGTATCTTGTTGTGTGTGAAGTGGTTAGTTTGGGAAAATCAAGAACAGGGCCTCTGTCTAACAGACCCCTTCCACTCCCAAGAACCCAAGTAGATGTTTAAACTCACTTCTAATAGTTAGTTACGCATTTAACACTCGTGCCGTCTGTGGGAAGGTGGCATCAAGAGTGTTGCCAACTAACTGTGGGAAAGTGGCACCAGATTGTTGCCATTTGGTGGATCTTTAGTCTAGTCACCTTTATTTGAAGTAAGTACCCCTACATCTGATACCAAGGAGGAAGGTAGCTTGTTCGAAATTGAAATCAGAAACATACTGAACGATATTATAAAGCCAGAAAGTGTACAGACTGAAGACACAGATTCAGATGGTTCAGATATTCAGCCTTGGGATACACAAGATAGTCACAATACCACCGCCAGCACGATGAGTGGGCAACAACAACAACAACAACAACAACAACAACAACAGCAACAACAACATCTATTTCCACCCCGACCGACTCCAACAAGAGTAACATACACTAAATTCGGTGGATTCCCAGGTGATGACCCAGATGCTCATGTATGCACATTTGAGATAAGTTACGCAGTGCTCAATCATCCACTTGATCCGGCGTATAAAGCTATTGTATTCTAGTCTACATTGGTTAATGAAGCCGCCAGGTGGCTTACAGAATATGATATTAACCATTTCGGCACCTATGAAGCAGTAAGGGATGCTTTTTTGCAGAGATTCAGGCTAAAGAGGAATCCAGTCGAAATTTTTGATTACCTGCAAAACAATAGACAGAAGATGAATCAAACAGTGTAGGAATATGCCACCATATTCAGAACTCATTTGAGGCAATTACCACCAGCACATGCCAACCTATCGGATGACATCATCACTCAATGGTTTATCAATGGTTTGACTCCGCAACTTAAATAGATTATGATCATACACTGTGTGGGAGCTATGACGCTAGATGCGGTGATCGCAATGGCTTTACAGCTAGAAAACAAGGTTGGAGGATTTACAGAAGACCTGGAATGGTTAAAAGCAAGTAAAAATGTTGTAGAAGATCCGACCAGACAGATGTACTGCACCACGTGCAAGAATTCAGGGCATACCAGCACCACTTGTGCCCTCAACCAGTTGTTTTGTGCTATCTGTAATACGACAGGACATTCCACTGAAAACTGTGCATACAATGCCAAAGTACAGGGAACAGCAACAGTGAATGCAATTATACAAGAACCAGGGTAGCCTTCCAATCACTATGTACCCCCGCAATTGAGAAACAACCAACAGCAGGGATATCAAAATTACAGAGGATAGAGAAATAATAACTACAATGCAAACCGTTGGCAAGTAGGACTAGCATAGGAAAATACTAATTTGTCACCACCTCGCTGCCATTTTTGCGGTGAATTTGGCCATATTAGAAGATTTTGTAAAGATGCAGCAGAATATGATCTGAGAAAGAAAGAACGGCAGAATCCAATGACTAATATGGTTCATATCACACCAATATAAACACAAGCTGCAGTAGCTCAGACCAGATCCGATAGGCCAATACAACCAGCAGCTGAAATATTTGAACCAGTCATCCTAGAGCAGCAAAGAACATATGACAAGGCTAGTCAGTGGACCACCTCAGAACCTCCAGTGTTCCTAGATCCTATTCCGGTGACACAAGTTCCACTGCCAAAGGAAACTGCACAGGAGCAAGAGTCGATGCCAGTAACCAATGCATCGTCTTCAGAATCAGTGAAAGGTACAAGTCAAGTAAATCAAGCATGGGAAATCTTATCTAAGCGTCCATTACTCTTCCTCTTGGATAGTTACTTGCACTAGTACCAGGAGTTCGTCAACAATTTCAACAACAGTTTAGTACTGAGTCTGCCTGCATTCCAGCAACGGCAACAGTACAACCAGAAATTGATGCTATGGTGGATCATTCGGTCCCATTGATTACAGTATGGTACAAAAATCATAAAATTAATCAAGTACTATTTGATGGAGGGTTTGGTGTAAACATTGCTACTGCCGCACTGTGTAAAAAGTTAGGATGGACGAAAATTGAGCCTGTCCAGTTTTTTGTAAGGATGGCTGATCAGTCCAGAGTCCACCCAGTGGGACTAGTACGAGATGTTCCCATAACTTTGCAAGGTACAACATTTAAGATGACTTTTGTCGTCTTAGAACTACCAGAGTCTAGCTTGGATTATAATCTGCTTTTCGGCCGTCCTTGGTTGAAACAAGCCAAGGTGATACAAGATTGGTCCGCACAGGAACTCACTTTCAAGGACAATAATCGTAAATATGTTGTAAAATTAGATGCTATACAACCTTGTGAATTACATGCTAGACCTTATTTTGCAGAACCAATTCATATGTTAGATGGTTTGTCAGATGATGAAGAAGAAGAATTTTTGAAGAATAATATTGATTTGATCTCCCTAGGAACTGTTGATCTACAATCTATTGTAGATAATTGGAATCCGGCAGTTTGTACGGTGATGCCTGTGACTGAAGAAGACAAGAAAGAAGATACTACTGCTATAGATGACACTGATCTACAACAACTTTTAAACCCACCCGATGTTACAGAGAAGTTCCGACAATTCTATGTACCAGAAGATCAGTTAATTACATATAATTTAGGTGATGAAGTTAATCAGCGACCTATAAAAATAAGGGAAGGATTGCCTGAGTTGTTTCAAGCAGAGTTAATACAGTTGCTTTGAGAGTTCTATGATGTTTTTGCATGGGATTACAAAGATATGAAGGGTTTGGACCCCCGCATTTATCAACATAGGGTCATGCTGAAGCCGGAAGCAAAACCAATCAAACAACCCAGCTACCGGAAGAATCCGAATTATGTAGCACAGGTAAAGGAAGAGCTGGATAGGTTATTAAAAGTTGGATTCATTGTACCAGTAGAGCATGCTGAGTGGATATCACCCATTGTTATCGTCCCTAAAAAGAATAAGCAGCTACGCATATGTGTGGATTACCGGAAACTAAATGCAGCTACGGTGCGAGATCCGTTTCCCCTTCCATTTCTTGACACCATGCTTGACAGAGTAGCAGGACACGAAATGTACTCATTCTTAGATGGATATAGTGGGTATAATCAAGTCAGAATGGCTGAGGAAGATATACCAAAAACAACATCCATTACCAATTGGGGTGTTTTTGCTTGTACTGTTATGTAGTTTGGATTAAGAAATGCCCTCAGTACTTTCCAAAGGTGTATGCAGGAAATATTCTCCCCCTATCTTACCTCTTTCATGCAAGTATATCTTGATGATTTCTCTGTGTTTGGTAGGATGGTAGCACACTTGTTCCATTTACGGTGCTGCTTTGAGAAATGCAGAGAATACAGACTCTATCTGAACCCAAACAAATCTGTGTTTGCGGTTTCATGTGGAAAGTTGCTTGGCCATATTGTATCTGCACAGGGCATACAAGTCGACCTAGATAAGGTAGCAGCTGTGTTGGAAGCACCTATACCTACTACAGCAAAGGAAGTAATGCGTTTCATGGGTCAAGTGAGATGGCATGGTCGTCATTTACGGTGGCTCGCTCATTTAGCCATTCCACTCAATCGTTTAATCACGAGTACTCCTCAACAGTTTGAGTGGACTCAAGAATGTCAAACAACATTTGATCATTTAAAGTGTTTATTAACGCAGGTCCGAATTTTACAACCACTTGATTGGGAACGCCCATTTCATGTTTTTGTAGACGCATCAGATATCTCCATCGGCAGTGTGTTAATGCAACAAACTGATAAGTGGTTCCGGCCTGTTTTCTATGCGAGTAGAAGACTTGCTCCTGCAGAAAAGAATTAATCTGTAACTGAAAGAGAATGTCTAGGTTTAGTGTATTCTGTAAAGAAATTCAGACACTATTTACTTGGCCGCAAATTTACTTTTCATGTAGATCATGCTGCACTTGTTTATCTGGTACGACAACAACATTTAGGTGGTCGATTAGCACGATGGGTTCTACTTTTACAAGAGTTTGATTTCGAAGTAATCCATCGGCCCGACAGCTCACATGCCTTAGCAAGTTTCCTTTCTTGCTTGGATTCTGGTGAAGCTCCGATCGGTGTAGATGACACCACACGAGCGATTTATGTTACTGAACCAACCAATGATGAATATGCAGAACCACCTACGCCATCTACATATTATGATCAGATATTAACTTTTCTTAGTGATGGATGTATTTGAAGGGGGAAGTATCTCAACCCCTAAGCAACGACGAAGCGCGAATGACCTCCATAGGTATCCTTTTTTGACCTCTGCACACCAAAAGTGCTCTTACTCAGAGCTTATGCAGAGAACTCCAGTGAGGTTTTGTAGACCTGTAGTAGACACCAAGAGCTTTCCAACAAGATAAATTTTACTTCAAATGGATGCTTACACAAAGAGAAACAATGTCTACAACATGAGCTAGTTGAATGCTCACAACTGCTAGTCAAGCAGAGACCTCACTTCACTCCAAGCTTTCCTCAGAGATTATACAGAGAATGAATCTGAAACATGGGTAAAATTTAGAGCACTCTAATAGCTACCCAATGACACCAAAATCATATCAAACGGATAAATAGAGAAGGAGAACCAGCCCTTACAATAGAGAGCAAAATATTTCCAACAGAGCCTACACACAGAGAGAGATATCAATCACACAACTTCACTAAAATGAATGTTGCTCCCAGATTACTCAGAGAATGCTCCAGAGAATTTGTGAGCATAAAATAGACTCTAATAGCTATCCAATGAGACAAGAATTACATCAAATGGATACAATATGAGGGAGAACCAATGCTAACGACTCAGGGGTAGAGAGTTGCAACACTGCGTGCGCACACACATAGATATGCCTACTAAAAGAAAACAAACAAGCAAGCAAGGGGCTTGCTTATCACAACTCCAGCACTTAGTGCTCACTTTACATGAGCTAAAACTCCAAGAAGATGGCCCAAAAGAAGTCGGGATACATGCTCCTTTTATATGAGAAGTGTGCCCCTAAAATCTAGGAACTACCTTTCCAAATCAGCCTCTTAACTTGGAGGATTTAGTTGAGATGAATTGGGGAGTGGTTGAGTGACTTTTCTTGATGGAATCTCGTGGCTTTTAGCTTCCTTTGATTGCTCCATGTCCATAAAAGATTCCCCACAAATTTGTAGCTTGAAGCTTGACTTTTAACACTCCCCCTCAAGCTTCAATTCTTCATCCTCATCCAAGCTCCTTCATGTTGATGCTTTGCTTGAATTTTGAAATCTTCATTCCATCCAAAGCCTTTGTAAACATGTCGGAAACTTGGGCCTTGGTACCAATATGATGTACTGAAACTTCCTTCGATATCACCTTTTCCCTTATGAAGTGATAGTGCACTTCAATATGCTTGGTTCTAGCATGATAGACAGGATTCGATGCTAGATGAATGCTACTCATATTGTCACAAAAAATTGGATATGTGTCAACCTGCAAATTAAGTTCCATAAATAACTTCTTAATCCACATTAGCTCACATGTGACTTGAGCCAAAGCTCTATACTCAGCCTCGGTGGAAGATAATGCGACCGTGGGTTGCTTCTTTGAAATCCATGAGATGATCTTGCTACCTAGCATGACTAGGTAGCCACTTGTACTTCTTCTATCCTCCTTGGAACCAGCCCAATCCGCATCAGAATAAGCTTTGACCTGCATATCATCATCAAATGAATAGAACAATCCTTCATTTATAGTGGCCTTGAGATATCGTAACATTCTTCTTGCAGCTTGCAAGTGTGTAGTCCTTGGACTATGCATAAATTGTGATAACACTCCAACTCCATATGCTATGTCAGGCCTAGTTATTGTGGCATAATTGAAAGAGCCTACAATAGAGCAATAAAAAGTTACATCCTCTAATGGCTCTCCATCAATGGAGCTTAGCTTTACATTAACTTCCATGGGATTTGAAATAGGCTTGCAATGTAGCATCCCAAACCTCTCAAGTAGGTCTAGAATATACTTCCTTTGTATGAACCTAATACCTTCTTCTTTGTATACAACTTCAATGCCAAGAAAATACCTAAGATCTCCAAGATCAGATATGCTAAACTCCTTTCCAAGCTTTACCTTGATCTCCTCAATGCCCTTTGTATCATTACCTATAATGATAAGATCATCTACATACACACACATGTAGATTACAAGTTCTCCTCTTTGTTTGATGAAGAGAGATGGATCCGCCTTGCATTGATTGTAACCACATTTGATCAAATAGTCCACCAATCTTTGGTTCCAAGCCCTTGGAGCTTGCTTTAGGCCATAAAGTGCCTTCTTCAACCTACAAACATGATGTGGAAACTCTTTATGAACAAAACCTAGTGGTTGCTCCATGTATACCTCTTCTTCCAAGTCTCCATTGAGAAAGGCATTCTTGATATCCAATTGGAAAATTTTCCATCCTTTGCTAGCAGCCATTGCAATGAGTGTCCTAATGGTGCTCATCTTTGCCACGGGGCTGAATGTCTCTTCAAAGTCCACTCCATAGGTTTGTGCAAAACCCTTGGCCACCAATCTTGATTTGAACCTAGAAATAGATCCATCTGAATTCCTCTTTACTTTATACACCCACTTATTACCTATTACCTTCATGTTCTCCTTCTTGGGCACTAGATTCCATGTTTGATTTTCCTCAAGTGCGTCGATCTCTTCTTGCATTGCCTCTTTCCATTTGGTGTACCTGCTTGCATCTTCATAGCAATCGGGCTCATGATCTTCTACTACTTTGTTCATATATGCATTAGTAAACCTTTGAGTTGGATACTTAACTCTAGAAGACTTCCTTTCTTCCCTTTTGGAGGAATAAACCTCCTTTGCCTTGGGAACTTGATCTCTTTCTTTGACGTGGCTTCTTTCTCCATCATGTGTCCTTCATCATCTTCAACTTCATTACCTTCTTCATCCAACTCCACCAATGTTGCTTTGCCTTTGTTGATTGATTGTGCTTCATAGCTTGCTGAAGATCTCCCCCTCCATGGTGAGTTCATGCTTGAACTATCTTCATTGATGGAACACCTTGGGCCGCTTAGCTCTAGGTCGATTTGTTCTTCATCATGTCCATGCTTTTCTTCCTCATAGTTCTGCATACAATCATACTTCTTATACCAAGGGAGTAGCTCATCAAATGCTACATCCCTTGATATCCTCAAGTCCTTTGTGTTTGGGTTGAAGCACCTGTAACCTTTATGATCATTTGAATATCCTAGAAACACACACTTTTCTGCCTTTGGTTGTAGCTTGTGCCTCAATTCACTTGGCACATGTACATAACAAGTACATCGAAATATCTTCAAGTGGGAAAGATCAGGTTTCTTACCATAATAGGCTTGATATGGTGTCAAGCCATGGATCCTTGAGGTAGGAGTCCTATTCATAAGATACACGGCGGTATTTGCTGCATCACTCCAAAACATGTTAGGTACATTCATCTCATTAAGCATTGCTCTAGCGATCTCGGCAATATATCTATTCTTTCTCTCTGCTACTCCATTTTGTTGGGGTGTGTACCTGCATGTTACTTGCCTCTTGATGCCTTGATACATTAAAAAATCAGAAAACTCATTGGAGAAATATTCTCCCCCTCCATCGGACCTTAGGTTCTTGATATATGTATCTGTTTCCTTTTCTACCATTGCCTTGAATGCTTTGAAACATGTAAACACATCTAATTTGTTTTTGATGAAATAAACCCAAACCATCCTTGTGCAATCATCTATAAAAGTGACAAAGTACTTGTTACCTCCAATGGATTGCTCTTTGGTTGGCCCCCACACATCTGTATGTATCAACTCCAATGGATGTTGGCTTATGTAGCCACTCTTCTTGAATGGAAGTCTTGCTTGCTTCCCTAGTTGACAAGATTCACATAAATGCTTCATACCTTGTCCTTGGAAGTTGGGAAGACCTTCAACCAGCCTCTTGAATTGCATTTCCTTCATTCTTTGTATGTTGATGTGACCTATCCTCTTGTGCCACAAGTCCAACTCCGAAATCCTCTTGTTTCCATATGTGAAGTAGACATGTTGAGTGGAATGAGAATTTACGTCCAAAGTGAAGAGTCTCCCTTGTTTCTTTCCTCTTGCTATGACCTTGTAACCTTGCTTAGGGTTCTCCACAAAGCATCCACCTTTGTTGAACCTTACTTGATACCCTCTTTCAACCATTTTCCCAACGGACACCAAGTTCTTTGTGATGGTAGGTACATGCAAGACATCCTTGAGACATCTTCCTTCCTCCTTGTCATCCAAAGCTACATCTCCAACATGGGAGATCTCATGGGTTGTATCATCACCTGTTTCTTCCGGTGGACACTTTGCAGCAGATTTAACGTACCAGAAAATTCTGCAAAGTGGACTTTGGTGGCCTACTATGTACAGGGATGTAACTCAGTTTGTCAAACAATGTGATACTTTTCAGAGGTCTGGACAGCCTCTACAACGACATTTTTTCCCTCTCCAACCTGTCTTGCCATTGGAGCCTTTTCAGAAGTGGGGCCTAGATTTTATTGGACCTATTACACCTCCAGCCATACTCAGTAATAATCATTATATTCTAACATGTACAGATTATGCTACCAGATGGGCAGAAGCATGGGCTTTAAGGTCTGCCACAGCTGTTTCGGTGGCAAAGTGTCTCATGAAAGATGTTTTCCCACATTTTGGCTTACCTCTGGAGCTTGTTATAGATCAAGGCATGCATTTTGCTAGCAACTTAATGAAAGTACTCACCCATTCTTTTCAGATAATGCATAAATTCAGTTCTCCTTATTATCCTCGTGCCAATGATTTGGCTAAGAGTACAAACAAAACCTTGTTTAATATGCTTCGAAAACTGATTCTGGAATCACCGGAAAGGTGGGATCAACTGTTACCTACGGTATTATGGGCGTATCGGACTACCTACAAGGTAGCAACAAGATTAACACCTTTCAAATTGGCTTATGGACTGGAAGCCATAGCACCAATGGAGATTGTTGTGCCAAGTTTACGTGTAGCCATCACTCAGAAACTACTACCTGAAGAATCTCTGTCATTTCGGCTGGATACACTCAGAGAACTGGATGAGCATCGATGGCAAAGTTTTCTAACTATGTAGGAAGTGCAGTTAAGACAAGCTCGAACACATGACCGATATCCGAAAACTCCAGTTTTTTTGGTGGGGCAACTTGTACTCATTTACAATGCAAAATCGAATCGCTCTGCTTGAAAATTCAAGTTACGATGGTTTGGTCCCTACTAGATTTCTGAACAAGTAGGCCCAGCTACGTTTCGGTTGACTACTTTGACCGGAAGTCCTCTTCCGAAGGTGATAAATGGTTCAAAGCTGCGGCCATATCATCAAGCATCTAGCTCTCGCTGACGTGTTCAACGTTTTTTCATTTTATTTATTTGCTTTTTTTGTTTTTTGCGTACCTAATAAAATAAGTCTGTAAATATCCGCGTTTTGATACCTAATTATGACTAACAGTCGCCCTGCGTTATCGATTCCGCTTATGCATGCACATTCAAAGTTATGAGGATATCATATCAACGTCGTGCAATGATTAGTAAATTCAATATAGCTTTCCATTGATAAGCATCTACTTAACCTTTTTCGTCTCCCTATTAAACACTATTGTGTTTGCGTGATTTGTGTGCTTGTGCAATCTGTATACCCTCTGCTTTGTGTCTTACTGTGTGCGCCATGGAAGCTCTGGCAAACTTCGCCGCTTTGCGTGACGGACTCCCTGCCGATGGAGGAGAGTTTCTGCGCACCCTTGGGTTGGTCAATTTTGTTGAACTGCCTTGGCATTCAGTGGATTGCCACCCGTTCTATGCCCACATAATAGCCGCCATCGCTGCCACACTTGCCACCGAGCAGAGTTGGCCTATCATTGTCCTACCATCCTGTACCGTAATCACTTTCCAGACCTTTGCTGATGCGTTTCGACTCCCTTGACAAGGACAAGAGAATGGCCCGAATTTACCATTAGCTACCATGATCCAACGATTCCATAGATACTCCTCTAATGAATATGCAATCCTCTGTCACCCCGAATCGGAGAACTCAACACTCCAATTTCTAGTTGCCATTTTGAATCTCCAGAAGCGCACATATGGAATATCTAGACCATTTTACTCCGTGATCGACCTAGCTGCTCGAGAACCTATCAACTTTGCTTCATATTTCTTCCATCGCATTCACAAAGAATGCGTTTCAATCATCAAGCAGGTCAATAAGGGAGATATGCCAAGATCGAGGCTACCACACATTCTCAGTTTCTTATTTCCGGCCATCCAAGAAGCACAACCAGCACCCCGAGGACCCATTCTGCGCCATGAGGAATCTGCACAAATATTAGAGGACGATGAAGAGATTTTCCACCTCCTTTGCCGGAAAAGAATTAGGATAAGTTCATCCGATAGTGACGTACAGGGTTCAGCCGCAGAGAATAAAGCAGATGACAAAGAAGACGAAGGATAGGAAGAAGAAACTTTTCACAATACAACAACATCAATGAATAATGACTCGGTACAGTCATCTCCCAAGCAGCAACAAGAACAGGATAGCACTGCTGATTCAGCAGCCAGTTCTTCTAAAATCGGCTCCTCACCGCTTCTTCATCGCAACCTCGTTCGCATCCTCCAATTCCTTCAATCCCCTTATTTTCTGAGTTAGCATCCATGGGTGAAATGCTGATCCACTTATCACAACAACTACCTGCACATATGAAGCAAGTGACAGATACTCTCCGAGATGAATTTCAACACAAAGTTGATGTGTTGGAGGCAGACATCACTCCTCTCCAGGAAGAATTACAGGCAGTCAAGGCAGAAAATCATGCGTTAACCAGACAAATTCAGGAGTTGCAGGCCACACTGGTAGAACAGGAAATAATTATCAATCAAAGAGATGCGGCTCTGGAAGCAGTTCAAGAGAAGAATGAATTACTAAGTGTTGCAGATGCAGAGTTAGTCAACTTGAAGCACCTAGTACAGGACAAAGAAGATGCACGAGTAGCTTTAGGGAATCTGTTAGAAGAAACAAGACAGAAGCTAGATGAAGTGGTACAATGAGACCAACAGCAGCATGATCTGGCTATGAAAGCTGCTGGCGAACTCCAGAGATGCAAGACAGATTTATTTGAAGTAAACAGTATTCTCAAACGTACATTGACCGTGGAAGCTCAACTACAAAAAGTAATAACAGATCTTCGAAGAGAAAGGGATGCCTACTCAAGGACAATCCAGTTTCAAAACCAGGAGATAGAAAGAAGGGTGAACCAGCTCGATGCTCAAAAAGATAGAATAGCCAGAATGGAAAAGCAAGTTGCAGAAATGAAAGTGTCCAGGGATGTGGCATTATCAAACGATTTTTATCTACAAGAAGCTTTTCTGTAGGCGCAGGCAGAAGTTTTGATGACCGAAGTCATTTCATTAAGTTCTGTACGAAGAGATGCCCAATTAGTAGAACCAGATATTTTGAAACAGATGTTAGAAGCCTTAAAGAAGAAAATCACCCGAACTTTTAGATTAGCCCGATCGATGTATTTAGAAGGCATTGTAGATGAACCCTAATTTTTGTAAACCTGCGGGTTCGAGTCCACCGTGCGTGCCAGTGTTAGTCGGCCACCGGATTGGCAGTTGTAAAAACTGAATCTTTTTCTAGTTCGCACGTACGAAAGGTTGTTACAAGATGTTTGTAATCTTTATATAATTGAATGAAAAAGAGGCACTCGGTGATGATTGGTTGGATCACCAGACTGTCTGTCTGGGTGATTGATCTGCGCGTTACTGTGGTGTGTGTTTGCGTCATTTTGAGTACCTTGTTCTCCTCTCTATCTTGTTGTTATCAATACCTGTTCGGTTGGTGGATCTCGGTCTAGTTGGTGAAGTCCGTGTAGTAACTATAGTGTGTTTGGGAACTCTGAGTCGTATTGTGGTTGTCTTCTGTGTTGAAGATCCGCTATTGTACGGTAAAGATTAAGTTACAATAAGGTTTGTCTTAAGCTGAGTACGGAATCTTTGTCCCGTAAAGGTTATGACTGCAAGTTGTGTTATGTTAGTTCTGATATGGTACGCTGATTACTGAGTCAGTCTTAATCGGTGTAGGAATCTACATGCAGTACTGTGTGTTTGATAATTTGGAGTCTTTCTGTGTGTTTTGGTTCTGGTTGATTGTCTACACCTGTTCAGTAAAGATTAAGTCACTGTTATGATCTCTATTGTTACAGTAGTTTGTGTTCGGACAGTTTTTGAGTTAATCAAGTAACTCTGCATTACATTACTGACTAGTTCTTGCGCTGAACTCTGAGGAGAGTATTGAGTAGTATGTGTTCGGTAAACTTTGGAAGAGTTTGATTGCGTACTGAAAGATTGTAAGTGTAACAGATTCTTGATAGAGTTCTTGAGCATTAGTATCTTGCTGTGTGTGAAGTGGTTAGTTTGGGAAAATCAAGAACAGGGCCTCTGTCTAACAGACCCCTTCCACTCCCAAGAACCCAAGTAGATGTTTAAACACACTTCTGATAGTTAGTTGCGCGCTTAACAATTCTTTCATCCTTGCTATCCCACTTGGAGGAGACTATCGCTTCCATGCAAGGCAATTAGAGTCAAATACCCTCCTAACCAAAAAATTTGGCACAAGTATCGAGGATGTCCAGCCTTCAATCATGGGTTTCTTTAGTTCTTATTGTGTCTAAGTTCTTACGATGCATCTTTCCACTTGGGATGGGTTTAAATTTTTGTGGCCTTTGGTTGGCCTTGGGTATCGCCCTTAAATTTTTCATTTTTTTTGGGTTTCTATTTGTTTGTGTTGGGTGCATGAGAACATCCCCTTAACTCTCTTATCTCCCACTCTCTCACATACACACATACCTCCACTTTTCTACTAGTTGCATCATTGAACATCCTTGTCATTTATATACTAGTGAATGCTTTGGTTAGGAGGATAGGTAGTTATCCCTTCGTGTCCCTTTCTCTCTCCATTTATCACATCCATACATGGTTGAGCCTGTTTGGGCTCCCCAAGTTTTCGACTCACACTATTGTTCTCTCCACACCAATCAAAGCTATAACTCTTGAAGGCCATGCTACATGCTCTCCAATATTTTCGTGCTTTATGCTAGCTCATTAAAGAACTTCTCTACACAGGTGGAGGTATGGCTCCCCACACATGCTCGTGACATGGGATAAGGTTGACTATTGTTCCCCTTGCTTTTCTTTTTGATGCCACACCTCATTCTTAGGAGGCTCCATTTCAATGATACCTTATCTCCTCCATTGGAAGCTCCTACTAGGAAGTCTCAAGACCATGGTTGCACACAAGAATGTATGCTTGAGAAAGCACTTGGCCATGAGGAAGCCATTATGTTCATATATGACACATCCACCAAGTGTAATCCATGTAGAGAAATTTCACTCCAATATACAAAGCAAAAGTTAGAGAAATGCATTTAGAAAATATCATCGTAGAGACATATTTGGTAAAGCTTGATTGAATCAAAACTTACATATCCAATGACAGAGACTAGATGCAGCCATAGCATAGCAATCTGATGCAAAAGAGGCACTATGAGAGCCAGAACTAGTATGATATGATAGAGGTGCATCTAATTTTCTATCACGCAAAGTGTATACCAACCATTTTGGCATAGTTTTTTCCTACTTAATATCAACTCCTTCATAAACAAGTGCATCATGTAAATCTGCATAAAAAATGGAGAGGTTACCTCATTAGGACTAGCACTAGGCTATCCACATGTAAAAAGAGGCAACAACGTATTATACGTGTCTTTTGAGCTAATAGATGTCTCCTTCGTACATGAAAGTAAGGGCTGAATAGTATCTTCCACAAAGACAACATCACAGCTAACCAAAATGTGTTTTCTCTGTGGATGATACAGACGATGGCCTTTGCTTTTAGAACTATACCCAACAAAAATACATTTTACTGCTCATCATCCAATTTTAGGCGATGTTGTTCAAGCTGAAACCTGGATGCCAATTTCAATTCAAATGGGCTAGAATAGGGAAGATTTTGGTTGAGGAATCTTGTGACAAATACCTTCATTCTAATTGGTCGAATTTGAACCTTTGAATAAAGTATATTCTTTGAACACTCCCCCTTAATCTTGAGTCCATGATCGTATCTCCTTAATGACAACTTCTTGGTTGAACTTGTATAGTTTGATGGACATCAAAGCTTTTGTAAACATATATACGGCTTGATCATGTGTATTGACATTTCAAGATGCATATTCTTATAATTTATGCATTGCAAAGTGACAATGTAATTCAATGTTTATGCTCCTTGCATGAAAGAAAGATTTGAAGCAAGGTAGACACTACTTGCATTGTCACATGTATTTAGAAGCTGTTTCACCTGGACATTAAGGCCTTCGAAAATCCTTTCTCTATCTGCATAAACTCACATATACCTTGATCAAATGGTTTGTACTCAAAATTGGCTGATGACAATGATTTTATGCATATTTTCTTTCACAGACATGTGACCGATCTTTCACCTATTGTCACTACATACCCACTGGTAACCCTATCTTCTTTTGATCCTACCCAATCTACATCAATGTGAGCCTCTACCTTTATATCACCTTCATAATGGTTGAACAACCCTTCATCTTTTTATGCATTAGGTAACTAAGCACACATTTTTGTGCAATTAAGCGTGGAACTATAGGTGCACTCAAAAATTGAGATACTCCTACTCAATAGCATGTATCTATTCTTATAGGATTTGCATAATACAAATAGCCAACAATTGACCTATATAAATTCGAGCTCTCTACCACATAACCTTCAATAGATATTATCTTGAGATTCACCTCCATTTGGTATCATAAAGGCTTGCCTTATATAAGGCCAAACATATCCAACATATGAAGTAGGTACATTATTTGAAGCAAATGTATACCTTCTATTCCTTCTATTCCAAACAAGTACTTCAATCTTCCAAAACTTTGTACCTTTAACTCAGATTCAAGTTGTTTCTTAATGTGATTGTAGTTATCGTGGTCATTTCGTATAAGCAATTTTTTATCTACCTAGATATAGATTAAAGTAGAGAGATGGATGTCTATTGCTTTGATTAAACTCAAAGCTTAGATAATCCATGAAACTTTGATTCCAAGCCCTACGAGATTACTGTTGATCATAGAAAGCCTTTTTTAATGTGCAAATACGCTTTGGAATCTTCTATTCTCAAAATCTTGGTGTTGATCCATTTATACCTCTTCTAGGTCTCCATTTGAAGAATGCATTCTTCACGTCTAATTGATAGGTGTTTGAATGCTTACCAGCAGCAATAGCTATTAAAGTCTTTGTGGTTTGACACTTAGATACAAGACTAAAGTCTTCTCAAGATCAATACCATATTCTTGAGAAAATATCCTACAAACCTTGTTTTATATCTTGCTACAATATATAGTTGTTGCCAACCATCTTCATTCCCTTGTTTCCAGGCATCGATGCCCATGTATGGTTGTCCCTAAGGGCTTAATACTCGTCTTCCAAGGATTCATTCCATTCTTCAAACATGCTTACATCTTCATAAAACTCTAGCTCTACTTCTCTTTGATCTTGTTCATATAGGCATCGTGCTTAATAACAAAAAAATTGTAAATTTATCAATAGGATACACTTAACCTTTCAGAATGTTTTTTCTTAGGTATTTGAACAATGATTTTTCATTTTCTCCTTCTTCAAGTGTTTTCTCAAATATTTTCTCTTGACTTTTATGTTCATCATTATCTATTTTTCTGTTATCCTTGAGTTTCTTTTCATTCTTCAATCACTTGTTCGGTGTGAGCTTAAGCTTCTTTAGCTTCCTGTTGACCTTCCACTCCATGATGAGAGCCTTCTTGTAATTCTGTCGATGCTTGATTGTTTTGGACCCTTGAGATTGATTCCTCTTCATCAATTCTCGCCCTCCTTTCTTCATCTTTTTCTACCTACATACACTTTTTTGGGATGCATCATGATAAACATTGAACTCCGTAGTCCTTGCTTTGTAGAATTTATAACCTTTCTATTATTCTACATGTCCTAAAATCACACATGAAGTCTTATTCAATGACTTCTCCTATTGGGATCTTCCATTGTTTACCAACTTCTTCAATACTACTCAAAGGATTTAATTTGAGCTCTTAGCTTGTTCTTTGCTTGCAAGTGATAGGATACCAATTTCTTTTCTTAATAAAAAATATACTTAGCAAAGTTTGTGTCACCAAATTGATGAATTGAGTCCCTCTATCATCACAATCGCTATGGGTACTCCAAAATGACTAAATATATGCTTGAATAGGAACTTAGATGTCCTTTGCGGACCATTCTTGGGAGTGGCTTCTATTTCCACCCACTTAATGAGATAGTCACTTGCCACTATGATATTTTCTAAATGTGATACTTTTGTATGGGGATGAATAGGTCTTATGAAGTCTATGTCCCACTTGAAAAAATATCCTCGTCCCATCATAGGTCTTAACGGCCCTCGATCTCGTTGGAAGGAATAATTTTCCTTTGGATATACATCACATCTCTTTATGAAGCTCTCTACATCCATTCCCATGATTGGCCACCATAAGCCTGTAAAGATCAACATTTGGATTCTTCATTCAAGAGAGAAATGTCGATCTCCCACACTTGAGTGGGTAGCTTTTAGTAGATCTAAACACTCTGATTCATGGATACATATGCAAAGGAAAATATCATTGCCATGTATAAAATTGATTTCCAATTATCAATATATATTCTTTTGCAGTATCCCCAAAATATCTTTAAAGAATTTGTGACATATTCAAAGGTAGCTTGTGTGTTTTGAGGAAGTGAACCATGGGAGGATTCTAGTCTAGGTTGGTCGCTATTCTATATAGCATAGCATTCTCACTTGATCGCTTGTATTTACACTAATTACACCCTCCTAAGAAGTCCTACAAATATTTTCCCATTGCAAGGCAATGTATTCCATCTCATTTCAAATATTGTAATGTGAAAGAACTAGGAATAGACTACGTGGAATGCTCTTGTGAGATCTTTCAATGTGAAACTTCTGCTTTGCTTCCTTGAGATAACAATATAAGGTGCCTTGATTATCCCTAAGGTACACAAAAGCTACATTTATCTAGATTTGACATGTGTTTTGCATGTCTTTGGAAAATCTATTATTGGAGGAGTACTACGACCAAAAGTAAGGAAAAATATTAGAGGTTCTCCCACTTTGGCACTACCTCCAAGATAAATAGATATTCATTTAGAATATCATATTTTTATGGAGATTTGTGCTTCTCCATTGGTAATTCTTGATAAACATTTAGATCTTACATGAGTCTTTCTCGTCCTAACACTATCTCAAAGTCATATTCCATGAGTAGTAGGAACCATGTAACAAGTCCTCCTATAGCACATGGTTTTCTCGCCATCTACAAGAGGGTTTGGTCATCTACAAAGATTTTCACCTTATCAAAAATTGGGTGATGCCTAGAAGTTTTTACCACATAGCATATTCATAGGACTTGCTATTCTATTGTGTTGTAATTTTTTCTTAGCACAATTTAATTGAAAATTGGCATAGGCAATTGGAAAATCCATCTAGCCATCACTTACCGATTGGGCTAAGATACATCTTAGAGCATTGTTGGAAGCATCGAGATGGATGTGGAATGACTTATTCTAGGTTGTACTCTTTAGATTTCATGTTTCTTCTTTACTCTCTCATAAAAAGGTATTATATATAATCTATAGTCTATCTCGCCTTTCTCAACATCCAAGACTACTTGCACCATGAAAACATCATAGCCTTGTTTGTCTTGACATGGAGTTTATGTGTGATCATTAATGTCACCTCCAACATTGCAAGGATCTAAGCCCAAAAATAAGGTTCAAAATGCTCATCAGGAAATCTCATAGGCTAATCATAAGGTTCAAAATGTGCACCGAGAAATATCATAGGCCAATCTTAAGGTTTACCCCATGTGATGCATAAGTATTTGGTAGCCATAACTACACCTGCCTACCAGTGTTTGATTGATATAGTCGTGATATTATTTAAAGTGATGGGATACACCTATTTCCTTCACCTCCTTCACTATACTCACCAACTTTATCTAAGGGTACTTGTTCTATGGGAGGGTGCATTTTGCAACTTCTTGGGATCTAATCTCGCTTTTCTAGCAATATCATCCTAGGAGTGAGGTTCTAATTTGATAAATTCCCTAAAAATAAGAATGCACTTCATTCTAGCCTTATTTATATCCTCTAGAGTCCCTTGGGAACTCTTTTGGTCACTTTCCTTCAAACAAACAAGCATTGTCTTCTTGCAAGTGTCTTCCTAGGGTCCTAGAACTTGGCAGAGTATTTAGAATCACACTATCACACTCAAACATCTCCTCACTAATGCATGCATAGCTTTGAACATCTAGGTCACTCAAGGTATTGTATGATCCTTCTTCATGATGATTGAAGGGAACTTTGGATATTTGCAACTTCTCAACTTCGATATTTTTATGGCTCAACAATATCTAAGATTTTGGAGTAAAAGTCCAATTCTTGTTTAGGGATTATGTTCTCATATTTTGAATCTTCTTGATGCTCCACATCATACTTGTCCTTCCTATCTGCAACACAAAGTTGAAATGGCTCTAGGAGGTTTTGACATGTCTTGTCTCGGAAAATCTCAATAGCCTCCCACTCTCTATGGTGAAGAGCTTTAATATTTTTGGAGAGGGTACATGTGACTCTATGTGTTCTAACTCTCCACTTCTAATCTCGAAGGGTGACTCTAGTATGTAGAAGTTGTAAACATAAATGGTCAATGGTGAATCACAACTAATACCAAAAAGGAAAACTTATGGGGCAAAGGATGATGACTATGAAAACCCATAGGTGACCTAAAATGCCTTTAATTCTCCCAAGAAATACTCTTTCTAGTATTGGATCTAAGGCAAGTGGCATGGAAGAAATACTCTTGCTAGTATTGGATCTAAGGCAATTGGCATGGGAACTTGGTCAATTCTTAGCTTTTGTGTAAAAGAAAAAATGGTAACAGGGTTAATAAAAGCTCTAGACAAGGGGTCTAATCAAACCAAAAAGTTGTCCATATAGGAGACGTGGATTTCACTGTCAAGAGAAAAACACTATGCAACCAAAGAAGACTTGTCATGCCATCAGCGATCACAACCATTTGAAGTATTGTCTAAATAGGTCACTTTGCCTGGACTATCAGGGTCTTTGAACTCATAGATTGTGATCGTTCCTACCTCATTTGGTTGATCGGGCTTATACCTCCAAAAGGCTTCGTCAGTTTCTCGGTTCAAGAGTAGATCTATGCTCTTGTTGTCCTGGGGAATCCACTCTGGTGTGATAATTCTGGTAAGAACAGATTTGCCTCGAGGTGTTTTAGGCTCTCCACCTAAGTTTCCTTGCTCTAGGTCACCTATGTCTATCTCTGGGATCACATTCTCGAATTCGTGAGTCCTATCTGGGTGACTGGTGACTACGTATATGGTTCCTTCTTTGTCCAAGTAAGCACCATTCTCAAACTTGACTACTGGGTGTTCCAGTCCAATGGGTTGATCAAGGTTTTTAATTTGGACCACAGATCTTCCTAGGCCATCCTCATAGATGTAAGCAGCTAATCGGTTGGTCCTAAGGTACTCAAGTTGCGTCTTGTAAGGACCTTCGACCCTTTGTAAGTATGGTACACCTCAACTTCCTGTGGGTCTCTCCATACCTTGAGACATCTCTGACTCGCTAGTTTTAGAGCTAGGATAGTGCGAATAATGGCTCAACTACTGGGCCCAAGACCTAGCAATATGATTGACACTAGCCTCCGAAGACCTAAGACTTCGTCTATCTCTCCCTAGATGTCGTCCTGATCTCAAGTTCATATGTCTGAGTGAACACTCCCAATCTTTTTCCAAGTACAACCTCATTGCAGATCAATTTGTATCAATCACTTAGTTCTTTTTTAGTTGATTATCATGTGTAGGCTCTTGTCTGATGTCACGTCGTTAGGAATATTTGAGTGATTTTCCGCACTTTAAGTTGATCGTACCATGTTACGTTCTTTTCTTTTAAGTTATCGATCGCCAAGAGACTATCTTTATGCTTGAACTTGAGTATTTAATATTCTTCAATTGGATAGATGCCTATCGTCACCCTGACTTACTTCTAGCACTACTCGCACTTAGCCTAAGCTAGGAATTGACAAAGGAAGTTGAGAATATTCCAACCTCACTTGCTGATCCCTTGCTCTTTAGTGCTTAAGAATCTCGTTCTCAAGCTTGCAGAATGCCCTTGCTTTGGATGCCCTCTAGTGCTCTCAATGGACTTGTAAAAGTCCCAAAGTTAGTTCAAGACTTAAATTCAAATGACAAAACAAATCACTTTCATTTATGTAATTCAGATATCAATTTGCACTATGTCTTTACGGAAAACAATTCTAGAGATCCCTTAGTTTTGTTCCCCATGGGTATGGTCCACTTAAAAATACTATATCTAATAATCCTTCTATTAATCCCACGAGCTTTCCAACAAGCCTAAGATCACTCCGAACAGATTTCGTATGAGAAAGTTATACTAGTTCAGGGTTTTGGGCTTAAAACAGGGTTCAAAACAGGATAACAGGCCAATAGGGTTTCCTTAAATTATTTGCCTATAGCCTCCTTATATGCCCTAAAGCCCAATATTTATGCCCAAAATTAGCCACAATCCTCAAATTAAAAAACCCTAAAAATTTGGCCGAAATTGGTTGTCAATCGCGATCGATTGGGCTGTCAATCGCGATGGACAGAGCTGTCCATTGTGGCTTGTCAATCGCGATGGACACGTGTCAATTGCGATTGATGGGTGTCAGTCGCGATGGGCAGGGGTGTTAGTCATGAATGATGGGTCAATCGTGACTGATTGTGTCAGTCGCAATGGACTAAGATTTTTGGGGTTTTTGCGTGTCTTTGTGTCAATCGGGGTCTATGAGTCGCGATGGATACGTTTTTCACAGAGATGGGGTGTCAGTCGCGATGGTTCTATCACTCGCGATGGACAGGGGTGTCAGCTGTGATGGACACGTATCGGTCGCGATGGACTACTGTCAATCGCAATGGATAGGAAGTCCGTCGCGATGGATACCATCTGTCGCGATTGACAGAGGTGTCCGTCGGGGTCTATTGATCGTGATGGATAGGCTGTCCGTCGCGATGGACACTGTCAATCGCGATTGATGCTGTCAATCATGATGGACTGCAAAAATACAAATTTTTTAGAAATTTTTGTGGATTTTTGATATGCAAGGTCTCTAGTCTAGTGTGGTGCACTTAGTTTTACCAAAAACTTAAATTTTCTATCGATCGTGATCGACAGAGGTCTGCGACACAGACACACAACCGAGCTCTTCCGTACCTGCACAGACTGTTGGAGATGATGATACAACCAAAACCTGCAAGAACACTCAAGAATCAGGCAAAAACAGCACACACAATTCACTCTCTCACTCTCTCTCATAAGTGAAATGAAGGAAATGGAAGGGGAAAGATTATATGATCAAAAAACTGAAATTTTTGGGATGATGGAGATGGAGGTGGGAGATGGTGAGGATGATGATGGTGAAGTAAGAAAGAGAAAAAATAAGGAAAAGTAAAGAAATTACCTACAACGCCAACGTCACAACCCTATGTCTTACCATCACATGCTCGTCCTCAAAGCTCGATCCCTAGCAACGGCACCAAAATTTGGTGTAGCTCAATGATGAGTAGCACCTCTTTTAATGTCAATCTGGGAAGACGTGAGGATGGTATGAAGACCTCGAACAAGTGATGGCACAAGTGTGTGAGTGAGAAGCACACTAACATGCACACACATACACACACACGTGCACACAAGGCACGAACAAAGAGAGAGACAATGGAGTTCTTTAGATTACTCAAAAGTGCTCTTACAAGTTCAATTCTACAAGAATCTAACCTCAAAAATGAGCTCTCTAGCTCTTTTTATAGTTTTTGACTAGCTTTGGCCCTGACGAGACCTAGTGTCCGGCCTAGTTAAAAATTAGGTTCTAGGGCCTATTTGAGGGCTCAAACGGAGTCTAAGAAATATGAAAATTGATAGGTAGGTACTTCTAATGCTCCTCAAGCTTGAGGACTCCTCGGCTTGAACAAAATGGAGTTACAAAAAGGTGAAATGGTAATTACAATGATTGTTAGTGATGAGAATCACTGTTATAAAGATGTTGATTTGGGAAAAATTGAATGGCATATTTGCCAGATCTTCGTTGACTGCTCTGTCTACTTAGTCCTTCTCTTTGCTGTGACTCTTTCCGTTGGCTTCCTTGTCTCGTCCGTCCTTGGGTGCCCTGACCACTACCAACACTTTGTCTATCAAACGTGCCATTATTCCTCATATTTGCTCTTGTAGAACAACTAAGGATGCTTGGGATACACTTACCACATTGTACCAAGCTAGGAATGAGGCTCGTCTTGCTTACCTCTAGAAATAGTTAGAGAGTGAGCACATGAATGAAGGTGATTCTATGGATAGTTTCCTAATAAAGATCAAAGACTTGAAGGAACAATTGATTTCTGCTGATGAGGCTTTACCAGATAGCTCACTTGTGCAGACCGTTGTGAATGGTCTTCCTGATTCATATCAGAGTTTTGCTTCTACTCTTCAGTTGATGATGAAAGGCAATCCAAATGCCTTGTCATTTGAAGAGTTAGTCTCTGTTCTGTTGCAGGAAGATCAGTCCAGGCAGAATAGGTCCATTATGCATGTTGCAGATCAAGCTTTCCTGGCTAGTCAGAAGGGCAAAGGAAAATGGAGCTCTTCTACTAGTAAGCAGAAATCTGGAAATGCTGCACATTCAAAGAACCAAGACAGATGAGAAAAAATCAGAAAAGCAGAAAATTGTTTTGTAAGTACCGTAAAAGGAAATGATCATATCATAAAGAACTCTCCAAAACTCGCTGCAAAAGAGGCAAAGAAGAAAGAGGCTGGAATGGTTGTTGTAGAAGCCTCTACACCAAAAACGGAGTCTGCTAATCTTGTGCAGGAAGAACAATGGGCGTTTACTACTGTTTGCAAATTTGACCCATATTCTCATGAACAGTGCATGTTTGCAGTAGACTCAGATGTTTGGTACTTTGACATTGGGGCGACCAAACATATTACCTCGCAACGCAGTTTCTTCTCTTCACTCGAGCCTGCCCCTACAGAGAATACTGTTACATGTGCGAACAACTCCTCTTATCCTGTTATGGGAGTTGGTAAGATCATTTTGACTACTACTGATGGTAGTTATTTCACTTTGTCAGATGATTTATTTGTGTCAGGGATCAAGAAGAACCTATTATCAGTTTTTGCATTAGTGAAGATTGGCTTGGTTGTGAAATTTGTTGATGGCAGGTGTATACTTCATGATCTATCAAATGGCGATGTGATTATTGCTTCTGGCATTTTATGTCGTGGATTTTATAAGCTCATAGACTATGAAAGATATGTGAATGATTCCGCATGTGTAGTACATGATTCTCAGGCTATCTCAGATACAAAGCTTTGGCATGCACACTTTGGTCATCTAAATTTTGATAGTTTGCTACGCCTGCAAAAATCTGAAATGGTGTCCTCTTTGCCCAAACTTGAGGCACCTGGAAAACATGTTTGTGAAGGCTGTATTTTGGGCAAAATGCAGCGTTCCTCATTTCCAAAAGATGGTTCAGTTCAGGCTACTCAAAAATTGCAGCTTGTACATAGTGATGTTTGTGACTTTTATTGATGATTTTTTGAGGCATGCATGGGTATATCCATTGAAGGCAAAGTCTCAAGTGCTCATGTGCTTCAAATAGCTTTTTGTTTTGGCTAAAAATCTATCAGCATGTAAAATGGGCAACATCCGTTCAGATTGAGGGGGGGAACATATGTCTTCCTTGTGTTGTTCGCGTGCTTCTGCAGACATCTAACTCCAACAAAGTGGATCACTTGTTTAAGAGAAAACATGAACTTATGCTTAAGTCTATTCTCAAGATCTTTGGTCATACACACAAGTGACCAAATGGTGTCCGATTTTAGATGATTCTTAATTCGCCTGACCCTTAGATCATAGATTTACTTTATTACATTCTTTCCCCCTTAGAAAAATTTTTGTCCCAAAAAATAAAGCTATATATAGTAACCTTAGGCAACCCCCAAGCCTCATGTTCTTAAATCTGAAGAACATGGTCGTGTTCTAAAACTATAAGAACATGTCTCATCTCTATGGTGGGATCCTTGCCCAAAGGATTCAAAACACTGTTTGGCTTTGTACTTTGAGAACTGGATCAAAGTAGAAAGTAGTGAGTGAATAGTAAGGGTGGATCTAAAAATATCCCCAACCATTTCATTGTTTCTTGATGTGCGATCTAGGCACAAACATGATAGATTCCAATTATTAGTCCATTTTTGGGCACAACTGATGCGTGGACTTAGTAATGAAGGTGAGATTCTTATTCCTCACAAGACTTTGAGAACTCTTGATTCATATGAATTTGATTTGGATAACTTGAAGTTTGGTTGATCCAAACATCTAACTTGGATGTTTGTATGATGGTTTACTCTCATATAAAAGTTACTTGAGTTTTTCACTCGACTTGAGGACTACTTTGTCCTAATGGTATTGAAAATCCTATGTAAACTATAGGAAAAAGTTTTCCATTTACTTTGGTTCAACCCTATTATATTTTCACCAAGTCAAATTCAAAATGAAAATTACCCAACTTAGGACACTTTTCTCAGAGACTTTATCTTTAAGTTCTTGGGAATTGTCAATCTTATGAGAAATTCCTAACTTCTTATTCTAGAGTGTACTAGAATCTAGAAAGTCATTAGAGTTATGCTAGAGAACTGGAAGCAAACTCAAAAGAATAAGTCAATCTTGAACTTGTCATCTTTTGAAGATTGAATAAGTTGTTATATAGAACATCTATCTGGGATGTTTAATTTAGTTTCCTCATTCTAAGCAGCTAACCCTCAACGTTTGTGAAAAGAATCAAATACTTTATCTAAGTCAAATCCAAAAGATTCAGAAAGCCAAAAGAAAGAACTAAGAATGTGTATAATCAATTCAAAATTCTAAGATATTTTCTTGCTAGGAGTCACATTCTAGATGAATCAAGACTTTAACTTCTGAAAGACCTATTCCAAGAACGTATTGAAGCATATTTTCTATCTTTAAGAGAAATAAACTAGATTCTCTAAAAGATTCATAGAATAAATCTAAAACATCGTCCAACCACAAGATACTAGAGTGGTATCCAACATCATTGTGTAAACCACTAAGGTTGTATTGATGAGATTTTTGCTCAAATAATGCTTCACTTGAGACTAAGTTCATGTTTATATTCAACCTTTTATGACTGCTACTAGGAATGCGATTCTTGTATATTACTTTTGAGTCAAAACATTGAATTTACGGAGGTACACGAAGAACTTGGTGTTTGACTTAGTTAGCCCATTCCTTAGTTGAAAGGATATTTTCAATGTTAAAGTCCAACTTCTTCAGAAATTTATCAAATATTTCTAAATGAACAACACTTTAGCTTGAAGTGCTCCAAGAAGATCTTGGAAGTTACTTACTTTGTATCTTCTTACTTATTTGATCTTGAAGTATCTTGATATGATGCTTTCATCCTCCTTGAATTCAAAATTATCCTTTGAAGTTTTAATTCCTTGAGGATCAAGTTTAACTTCAAGGTTCATTCTTGCACTAAAAAATAATTATCATCCATGGTCCAATGTCCCACACCACCTTTCCTACATCAATCTGAGTATAAATTTTGGTGTCCCATAACACCCTATTTTATATTCACATTAATGTGTGGGTGATACTTATCGTAAATTCTAAACATATCTTGATAGAGTACCTATTCACTTCAACATAGGTTTTGCATATTTCTTTTGACATGGAAAGCGTTCCTAAACAAAGTGGTTAAAAATCCCCCATTTCTCCAAGCATTGGAAAACACTCACATTTACATTGGTATTTTTTGTATTACATATTAGGTTACCTCACTGGATTTGTTCTACCACATTTGGTGAGTTTCAAGTGTGAATCTCATAGGGTTTTATGTGGAGAATTCCAAGTACCACAATGGATTTTCTATGCTTCATTCTCCTACATCATTGGGTGCTTTTTTGACCACATTAATATTCATCATACTAGGTTAATAGGGGGTAATTTTTTTTTTGCCTAGTCTATTGTCTAGAATCATACTAGATTATCCTTGCATTTTTTCATCCTTTGCATTTTTTTCCTTCTTGTAGTATTGATGATTTGTTAATATATCTCTATAGTGATTTGTCTGAACACACTTAGGACCGCAAGGGCATTTTTTTCCTTGTGTAGGAGTTTTTTTTTTAATCGGCTTTTGTATATGCACATAAACCAAATGGGCCACTTATCTTTGTACATTCACTTGCTAATATGTTCAGTATTGTGTGTGATGCTTCAAGCTTCCTCTTCTTCATTGTGTTGTTCATGTACTCCTGCACACACATCTCAAACTCTTACAATTGGTATCAGAGCAGGTCGCCGCTTCATCTATGGCATCATCAACACCCCTCTGGTCATATTCTCAAAATCGCACGAAAATGGATGAGCATACTCTGAAAAGACAATCAAATCAACTGTGCAGGAAATTTCATCCTTTTGTGCCAAATATATATACAAGTTTCTATTCTCCAATAGAAGCGACTCAAATTCTCCTACAAGTTTAGTAGAGCTCGACAGGGTATTTTTGTTCAGATTTTTGAGATATAATCATTCTTTTGCATCAAGATATTTTATTTAGTGGTCATTGCTGAAAGCAACGATGTACATGTTGGTTGTTGAGGAGAAGTTGGATGGTACTACTTACCTAGTAGGGGCATATATGATGCATCATGTATTGGTAGTCAAACCGTTGTGGAATATTGTGCATGGTGTTGAAAAATGACCTACTACACCTACAAAGAGAGTTATTGAAAGTGATGCAGCTAGCTGGCATTAAGGATGATGATCTTCAAATTCTAGTTCTTGCTACGGTTCATCTTGCACCTACTATAGAGCAACTTGGATTGGATGGGATAGATGCTCATGCACATGCATTGATAGCTTTGTCCATCGAATGTGCCATTATCCCCAAGATTCAATGTTGAAAAATAGCAAAGAATGTTTAGGATACCCTTACAACTTTATATTAGTCAAGAAGTGAAGCTCATGTTGCTTATCTTGGAAAACAGTTTGAGAGCGAACATATGAATGAAGGAGATTCAATGGATAGTCTTCTCACCAAGATCATAAATTTCAAAGAGTAGTTGTTTTCCACAGGTGAAGTCTTGCTAGATAGTTCACTTACGTAGAACATTCTAAATGGTCTTCTAGACTCATATCAAAGTTTTGCTTCTACTCTTTCGTTGATAATGAAAGGCAATACAAATGCCTTAAAATTTGAGACATTAGTTTTTGTTTTGTTGCAAAAGATTATTCCAGACACAACAACTCTATTATGTGTGTTGCAGATCAAGCTTTCTTAGCTAGGCAAAAGGCAAAAGGTAAATGGATCTCATCTACTAGTAAGTAGAAATCTACCAATGCTACATAGTCGAAGAAGGAAGACAAAGATGAGAAGAAAAAAGAAAAGTAGAAACACTTCTACAAATACTCTAAAGGAAATGACCATGTCAAAAAGAGTTGTTCAAAACTAGCTACAAAAGACGCAAAGAGAAAGGAGGTTGGAATGGTTATATAGAAGCTTCTACACTTAAAACAAAGTCTACTAATCTTGTGCAAAATGAAGAATGGGTGCTTACTACTGTTTGGAGCTATGACCCATCTTATCATTAATAGTGTATGTTTGCTCAAGAATTGGATGTTTAATACTTGGAAATGGGGCAAGCAAACATATTACCTTGTAGCATAGTCTCTTCAACTCAGTTGAGCCTATCCCTATGAGCAAGACTATCACATGTGCTAACAACTCCTCTTATCTTATAATGGGAGTTGGTAAGATCATTCTCACTATTTTTGATGGTAGTGCTTTCACATTTTTGGATGCTTTGTTTATGCCAGGGATCAAGAATTTTTTTTAATCAATTTTACCATTAGCCAAGATTAGCTTGGTTGTCAAATTTGTTAATGAGAGATGTACCATTCATGATTTATCAAGTGGAAATTATTGCTTTTGGCATTTTGTGTCATGGATGTATAAGCTCATAGAATATGCAAAATCCTTGAATGATTCAGCATGTGTAGTACAAGATTCTCAGGTGATCTCAAATGCAAAGCTTTGGCATGCAAGCTTTGGTCATCTGAATTTCAGGAGTTTACTATTCCTATAGAAATCTCAAGTCGTGTCCTCTTTGCCCAAACTTGACACCTAGTAAACATGTTTATGAAGGCAATATTTTGGGTGAAATATAGCATTCCTCCTTCCCAAAAGATGGTTCAGTTTGAGCTACTCAAAATTTATAGCTTTTTTAGTGTGATGTCTATGGTCCATGTAGAACCTTCTTTTGGAAACTACCTTTACTTCATGAATTTTATTGGTGATTTTTTGATGCATGCATGGATCTATCCATTGAATGCAAAATCCAAAGTGTTTATGTCCTTTAAATAGTTTCTCATTTTGGCTAAAAAATTATTAGCATGTAAAATGGGAACCCTCCATCTTGATGGAGGGGCAGAATACAAGTCTTCTGAGTTTAATGCATTTTTGGCTAAATGTGGGATAAAACATCAGTGTATAGTGTAGTATAAAGCTCAATAGAATGGAGATTCTAAAGGAAAAAATAGGTCTCTCATGGACATGGCGTTGTTTATGGTCAAAAGTCAAGCTTCATCACATAGCTTGTTGCTTGAGTTTGTTACGCGTGCAGCATATGTACTTGACAAGTGACCCACCAAAGCATTATAGTCTATCACTCCATATGGAACTTGGCATGGTTGCAAGCCATGTGTTGTTCATCACTGTGTCTTTGCTTGTCTAGCATATGCATTAGTTCCTAAACAACAACACAAAAAATTGGATGATAAAGTAGTAAAATGTATTTTTATTGGATACATTTTATGAAAGAAAATGCTACCACATATATCATCCGCATACTAAACACATTCTAGTTAGCCCTGATGTTGTTTCTTCGGAAGATGCAATTCATCCATTACTTTCATGTATTAGGGAGACATCAATTAGCTCCAAAGATGTGTATGACACTTTGTTGCTTGTTTTTATAGGTGGACAGTCAAGTGTTGGTCCGAATGAGGAAATTTCTTAGCCTTTATAGATTTCACATGATGATAAGGATCATTCCATGTTTTTATGCACATTTACATCATGCACTTGTTGATGAGAGGTTTGATATAGAGCAGGCAAAAACTATGCCTAATTGCTTGATGCAGACTTTGTGAGATAGCAAATTAGATGCACGGCTATCATATCATACTCGTTTAGGCTCTCATAGTGCTTTTCTACATGAGATTGTTATGCAATGGCTACCTCTAGTCTTTGTGATGAGAATGAGCCTACTTCTTTTGATGATGCACAAAATTCAGAAATTGGATGGCTTCTATGCAATCACAATATGATTTTATTATGGTGAATGGTACTTCATCTTTATGTGATTTGCCTCCATTCAAAAAGGTCATCAGCACTAAATAGCTATAGAAGCTGAAGTGTAAGTGTGATGGAGCGGTTGACAAGTAAAAGGCTAGGCTTGTTGCAAATGTTTATGCTTAAGACAGAGGTATTTATTTTGATGATACCATTACTCTCCCATTCCAAATCACCACCATTCGTAGCATTTGTGCACTTGTAGCTCATCAAAGTTAGAATGTACATCAATTGGACATTAAAGTGCGTTTCTAAATTGTGAGTTACATGAACAAGTATATGTATTTCAGCCCTATGGTTTTGTGGAGAAAGGGCATGAAAACAAATTGGGCACTTGGGAACTAATGATAGTCAAGGTGAGTGAAAAAGATAGGTTTTGCATATGTTTTCACACATGCAAAGTGTTTAAGACAAAAGCGTTTAGATCTATCGCTCTTTTGCTATGGTTTATCTATAACCTAATGAGCAAGGGCATTGTGGTTCATTTGTCAATAGAGTTCGTAATCTTGCTGATATAATAATTCATTGGTGAGACTGATGAGTCTATGAAGATTTTTTTCTCTTTAAATTATGAGATAACATATATTCTATTTGAGCTTAAAAGGAAATATCTACCATTATACTTTAAGTGGTTTTGCTTCAAGTCAAAATTGCCAACGTCCCTACCTGTTGATTAGGTTCATACCATCATTATGGGTTTAGGAATCAATAGGAACATCAAGAGCAACATCCCAATCAAGTGCTCTACTGAAAGAGTTGTTATTTGTAGATGATACTCATTCTAGATATTATAGAATTTTCATATTGGCATTAAATTAATCTTAAAGGGAAAAATTCAATATATATATTTTACTAGAAAATTCTTACAAAGTTTTTGTGTTGATTATAAGGATTCATACATCTATTAGTACTTGTCTATAGATTGCTATAGTTGTGTGCATTGCATATAGGAAAGATCAAAACTCTCAATTACTATTGTTCAAAATATGAAGAATATCTGAAGGAAGATAGTAATCATTCGTTAGTATTGAAAAAATTGATAGTATTGGAGATTGATAAGTAACAAGAACCATTTATGTTTGTAGTGAGTCAAGTGCAGATGAATGAAACTTATTACTATTTTTCCTAACTTAGAATATTCCAATGCCTTCTATTCACCTTATATTTTGAAACATTCTATTTGCATAAGAGATTTTCATTCTTTCCTTTGAACTATAAGAACATATTTTAGGCTTGATATATTGAGTCCAACTACTAAAAGAAAAGTAGCCTTTAAGACTCTTGATATAATGGTAGCATATTATACACTCATGTTGGCTAAATGTTTTCTAGCAAGGGTGGTTTCCAATAGGGTAGTAGAACTAAATTTACCATCTCCGCATTAGCTGCGTAGGATATCAACTTACCATGACTAAAGAAACACTCATTCATAAACAACCTTTGCCAATGTCAATGGAGGGTAGAGATGAAGTGTTCAATCTCATTGAATTGTTTTCTCGCACCGTTGTCCTCTGAGAAAGATAATGGAATTGTTAGTTTTTGGGTTGGCTAAAATGAAAAGAAGTTGAATAGTTAAGATAAACAACTTCTCGGATGATTTTCACAAATGCTTTCTTTTGTGACATTTTATCTTTTTGTTATTATTTTTCTAAGGAATAAGATGTGTGTGAGAAATTATAGATTGCCAGCTACATTGGTACTTGTGTTTTGGCCACAGTATACTATCAGGCTCTACGCAAGCCATCATGCTTTGTTGAAGATGGTGGTTTCTTGCAATGATTATCATATGACTAGATCTTTGGGATTTTTGGTTGAATGTGGGATAAAACATCAGTGTACAATGCCATATAAACCTTGATAGAATGGAGATGTTAAAGGAAAGAATAGGCCTCTCATGCAAATGGTGAGGTGTATTGTCACACATTGATCCAATGATCTACAGGGATTAGTCCATTTGATCCATAGGGATCACTGATCCATTGGGATGAATCCATTTGATCCACAGAGATCAACCCATGTGTGTGAGGGATAGGGGCGAGCTAGCCAAGGTCCCAAGCTTGCGGGATAACCTAAGGTATGTTGCTAGTAATGGGGAGTACTTCGATTAGTAATGGGAATAAGTTTGAGCATGAGGGGAGGTGAGTACTGATCCGTGGAGAACTAGATCTCCAAAAGACATGATTGTTAAATGCTACCAAGTTGCTTAAAGTTGATTGTAAGTTTATTTATTTTACTTTGTGCATTCATCATGTAGTATGATGGATTCATGCAGTCATGGAGACTCTAGATGGAATGCTTTAGTACTTTCTTCAAAAGTAACAGCAGAATTCCAAGAGTTGTCCCTAAAAGAATTACCTTTTGATTTGCCTCCTTGCAAGAATATAGAGTATAGAATAAAATTGGTACTAGGAGCGAATTGAACTTCTCAGCCACCATTTCGAATGAGTTTGCATGAGGAAAATGAGTTCGGCAAGGTCGTGGATGAGTATCTTCAGAAAGGGCTGATTAGACCTAGCTATTCACCCTTTGTAACACTAGTTCTTCTAGTGAAGAAGAAAGATGGATCTTTTAGGATGTGTGTCCATTACAGAGCAGTCAATAAGATCACTATTAGACACGAATATCCTATGCCCATGATTGATGATCTTTTAGATGCTTTAGGTGGAGCCGTTGTATTTAGTAAAATATATTTAAAAAGTGGCTACCATCAAATTAGAGTAAGAGATCATGATGTACATAAGATAGATTTTAGAGCATGTTTTGGGCATTATGAGTATTTGTTCATGCCATTTGGTTTGACTAATAGACCAGCTACATTTATGATGCTAATGAATTACATCTTATGACCATTCATTGGAAAATATGTTGTTGATTTTGTTGATGATTTGTTAGTGTATAGTAGGAATGTAAATTAGCATGAAAAGCATCTGAGATTAGTATTGAATATGTTGAAAGAAAAAAAATTGTATGTTAATCCAGAGAACACTAAGTTGTTTCTTCCAAGGATAGAGTATCTAGGGCATGTGGTATCAGTCGATGGGGTTCAGACGGATCCCAAGAAGGTCTCAGTTATATTATCTTGGCCTACTCCTGAGGATGAGGGGCAATTATGGTCATATCTAGGTCTTTCTGATTTTTATCAAAACTTCATGTCTTGATATTCATTGATAGTAACACATATGATCAACTTGCTTCAACGCAAAGTTCCCTTTGTATGGAAGCAAGAGCAACAAGATAGTTTTTATACTATGAAACAAGCTGTGTCAGAGGCTCCTATACTCAAAGTGGTAGATCCATAGAAACCCTTTCAGTTAGAGATAGATACTAGTGGCAGAGCCATAGGGGCAGTTTGGAGCCAAGATGGCAGGCCAATAGTTTTTGAGACTAAGAAATTGACCAATGCATAGCACAACTAGCGAGTGCATGAACAGGATTTGTATGTAGTGGTGCATGCATTTAAAGTCTGGAGACACTATCTTTATGGTGATGACTTTAAGGTATACACAGATCACCATACACTTAAGTATTTTTGCAGTCACCCTGATCTTTGAGGCAGACAAGCTCGTTGGGCTGAGATCATGCATGAGTTTCACATTGACATCTTATATAGGAGATCAAAGAAAATATACTAGCTCATTCATTATCACAGGTAATGTATCAAATGAGTTTTACAGTTCTAGAAAGCTCATTGCTTCAAGAAATAAAGGAAGCACATGTGGAAGATCCAGATTTGTTTGAGCCATCAGTTATGACTCTATTATAGGAGACACGATAGTTTCAGCTATTTCTTCCCCTAGCAGAGCAAACAAGTCCATTCCATATTTCAATTTCTCATAGGAGAATGGAATCATTAGACGAAAAGGAAAGTTTTGCATACTAGATTCCTGGGATTTGAGAAGAAAAGTCATGCATGATAACCATGATGTGCCTTGCGTAGGACATCCAGGTGTTGACAAGACAATATAGCTTGTGAAAAGAAGATTTTGGTGGCCTTGATTAGCTAGAGTTGTCCACAAATATGTTCAACAATGCTTTATGTGTCAATTCAACAAAGCAGAAAGGGTAAAGGCACCAGGTCTTTTGCCTTCTTTACAGGTTTTGGATCATAATTGGGATAGTGTATCCATGGACTTCATAGTCGAGTTACTGTGGACCCAAAGGAAGCGGGATACTATCCTAGTTGTGGTAGAGAGATTGAGAAAGATGGCTCATTTCATACCCACATAGGAGATGATAAACGCTCCACAGGTAGTGGAGTTGTTAATCCAGCATGTCTTTAGAATGCATAGGTTACTGACATCCATAGTTTCAGATAGGGATGTTAGATTCATAGGACACTTATGGAAGTTTGTATTTGACAGACTAAATGTTTCATTAAAGATGAGTGGTGGTGATCATCCTCAAACAGATGGTCAGACCAAGAGGGTCAACCACATTTTAGAGGACATGTTGAGAACATATGTGTGTAAGAGACAGATAGATTGGAATAGTTATTTGCCACTAGTTCAGATGAATATGGCATGAGTCCCAGTGCTATGAGTACCATAGGCATGCCAAAGACATGTCCTACGGAGTTCTTAGTGAACATCCAAGAAAATTTACAAATAGCTAAAGCCAAGATGCAACAAGCCGCTCACAGGGCTAAAGAGTATGCTCATAGGAAGAGATCTCCTAGATCCTTTGAGGAGGGAGACAGAGTCATTCTTTAGGTACCAACTAGATCTACTTCACTCTCCATAAGGAAGTGTAGTAAGCTATCACCAAGGTTTTGTGGACCTTGGAAGATGGTTAAAAATCTAAGTGAAGTTGCATACCGATTGGAGCTTCCTTGAGATTGTAGAGTGCATCAAGTGTTTCATGTCAGTAAACTTCGGAAGTATATTTCCAAGGAGGATAATTTAATAGAAGGTATTGTTTCTTTGCAAGAAAGTAATAGCATGGATCGTTCTCCACACAAGATACTAGATCAAAGACAAAAGCAATTGAGGAATCATGTCATCCATGAGTATCTAGTAGCCTAGAGAGGATTACCACTTACCGCTCTACTTGGGAATGAGGAGCTCTCGTCCCTTTTTGATCATTGAGGACAATGATCTTTAGAATGGGGCGAGAGTTTCAGACATTGATCCAATGATCCACAGGGATCATTCCATTTCATCCACAGGGATCAATCCATGTGTGTGAGGCACAAGGGCTAGCTAGCCAAGGTCCCAAGCTCGAGGGATACCCTACGGTATGTTGGTAGTAATGGGAAGTACTTGCATAATAATGGGTATAAGTGTTGCATGATGGCCACATGTTCACACTAGACTATTCCAAATCATTGCTATTTTGAGAGTATATCATTACTATTTTTTGAGTATACCATTGCTATTTTTAGAGTACAAGAGGGTATATATGGATGGGAGGTGAGTCACACACACATCATTCAAGCCTCTTTCTAACATGTATGCTCAAAAGTTAGGATTTATCACATAGCTTCTCGCATGAGGCTATAATGTGAGCATCATATGTACTTAATAAGTGACCCACCAAAGCATTACAATATATCACTCCAAATGAGGCTTGGCATGGTAGTAAGACATTTGTTGCTCAACTGCATGTCTTTGCTTGCTTTGTAGATGCATTAGTGCCTGAACAACAATGCAAAAAATTGGATGATAAAGCAGTAAAATGTATTTTAATTGGATACCATTCTAAAAGAAAAGGCTACCTTCTATTTCATCCATAGACAAAACACATTATGTTTAACCATGATGTTGTTTTTTTGGAAGATGCAATTCATCCATTACTTTCATGTGCTAAGGAGACATGAGTTAGCTCTAAAAATATGTATGACACTTTGTTGTCTCTTTTTACAGGTGGATAGTCAAGTGTTGGTCAAAATGAGGAAAATTCTTAGATGCAGTGGCTACCTCTAGTCTTTGTGAGGAGAATGAGCCTACTTTTTTTGATGAAGCACAAAATTCAGAAATTGGATGGCTACTAAGCAATCACAATATGATGTTATTATGAAGAATGGTACTTGTTCTTTATGTGTTTTGCCTCCATGCAAAAAGGCCATTGGCACTAAATGGGTATAGAAAGCATGATGGAGGAGTTGACATGTATAAGGCAAAGCTTGTTGCAAATATTTATGCTTAAGAGAGATGTATTTATTTTGATGAGACCTTTGCTCCCACATCTTGAATGACCACAGTTCGTAGAATTTGTGCACTTGCAGTTCATCAAGGTTAGAATGTACATCAAGTGGACATTAAAACTGCATTTCTAAATTCTGACTTACATGAATAAGTGTATGTATTTTAGCCCCCTCGTTTTGTGGAGAAAGGGCATGAAAACGAAGTGGGCGCTTGGGAACCAATGATAGTCAAGGTGAGTTGTTCAAAAAGAAAGGTTTTGCGTACGCTTTCAGACATATTGCGAAGCGTTCTTGAAAAAAGTGTTCAGATATATCGCTCTTTTGCTATGGTTCATCTAGAACCTAATGAGCAAGGGCAACGTGGTTCATTTGTCAATAGAGTTCGTAATCTTGTTGATATCAGAATTCAGTGGTGAGGCTGACGAGTCTATGAAGATGTGTTTCTGATCTAAATTATGAGATAACATATATTGTATTTGAGCTCAAACTTGGAAATATCTACGAGTATACTTTAAGTGGTTTTGCTTCAAGTCAAAATCTCCAACGTCCTTGCCTCATGATTAGGTTCAAACAGCATCGCAATAGTATCATCAAGAGCAGCGTCATTGTTTGAACCAAAGAGTGGTCAATTGAGAAATCGTTGTTTCTCTTTGACAAAAGGATCATTAACTGTAAGAAATCCCTCCCCCCCTCCCATTTTCAGGCATCATCAAGTGCTCCTTTTGATCAATAACAAGCCTAAACCCAAGTGGGCCCTGCATGAGGGTGATGAGAGGGTGATTAACCTTCTTTGTAATGCCATCTAAACTATGTAAAAGCTTCCCTTCGTTTGTGGGATATTGGGGGTCCCGTGGACACTAGTCCCCTTCTATTGTACTTTTCTTTAATTAATTCAAGTCCCGGAGAGAAGAGTAATGCCGAACTTCCTTTATTCAAAAAAAAAAAAAAGAGCAGCGTCGCAATCAAGTGCTATGCTGAAAGAGTTGTGGTATATCCCCCCGTTATTTGTAGACGATATTCATTCCAGATATTACGGAATGGCCATATCAGCATTAAATTCATCTTGAAGGGGAAATTCAGCTTATGTTTTTTAGTGGGCAATTCATTCAAAGTCTATGTGTTGATTATAAGGATTCCTAGGTCTATAAGTACACGTCTTTAGATTGCTATAGCTATATCCACTGCATATAGTAAAGATCAAAACGATCAAAACCCTCAATTACTATTATTCAGAATATATGCAAAGATCAAAACGATCAAAACCCTCAATTACTATTATTCAGAATATGAAGAATATCTCAAGCAAGATAGTAATCATTCGTTAATATTCCGAAAATTGATGGTATTGGAAATTCGATAGCTGATAAGTACCATTCACTTTTGTAATGATTCGAGTGCAGATGAATGAAACTTATCATATTTGTCCAAAGTCAGAATATCCCAATGCCTTCCATTAACCTTATTATTTATACACATTCTATTTGCATTAGAGATCGTCATTCTTTCCTTCATAGTTTGACACATTCTATTTGCATTAGAGATTGTCATTCTTTAATCCTTTGGACTATAAGAACATATATAAGGTCCTATATATTCAGTCCAATTGTTGAAAGAAAACTAGCGTTCAAGACTCTTGCTATAATGGTAGCATATTATATACTCATGTTGGCCAAAATGTTTTTTTTGACTCTAACTGGGCTGGTTTCTATGAAACTCTTGTGTCCACTAGTGGTTCTTGCTTCATGCTTGGTAGCTCGTGCATATCTAGGTTCAGTAGGAAGGAGCCTACTATGGCGACTTCTAGTTGTGAGGTTGAGTATAGAGTAGCTTTCATAGCGACTCTTGAGTGTGTGTGGCTCAAATGCCTTTTGGTTGATTTGATTTTTGGTAAGTCTTTTGTCACCAGTGATGGTCAAAGCACATTGGCACTTGCAAGGAACCCTATGTTCTATGCGCACACAAAGCACATTGAGGTGCATTATCATTATGTCTCGGAGAGGTTCTCTACTCACACAAAACTCATTGAGGTGCATTATCATTATGCCAGGGATAGGTTCTCTATTGGAGAGATCAGTTTGGCATATGTGCCACACAGAATAACATTGCAAATCTTTTCATAAAGGCTCTGCCTTGTGAGAAGTTTGAAGCTTTTTTCAAATCTTTCGGCTTACTTTGTTTTGTGTATTGATCTCTTTCCACATAGCTTGGAACTTACTTATACATGAGCACCAACTCATTATTCACCACAACACTCTCAAGGGGTTTTTGTTTATATATTGTGGTAGTGGCGTGTCCGAACACACTTAGAACAATTACGGCACTTTTTTTCATATTTAGGAGGTATTTTTTCCACAAACTTGTATATATGCAAATAATGATTATAGGTCACTTATCTATGTACATTCATTTAACATCGTGTTCTATGCTAAAATATTCTTCTTCTTCCTTGTGTTGTTCATGTGCTTCTATGGACCTCAATCGCCAACATGATTGTGAATAAACTCCTTGGCCGATTAGAGTTTTACCATATGCTTTGACTTAGCATGTTTGCCCCTTTCAAAAGAACCACATTAGATGTGAGAAGGTCTTACCCTAGCCTTGATTCTAGATTAAGTAGTGTCTACTCCCTTACATAGTTTATTTGGAATACAAACTTGAGAAATATTTATGAAATTATTATAGCTAAAACCTAGGTACCTAGGTGTTATAACATAGTTATAAACGCTTTTGAAATTTTTGAAATTCTTATGAATTTCTTCTTTTGGATAAGAGCATTAATGACAGAGGACTTTGTAACGTTTAATGGACAGATGAGTGCAAATTCTAGAAAAACCTCTTTGGACAATCATTTAAATGAGTGACTTGCAAGTGCTACAAGAAGTAGAGTCGAGAGTGGTGAACTCTCCAATTTCTGGTAGCATGTGGTATTTGATTTAAAAATTACTTGATGATGAAGCTTTAATACAAAATGAAGAGATTAAATGCACAATAGAGAGCTATGGTGCATACAAGGTAGTGGTAACGAGTAGGTTCTGCTCAGATAGATGCATGAAGAGAGTGCTCCTCTATCATACATGAATGGAAGAGATAACATACAAAGAAAGAGAGATGACCATAAGATATGTAAAGATATGAGACTATAAATGTCCATTAGATTCAATGAAGAAGATGCATTCATTTATACACAAACCATATGCTTGGGAACTAATGATAGTATATGTTGGTGAAAAGGGTAGGTTTCTTATCAAAGGATGTTCGACAGGTGCCTACTCTGCCCAGCTTTAACTTTGAGAGTAGTTCTAAACGATTATTAAGGAGTCCTACGTCTATTAGTACACGTCCATTGAATGTTATTCCTATGTCCATTGCATATAGTAAAGATCAGAATACTCAATTACTATTGTTCAGAATATGAAGAATTTCTCAAGCAAGACACTAGTAATCACTCGTTAATATTCCAAAAACTAACAGTATTGGAAATCGATAACTGATAAGTACCATTTACTTGTGTAGTGATTCAAGTGCAGATGAATGAAACTGATAGTGATTCAAGGCAGTAAACATTCGTTAATATTCTAAAAACTAATAGTATTGGAAAGTTGATAACTGATAAGTGCCATTTACTTTTGTAGTGATTCCAGTGCAGATGAATGAAACTTATCAGTATCTGTCCTAAGTGAGAATGTCCCATTGCCTTCTATTCACCTTATTATTTTGACATATTTGCATGAGAGATTGTTTTTCTTTCCTCTAAGCTATAAAAACATACATTAGGTCCGATATATTCAGTCCAACTGGTGAAAGAAAACTAGCGTTGAAGACTCTTGCTATAATGGTAGCATATTATATACTCATGTTGGCCAAAATGCTTTCTATTAAGGGTGGTTTCTTACAGGGTACTACAACTAAATGTACCATCTCCGAATTAGCTGCATATGGTATCAACTTTACCATGACAAAAGAAACACTCATTCATATACAACCTTTGCCAGTGCCAATGGAGGGTAGAGAAAATTCTTCGTTAAACGCAGATTTGTACGAGTATTGCCATACAAAAATGGCAGCACGCAAGCAGGATACATCCCGAATCTGCACGACATCTATTCAAGCAATAATTGGTGGATGTCCTCCGTTTGATGACACTTTGTATGGAAAAAAGAGAGATTAGACCTTTCTTTTTCCTTTTAAGTTGAACATAATCGATAAAAACAAATAAAACAAAGTAAAGATTACACACAACATAGTAAATGAACAAACAATTGGTCCCGTTCATCGGAGACTACTTTTTAGTTGAACTTAAACGATAAAATAAAAAAGAAAGTGTACGTGAGCTACAATAGGGTTTACAAAGGCATGGTCTTCTTCATTGAAGATTAAAAATAAATATGTGGTCTTCTTCATTGATAAACATCGACACGCGTTAGCTCAAGTGAGAGGGACAGCGGTTCAACCGGTGCTAGTCACCTTTATGTTTGTCTCCAAATCAAGTTTCCTTGCTCCTTTCAGGTTGTCATCAATGTATCACGTTTGAGGCATCTAATGGGCTCCTCATGAGGGGGACAAAAGGGTTATTAATCTTTTTTCTATTGTTCTCTAGCTTAATCAAGCATGCATTAGACTTTATGTTAGTCTCCGAATGTGGTTTCCTTACTGCTTTCAGGTTTTCATCATTCTCTTCGATCCATCTAGTAGGCGCCCCATGAGGGGGGGAAAATAATTATTAACCTTCTTTTTAATGTTCTCTACCTGAAGAAAGATTTTTTTTTCAAGCTACCCCTACTTTGTGGGATTCGGATCATCCCATGGGTACTAGAACCATTCAGCTATACAATTTTTCTTTCTATTAATTAAAGGTTGTAGCCAAGCTTCCTTTGAAGGAAAAAATTGAAAAGAAACTCTCCTTTGTAGGATATGGAAGGTCCCATTGATACTATTCCCATTCACTTGTGTAGTAATTGTTTGAATCATTAGGGCCATCATCAATGTATCCCCTTTGGGCAATCTTATCCCCTCCTTTATAGGATATGAAGGGTCCCATGGGAACTATGCCAATTCAATTGTACAACTATTCTTTCAATCAATTCAAGCAAGAGAGATTAAGTTTCAGTTGAACTTTCTCCTTTAAAAAAATAATAAAAATAAGAAAGCTTTTTTTTTATTAAGTTCGATTTTCCATGAACTATTTTATTCTAGAATGGAAATATTGAAATAAAAAACTCATTGAAAACTCCTTCATCCCACTTTCTAAAAGTTCAAAGTAAAGTCGCACTCCCAATTTGAAACTTGGAATCCTCATAATCAAAATTCAAAGTGTCTACCACTATACCATGGATCCTTAACACTTATCTTTTAATATCTAAACTAAGTACAGAAGAATTTTGTCCACAGATCAAATCTTTGACACAAAGCACATGCCTTAATTAAGACATTGCCATTGTTGCTATGATTCGAAATGACTCAACCTTCCTCTCTCAAGTTGCATGCAAATCGAGTATGAACTCACTAAATCCAATGGCCTCCTAATCAACCAGAAGGACAATCGAGCAACAATAGCTTCCCCTAGTGGGGTGTGTGATCCCTCGGATGTTGAAGGAGACTAGGATGATTTCCACTTAGGTTTGACTTTCTATATTGGAATTTTTCCTCAATTTTCCTTACTTTTTATCTCTTCTATCCTTTTTAGGCTCATAGTACATTGCATCTTTGATGGGTCTCTTGCTCAAGAAGTCATTTGCAAACTTGCCCTTCAAACCCCCTACTTCACATACAAATGAGGCATAGTGGACCCAATCATTGAACTCTTACTATCAATATTATCTTATTCACTTGTGGTATAATCTTCTTCATTGTCCTCCTTAGTCATGGCATAATCTTCAAGAGCTTTGTCATCATTGATATCTTCAATTTCACTTAGACCTCTTGGATAGTCCAAAATGTTGAACTCCTTGTGAGGTTTGTTATTCTCATTGGTCTCTAGGTCCTTACTTGACCATGAGTCTCTTTGCTCTTTTCTATCTATAAAAGATGGTTCAATTTGAGCTACTAAAAAATTGAAGCTTGTTCATAGTGATGTCTATGGTCATATGTACCTTCTTTTGGAAACTACCTTTACTTCATGAATTTTATTGATGATTTTTCAAGGCATGCATGGGTGTATCCATTGAAACCAAAGTCCAAAGTGTTTATGTGCCTCAAAAAGTTCCTTGTTTTGGCAAAAAAAACTGTTAGCTTGTAAAACGGGCACCCTCCATTCTTATTGAGGGTGCAATATATGTCTTCTAATTTTAATGCATTTTTGGCTAAAGGTGGGATAAATCATTAGTGTATAGTGTCATGTAAACCTGAATAGAGTGGAGATTCTAAAGGAAAAAATAGGTCTCTCATTGAGATGGTGAGGTGTATGGTTAGAAGTCAACCTTTATCACATAGCTTGTTGCTTGAGTTTGTTATGTGTGTAGAATATGTACTTAACAAGTGAGCCACCAAAGCATTAAAGTCTATCACTCCATATGGAACTTGGCATGGCTGCAAGCCATGTGTTGCTCATCAACGTGTCTTGGCTTGTCTAGCATATGCATTAGTGCTTAAACAATGACTCAAAAAATTGGATGATAAAGCATTAAAACGTATTTTTATTGGATACAATTTCTAAAAGAGAAGGCTACCATCCATATCATCCATAAACTAAATGCATTTTGGTTAGCCGTGATGTTTTTTTTTTGGAAGATGCAATTCATCCATTACTTTCATGTACTAAAGAGACATAGCTCCAAAGATGTGTATGACACTTTGTTGCCTGTTTTTATAGGTGGATTGTCAATTATTGGTCCGAATGAGGAAATTTCTTAGCCTAAATAGGTTTCACATGATGATGTAGATCATTCCATTTTTTATGCACATTTACATGATGCACTTGTTGATGAGAGGTTTGATATAGAGGAGGTAAAAAGTATGCCTAAATGGTTGGTGTAGACTTTGTGAGATAGCAAATTAGATGCACCTCTATCATATCATAATTGTTCAACCTCTCATAGTGCTTCTTTTGCATCCGTACCTCTAGTCTTTGTGATGAGAATGAGCCTGCTTCTTTTGATGAAAAACAAAATTTAGAAATTGGATGGCTTCTTTGCAATCACAATATGATGTTATGTGGAAGAATGATACTTGGTCTTTATGTGATTTGCCTCCATGCCAAAAGGCCATTGTCATTAAATGGGTATAGAAGTTGACGCATAAGCCTGATGGAGGAGACCTTTGCTCCTACATCCTGAATGACAACCGTTTGTAGCATTTATGCACTTGCAGCTCATGAAGGTTACAATGTACATCAATTGGACATTAGAACTGCATTTCTGACTTGTGACTTGCATGAAGAAGTGTATGTATCTAAGTCCCGTAGTTTTTTGGAGAAAGGGCATGAAAACAAAGTGGTGGCTTTGGAACTAATGACAATCAAGGTGAGTTGGTGAAAAAGATAGGTTTTGCGTATGTTTTTAGACATGCGAAGCGTTCTTGACAAAAGCACTCAGATATATCGCTCTTTTGCTATGGTTCATCTAGAACCTAATGAGCAAGGGCAACGTGGTTCATTTGTCAATAGACTTCATAATCTTGTTCATAACAGAATTCAGTGCTGAAGCATATATTCTATTTGAGCTCAAAAGGAAATATCTACCAGTATAGTTTAAGTGGTTTTGCTTCAAGTCAAAATCTCCAACGTCCTTGCCAAAATCTCCAACGTCCTAAGTGAGAATATCCCAATGCCTTCTATTCATCTTATTATTTTGACACATTCTATTTGCATCAGAGGTTGTCATTCTTTCCTTTAGACTATAAGAACACATATTAGGTCCGATATACTGAGTCCAACTGTTGAAAGGAAACTAGCGCTCATGAATCTTGCTACAATGCTAGCATATTGTATACTCATGTTGGCCGAAATCCTTTCTATTAAAGATGGTTTCAAACAGGGTAGTACAACTAAATTTACCATCTCTGTATTAGCCGCATATGGCATCAACCTCAACCTCATTCGTTTTTTGTCTCGTACCGTTGTCTTCTGAGAAAGACAGCAGAATGGTTAATTTCTGTGTTGACTAAAACGAAAATCAGCTGAATAGTTAACACAGAAAACTTCTCGGATGATTTTCACAAACGCTTTCTTTGGCGACATTCTGTCTTTTTGTTATTATTTTTCTGAGAAATAAGATGTCTCTGAGAAATCGCAGATCGCCAGCTACATGATTGCTTGTGTTTTGGCCACTGCATACTGTTCAAGCTCTACGCAAGCGGACATGCTTTGTTGAAGATGGCGGTTTCCTGCAATGATTATCATATGACCAGACGTTTGGGATCACACAAGATGCGGAGTCCGAAGAGGTGGTACGTGGAGTGACGAAATGGACACGGATATGAAGAGTGGGGAAGAGAGAGAGCTCCAGAGATGCATATCGCATACCCTCTAGGTGAGGGCTAGGGAGAAAGAGAGAACCCTGGTTGAAGCACAGTTCTGTACAGGTAGCCTGATGCAAGAAGCCAATCCATAAATACACATTCCATGATTGATTTGTCCATACATTTTATCTTTTACATCTTTAGAGAGAGAGGGAGAGGTGTGTCGCGAAGGGAAAAGATGGGTATGCATCTCAAGATGCAGCACGTTTGAGAAAATTCTTCGCTAAACGAAGACGTGCAGCAGTATTGCCATATAAAAAGGGCAGCACGCAAGCAGGATACAGCTCGAATCTGCACGACATCTATTCAAGCAATAATTGGTCGATGTCCTGCGTTTGATAATACTTTCTCTCGTGTTGGAGACCGAGAGACCAATAGATTGTTAAACTGGAAAGGGTATGCAGAAATTTTCTATCGACAGGTGACCCCAACACAAGGAGAATCTTCAAAAATTAAATGGATCATTTGCATTAGCTAAAAAGATCAAGGTGGTTTGGGCATTTTTTACATCAACGGCATGGCCAATAAGTTAGCACCAAAATGGTTTATTAAGGCCTAGAGCAACAGTGAAGCCTCTTGGGCCAAGCTTATTTTTAGGAATGGTAGCGATCTTAAGCTTATGGGCCTCCCAGGATGGAAGGACCTCGGGCTCCTCACCCTGCCCCTTCTCCCCTTTTCCGGTATCTCCACATAGCTCGGATTTGGTTTGCTCACTATGGAAGAATTGGAACAAGGTCAAACAGTTTGTTCGGATAAGTGAGGACTGGTGGTGGGTGGTCCGTATTAGACTGAATGATTCTATCTGGTTCCCTATCAAGTGTATCAGAGGTGTGGAGACATGGAACCTCCATAAAGCCAAGAAACTTTGGAACAAAGGCTTCGATTCATGGAAACATCTCTAGAATCAAGATACATGCCAGTGGATTAGATTTGAGGACATTGATCTGGATGTAGGAGTGAACTATGAAGAATGGACCCTTTTGCAGAGTAGATTCATCGCTTGGGAATGCTCAAAGCTCACCTCCTCATTGGTTAGAACCCTCCCCACCATGAGGGTCTTAGATGGTTCAATGACAATAGCGTTGACAAAATTCCGAGATTCAAGAAGAATCTGGACCTTCATGTCATGCTCAATAGGAAGTGGTGTCTTGATTGGTTAAACTTGCGATGGGAGTTTAAGTTCGAGTCACTTTGGCATCCACTCATCAAGATAAAAAAGCCATTGCTTATGTGGAAAATCCTCCACCGAGGAATTTATACCAACACAAAGGCTAGCAAAATTTCTAGTGCAAAAGATGCTTACATGGCAATGAGGACTTAGGGCATCTCTTCTTCTCGTGCCCCAAGTCAATGGCAGTTTGGCGTACCCTTGAGAATATCTTGCAATTTCAGGGACAAATCCTCTCGAAGCAAGCTTTGTTGGGTGAAGCAATCAGGTGTTCCTCATCTTTTTGGAATGTGATTAGAGGTGGGACCCTCTGGAAGATCTGGAAGGAGAGGTGTGCTACCAATTTTGGAAGCCCTCCTAAAGAATGGTCATTAGAAAAGTCTCTTTTCCTGTTAGGCAAAAGAATCTCCAATTGTAAGAAACCCCCGCCTTTCAAATATCATAGAGTGTTTTTCCTAGAGAATAATGAGATTAAAACCAAGTGGGCCCACATGAAGGGTATGAGAGAGTGATCTACCTTTTTTCCAGAGCCCTCTAAATTTATTTGATCTTCCCCTGTTTTGTGAGATTCGGGGGGGTCCCATGGGTACTAAGCATATTCATTTGTACAATTGTTTTATTTAGTAAATAAATCTCGGAGAGTAGACTATTTTCGAACTTCTATTTTGGAAAAACTGTATGGAAAAAAGAGAGATTAAATATTTCTTTTTCCTTTTAAGTTGAACATAATTGGTTTAAAAAAATAAAACAATGTAATATGAGACACAACATAGTAAATGAACAATTGGTCCCGTTCATTGGAGCCTAAAAGACTTTGTTTTTTGAGTTGAACGTAAATTATAAAATAAAAAAGAAAGTTTACGTGAGCTACAACATGGTTAACAAGTGTGTGGTCTTCCTAATTGAAGATTAAAAATAATCATGTGATCTTATTCATTGGTAAACATCGATGCAAATTAGGTCAGGTGGCTTAATTGACATGTATTAGATTTTAGGTCTAGTCTCAAAGTCTAGTTTCCTTACTACTTTCAGGTTGTCATCAATGTATCCCCTTTGGGCAGTCTAGTGGGCTCCCCATGAGGGGGATGAAAGAATTATTAACCTTTTTTGTAATGTTTTTTATCTCAAGCATGATTTTTTTCAGGCCACCCTTGCTTTGTTGGATTCAGATGGTCTCATGGGTGCTAGACCCATCCACTTGTACAATTTTTCTTTCTATTTATTAAAGGTTGGGAGAGTAGATTGCAGCGAAACTTAAATAAATATTTTTTCTTGAAGTGTTAGGCTCATTAATTTCATCCTCGAAACTAGGGTTCATTGTTATGTTCTAATGAGACCACACCATTGTGCTCCTTCACGTAAGGACGTCCTCTCCGAGAGGATTTCAATTTTTTTATTCCTAATTATGACCTCTCGATGACTTCCAAATAGAAGAAAATGCCCAACATTATTTCTTTGAAGTTTAGTGCACCCTCCTTGTTCTAGTCAAAGTTCAAAAAACTCTCTTGTACGCCACACCCAAGCAAGGATTAACTTAAAACAAAACATCATATTTTAAAATCCTAATCATTCTACCTCATGGTTTTTGCACTTGCATAATACTTGTAAAAGTTAGGATAAACAATATATGTTAGATATTGTATATACCTTCTTATTTGGAATGATAATTTTAGGGCTTTTGGATTTTTAATTAGGATAAAGAATATATGTTAGATATTGTATATACCTTCTTATTTGCAATGATAATTTTAGAACTTTTGGATTCTCAAACTCTATTTTCATTACTTTGAAATGTGGTTGGTCATGTTGTTTTTTTTATGTTATGATTATACATTTTCTTTGATAGACAACTCTTGATATTGTTTGGTGTCATGTGCATTATTTTGTCATCAAAAACTCATTTTGTAACTTTCAATATTTTCTTATGTACTCTTAAAAGTTGGCCCCACTCACATTCAAAACTTGAAACCGCTATAAGAACGGGTTCTATGTGCTCATTTCTCACATTTGCACTGAGAAAGAGATAGAGATTCTTGCAAGGCAATAAAATACTATGCCCCTTTGACAAAATAATTCATATGTTTTGCATAGTTAAATCAATGTTTGTTTGAATTATGTAGTGCAATTGGTTTCTAAAGGCATAGGAATGCCAAAAAAAAGGGTCACCACAAAAACACAAGAATGGACCCTCCAAACATTTTGCAGAGCCCATACTTGTGTTTGCGTGGCACCCTTTTTGGCAACATGCATCAAGTTTATTGCTCTCTTGTACAAAGGCTTTGCATGAAGTGCACCTCAAGTAAGGCAAACCATACGCTCCAATCATCATGAAATGTGGTTTGATGGCCAAGAATAGCCAAAAAAGGCCTGCCACAAAAACATGGGATTGGGCCTTGGAAAACGTTTGCAAGGCCTAATCCTGTGCTTCTGTGGTAGGCCTTTTTTGGCTATTCTTGGCCATTGCAAGCATTTAAAGCACAAAATGGCAAGCATTTAAAGCACAAAATAGACACCCTATGTACGTGAAATATTTGTTAAACTTCATAAACAGTGTAGAAGACTAAGATACTCATGTGCAAAGACACAAAGACACTTTTAAATACTTAGGAGACATATAGACTTTGAAACAAATAGACTAAGAGACAAAAGCTTTAGAGAACAAATTTAATAAGAAGATGATCATATTAATCATTTGTGATATAGAAAAAAAATTCTCTTAACAAGAGACTTTACTAGTGTTTAGGATTATTTCCCCTAATCCTTCTAGCTATTTGCATATCTTTAGGTTGTATTGTCACTCTCTTTGCATGGATAGCACACATGTTAGAGTCCTCCAACATTGATATTAGATATGCCTCAATCACTTCTTGGAGTGCCTCAATGGCTATCCCTTGAATACGGTTAGATGATGTGACCCTTCCTTGAAATCTACTTCATGTGTGCCAATCTCCTAGGATCTAAAGTGCTAAAACGAATAAGTCCTTCTTTATTTAGAAGCATTGACTTAATACTTGTTTAGTTCACATTTGAATGGACCAAAAATAGTTTAAAAACATTAAGAAAATATTCAAAAGATCATTTAAAAACTAATTATAACAATAGAAGAATTAAGCATGATATAATGGAAAGAATTGAAATTTTATTTGATGAGAAAGGAATTATAAAAACTTTGACATTCAAGTTTTGATAAGAAATGATGTATGGTGGGAGTTAATAAACTATTTCCAAGTAGAACCCTCACAAACTCTTTGTGCACAGCACTCGGCATGATGTAGTGGTCCTGATGATGACATCCACTTCTCTCTTGCACTATCATGTTGTATCTTACTTGCAATTTTTTCTATTTGTGACTCACATGGTTGTTCCATTGCATATTTACTAGAGATTGTCATACATAAGAACCAATTAAACATTTCTTCTAAATAATTCATATTTAGTAGAGACTGTCATACATAAGAACCAATTAAACATTTCTTCTAAATAATTCAATTGCAATAGACCACCTCCATGATGAGTATTTTTAAACTAAATAGCTCTAGCCATGTAATGTGACTTCTCCATTCCTTGTGTACTAAAAATATCTAGTGATCCATATCAGTTCATAAAATATGCTCCCTGTGTAAAAAGATATGATATGGTTTGGTAAATAAGATGTATACATAGTATTAAGAAACGTATTAAAAAATGTAACCAAAAGTTACTATGTAAGGCGTAATGTTGCTCTCTCCCCATGATAGGATGAATGATTGAGTAAACTCCCTAAAAGTCACTTTGAATAATTCTCGTTGTGAAGCCCAAGTGGAAACCATACCCATCAAATATAACAATCAATCTAAGGATGACCAAACCTTCTTTTGCTTTTTAGTGATGTCAACCTATCTATCATTGTCTGTTGTAATCGAACATAGGTCTTTCCAAAGCTCCCATTTCCCATCATCTTGACAATTCAATTCTCTTTTAAAGAAACATCTTGCCTTCTTCCCAATCATTGAAACTTGTTGTAAAATCTCTAGAGACTCACCATGCTTCTTAACAACTAAATATACATGGCCACTGTGACAACCAATAGAATTTAGAAGATCTTCTCTTTTCAACCTGCTATTGTAGACCTCTCTATTGGTTTTATTGCAAATGCATTTTCAACATGGAGCTTCAAAAGCCTATCAAATATCCTCATGAAGGCGTGCAAAGTAGAAAAGTGAACATTGACCAATAGAAATGGAACAATGGGGTTCCAATCGTTGGTAGTTCTTTCACGATTAAACTTTTCTAACATTAGACACCTCAAAAGAGATATCTCCATTCCCTACTATTCCATGAGCCTATGTCATCAACCTTTTCAGGTTCATCAACTCTCATCAATGCCCTTGTAGGTTTAGACTATCTCTTAGATCCTTTGTAACTTTGTGTACAATATGGGCAAGAATAGAGAGAAGATGCTCCTTTTTTACAACATATCATGCATTTTATACTCTTACGATCTCCATCCAAATTCCATTCTACATCAAAACCTCCTATACTATCTAGATAAATCTTTTATCCATGTATTTGAAAAGAAATTACTTCTATAATCCATGGACTCTTACTAAAAATCCAAAAAAGAACATTTTTTGCTTCTTTGGGAACTTATATAGCACTTAACCACTAGATATCTCTCTTTGATTGGACATTGTAGTTAAAATGGGAAGTGGATCCCAGAATTTTCTTGCCCATTGCATGGTCCATAAATTCATTCATTAGTGTCACACTCAACCTTTCCAATCACAAACCCTTTATAATTTTGCACTCATCAAGCTTTAGTATAAACTTTAGTTTAACATTATCCTCTGCAAAAAGGAGGAAACATGTCCTTAATTTAACACTTGAATGTAATAAAACTTTAACACCATATAAAATGTAGTAGTGGTACCTTTGATTGTTGAACTATAAAAGTGAACCATTGCTTGTTGAAGCTTCTAAAGATCCACAAATATATTGTTGAATTTAGTGTAAGTAATCCTTGTATAGATAAGATCCTTAAGTTGCTTCTTGGGAATGTTTGGGTGATAGAGAGAGGTAGACATAGTGTCTTTTATGAATAACTCTTGTCCAAAAGTGTGAGCCACATCCTCATTAGAAGTTTTTCTCTTGATAGAAACTTTTATATGGGCATGGAAATATACTTTGAGAAAGGTCTTGTGCGTCTAAGGATTGCTTCAAAAGGTTGTACCTTGCAGTATACCCATTCTACTAAGGCCCACTTCGGCACATATTGCCTCCACATATTGGACTTTGATAAGGTTTTTTAACTTCTCTTAGAACTTAACTAGAACAACAACTCTAATGGACTTTCCTATGGATGTGTCTATTAGAGAAGTGATTTGTTTACTATTTATGCAACTATTCATCAAGTTAAATTGGTCTTATGTTGTTGATGAAGCACTTATGTCTTGAATAAATGACCTACACAATGAAATATTCAATTTCAAACCTTTATCAAAACAAATAAAGGTAACAAAAACTACTCATGTTGTTGCATAAATATGCCATTTATGTGCTCCACAACCAATTGAAAGAGATTCAAAGGATGATAATGCTCTTTTCTTATATCTCATACTAAGTGGAGTCTTTTTTAGTTTCTACACATTGGCATTTAACTTTGCAATTTTTCTTTCCTTTGCTTCCATATCCTTTTCAAACTCTGCAAGTTGTTCTTGTAAAGATATGATTGTGCTTTCTAAAATTACCACTCTCATATGATGAAGTTGGTATTGTTGGAACCAATACTTAGTACTAGCATGTGAATGTGTAGATAATCATTTGCAATAACCTAAAAGTATAGCTTTGCCTACACCAATGAGTTGAAGCAAGTTGAGAGGTTACGGAATGTTGGATGGTAAGAATGTTGAGATATCAAGATCAACATATGATGATCGAGGGTAACACGCATCAATTTTTCATCTCTCACATATATAGTGGTCACATCATTATATGTCAAGGATATTTGAGTAAGCTTTATTGGATTTATCTAGCAAGAATGATTGCACATTTGTTTCCTACCAGCTCACTCATTTGCAAATATTAAAATTTTCCATATGTAATATTCTTTATATATTGTTCTTGAGCGTACTGTTTACTACATTTTAACTGTATCCCAATTAACATGTTCAGGAATGGGGATTTACGAATATATAATACTCGTAAACCTGCATTTCTGTTCCACACCACTTACATAAACATTTGTTATAAATAGAGATATTTCATACCACATAGTATACACAGAATCGTAGCTTCCACAATAGCAAATAGATTCTTGATTACAAAGTATGTGTGTGGTTACATCATAGTATCACCTTTACAATTGATTCCTTCAGAGATAATAGACTTCACCAATTTTCAATCTTTGTGTATCGGTACACCTCATACTTGTCACTTCTAGAATCTGCTTTTAAGCTACAACACCGTACTTCTTCATAAGCGCTTCACACTATTCCGAACTTCCAAAATACAAAAAATTCTGAAATTAACAATTCTAGAAACTCTTAACATCTCCGTAAACTTCATTCCTGTTACATTTGAATGATAATTTTGTTACAAAGAAAGTGGTCATCCAAACCGGCTGCTAACACTGGCACACACTATAGATCCGAACCCATTGATTACAAACTAACATATTACAAGTCATCATCTTGGTTCAACATCTCCAGAAACATAATTCTCTCTATGTCATACCGCAATTCATTAAACATTTCTCTAATATTTTCCTCTGCTAATAGTATCTCCACTCCAAAAAAATTATTTCGGATGACTAGAACTTCTATAGTGAAGAATGGAGGCTTCTAGTTCAGGGATACGATGTTGAGATCCCTCTTATAGCTTGTCAACAGCTACAGTGACATCTGAAAATTGGGTTATATATTCCAAAGTTTTCTTCGTCATCTCCTCTAACTTCGTTTTACAAGTTAATTCCAAAACTGTTGTATCTTTTATGAGTCGCTCTCCCTCTACTTCCTTATCTGCCAAAACCATATTTGCATCTTCACAATGTTGCTTCCATTGACTAACTTACATTTCCAGCTCTTGGATCCTTGCAACTTGTGTCGTCACCGTATCCAAATTTTCTTGCACAGTCCGGAGCTTTTCTTCTAAGGCCATAAACTTTGAATTCCAGACTACCGATCTTTCTTCCACTTCTGCGAGTGAGATACTTTGCCTTTTCATCTCACCGCTCTACTCCTTGACTTTCTCCTTCAACCTCTGCACTTCTTGCTCTACCTTTTGCGGCTTAACAACTAACTCCTTATTGATTTTCTTTAATTTATGTTGGGATTTCTACATGTGTCCAACTTCTACTTGTAATCGGGCTATGATTTTTGATGTTTCTTCAACAGTTACCCTTAATGTATTGTTTTTTGAGATAGCTTCATTTAAATCATCCATCAGTTCTTCCTGAGCTGTACTCTCTCTGGCAACACTTTCAATTCGAGCGGCTTCTACCTCTACTTGAAGTAAAGTGATCTTCGTCATCATCTGATCCCTTTCCATAAACCACTTATCCTTTTCCATTATCATAGAGTTATACTTATTTTGAAATTCTTCAACCTTCACTGCACTCCACGACAATCCTCTAGCTAAATCATGAAGTATTTCTAGTCTGATAGTTTCATTATTGAACATCCAAGGATAAATATTATTGGTACACCGGAGTAGGGGTAACTTCACCCTTCCTTCCTTAGTCCTCCACTTATCTACAAGTCTGCAATGCTTGAAAGGTAAGTAGTACTGGGATCTTACTAGATGAGCTTAAAGAATAGTCCCCTTGTTCTTGTTGTTGCTTCCGACATCTCTCCTCCTTCGCAACCTTTTTTTCCCTTTCTTCCTCTTCTCGTCTCTGGACTTCTTCCTCCTCTTGGCATTGTCTTTCTTCTTCCTTCTCATTTCATACTACCTCTTCCTTTGCTTTCCTCTCTACTTCTTTGTTTGCTTTTCTGTCTGCTTCTTCTTTTGCTTTTATTTTTGCTTCTTCCTTTGCTTTTCTCTCTGCTCTTCTCCATTAATTCTCCACCAACTGTCATCTCTTGGACTCCTCCTCTTCATCTATATCTATCTCCGCCTGATCATGAGAAGTGTTACCTATAGATTTCCACTTTGCCACCCTTTTCTTCAAAATCTGTAGAAAGAACTTAACCGACATACTCTGTATTCTCGAGGTAAGTATGTTTCTGTGTCCGTAAAAAGCAGAGTAAACACTATGCCCACTTTAGAATCCAAAATTGCATTTACTACTCACCCAGTCCATCTAAAGAGTCTTCATACCTCTTTCTTCATTTTCCATAAAATGATTTCTGTCCAATTAACTTGTGCCTAGCGGCTTTCTTGATCAGTACAAAAAGCTATTGGGAAACATTGCAAGTTAATGTTTAGCTTGCAAGTTAATGACCATTGTTGTTAGTAATAGGCCAAGCTTTAATGGGTTGTCATCAGGGAGTTGAGAAAATCAATACTCGCTTGAATAGGGTTTTCCACGTAACACGCATATCTCTATTGCATCTATGGACTCTCTACTTCATGTGATTCCTTCCTTCGCCAAATTGAACCTTTCCGCGATGAACTCGAAAAACAACTGATACTCCTCCTGCCCTATTCTAATGCTACTCTCCTGTGAATTAATGTCATTACCTTCGATCTCTCTTGCTATTTCCATGGCAATGTCGTTCGCATGCGGGTTAGGTCGAATACTTCTCCAATCTAGCATGACCCATTGCAAGAGACCCTTACACTCAAACCAGCCCTTCTGCTCCTACGACAACATCTCTGCGATATATTACAAGTGGAAATCTGAGAACAAAACCACCATTGCTACGCTACTGATTTTCTGTTTCACTATCATAGTACTCAGATATGTTGCTCGTTGTAGTCACTCTATACACAAACTTGACAAATAAGCCGAATTTGGCAAAGTACATAGTCTTTTATGCCCTGCCTGCCTGTATAGAGAGCTTTGAGTATGAGCCATGATTACCGATTATGGAATCTTAACTTGCAAATTATCTGCACTTATTTCCCGCTCATAAAATAAGGAATAATCATCAGATTTGAAACGTTATGGTCGCCACCGCTCGTTAATTGCATGTACTATTGCATGTCAAGTAGTTATGTTGCGCATAATTACTAGAAGTCAAGGATTTTTTTTTAATTATCCAAAACTCTGATAGGGCCATAATTTAGACCCATTAATGATAGTTGGAAGAACTTTGCCTGCCAATGTAGCCAACCAAAATGATCCTCGGCCGCACATCTCATGAATCCAGAATGGGTCGATCCACCGTAATTTTTATTTACCCATTTTTGGCTTCATCTTTGAGTGAAAATATAGTACCAAATCCCTAGGTCAAAAAATCTTCGTTCGGAGATTTCGATCATGCTACTTCTTCTGTCTACTCTGGACTTCTTGTAACAATAAAAAAAATGTGATAACATTTTTCTTATGATTGCCGCAATTGATCCATTCGATACGCAAAAGACTCCTCCAGAACCAACCTCAGCAATCATTTAGGGGAAAAAATGAACCCTACATGGGCTTTTTAGATTAAGAGATGATTCGTGATGGACCAATGAGAAGAGGGTGGTGGCCACAGTCTACTCCCTTAATCACCTAGACTAGGCATAGGCTTCCCTTGTTTCTTTGTATTCAAAGGTGGTATGAAGGACTAAAAACCACGAGTTCTTCTCCAAAAGTGGTTTGGTAGGCCTAGATTTTGAATCATAGCCATTGGATTAACTCAAGGATCTAATGGCTCATGTTAAATGTCAGAAAAAAGTTGACATACAATATGGTCCCTTAGATGTGGCAAAGATCTAATGGTTTAGCTTGAAAATCTTGAAAAACTGCGCCTTTGTATCTCCATCATCGGATTGACTTAAAAGGGAGTGGTCTGGATTCATGTGCCTTGAATTTTGGAATGCTTTGAGCTGGAGCCGTTGGATCACTTCTAGATCCAATGGCTATGAATCTTTATTCTTGAGAGGATCCCAAGATCAAGTCATAGACGTCGGATCTTCAACCATCGGATGTACAAGAATCCACCCCGTGATGGAACTGCACCTCATCTCTTGTCGTTTTCTGCCAGTCTACATGCTCTCTCTGCTCATTGAATGCTTCCAAATTTGTCCTTTTGTGACAGACAAACTCCTTCGATTCAAGTCGTCCGTGAGCATTTCATCCAATGAATAAGGATTCCCACGACTGTTCCTTACTTGGGATCTCTTTTGTCTTCTTTTGACAAGCAAATTGAAGAAGAACGTGGCCGTACACGTGTGATTATCCAAGTGATACAATCTCCCATGACTGTATTCGACATGATCATATTCCTTAAAGGAAATATTTTATTGAAAAACCACTTGTGGTTTTTTTTTGTGGCCTTACTCCCTCTTTTGTTAATTTTAATCCCTAAAAAATAGGGATCCTTACAAGGCCCATGCAGGGTTCACTTTTTCCCCTAATGCCTGGGACTGGGTACCACAAATTCAAAGGGAAGAATGGCCTCTTGCCCATAGAGAAATTTGAAAGGTGTGCTACCCATAAAAACTTTATAAGCAATCGTGTATGCCCATAGGACAATGGGGAGCATTATTTCCCATAGATCCGTTGAATCCAGAAGCATCTTTTGGAACATGTGAAGTAAAACTTTGTTAGTACTTTCTTCCAAGCTTGTCGCTCATGGATAATAGGGTGAACAGAATTTATGTCTAATTTGATACTCTGCAATGAGTTCTACAATCAACTGATTCAGAAAGTGCAGTTCCCTATCAGAAACTAATTCTAAGGGTAAGCCATAATCCGAAAAAATATTGTTTTGCAATTTCCTTGCGACTGTTCGTGTAGTACCTCGCTTGGTTGTCCATGCTTTGGCCCATCACATGAAACCATCCATACAGGTCAAGATATGCAAGGCTCCGGTGTGCGCTACATGTGGTTTGATGGGACATATGAAGTCCAAACCCCTTTTTTGGAAAGGTTCTAGGGGAAGAATTGGCTGCAACAGAATGTCCTGAGTGACGCGAGGTTCACTAGTACGTTGGCATGGATCACAACTTTGTACTGCTTGTTGCACATTGGAGTACATAGTTGGCCACCATAATCCAGACTACTGGATTTTCCACACCATAATCAATTGACTGAAGTGTCCCCCCACTTCACCTGCATGAGCCTCTAAAATTACTACCTGCACCTTGTGTGGAGGAACGTGGCGCATCCAAATGCCGGTTGCGTCTTTATAATATAATTATCCCATAATAACAGTAAACCTACGATTGCAAAGTCCTCGTTTTTTCCATGCCGCTAAACTTAACTACGATGGAGCAATACCA
>CM035410.1:99835620-99885620 GCA_020310875.1 Ceratopteris richardii
TTTTGACATATTGGCTTCCACCATTGAAACTTGATTATAACTACTGAAACCATTGAGAAATGAATACATTTTCCTTCTTGCAACCTCATCAAGCATACTATCCAAAAATGGCAAGGGAAAAGGTTCTGGTATAGTAGCTGCATTTAATTTCCTGTAATCAACACAGATTCGTAACTCTTTATTTTTCTTTGGAACAATAATTATAGGCAAGAGTTCATTCTATACCTCTGCTGCATCACTGGGTAGCATCTAGCTTAAGCAAAATCCAGTGATGATAAAGCTTTGGATACAGTCCTTTCATGTCTGCATATGTCCAAGCAAAAACATCTTTGTATTGTTTCAACAAAGCGATCAATGCCATCTCGATATCTGGAGCAAGCTCCGAACAAATACAGACTGGCATAGGCTCTTCCATAGTTCCTAAATTTACCACTTCTAAACAATCTTCTTCCACTCGTATCTTTCCATTCTCCATGGGATATTTTCTCACTAGATCAGTGCTATCGTAGTCGTGTAATTCCAAAGATTCCATACACACCGCGGCCGCCATATTGTCCCATTCTGAGCTGATGATTGAATTCACATCAACTACACCGAAAGAGAGAAATCCCTATTTGCTTCCAAAAACTGATGTTCCTCATCCTCTTCAAGTCCATCAAGCATATGCAGAGGCTCTGCTAATACTGGTTTATGCTTGGGAGGGCAATGTTGCTCTTCATCTAGAGAAACAAAAATCCCCTCTTTCGAAGGCAATTGTCTTTTTATCCCAATTCAAGAAAACTCTAGCATTGCATAACCACGGAAAGCCCGATAACAAATTATAATCTAGATTTTCCCCCTTCAGTTCTAGTACAAAAAATGTAATATTAAATAGAACCTGTGCAATATGGATAGGGATGTCTTTGACCATCCAAACAAGGAAGGGAGCTGGTTCAATGCTATTCCACCCCATTTGCTTACACATGGTGGTACATGCAATGTTGATACTAGACCCCCCCATCAATCAAAACCTTTGGAATGGCTTTAGTTTTATATTGCACTATAATCGTAGGGACCGCTTAGTCCACTATCCTATCTAGCAAATTCCTTACCATTGAAAGTAAGGGCTTTGGATTTTTGAAAGGTGCATATTTTTCCTGTAGTTTTTGTAGTAGCTATTTGCAAAATTCTGGAACTAGTTCAAGTAAGGCCCCCAATGACAGTTTGATATGTGATTCTTGTAGGAACTCACAATACTCCTCATTCGCTAGTGGTTCGTGGTCTGTATATCCTTGTTTCTATTCCAACCCGGACTTGCTGATTTTGAAATCTGCTAGTAGTCGCCTGATTTGTAGACAACATGCAACGTTTTTGATGCTGCTAAACCTATAGATGATCCAGTATTCTTCTTTGGCTCTTGAATTTCTTCAGATGTTGTGTCAATTGTGCTGTGTCGCCTCTTTCTGGAAACTAACGGAGGTTGAACATAGTGCAATGGGTACTCCATAGCCCACTGTACTACCTTCTTAAGGGTTTTCTTTTGCTTCACACGTGCTAAATAATCCAAATTTTGTCCACTTGAATACTCTTTCGGGGATGTGGTGACTACTAATGCCGAACGCTCTAGATACTCCAAGGTCACCACATTGGCCATGGGTGCCTTGAGCTTAGCGTCTTGCTTCCATTGATCATATTGCTTGGCCTCCTCGCAGTCCCACCATTCGTGACCATATTGTAGGTAGAACTGACACTAAATTGGTTGATTACCCGAGTTGCCTAGCCCATGTTGCTGGAATCTGCTTCCTCTATCAAGCTCTTGTCTGTTTTGTTGGAAACCATGCGGTTACTCTCAAAAGGTATTTCTCACATTAAAGTGGCATTCCTCTAAATTGTGATTAGCCTTGTTGCAAATTGGGCAAAATACCTAGTTAAGCGCATGATCGGCCATGATGTGGCCGGCATTCCTACACCATAAGCAATACAGCTACTTCTTTGTGGTTGCGCCTTTCTTGAATACCAAATTAGTCTTCTCAGAACCCAAATTGGCAAACTGCATGTTTCAATCCATCCTTACTGCTAAGTCACTGATCTGATCAAACATATGGGATTAGTCGAGTGCATAGATATAAATCTTTTCTTTGATGAGTGGCTGAAGTCCGTCGAGAAAGAATTCTATGAACATTTCTTTGGCAAAGCATTTTTCCGCTAGGAACTATCGCAGGGTAGATCTAAAATCGGATGCATATTGTTCGACCGTCCCTTTCTACATCATATACAAAGTGAAGAATGAAACTCCGAAACACTCTTCGTAGTCCGAAATCACTGTAAAAACGCTGCCTTCAACTCATCATGAGTTGAAAAGTAATCAAGAGGCTACTCAATAAGCCATTTTACTACATTTCCAACTAACGTTGCTTGGAATACTTGGAACTTGTGCCGATTGTCATTTAAGTTGTGATGGTTACATAAGTACTGATTCTCAAATGTGTGTACATGCACATCCGGATCCTCGTCCACTTTCCCATAAAAATGAGTATAATTTAACACTAGCAATGGGTATCTATTCACCATCGCATCACCAAGCAGTTGTAAGGTACTGGTTTGAGGTGAGGGTATTAGAGATAATTGCAATTCTGGTGGGGGTTCGCTGTCATGGCTTTGGCCTACTTCCACAAGGTATTTATCTTCTTGCAAGTTGTCCTATTGATCGATCCCGCTGAATTCCCTTTGCCACAATAGTCTAAATAGTTTGTTGTCCCTCCATTCAAAGGGTAAATCCTTCAAAAGCTTGGGGGGTCTAGTTTCCACCCAAAACTGCACTTCCTTTGGGATGGTAATTGCATCTTTGAGAGGAATATCTTCAGGATTCAATGTTGATAGTGTCTGGTGCACAAATTCATCTAGGTAACCTATAAGACTTTTGTAAGTAATCCTTGCCACTTCATATCGGCATCAATCCACTTTGTGTTGTGTTCTATAATGCCATCCCATTGTGGTTGCAATAATGTTGAGCATACTATTTACTATAGTCTAAGTATCCCAATAAATAGGTTTGAGAGCAGGGATTTATGAATATACAATACTCGTAAGCATGGGTTTCTGTTCCACACCACTTACATAAACATTTGTTATAAAATAGAGATATTTCATACCACATAGTATACACAGAATCGTAGCTTCCACAATAGCAAATAGATCCTTGATTACAAAGTATGTGCACGGTAACATCACAATATCGTCTTTATAATTGATTCCTTCAGAGATTACAGACTTCACATGTTTTCAATCTTTGTGTATTTACACACCTTGTATTCATCACTTCTAGAATCTGCTTGTAAGATACAACACCGTACTTCTTCATAAGCACGTCACACTGTTTTGAACTTCCGAAATACAAAAATTACCAAAATTAACAATTCCAGAAACTCTTAGCATCTCTATAAGCTCAATTCCTATTACATTGAAATGATATTTTTATTACAAAGAAAGTGGTCGTCCACATCGGCTGCTAACATTGTACTAATTGTATTATTGTCTTAGGTCACTCTTGTATATTCCTTTTATGTAATAGAAGAAGAACAACAACATCATTCTTCCTCCATGCCTACATGCACAAATGTATGCTTATACATGCATACACAATTATAAACACTTGCATATATTACATGAATACATGAATATTGTACATAAATGCATATGCATATATACACATATGCATACTAACACATGTATACATACATCACACACATGCACACACATACATCTACATGAAAAACATATATATGCATACTAACATATGTATACATATAATACACATGAATACACACACATATACATAAATACATGATAAACATCTGCTCCCCGAAGATAAAGCTATATATAAAATAATTAGGCATACCTCTGAGCTTCATGTTCTAACTTAAAAGAACATGATTTTATCTCTCTAGTAGGATTCACCGTTATTCAAGTTGAATAAAAAATATATTATCTGATATCCATTCAAAAGCTTCAAGTTATTTATCGATAACTAGAGTGGAATTTACTATCTAATCTACTAATATATTTTCATTATTGCCATCATTCTGGTAAGACATCAATATAGTCTCATCTTCAATATCCTTATTGATTTCATTTATTTCTTCTATTGTTAAATCTGTGTTTTCATGAGTCACATCATCTATTGATGGATTAATATCGATTTCTGGTAATTCCTCTTCCTCATCAGTAGAATCAACATCTAGAGTATTATCCTCTTCATAATAAAGATAAGTATCATTATCATGTATAATGATTCTAATTTCTCTTTCAAATGTTGATGTATCAGTATTTGATGCTGAATCATCAAGAGGACTTTCTTGATCTCTTTAACAATAAACTGTTCAAACAATGACCTACCTCTAGGCTGAACATGAATGACTTGCCACCAAGGGTGAGCATCTGGGTTTTTATAAAAAAATGCTTGTGCAATATGCTTAGGAAGAATATATGGTTCTTTAGTAGATCACATTACCTTGGAAGAATCAATTGCCCAAAACCCAAATAATTCCTTTCTTAATGTGGAATTACTACCTTTATACTCGGCTCGAAACCAGTCAACCTTCAAAATGACCTATCAAAATATATAAAAACAAAAACCCATTATTAGGTGCTTAAAAAAATAACTAACTCTATCATAAAAAATTATAAACTTTTTTCTACCTATTTGAATGTCCGAAATGAAATTTCGTAGATACCAACAATAGTTCCTGTGTAACCAAGTTCGCCATCTATAAGGTTTGTGTCTTTTGAGCTAGCGGGTGATGGTTGCTTGAAAGAAGCAACAATACTAGAATCTTTTGTTTTAGGTAAAGAATCAATGGCTTTGATTCTAATATGTTGTCCAAAAGCCCACATATTAGTGAGCATTCGAGCTTGCAAAAGAAATTAAATTAGTACATAGAAACTAATATATATATATGAAAAAAATAAAATATTATTAAAATAAAATTACCTTTCCTTCACAACCTATCATTAACTCTCTCTGCTCATCTGAGATTTCTTCATTATTTGTGTTGCCGCATTGCAAATAACTATATAGCGAATCCATGAAAGAAGATATATCTGTAATCTCATTATTATCAAGATTACTTCTATATCTTTTGTTTCTTCGCCTTTTACTTTAGAGATTTTGAAGTTCCTGTTCGTACTTGCTAAGGAATGCTTGCATGCATGATTGTTGGCATCTTAGCCATAGGTGAGAAGGTCTCCTCATAATCCACTCCATGGGTTTGAGCAAACCCCTTTGCTACTTGTCTTGCTTAACATCTGTTTATTGAGCCATCTAAATTTTTGTTGACTTTGTTAATCCACTTGGATCCTATTACCTTCATGCTTGGTTTCTTGGGAACCCAATCCCAAGTGTTGATTTCTTGAAGTGCTTCAATTTCTTCCTGCATAGCTTCTCTCCATTCTTTCTTCTTACTAGCTTCTTCAAATGAGGAAGGCTCTTTTGACATAGAATATTTAGTCATGTATACAAAATGCTTGGTGACTAGTGATGTGTCACAGCCATACCTTATGGGTTTTCTACAATCCCTTTGGGATCTTCTGAGTGCTTGATTGGATGACTCTCAAATGTCTTCCAATTGCTATTTTTTGGTCTCGCCCTTGGACTTCCAAGCGTTGAAGTCAATCTGCTCTTCATCTTCTAAGTTGACATTCTCTGCTATTTGTGGATCTTCTGAGTCAGAGTTGGAAAATCAGTGTCCAAGTCATAATGTTACTTTATCTTCCTCCAGTCATCTTCAAACCATGAATTATTTTCATCAAACACCACATTCCTACTAAATGTGAATCCTTTGTTAGTGGGATTGTTCTTCTCGAGAGCTTCCTCAGAGTAGAAAATTGAGCTCCTAGGGCTGCACACGCTACTCCACACCGAGGCTATAGAATACATAGAAAAGCACAGTACATAGGGAGCACGAACAAAGACTTCTTAGGTGTTACAAATGCTGTCAAACTTACAATCTATGACTGACCAAGCCACTATATGTTTTATTTAAGAACATATACAAAGAAGTGTCGGGTGGCCATTTGTCCTTTCACATGGACACTAACCATAATAGTCTCCCACTAAACCCCAATATGGACAAAGTAACTTATGGGAGAAAAATAAAGAATGATAAAGAATACTTCAGTGTAAGTATACAAACTATACCCCCCACATGATGGGCATGTTGCACAGTATACAAGTGAGTGTCTAAGATCATGAATCAAGTAAACCCCATCAAGTGACAACAATGTCCAAACATATCCTCTGGTAGAGCTTTAGTCAAAGCATCTACAACATTATCTCGAGTGTGAACCTTGTCAAGAATAATGCGCTCAGTGGCTAAGCAATCTCTAATGAAATGATACCTCACCTCAATGTGCCTTGTCTTTGCATGATAGAAAAAATTCTTAGCCAAAGCAATGGCACTCTGACTATGACTGAGCAAATGAGGTACATGCTGAGGTAAAACCATATCACAAGCAAGAGGCGCTTCCTTACATGCCTCACTTGGTGCAACATACTCTGCTTCTGTGGTGGAAACAATTGTACATTCTAGAAGATGAAATCTCCAATAGATAGCACCTCCAGCAAAATGAAAAATGTACCCTCATGTACAGTTATGATTGTCTACACAACCTGCATAATCAGTATTTGTGTTACCAATAATGGATGCTTTCCCTCTACCTAAGCATAGACACTTGTCCTTAGTGCCACTTAGATATCTCAAAATCATCTTCATTGCTTCCCAATGTTTCTTTCCAAGATTAGATATATATGTGCTTGCAACTCGCACTGCAAATGCAATGTTTGGTCTCGTAACTACCATAGCATACATGAGACTATCAACACGAGACTCACAGGGAAATTTGTTCATGAATTCCTTTTCCTCATCTGATTTGGGGCAATCATCCTTTCTCAATTTCATATATGTGGGTAACGGTGTACTCAATGCCTTTCCACCCGGCATATTGAACCTATGAAGTACTTTGGATATGTACTCACTTTGAGGAAAATATATGCATCTTTTATTCCTATCATGAATAATGTGCATGCCAAGAATATGTTTGGCATCCACTAAATCCTTCATATCAAATGTTTGACTCAACTTCTTTTTGAGAATTGACAAGTCATAAGAGGACTTCCCTGCAATCAACATATCATTGACATAAAGTATCAATCATATCAAGCTACCATCTGAGCATCTCTTTGCGTAGAGACAATGATCCTCATTGCTTGGAGAATAGCCTTGAGACTTCAGAAAGGCATCAAACTTTTGACACCATTGTCTAGGGGACTATTTAAGTCCATACAAGCTCTTCTTGAACTTACAAACTAGACTTTCCTTGCCATGAACTACATAACCCTCTAGTTGTACCATATAGATCGCATCTTTCAGATCTCCATGCAAGAAAGAAGTTTTCACATCCATTTGGACTAGCTCTAAGTCCTCCATTGCAACAAATCCAAGCAACATGCACAGGGTAGTGATCTTGACCATTGGAGGAAAGATTTATTTGAAATCAACACCATGTTGTTGCTTAAAACTCTTTGCAACAAGTCATGCTTTATTCTTTGGAGAAGTAGTATCTGATGTGAATTTTAGCTTATATACCCATTTAGATGGTAAAGCTTTCTTGCCCTTTGGCAAAGGTACTAAATCCCAAGTACCATTCTTGTGAATAGAATCCAACTCACTCTTCAGGGCACACTACCACTTGACATGATCCTCTGTGTGCATAGCCTGTTTGTAGCAAGAAAGCTCATCGGAGTTTGTTAGCATAACAAAAGCTAAACCTAGAACATATCTATCAGGTGGATGTGAGACACGTGTAGAGGGTCTCAATGGTTGCTAAACAGGAACATGTGTGGACTGATCTGATTAGACATTCTCTTGAATGTCCCTATGTGTAACATTATTATGCATGCAAACTGGAGGACTAGTATCCTCAAACACCACCCTTCTCACTTCAGCCTCGTTAATGGGTTGTTTATGCATCTTAGACTCATTGAAAATGACATCACTACTTTTGATCACTTACTGTGTTTCAGGATCCCATAAGACATATCCAAATTGTCCTTCTCGACCATATCCAAGAAAAATGCATTTCTCTGACTTATGGTTGAACTTTTGTCTAAGATTCATGGGTATATGAACATATGCTTCACACCCAAAAAAATCAAAGATGATCATAATATGGTGGCTTCCCTATCCATAACTCTTGTGCCACTTTCTGACCTTTGGCAGTACTAGGTGAAAGGTTAATCACATGAATTGCAATCAATACCACTTCTACCCAAAAGCCTTGTGAGAGGTTTGCATGATGCAACATAGAAACTACTCTATCTTGGATAGTTCTATTCATGATTTGAGCTACACCATTCTTTACTGGGGTATAAGGAGTTGTAAACTCTCTTCAAATCCCTCTAGCATGAGAGAAAAGGCTGAATTCATGTGACGTATACTCACCACCATTATTTGAACCTAAAGCCTTAAGCTGAGTTCATTTTTCACCCTCAACTGAAGCAAGCCATTTTCTTAATGTAGGGAATACCTCATCCTTTGATTTGACAGGATATACCCAGACTTTTCTAGTAGCATCATTAACATATTTTGGATGCACACCCTTTTGGGTGAGGTGGTATAGATGCCACATGGCATCATTAGAGGCACTATGTCTTTTTGGTAGAAGTAAGGAAGTGAAGGGAGAAAAACTCAAAAAGGAGTTTTATCGAAGAGAGACGGAGCTCAGCGGCTGGGCCGTTCGAACACAAGTGATCTCTGTGAATGCTTGTGCACGCTCATCAATGGAGCAAAAAAGGAGTTTGTTATAGTTGGTATCAGAGCACCCATCCGGGCCACGCCTACTGTAGGATACATGATTTGAACTCATGTCCCCAACATGGGAGGCGAATGATCTACCCAAGGCGCCATGACTCATATGTGAACTAAAGTGCTACGCTATAATATTTAATCCATAGCAGACAGGCGAGGAGATATGACCAGTGTCAAAGGGGAAGATGCATAATCAAGAATGGGTTTTTTCTTCAAGTTTTTCACATGGATAACTAAAAAAGAATGCAATCTTGGCATCAAAAAAGCTTCAACTTTGCTTCCCCTTGGTTTTGGAGCTACATATTGAAAGGAAATAGTTTGGTAGGAAAAATCATGGATACCTATAGTCTAGGGTATGGAATTTCATATACAATCAAGAAATTTAAAGATTATCTCAGTATGATGGGAGTTTGAAGCTCCACAAAACACCCTTCCATCACTATTTGAGAAACATTTCAGCACATGAATCGAAGAAATTCCCATTTGGAAGAGGAATAAAGAGGTGCGATAGATATGGATGGATGGGAAAAAGTATATATACTGAGAGTATGGTGCATGGAATTCATAGGGGAATCATTAGATTCATCAAAATGATAAACTAAGGAGGAATTTTACTTCCTCAAAGATTCCCTTCCCGCACTTTTTGGAAAAAATTCAGATGTTAATTTTTTCTAAACTCCACTTTTGGGAGTAGGAAAAAAGATAATTTAAGAGGCTTCCTATGGATTACTGTATAAAATCCAAGACAACTCTTTGCACATGCTATATATCTTAATTTATGAATATTTGAAGGTCCTAAAGTGGTTTTTTGCAGGTCTAAAGAAGGATTACTAATGCATTTTTTTGACTAAAATTGCATTATTTTAGTAATCATCCATGCTTTATGTTTTGGGGAGTGCTCCGATGTTTTTGGACACTTCAAAGTTTATGTTAGGACCTGAGGAGGAAGGTGCAGAGGTCTCGAAGCTTCTTGAGAACGATTGGATGCATGGAATTCCAATACCAAACCATTCAAGGAAGTATGCCTTATATTTTCAGGCATTTTACTTTATGTTATGGCATGTTCTGTATGTACATGCATAAGATTGGATTGCATACATCAAATAGTGATCATTGTTTAAATTCTAAAAGTATGGATCAATAGGCTAGAAGTACACTTTTTGATTGTTTGCAGGAAAGCGGATAGCAGAAACTATATGGCTATGCAACATAGAGAATTGTTGCTAGCAATTGCTCTTATGTTTTTGCAGGTTATGGAATTCATATATGAGTTTATGGCGTGCATGCCATGGGCCTATCAAGCCCTATGCCGTTGGGTTGCCGGTGTGCCACTGAGCTATTGGTTAAAATTTTTTGGTGTTCCATTTCTTGGGGAAATGCTGTCGAAATTTTTCCTACCGCATGGCATTATATACGCACTTTCCTATGTATGAACGAGATGTAAAGGCTGAATTGAAGAGACAATACCATGAGATTTTGCTATATAATTAGAGAACAATTAATTTGTTGGAAACAATGTCATATAGTACATTGTGCATGAGTGCTATAGTCCATTTTTGCTTAGGCATCATAGCATGAGTAGCTACAGCTTTGGTACTCTCTACAAGCAACAACGCTGGGCCCGTTGCATAGAGCCATAATCTCTCACAGTTGTGACCCGAGCTCGATACTCATGAGCAGCAGCCCGCAATGCGAAGACGTTTATTGGTGCTTTTTTAAAAAGAATCACACGAGCAGCAAGCAGATTTATTCGCGATGCGAATTCATAGCGATCACGTTTTTTATTGTGTTTTATGGAGCGATAGCTTTTCGGTATAGCTTTTGAAGGACAAACAATACTATATAACAAAAGCTTGGCTCATTGTTCAAGATATCCTACACCTTTTGCAACACAAGATTTGGAGCTTGGTCCCTCATTAGAGCTGGTGCTACTTAGCACATGGGGCAGCCATGTTGCTATCTTGAAGCATGTTGAGGAGCAGCTATGAAGTTCTTCTTGGAGAAGAGTGTGCTCACACTCTTGCTTATGGAGAGGACTTACCCATTAGGCTTGGTGGTGTGGATCAGCCATCTACATGATGTATTTGAAGATTGTCTTTTACATGAAGATTACATTTGTGTCTTTATGACCTTCTGAATTCTCCACTTCTTGAAGTTTCGAGTTCATCACATTCTAGATCAAACCTTAGCACTTCTTCAACTTCAACTTTTACTTTATTATTCTATTCTTCATCAAATACTTGAACCTTTGATTTACCTTTCTTCTGATCCAAGACTTGTTTATCACCTGCATGAATATTAATTGTACCTCCATACCAAGTACCTTGCTCATAAAATGTAACATCCTTTGACACAAGGAATTGCTTTGTAGATGGAATCCACAACCTATAACCCATCTGCTTATCATTATATCCAATGAACACATACTTTTCAGCTTTAGGTTCCAATTTATGTCTCATCAGAGATGGCACATATGCATCGACCAAACATCCAAATACTTTGCAATGATCTAAGGTAGGCCTCTTACCCCACCAAGCTTCATATGGTGTCATACCCTGCAAAGCTTTACATGGTAACCTATTAACCAAGTATGTCGCTGTATTTACAGCCTCAACCCACAAATAATTTGGACAATTTTTCTCCTTCATCATTGATCTTGCAAACTCAACAAGAGTTCTATTTCTCCTTTCTGCTACAACATTTTGTTGAGGAGAGTACTTGCGAGTGACTTCCCTTTTTATACCTGCATTCAATAAGTAATAACTAAAAACATTAGAGAAATACTCTCCCCCTCCATCTGAATTTAGTCTCTTCAACTTTTGACCTGTGATTCTTTCTGCATACACATGATAATAATTAAATGTATTGAATACCTCTGATTTATCTTTGATCACATATATAGTGATCCACCTGGTAGCATCATCAACATAAATCACATAATATCTTGAACCATTAATACTAAAATCCTTTGATGGTCCCCACACATCTGTGTGCACCAATTCAAGCTTCTCTGAATACATAAATCCATACTTATTGTATGATTGCTTATGAGCCTTACCTAATTGACATGCCTCACATCTGTATGTCATGTGTTGACCTGCAACATTAGGCAAGCCAAGCACTGAACCATTGTTAACCATATCCTTAATACCTCTTTCATTGAAATGTACAAGCCTTTTATGCCAAAGATCTAACTCAGAGATCTTATGTCCTCCATAAGTGAACAAGGCATGACCAACATTATCTTGAACCTTCAATGTGTAGATTTTTCCTTCTTTCTTCCCTGAAACAATTTGTTTATACCCATTGCTAGGGTCTTCCACAAAAACTCCATCGTTAGTGAACCTTACTTCATAACCTTTTTTAACAATTTGCCCTACACTTATCAGATTCTTAGGAATTGTAGGAACATACAATACCTTACTCAGAAGAGTACTTCCATCCTTGGACTTCACTGATCCAATTGACTTCATATTGTTCTCTGTATTATCACCTGTTTGAACTACATGATTAGTTACCTTATTCTCCAAATCAGTCATCAAGGCTATATTACCACTCACGTGATTGCTACACCCTGAGTCAATGTAGAAGACTCTTTGGTCTTCACTTTGCCTTTCACAAGTTGCATTCATAATCAAAGTTGAGTCCCCCTTCTGATCTGAAGCATAACTATAGGAGTTATTATTGTAGGATTGACTTTGAAATCCTCTACCTGCATTTCTTCTCAAGTAACCTCTACTACCTCTTCCTCTAAAATTACCTCTCTAGTTTCTACCACCTCTTCCTCTTGAATTAAAGTTCTGACTATATCCTCCATTATTCTGATTATTATGCCAACAATCATGAGCTAAATGATTTTTGTTATCACAAATCCAACAAGCTTTGGCTCCATCTTTAATGCTTCTGCCTCTTCATCTTCCTTTGCCACCTCCTCTTCCTCTTAGGAAGTTGGCTTGGCTAGTTGTACCTTCTTTTTCATTTAATTGTTGGTTGACTTTGCTAAACTTCTTCTTGTCCTTTGAATACATTGCTTGACTTGTACTCTTATCAACATCACCTTTGACATCGTGCCCAAAATTCAGCATTTGTCCTAGCAATTGATTCAAGTCAAGAGTGAAATGATCTAGTGACAATTCAGTACACAAAATGAATGGCTTCCATTTCTCATCTCCTCTCAAACTTGTAAGGATTTGCCTTACCAATTTATCCTCCTCAATATCTTCATCAATTGCTCTTAATGCATCTGCAATGTCCTTCATTCTTGTTACATAATCAAAAATAGATTGAGAAGCTTTCTTTTTAAATGTGCCCATAAGGATGCCTTCCTTGACTTTGTAGTGTTTTGGAAATGCTCCTCTAAAGCATTCCATATGTCACTTGCACCTTCAAGACCTCTAATATGAGGTAGCAAGTCATCATTGACTCCCATGTAGATAATGCTCCTTGCTTGAGCATCCTTCTTCATCCATGTCTTCAGATCTGAGAGTTCATCCCTAGTTGGAACACCAGGATCTCTGAATTCTGGTTTTCCTTCTTCACCTGTGATGTATCCTATCAAGTGTCTGCTCATTAGATGAGCTTCCATCCTCGTTGACCAAGCTGGATAGTTTTCTCTATCCAATTTCTCTATCTGAAGAGAATCTCCCATCCTTTCTTTACTTTTGTATTAAATTGTTCAAGCTTTATGAGGAATAAGTGTACCTTTACTTTGAATGAAGTTCCTTTTGATCTTCTTGATAGCTTCAAGCCTCCTTCTCAAGCTTTCCGTTTAAGCTTTCACATTTTGAACCTTCAAATGTTGATTTCTGTATGATTGCACCAATCGGGGTCCTCCTTTCTTGTATTTTGATGATTCCTGCTCTGATACCACTGATGGAGATTGTTAGTCTCCAAACGAACAAGCTATCCTTGATGTTAGAACACTTCTATATCAAGAATAACTCAAAATCTTGATCAACTTTGGAAGATCAATGCCAAACTATCAAAATTTGCACTAACTTTGAAGAGAGTCATTACTTAGAAAATTCTGATGCACTTAACTCATTAATTGGCTGATCAAATGTGTAACATTTCTGATGAAACTTTATGCAAGGTGTCGGCTAAAGATTAGAAACCTTTTTCAAGTTAAAACATTTAAAAAGACTCAGTAGATCTTGAGAAATAATCCAAACAACTCACCTATATCTAAAACTGTACTTCTCTATAGTCGACTTTGACACCTATGACTTTTAATGCATAGGTCTCTCAAATGATAACCCGTGTATTCAAATGCTTTTCCCCAAAGGTAGCTTACCTTCCAACTTGAAGAATGAACACTTTCTTGCTAAAAACTTTACACTATGGAAGGAGAACTGACCAAAAATATTAGCATCAAATTTATGCTTGTGATAAACTTTAGTTGTTCACATTTACACGTGAATGTTCCTACTCTCAATTCTCTCAGCCTAATCACAATTAGGATATGAAAACTTGTACAAAGGTCAGTCAACTATATAGTTAGACTTGTACAAATGCATTTCACAAAAGATTAAACACAGAAGGAGTACTCAGCAAAAAATCTGGCACCAGATTTCTTCTACTCTAAGAGTTTTTACATCTGAATGATGAGAGAGATCTTCTTCACTTCTAAAGTGTCTAATGATTCTTAAAACTTCTAATTATTCATATCTCGTACTCTCTCTTACTTTCCCCGACTTTCTACTTGTATATATAGGTATATATGTACAATCTGATGACTATAACAAAAGTATAAGTGATCTCGTTACAAGTTTAATGTACATATGTATACAAGTCTTCATTTCCTAAATATGCACTATCTTCAAACTTCATTCATTGATCTTTTCTTCATCTTTTGACTTCAAGTATTTATCTAAAACATCAATTGATGGTTGTCATTCACTAACAATAATGGAGCTAGAAGAGTCCAAACACCAATGAATAATTTGTATCAAGGAGTAACTCAACCACTGTATAGTTGACAAAACCAAAAAATCTAGAAAAATGTTAAGAGAGTATCCTCTACAAAATGAGCATATGACCATTGTCAAAATATCATTAAACTATAAGTATTGACATGTTTACTTGCATAATGATTCACTGACTCCACTGCATATAATCAGTTACCCAATAGAAGCCAACTAGGCTTATCCACCATCTATGAACAACTATCATATATCTACTATGGTGAGGTTGGGTAAGTCTTCCACGTGCATTCTTGAAGAGAGCCTCACATCTAGGTGTCACCCAGTTAAGAAAACCTCACCATGACCCTCTTTATCAAACATAAAAGGCTTTATGCAAAAAAACATAACCACTTTATCAATGACGACATGGACATACATAAGCGATATCCATAGATGTGTACATGGTGTGTATGTGCTCAATATATGCAGTAAAATGACACTAAAAGGCCGAATGCACAACCCAAACACTACACAACAACACCTGCAAGTGTTTGTCAACTCTGATGTTTTAGGCTCAAAAACATGCATAAATTTGCAATGACTGCTCCCACCACAACTGAAAACTTTTCAAGAAAGCTGTAGTTTTACAAGTGTGGCTGAAAACACAGCCCCAAAGGTTGATATTTATTATCGGAGAGGTACAAAGAACAGTCTTCTTTATGTTCTTCATCCTGTGAGAAGAGAAGTATGTGCAAAAGTACTCCAAAATAGCTCCAAAAGACACCCCAAAAATGCTTGAAAAATAGGCTTTGAAAGCAAAGAATGAAGCTTCAAGGGACCAAAACATGTTCAAGGTAATGTTAACCCTAGTATTTACCCTTCTTAAGACACCACAAGAGTGTAGCTTAGTGGCAAGAGATTGTCAGGGTTAAGTGAGCTATGGGGGGAACACTAGGATGGGTGATCTCTTGAGAAGTACCAAGAACTTATACCTTGCTTGATCATTGAGGTCCTCCCTCATGCACAGCCAACAGTCCCAATAGTGACTTCAATGACTTGGATGACAAGGTATGCCAAGGTCTATGCCTTGGCCACTGCCTTAGTCTTTAGCCTTGGGTGGATAGGTGTTGGCTTTGCTCACACAAAAGGAATAAATCTTATGCATCAAATTGCTCTCATACTAGTGAAGTATTTTGATGGCAATACACCATAGTGTGCTATCCTTCTTGAGAGCTTCACAAAGATATCCTCGGAGTAGAAAAATCAACTCATAGGGTCACACATGATACTCTACATAGAGGCTGTAGAATAAGCAAAAAAGCATAGTACATAGGGAGCATGAACATAGACTTCTTACATGTTACAAATGCAGTCGAACTTACAGTCTGTGATTGACCAAGCCACTATATGTTTTATTAAAGAACATATACAAACAAGTCTCCGATGGCCATTTGGACTTTCACATGGACACGAACAGTAACATATCCCTTTTGGTTTTGGTCATAGCCAATGAATATACACTTTTGAGCTTTTAGATCAAGCTTCCCTCTAATCTGTGAGGGTATATGTGCATAAGAAATGCATCCAAAGATTTTACAATGGTCTAAGGAAGGTCTCCTGCCATTCCATGCCTCATAAGGTGTCATTCCATCCAAGGACTTGGATGGAGGCCTATTAATTAAGTATGTGGCTGTGGAAATAGCCTCTACCCATAAGTAGTTTGGAAGTTTCTTTTCATTCACTATTGATCTTGTAGTCTCTATTATTAGTCTATTCCTCCTCTCTATCATGCCATTCTGTTGAGGAGTGTATCTTGTTTTGACTTCTCTCTTTATACCTCTTTCCTATAAGAATGAATCAAATTCATGTAAGAAATACTCACCACCTCCATCAGATCTGATCCTCTTCAAGCTTCTACCTGTTTGGTTCTCAACCAATGCCAAATTCTTCTTGAAACAAGTGAAGACTTCATCTTAGTGCTTCATGAAGTAAAGAATTGTCCATCTACTATAATCATCTATGAATGAAACATAGTACCTTGATCTTGAGATTGATGGCTCTCTACTAGGACGCCATAGATCTGTGTGCACAAGCTCCAAGTAGTCTTCATACATATATCCTTTTCTATTGAATGGTTGCCTGTGTGATTTGCTAAATTGGCATGCTCTACATTTGTAAATCATGTGTTCCTTGGACACATTTGGAATGCCAAGCACACTCTAATCCCTGCATATCTGCTTTAGTGTTCTTTCACCTATATGACCTAGCCTTTTATGCCATATCTCTAGTTCAGATAGGGTTCGATCTCTGTAATTGAAGAGTGCAATGTTTCTAGTATCTTCAACTTCAAGTGCAAAGAGTCTATCAGATTTCTCACCTTTTGCAATCCTCTTGAAGCCTTGTTGAGGGTCCTCCGCATATGCTCCATGCCTTGTGAATCCAACCTATAAGCCCTTCTCAACAATCTACCCAACACTGATTAGGTTTTTTGTTATGGTTGGCATATATAATACCTTACTTAAAAGGTTCATGTTACCATCAAAAGCCTTGACATTCCCAATCTTCTTGACAGAGTTTCTAGTGTCATCACCTGTCTGCACTTCATGCTTCCCTTTAGGTACTTCAGGATTAGATAACAATGCTACATTTCCAGCCACATGATTGGAACAACCAGAATCAATGTAGAAAAGATGTTCATCATCTTTACCTTACTTGGATGTCATGTTCATGATCAGTAGAGAATCCTCTTGGTTTTCTATGTAGTTATTATAACCTCTTCTACCTGTAAAGCCTCCTTGATAGCTGTTTTTGTAGCCTTGGTTGTAGTTGTGATGATAATTGCTTCCTCCATTGTTGAGCCTACCTTTGGATTGACCATAACCTCCTGTATGGAAGCCTCTTCCTTTGTGATTCCTTGCGTTCTTGAAACACTCATCTGTGGTGTGATTGGTCAAGTCACAGATGTTACAAGGTGAAGAGTTGTATGATCTCCCCTTGCTTTCCTTTCCTCCTCTACCCCTTCCTATAGTTAAGTTCATTTGAGAGGTACTTGTCTCTTCTTTATTATTTTTACCTTTACCTTTATCTTTACTCTTATTTCTATCTGTGTAAAGGGTAGAAGATTGATTACCTCTAGAGTTGTCTCCATTCTTGTTGAGCTTTGTCTCATGTGTGAAGAGTTGCCCCATCAATGTGTTGAGGTTAGGTATTTGCATATCCATATATAGGTCCATTTTTGTGGTGAAGGATTCCCACTTATCATCAGCCTTGATGTCATTTATGGTCTGCCTTACTATCTACTCCTCTTTTGTCTCTTCTCCAATGCTCCCAAGTTGGTCAGCTACATCCTTCATCTTGGTTACATAGTCAGCTATTTTTTTTTGGGTTTCTTCTTCAAGGTTGTGAACTCCATCCAAAGTTGGTTCTTCCTAGTCCTTGTATTTGATGAGAAATATGGAGAGATTACTTCCAAAGTCTCGTGGGAGGTCATGCAATTCCTAATGTGAGGTAATAAGAAATTAGATATTGAGTTGAGTATATAAGACCTGGCTAGAGCATCATTTGCACACCATGTGGTTAGCCTTTCTTGCTCTTCTCTTGTAGGTTGATGTTTGCTTTTGAATATTGGCATTTCCTCATCTTCAAAGATGTATCCATATAAGCTTCTTCCTTGAAGGTAGGCTTGTATCCTTAGGGACCATGTTTGATAGTTTCTTCTATCCAATTTTCTTGATACCACTATTGCTCTAATACCACTATTAGAGGAGATGGTGGATATATTCCAGAGATGAAGTGGTGCTGCAAACTCTTGCTTCACACGAGCCAAGAACAAGTTGTGGAGGGTATAGTGGTCTCCTTGAGCTTCCAAACAATGACAAATAATCACCTATGTGCCTTGGAACATGATCCTCTAATAATGGATCAAAATAGATGAGTAGAAACTTCAATTAGTGTCAAGACTTGCTATTTTGGTCTCTACACATGTTTAGAAAAAAGAAGAGAGCTCTCAACCTACTAGCAATTGAATAAATTACTTTAAATAACTTAGATAGCTACCAATCATGATTTATTTCAATAAAAATAATCAAGTGTACACTAAGAATGATGCTTAGAAAGTTTGAGGACTAGTCGAACATTTTTGGGGTGGTATAGTATGCAGACCCATGAGCAATAATGTGAAGATATCTCCAGATTAAGAAAATCAATGATAATGAATTTTTGTAGATATGAAGTAGAGAGTTTGTTGAATCTATGGTGCTTTAAATCACATCAAATGATCAACTATGCATTGGGAACAAGCTCTGATAAGTTCATTGTTCTGAGATGATCATGGCAGAGAAGAGAAGTAGGGATATGATCAATCTATATGTAATAAATCAAATAGAAATACAATGACATTGGGAATGTATAATTGCACAATGTGAGGACAGTGATGGAGCTATGGAGTGAGCTCTCTAATCACAATAAAACCCTCTCAATTGATCTTCAAATCGGGCTCATATCCATGCATGACTTTGATCCACTTTTATAGCTAGAGTTGGAGCCAACTTTTGAATTCAAATTCAAGTTCCTACCATAAAGTGAGTCCTAAACTTTAGGCTTTACTTTGTCATTTATCAACTATCAAGAATTCGATATTTGATTCCTCCTAAATCCACTTAGGGTTAGTGCAAATATCATATGCACTTTTACAAGGATAAAAAGTAACTTAACTTTTACAAGGGAATAGTCATATGTGACTATATGAGATGCATGCCTATTGTCCAAGTATGTAGGCTTGGCTTCATTTGCACCAACATACCATTCATTTACACCTGGTAGATAATGTTTACTTTAGAGTATTAGACTATGAAATTGTAGAGGAGCTTTGGAAGATGTTATGCAATACATATGAAAAAGAGACGACATCAAATAAGGTGTATTTGATGGGAAAGTTATATGATTGGATGATGGACATAGATAGTGTTTTGTTCATCTAAATGAGTTTGATGCTATATTGTCCTAATTACGCGCTCAAAAAATCAATATGGATAATCAAATGAAAGCAGTCTTGTTATTATGCACCTTGCCATCATCATGGGATACATTTTGAACAACTATTAGCAATAGTGCACCTAGTGGTAAAGTAGTCTATGATGACATACGTGGAGCACTCTTGAGTGAGGAGATTTGTAGAAAATCTATGGTTGGCACTCAAAGTGGAGATGCATATAATGTTCATGATTCTTAGCAAGGAAAGAATCAGCAATGTGGCAAGAGCAAGAACAAGGAAAAGAATGGTCAACAGAATAAGACAAGAAGTAAATGAAGGAAGAGGGATATCGAATGCCATTATTTTCATAAGAAAGGAACATGAAGAAAGACTGTTATGCATTAAAGAATGCTAAAGGTAAAGGATAGAATGTTGATGGGCATGTTAAACAATTACATGCACCATCTACTTAGATTGTGAAAATTGAATTAATTTATGCTATTTCTGATGATGCCGATGTGTTGACACTTAGTAGTGTGAAAATTGAGGCTCTTATGACCGATTCTCTTTCCCACACATGGTTGTAGATTCCGGTGCTTCTTTCCATGTGATACCACACAGAGAATGATTCTCTAATTATGTAGCAAAACCTGTTGGTACCATGAGACTTGGTGACTCTTACTTGTGTGACATTGTGGAGATTTGAGATTTGGTCACGTGAAGTTCATTATTTGTTCAAGATTTGCTATGCATAATGTATTGCCATGGACCTCAGTTATCACCCAGTTTGATGTCAGTTGGCCAACTTGATGACCTTGGTTACAAAGTGGTCTTCTATGCTCAGTCATTTTGCATATCAAAGGGCAATATGGTTATTGCAAAAGGAAGCAAATTTGGCTCACTTTATCCTTTATTTGTATTACAAAAAGAACATTGCTTACTTGTTACTGAATAGCCTATGGCTTCTATTTGGCATGGTTGTTTGGGCCATATATCTTGTAGTGGAATGGAAAATCTTTCTCATTCTGGCTACTTACCTATGTTATCTTTCTCTAATTTTTCATTTTGCGAGCATTACCAATATGGAAAGCAAACCAGAAATGTGCATAGAAGCACATTGACTCTTCAATCCAAAATTTAGATCCCATTCATACAAATGTGTGTGATCCTATGCCCACAAGGTCTTTAGGTGGTTCTCTTTACTTTGTCACTTTCATAGATGATGCTACTATAAAAGTTTGGGTATCTCCTATCATATTGAAGGATGAGGTATTCCCTACTTTGAGAGAATGGCTTGCTTTATTTGAGATTGAAAAAGGAACTAAGCTCAAAGCTTTATGTTCACATAATGGGGGTGAGTATACTTCATATGAATTTAGTCATTTCTACCAATCTAGACAAATTCATAGAGAGTTTACATCTCCTTATGCCCTACTACATAATGGTGTCATTGAAAGGATGAATAGAACTATTCAGGATAGAGTAGTATCTATGCTGCATCATGCAAACATTTCATAAGGCTTTTGGGTAGAAGCAGTATTGATTGCAGTTCATGTGATTAACCTTTCACCTAGTACTACCAAAGGTCGGAAAGTGGCAAAAGAGTTATGGATAGGGAAGCCAACAAATTATGATCATATTTGAGTTTTTGGGTGTGAAGCATATGTTCATATATCCAAGAATCTTAGACAAAAGTTGGACCATAAGTCAAAGAAATGCATTTTTCTTGGATATGGTCGCGAAGGACAATTTGGATATCACTTATGGGATCCTGAAACATGGTCAATGATCAGAAGTAGTGATGTTATTTTCTGTGAGTCTAAGATGCATAAACAACACATAAAGGAGGTTAAAGTGAGAAGTGGATTTTTAGGGTACTAGTCCTCTAGTTGGCATGCATAAAAATGCTACACATAGGGACATTCAAGAGAATGTCCGATCAGATTAGTCTGCAAATGTTCCTGTTGAGCAACCATTGAGATGCTCTATAGTGTCTCACATCCACCTATTAGATACATTCTAGGTTTAGATATTGTTATCCTTACAGATGCTGGTGAGCCTTCTTGCTGCAAAGAGGCTATGCAGACAAAGGATCATGCCAAGTGGGAGCATGCCATGAAGGGTGAGTTGGATTCTATTCACAAGAATGGTACTTGGGATTTAGTAGCTTTGGCAAAGGCCAAGAAAGCTTTACCATGTAAATGGGTATATAAGTTTAAATTCACATCAGATAGTGCTTCTCCAAAGTATGAAGCATGACTTGTTGCAAAGGGTTTTAAGCAACAACATGGTGTTGATTTCAAGGAAATCTTCTCTCTAGTGGTAAAGATGACTACCTTGCACCCGTTTTTTGGATTCTTTGCAATGGAGGACTTAGAGATAGTCCAAATGGATGTGAAAACTTCCTTCTTGGATGGAGATCTTACAGATGAGATCTATATGGAACAACCAAAGGTTTATGTAGTGCTTGTCAAGGAAAGGCTAGTTTGTAAGCTCAAGAAGAGCTTGTATGGACTTAAACAATCCCTTAGACAATGGTACCAAAATTTTGATGCTTTTATGAAGTCTCAAGGCTATTCTTGAAGCAATGAGGATCATTGTCTTTACACAAAGAGATGCTCAGATGGCAGCTTGATATGCTTGATACTTTATGTCGATGATATGTTGATTTCTTGGAAGTCCTCTTATGACTTGTGAATTCTCAAAAAGAAGTTGAGTTAGACATTTTATATGAAGGATTTAGGCGATGTCAAGCATATTCCTACCAGGCACATTACTCATGATAGGAGTAAAACATGCATATACTTTTCTCAAAGTGAGTACATATCCAAATTACTTTATAGGTTCAGTATACACGGTGGAAAGGCATTGAGTACATCTTTACCCACATTTATTAAATTGAGAAAGGATGATTGCCCCAAATCAGATGAGGAAAAGGAACTCATGACCAAAATTCCCTATGAGTCTATTGTTGGGAGTCTCATGTATGCTATAGTAGCTACGAGACCAGAAATTGCATTTGCAGTGGGAGTTGTGAGTAGATATATGTCTAATCTTGTCAATAAAAATTGGGAAGCAGTCAAGATGATTTTCAGATATCTGAGTGGCACTAAGGATAAGTGTCTATGCTTAGGTAGAGGGAAAGCATTCATTATTGGTTACACTGATTCTAATTATGCTTTTGTGTAGACAATCCCAAGTACACATCAGGGTAAATTTTTTATTTTGTTGGATGTATTATCTCTTGGAGATCACATCTTCAAGAATGTACAACTATTTCCTTCTCAGAAGCAGAATATGTTGTAGCAAGTGAGGCATGTAAGGAACCATTGTGGCTTTCTTGTCTTGCTTGTGTATGGGTTTACCTCACCATGTACCTCGTTTGCTCAGTGATAGTTAGAGTGCCATTGCTTTGGCTAAGAATCTAGTCTATCATGCAAAGACCAAGCACATATAGGTGAAGTCTCACTTCATTAGAGATTTCTTAGCGACTAAGTGCATTATCGTTGAGAAGGTTCACACTCCAGATAATGTTTCAAATGCTTTGACTAAAGCTCTACACTGGATAGCTTTCGAGACTCTTGTCACTTTGGCCATATTGGCCTTTAGTGGGAGAATGTTACCGTTAGTGTCCATGTGAAAGGCCAAATGGCCATCAGACACTTCTTTGTATATGTTCTTTACTAAAACATATAGTGGTCTAGTCAACTAGAGACTATAAGTTTCACTACATTTTTAACACCTAAGAAGTATGTGTTCGTGCTCCCTTGTGTTTTTCAGTGTATTCTACAACCTCTCTGCAGAGCACGGTGTGTGGTGCTTAAAGCTTGGTTTTCTACTCTAAGGATGTCATCGTGGAACTCTTCAGAAGGAGAGTGCACTATGGTGCATCACCATCAAAATACTTCATGCACTATCACAACAACTATGCAGGCAATTTCATCCTTTTATGCCAAACATATATATAGGTTTCAGCTCACAATAACAAGTGCCTCAAAGTTTACTACAAGTTTAGTAGAGCCTGATAGCGTAGTTCAGATCAAATATTTGATCTACAATTACTTTTTTGCATCAGGATATATTTAATTTGTGGTTATGGCTAAAAGCAATGATGTATTCCATATGTTGGTTGTTGAGGACAAGTTGGATGGCGCTACTTATCCATTATGGCCATATATGATGTGTGTCATGTAATGGTAGCAAAAGGTCTATGGAGTATTGTGCATGGTGTTGAAAAATGACCTACTACAATTTCAAATATAGTTCTTGAAGGTGATGTAGATGGCACTGAAGATGTGGATCTTCAAATTCTTGTTTGTTCAATGATTATTGTTGCACCTACTATAGAGCAGCTTAAGGGGGATGGGAGAGATGCTCAAGCACATGCATTGATAGCTTTTCCTCACATTCACTCTTGCAAAACAATGATTGTTGATTGGGATACGCTTACCACTTTATACCAAGAAGGAAAATTGCCTCATGTTGCTTACCTCCAAAAACTATTGAAGACTCAGCATGTGAATAAACGATATTCTATGGAGAATCTTTTGAAAGAGATCAAAGATTTGAGAGAGTCGTTAATTTGTGCAGATGAAGTCGTGCTAGATAGTTCCTTTGTGTCAGACCATTCTTAATAGTCTTCTAAGTTCATGTCAAAATTTTCTTCTACTCTTCGGTTGATATTAAAAGGAAATCCAAATGCCTTAATATTTGAGGACTAAGTCTATGTTTTGTTGCAGGAAGATCACTCTAGGCACAAGACGTCCATTATGGGTGTTGAAGATCAAGCTTTCTTAGCTAGCAAAAAGGGCAAAGGTAAATGGAGCTCATCTACTACTAAGAAAAAAATTTGCTAATGTTGCACAATCAAAGAAGGAAGAAAAAGACAAGAAGAAAATAGAAAAGCAAAAATGGTTTGCAAATACTATAAAGGAAATTATTATCTCATAAAGAGTTGTCCAAAACTGGCTACAAAAGAGGCAAAGAAAAAGGAGGCTGGAATGATTGTTGCAGAGGCCTCTACACCTAAAATAGAGTTTGTTGATCTTCTGCAGAATGAGGAATGGATGTTTACTACTGTTTACAGCTATGATCCATCCTCTCATGGATAGTGTATGTTTGGAGTGGACTTAGATATTTGGTACTTTGATAGTGGGGTAACCAAGCAAATTACCACATTATGCAATTGCATTAGATCACTTGAGCCTAGCCCTATAGGTAATATTATCATATGCAAACAACTCCTCTAATCCTGTAATGGGAATTGGTCAGATCATGCCGATTGCTACTCATGGTAGTTCTTTCACATTGTCTACTGCTCTGTTTGTGCTAATGATCAAGAAAACTCTATTGTGAGTTTCAACATTAGTCAAGATTGCTTGGTTGTCAAATTTGTTGATGATAGATGTATCGTTCATGATATGTCAAATGGCGATGTTATTATTGCTTCTGGCATTTTATGTCTTGGGTTGTATAAGCTCATGACTATCCAAAATCTTTAAATCGATCATCATGTGTATTACAAGATTCTCAAGCTATCTTAGATGCAAATTTGCCATGCATGCTTTGGTCATCTAATTTTTTTGAGTTTACTATGCCTACAGAAATCTTAAATGGTGTCCTCTTTGCACAAACTTGAGGCACCTTGTAAACATGTTTATGAAGGCTGTATTTTGGGCAAATGTAGCATTCCTTCTTTCCAAAAGATGGATCAATTTGAGCATAAAAAAATTGTAGACTATTCGCAGTGATGTATGTGGTCCTACATAGCCACTTTCACCTTCTTTTGGGAACTTCCTTTATTTCGTGAATATTATTGATGAAGAATATACATCATATGCCACCAACAGATGTGAAGATGTAGTGGATGTCGTAGCCATGTTAAGCATGAGCAGTGAAAAGAACACACCGTGGTTAGGACATACTACATATAATCACCGCAGAATACAAAAGCCTTGAACAAAAAGATATATCGAATACAAATAGATCGACGACCACGTATTAGTAGCTATTGAAGAAGATACTTTGCATAGAACGCGTGGTGGAGAGTGCAACTCCTTGCACGACTATGAAGATGCACAACAAGGGAATGAATAGAAACAACTTTTCACAATATGAAGACTTCATAAGGATGTAGCTATTTTACAACCACTAAAGCCTGAAACGTACACCACGATCTTTCAGCCGTACGTGACCATAAATGTACCTGTACCTCTTGACCCAATATAAAGTATACTGCCGTGTTAAAGAAAACCTTTTTTCAAGGAGAAAAGGGATTTTCTTCAACACAGCAGTAGAATACATGTGTTTGTTACATGGAATCATTAACAAACTCGGTTACAACTCATGGTCGGTTACATCTCATGGCTCAGTCATAATGAGTAATGAACTAACATTTACTCAATAAATTGTATAATTGATGTAATCTTAAATACTATATTCCAAACATTTATTGTAGCATGCTAGGTTAATAAGGGGTAATTTTTCTTTGCGTTGTCTATATTCTAGAACGATACTAGATTATCCTTTCTGTTTTCCATTCTTTGCATTTTCTCCATGTTGTAGTATTGATGATTTGTTAATATATTTAAGTAGTGATGTGTGTGGACACACTGTTGATATATTTAGGTAGTGATGTGTGTGAACACATTAGGACCACTACTACCCTAATGGGTCACTTATTTTTGTACATTCTCTTGGAAATACATTCAATATTGTGTGTTGTGTTCCAAGCTTCTTCTTCTCCCTTGTGTTTTTCGCATGCTTCCGCAAACCACGAACTCCAATAATTGGTATCAGAGCAAGTCCTTGTTTCATCTAGGGCATCGTTGACACCCCTCCACTCATAGTCTTAGAATCACATGAAAATTGGTGACCATACTCAGGGCAATCAAGAGTTCAAAACAGCTTCGTTCTATGGTGTCAACATTGCAAGCTCATCTTGTTTCGGCCTCCAAACACACTATCATTGTGCTTGTGTAGGAAATTTGGCCTTTTTGTACGAAAGATATATAGAGGTTTTGGTTTGCCAGTATAAGCGCCTCAAAGTCTACTACATGTTTATCCAAAGTCGACAGGGTACTTCTGTTCAACTTTTTGAGACAGAGTCTTTTTTTTTTGCATCACGGTATTTTACTCAGTGGCCATGGGTGAAAGCAGTGATGTTTTCTGTATGTTGGTTGTTGAGGATAAGTTGGATGGTACCAATTACCCATTATGGGCTTATATGATGCATCATGTATTGGTTGCAAAAGGATACTGATTCAAGCTCTCATAGTGCTTCCTTCTCATCTGATTGCTATGCTATGGCTGGCTCTAGTCTTTGTGATGAGAATGAGCCTATTTTGTTTGATGAAGCACAAAATTCAAAAAATTGGATGGCTACTATGCAATCAGAATATGATGCTATTATAAAAAATGGTACCTCGTCTTTATGTGACTTGCCTCCTAGCAAGAAGGCCATTGGCACAAAGTGGGTATACAAGCTCAAGTGTAAGCCAGATGGAACACTTTACAAGTATGAAGCTAGGCTTGTTGCAAAGGGTTATGCTCAAGAAAGAGGCATTGATTTTGATGAGACCTTTGCTCCTACATGTCGAATGACTACTGTTTGTAGCATTTGTGCACTTGTAGCTCATCATGGTTGTAACATACACCAGTTGGACATTAAAATTACATTTCTAAATGGTGACTTGCATGAAGAAATGTATGTTTTTCAGCCCTAAGGTTTTGTGCAAAAAGGGCATGAAAACAAAGTGTGCAAGTTGAAAACGGAATTATATGGTTTGAAGCAAGCACCACCTGCTTGGTTTAAAAAGATACATGCCTACCTTATTGCACATGGTTTTGAGAATAGTCTAACAAAGGGCACCTTATATGTTAACTATGCAAATGATGTGCTTCTAATCATCGTTGTCTATGTTGATGACATGTTGGTCACTATCCTCATGAGAAGCATTTTGCTGATTTTAAGGCTCATTTTCATGCCTCATTTGAGATGTCAGATTTAGCACATTTGCATCATTATTTGGGCATTTAATGTATGCAAGTTAATAGTAGAATAGCTTTGTGTCAAACAAAATATGTTCTGAAATTACTGCAGCATTTTGGTCTTGAAGACTGCAAACCTATTGCCACTCCTATGCAACAGATTTACGGTTTAGTCTCCATGATGCTAGAGATGCATTTGATGTTCTTCTTTATTAGCAGGTTGTTGGATGCTTGATTTACTTATGCATTACTTGGCTAGATATTCAGTTTGATGTCTCACAGATGAGCAAGTTTATGCATTTCCTAGGTATCAAGCATTGGTAGGCGATTAAGTGCATCTTTAGCTAGTTGAGTGGTACCTAACTATTTGGATTGTTTTATCCCAAGGGTGGATGAATAGCTCTAGATTTACATGCTTTTTCTCACTTTAACTAGGCTGGTTGTTATGACACTCACATGTTCAATAATGTTTTTTGCTTCATGTTTGGTACTTTGTTGGTTGAGCAAGAAGCAACCTACTGTGGCCACTTCTAGTTGTGAGTCTGAGTATAGGGAAACTTTCACAGCAATTGTTGAGTGTGTGGCTCATATGCCTTATGGTTGATTTGGGTGTTGGTCAGTCTTGTGCCACCACCATCTTCAGTGACAGTCAGAGCGCATTACGAGTTGCGACAAACCTTGTGTTCCATGATCGCACTAAGCACATTGAGGTGCACTATCATTATGTCAGAGAGAGGTTCTATACTAGAGAGATTAGTTTGGCGTATGTGCCCACATAGGAGAACATTGCATACCTTCTCACAAAGGCTCTGCCTAGGGAGAAGTTTAAGGCTTTCCACAAAGCTTTGGGCTTATGTCCTTTTGTGGATTGATTCCACATAGCTTGGCACTTCCTTATACATGATTTCCAAGTCCTCATTCACTGCATCACTCGTAGGGGGGTTCGTTGATATATTTAGGTAGTCATGTGTGTGAACACACTAGGACCATCGGGGCACTTTTTTCCCTCTTTAGGAGGTTTCTTTTTCCCAACTTGTATATACAGCCATAACCCTAACAGGTCACTTATCTTTGTAAATTCTCTTGGTAATACATACATTATTGTGTGTTATGCTCCAAGCTTCTTCTTCTTCTTCTTCCTTGTGTTGTTCGTGTGCTTTTGCAGACTTCAAACTCCAACACACACTTATAAATGTCAGAGCATTGTTTTCTCTCTTTAGGGTGTTTCTTTCCCACAACTTGTATATATCAAAGCAGGTTGTCACTTCATCTAGTGTCTCGTCAACACCCCTCCAATCATACTCAGAAAATTGCAAGAAAATTGGTGAGCATACTCTCAATCCACTATCGCAACAACTGTGCATTAAATTTTGTACTTTTGTGCCAAACATATATATAGGTTTTAGTTCATTGGTAGAAGTGCCTCCAAGTCTATTATAGGTTTAGTAGAGCTCAATAGGGTGGTTCTATTCAACTTAATGAGATAGAGTCATTTTTTTGCATCAAGGTATTTTAGTCAAGGTCCATGGACCAAAGCAACGATGTATTCTTTATGTTGGTTGTTGAGGACAAGTTGGATGGAACTAATAACCCATTATGGGCATATATGATGCTTCATATATTGTTAGCAAAAGGGCTATTGAATATTATGCATAGTGTTGAAAAATGACCTTCTACACCTACAAATACAATTATTGAAGGTGATGTAGATGGTGTTGAAGATGATGATCTTCAAATTCTTGTTCGTATTGTGATTCCTATTGCACCTACTATAGAGCAACTTTGATGGGATGGTAGAGATGCTCAAACACATGCATTGATTGCTTTGACTTTCAAACATGCTATTATCCCTCACATTCTCTCTTGGAAAACATCATAGGATGCTTGGGATAGACATACCACTTTATACCACGAGAAAAATTGGGCTCCTATTGCCTACCTTTGAGAAGATTTGGAGATTGAATATATGAATGAAGGAAATTCTATGAACAGTCTTTTGACAAAGATAAAAGTTTTGAGAGATAAATTGACTTTTGAAGATGAAGTCTTGCTAGATAGTTCACTTGTGCATATCATTCTTAATGGTGGTCTAGATTTATATCAGAGTTCATGTTCTAACTTGGTGTTGATTATGAACGGCAATCCAAATGCCTTAACATTTGAGGATTTAGTCTCTCTTTTGTTGCAGGAAGTTGATTCTAGGCAGAACATGTCTATTATGCATGTTGCATATCAAGGTTTCTTAGCTAGTCAAAAGAACAAAGGTAAATGGATATCATCTACTAGCAAGCAGAAATCAGCAAATGTTGCATAATCAAATAATGAATGCAAAGGCGAGAAGAAAATAGAAAAGCAAAAATAGTTCCACAAATACTATAAAGGAAATGATCATGTCATAAAGAGTTGTCCAAAACAAGTTGCAAAAGAGGCAAAGAAAAAGGATGCTCGAATGGTTGTTCTAGAGGCCTCTACACCTAAAACATGATATGCTAATCTTATGTAGAATGAAGAATGGGTGTTTACTATTGTTTGAAGCAATGAACCATCTTCTCATGAATAGTGCACTTTTGCACTAGACTAAGATGTTTGGTACCTTTAGAGTGGGGCAACCAAACATATTACGTCGTAGTGTAGTTTCTTCAGTTCACTTGAGCCTGCCCCTATAGGGAATACTATCACATGCACTAGCAACTTCTTTTGTCTTGTAATGAGATTTGGTAAGATCATTTTGACTATTGCTAATGGAAGATCTTTCACATTGTGAGATGCTTTATTTGTGCCTGCAATCAAGAGAAACATGTTGTCAATTTCAGCATTAGCCAAGATCTGCTTGGTTGTAAAATTTGTTGATGACATATGTATTGTTATGATGATCTTTCCAATGGAAATGTTATTATTATTGCTTCTGGAATTTTATTTTGTGGAATGTATGAGCTCATTGAATATGCAAAATCTTTGAATGACTCCACATGTCGAGTTCAAGATTCCTAGGCTATCTTAGATGCAAAGCTTTGTCATGCACGCTTTGGTAATTTGAATTTTGTGAGTTTACTATGCTTGTAGAAATTTGAACGGGTGTCCCCTTTGCCCAAACTTGAGGCACCTTGTAAACATGTTTTTAAAGGTTTTGTTTAGGGAAAAATGCAGATTTCATCCTTCCCAAAGGATAGTTCACTTTGACCTAGTCAAAAATTGCAGCTTGCTCATAATGATGTCTGTGGTCCTATGTAGACACCTTCTTTTGGGAACTACCTTTACTTCATGAGTTTTAATGATGATTTTTCTAGGCATGCATAGGTTTATCCATTGAAAGTAATGTACGAAGTATTTATGTGCTTCCAACAATTTTTGGTTTTGGTTGAAAATCTATTAGCATGTAAAATGAACACCCTCCATTCTAATCTGGGAGAGAATACATGTCCTCAAATCTCAATGCTTTTCTGACTAAACATGGGATAAAACATCAGTGTATAGTGCCATATAAATCTCAATAGAATGGATTTTTCGAAAGAAAGAATAGGTCTCTCATGAAGATGGCGAGGTGTATGGTCAAAAGTTAGGATTTATCACATAGCTTCTCTATGTGTGCACAAGGCTAGCCTTGTTGCAAAGGTTATATTCAAGAGAGAGGTATTGATTTAACTTTGCTCCCACATGCCGAATGGCCACCATTCGCAGCATTTCTGCACTTGGAGCTCATCAAGGTTAGAATGCACATCAATTGGACATTATAGTCAAGGTGAGTTGGTGAAAAAGATAGGTTTTGCGTATGTTTTCAGACATGCAAAGTGTTCTTGACAAAAGCGTTCAGATATGTCGCTCTTTTGCTTTGGTTCATCTAGAACCTAATGAGCAAGGGCAACGTGGTTCATTGTCAATAGAGTTCATAATCTTGTTGATATCAGAATTGAGTGGTGAGGCTGATGAGTCTATGAAGATGTGTTTCTAATCTAAATTATGAGATAACATATATTCTATTTGAGCTCAAAAGGAAATTTCTAAAAGTAAACTTTAAGTGGTTTTGCTTCAAGTCAAAATCTCCAACGTCCTTGCCTGATGATTTAGGTTCAAACAGTCATTATGAGTTTAAACATCAATTGTATAGTACAAAATGGCATATCACTTTTTTTTTTTGAGAGTACAATGAATTGGAAAGACACACACACCCGACCTCGTAAGGTAGAGGCACCCATTTTTGGGAACTTCATGGCCACCCATCTTTGGGAATTCATGGATATGTCCAGCCAGGATTTGAACTCAAGACTTCCTCCTTGAGATTCAAAGCATCAACCACTAGGCTATGCGGGCCATATCAGTATTCAATTCATCTTAAAGGGGAAAAATCAGTTCATATTCTTTTACTGGGCAACTCATTCAAAGTCTTTGTGTTGATTATAAAGATTCCTACGTCTATGAGTACATGTTTATAGATTGCCATAGCTATGTCTATTGCATATAGTAAAGATCAAAACTCTCAATTTCTATTGTTTAGAATATGAAGAATATCTCAAGCAAGACACTAATCATTCATTAATACTCCAAAAAACTGATAGTATTGGAAATTTATAACTGATAAGTACCATTTATTTTTGTAGTGATTCAAGTACAGATGAATGAAACTTATCTTGTCCTAAGTGAAAATATTACTCTAAAAACAAAGGGCAACAGGCAAGCAGTATACAGCTCCAATCTGCACAACATCTATTCAAGCAATTATTGGTTAACGTCCTGCGTTTTATGACACAGTATACGGAAAAAAGAGAGATTACACATTGCTTTTCTCTTTAAGTTGAACATAATTGATTTTTACAAAAAACAAATAAGACACAACATAGTAAATGAACAATTGACAAAATCAAAAAGAAAGTGTACGTGACCTTATTTGTAATGTTCTTTAACTCAAGCAAGCTTATTTTTCAAGCTATCCATGGATATAACCATTCACATGTACAACTGTTCTTTCTATTAATTAAAGGTTGGGAGAGTAGCTTGCAGTCGAACTTTCTTAAAATAAAAAAAAAAAAACTTTTTTGTAGGAAATGGAGGGTTCCATGGGTACTATGCCCATGAGCTTGTACAATTATTTTTTAAATCAATTCGGCCAGCATCAATGTATTCCTTTCGGACAATTATATCACTTTCTTTATATGATATGGAGGGTCCCATCGGTATTATGCCCATTCCCTTGTACAGTTATTCTTTGAATCAATTAAAGCAAAAGAAATAATAAAAAAGTTATTTTTTAGGTTCGGTTTTTTTTAAGAATAATAAAGAATTTTTTTTAATGTTCGGTTTTTTATCAATTATTTTTAGGTTCGGAACGACTTAGCCTTCCTCTCCCAAGTTGCATGCAAATTGAAAGGGAACTCGTTAAATCCAATGACGTGCTGATCAACGAGAAGGACAATACTATTGCCATGAAAAGTACGAGCTTGACACTTCAGACCTTCTCTGTAGACGACGAAAAGACTCCCACACAAGCTTATGTGATGGTTTCTCAATTAATAATTAGGACATGTGACAGGTCAATATCTGTTTCTCAATTAATACCTACAACATGTGATGGTTGAGCGATTCTATTATTCTATGGAAGCTTATGCATTCGGGAGTCCACGTGGAGCGATCAAGAAAGACTACTATCTATAAAAGCTAAGTACCGACATTTTTAAGCGGACAAAACCTTTTCTTAATATAAAATAATAATTCTTTAAAACACCATGTTTTTGAAGTCCGACAAACCAGAAGCGAACTCGATATGACGAAGACTATGAATGCTTTTCCCGTCTCACTAATTTTAGCTACGTACCAGCAGCACTCTTTGTTCGTGCATCAACCCATCATCGTAATACTATATTTGCTCTGTTTTATCCCTCTTCGGTCTCATATATTCCATTTTATTAACTCAGAAATATATCTCCATTTGTTCATCATTACCGCGTATATATATAAACATGCTCATGCATATACAAACATTGTATACATGATACATCTACATCGACCTCGATATGTATATCAATACAAAAATACACAAACACACATATTCATACCTACATGAATGTATGAACCCATATATGCATAGAAAATACACATGCACATGCATACACAAACATATGGGTACATTTACACACACACACACACATATATATATATATATATATATATATATATATATATATATATATATATATATATATATATATTATACACACACAAATACATATATGCTCATATGCATATACATACATATATACATACACATATACAAATATACACATACATACATACACACACACACACATATATATATATATATATATATATATATATATATATATATATATATATATATATATATATATATATATATATATATATATATATATATATATATATACACACACACACACACTACAACATATCAAGGGTATAGCGAGGCTTCTACCGAGGTAAATGCATAGGTGTGATTTTGCCCCAACGTCGATGTAAGGATCAGCATAGGCGTCGGAAGCAAACCACTAGAATACACACTGGTATAGGCACCGGTATAAGCATCGGTATGAGCATTGGAAATATCAATGTCTGTAGTGGTATCCATACTGACGCCCATACTAATGTCCATACCGATGCCTATTTTGGTGCCTATATCGGCACATATACGAGTGCGTTGCTCGGCATACTATCACGCATACTAGCGACCATGCTCAAAGTACCATTGCGCACAACAATGATCATATCTGCAAATTCTTTTTTTTGGGCAGAGTGTGTTGTCTCTTGCTGCAACAACATTACCATAATGTTGTGTAGCAAAAGATAATACACTCTGCCAAAAAAAAACCTAGTACATATGATGTGTACTTCAATGAAAACCGAAAGATGATTTCATAAAGCGAAATACTATCTAACACAAAGAGATGAGCAGAATGAACCATGAACCATGTACAAAAATAGTTATATACTTCATAGATGAAACATGTATAACCTTATGGCAAACCACTGTCAAATATGACCCAAATACAAAATGTGGCAAAACAATTCCATATAAGAATCAAATACAAAATTCCAGTGCACCACTGCCATATATGCACCAAATACAAAATTGTGGCACACCACTACCACACACATGCACAGAAGGATCGAAACATCTATATCAGTAGTCCTACAACAAAGAACATTCATGAAATGAGATAAATTGAAATGATATTTACAAACAACAAGTAAAAACCAAGCTTCTAAATTCGTCACCTCATCGCAAATGCTCCCATGAAACGACCACACCATGTCCCTCCAAGTCCTCCAATAGTGCAACCAATCCATAACAATATCCATAATCCTCCTCCATTCATGTTGGAGAATGACCCACTGCCAGCTCTTGCAACAAATATGCAAATGTTAGATGAACATACATGACATGCTTAAGACAAAAAAATTCAATAAACCAAATGATACTTACAAATTCATGATGCATAATGTCATATCCGTCACTGCCCAAATGTGATGCTCTGACCATATTTAGATGTGTGGTTGTGGCATCTCATTGTTGGCGATATCGGTGAGGAGTCTACTACTGCTCGTCACGAATCATATCCCACTCCTCAGCATCTAACCATACACGCTTTGGTAAGCTTGCTCTGAAAGCATCACGAGCCTCGGATCATCGATGGGACATAACTTCACGTGTGGTGTGCTGAATCCACTTTGAGCTAACAATAAGATGCCCATGTGTTGGTCGAAATTCTTAATAGATTGTCTCTCTGATATAATTTTTACGATCTATATCTTGTTCACTCCATGTCAACATGATAGAGTGTCCAAATTGTGTGGAGCAAAGTTATTATATACGTTGACGCATGGCTTTAATAGCCGCATCAATCATTGAAGCTCCATCACAGATACTACACACCTTGGAGTCATCATGATCATGAGCACCCCAAGGTGTACATGGTGTTCCACGTGGTGTATCATGTGGTGTATCTACATTTGAGGTACTCACTCTAAAAGTAGATGTGGGTGACACAACATCCATCGCATTGCCTCCACAACATCTACCTTTTCCAGAGCTACCTATAGATCCATTCCTAGAACCTCCTCCTCCAGAGCATGACCTACGAGACAGGCCAGCATATGTATCCCGTTGAGGTGTCGAACGCACACATCTACTACTAGAGCCACTAGTTGATGGCTAAGAAGATGGTCATGGTGAAGCCATAAAGCTATGAGACATACCTCCGGTGGGAGTAACACCACCCGCAGGAGTGACACCGGTAGGAGTGACACTGGTGGGATGAAAGAGGTTGAAGACTTTTTGAAAGGGGAAAAAATTGAGTAGACTTGTTTTTTGCATGCCATGATATTAACTCAGTTATGGATTTGCATCTAAACATGCTTTTAATTCTTGGAATGATAGGAAAGTGGCGAAGAACCTTTACGGTGATTGCTTCGCCCACAAGGTCTTCTCTAAACCTATTTGCTCCACACTTTGGACATATGTGGAGCTGCTCATACTCATTCTAAAAGAGGATGCAATCATTTGGACAAGCATGAATCTTAGTGCAATCTACAAGGAATACGGGCGTATAGCGACGGTTAAGGCGACACAAATTCGTCGCTATAAAATTGCAACATGCATCGTAATCAGCGTCGCGCGCGGACCGTCGATTAAACAACGAAGTGAACGATGCGTTTTGCGACTTGTACTGCGACGGGACCTACGACGCTGGCCTGTAGCGTCGCTTATACGTGGGTTCCAAAAGCATCGCTTAAGCGACGCTTTTTACGTCGCATAAGCGATGCTGTTTGGACGTCATTTATGCGACACATCTAGTATCGCTTAAATGACGGTCTGTTGACGAAAAAAATTTAAAAGGTTGGAGGCTCTTCGATCGGCATTTTCACGCATTTGATCGAAGAGCTCTCCAACGTTCGCAGTTGCGCTGCGCTTACGAGCTAAAGCAAGTATATGCAGGTCTCTGTTTCTCTCTTTCTACATCTTTTTTGCTTTGAATTCTCTCTCTCTCTTTGTCTCTCTCTCGCTTTGTTGACTCTCTCTCTTGTTCTCCTAATTGTTGACTCTTGTTCTTAAAATGTTATAGAAGTTCAAGTTTGCAAACATCTATATATCTACATCTTAAGAATACAACATGAACGAAAGAAAGGAGAAAATAACACTACATACATGCAACTTTGCATCGGTATATTTATTGCGATATTATTGGTTAAGATTTCAATCATCCACAATTTACTAGAGTGGTTCATAATTCATGAGTAGTTGCTTACATGGATATAGGTGACATGATATTTGGAGAACTCCAAAGAGAATTTTTAAAAATATTGAAATTAAAAAAAAACAACATATTGGGTGTCATTAGCTAGTATGTGTTGGAGTTAGACGTCTTCAGAAGCACGCGAACAGCACAAGGAAGAAGAAGAAGCTTGGAGCACAACACACAAGACTGAATGTATTACTAGAGAATGTACAAAGATAAGTAGCCCATTAGGGCAATAGGCGTATATACAAGCCGGGGGAAAAAAACCTCCTAAAGAGGGAAAAAAGTGCCCCGGCAGTCCTAGAGTGTTCACACACATCACTACCTAAATATATCAACAAATCCCCCCTGGGAGTGATGCGGTGAACAAGGAGCTGGCACTCATGTATAAGGAAGTGCCAAGCTATGTGGAAATCACTCCACAAAAGGAAGTAAGCCCAAAGCTTTGCGGAAAGCTTCAAACTTCTCCCTAGGCAGAGCCTTCGTGAAAAGGTCTGCAATGTTCTCCTGCGTGGGCACATATGCCAAGCTGATCTCCCCAGCAGAGAACCTCTCCCTGACATAGTGATAATGCACCTCAATGTGCTTAGTGCGAGCATGGAACACAGGGTTCCTCGCAACTGCCAATGCGCTCTGACTGTCAGTGAAGATGGTGGTGGCAGAAGACTGGCCAACACCCAAATCAGCCATAAGGCGTCTGAGCCACACACACTCAACAGTCGCTGTGAAAGCTGCCCTATACTCAGCCTCACAACTGGAAGTGGCCACAGTAGGCTGCTTCTTGCTCAACCAAGATATACATGAGCTACCAAGCATGAAGCAAAAACCACTGGTGGACACACGAGTGTCATAGCAACCAGCCCAATCTGAGTCAGAAAAAGCATGCAAATCTGGCGGTAGTGATCCCCCCTTGGGATAAAACAACCCAAGTAGCCGAGTACCACTCAAGTAGCGAAAGATGCGCTTAACCGCTTTCCAATGCGTGACTCCTGGGCAATGCATGAACCTGCTCATCTGTGAGACAGCAAACTGAATATCTGGCCGAGTAATGCATAAGTAAATCAAGCATCCAACAGCCTGCTGATAGAGAACAGCATCAAATGCATCTCCAGCATCATGAAGACTCAATCGTAAACCTGTCTCCATAGGAGTGGCAATAGGCTTACAGTCTTCAAGGCCAAAACGCTGCAATAATGTGTCAATATATTTCGTTTGACACAAAGCCATTCCACCATCAACATGCATAAACTGAATGCCCAAATAGTGATGCAAATGCCCCAAATCAGACATCTCAAATGAGGCATGCAAATCAGCCTTAAAATCAGCAATATGTGTCTCAATAGGACCAGTGAGCAGCATGTCATCAACATAGACAACAATGATCAGAAGCACATCATTAGCACGCTTAACATATAAGGTGCTTTCAGTTGGACTGTTCTCAAAACCATGTGCAATGAGATAGGCATGTATCTTCTCATACCAAGCACGTGGTGCTTGCTTTAAACCATATAACGCCTTCTTTAACCTGCACACCTGGTTTTCATGCCCTTTTTGCACAAAGCCACGGGGCTGAAAAACATACACTTCTTCATGCAAGTCACCATTCAGAAATGCTGTTTTAATGTCCAACTGATGTACATTCCAACCATGATGGGCTGCAAGTGCACAAATGCTCCGAACAGTAGTCATACGGCATGTAGGTGCAAAGGTCTCATCAAAATCAATGCCTCTTTCCTGCGCATAACCCTTTGCAACAAGCCTAGCCTTATACCTGTCAACTGTACCATCAGGTTTACGCTTCAGCTTGTATACCCACTTAGTGCCAATGGCCTTCTTGCCAGGAGGCAAGTCACATAAAGACCATGTACCATTCTTCATTATAGCATCATATTCAGATTGCATAGCAGCCATCCAACTTTCTGAATTTTGTGCTTCATCAAAAGAAACAGGCTCATTCTCATCACAGAGACTAGAGGCAGCCATAGCATAGCAATCTGATGCAAAGGAGGCACTATGAGAGCCTGAACGAGTACGATATGACAAAGGTGCATCTAATTTGCTGTCACGCAAAGTCTGCACCAGCCATTTTGGCATAGTTTTTGCCTGCTCAATATCAGCTCTCTCATCAACAAGTGCATCATGTAAATCTGCATCAGAAATGGAATGATCTGCATCATCATATGAAACCTGCAAAGGCTGAGAAGTTGCCTCATTAGGACTAGCACTAGCCTGTCCACCTGTAAAAAGAGGCATCAAAGTATCATACATGTCTTTGGAGCTAACAGATGTCTCCTTAGTACATGAAAGCAATGGCTGAATAGCATCTTCCACAAAGACAACATCACGGCTAACCAGAATGCGTTTAGTCTGTGGATGATACAGACGATAGCCTTTACTTTCAGAACTGTACCCAACAAAAATACATTTTACTGCCTTATCATCCAATTTTCTACGATGTTGTTCAGGCACTAATGCATATGCCAAACAACCAAAAACACGCAGATGAGCAACAGATGGCTTGCGGTCATGCCAAGCCTCATATGGAGTGATAGACTGCAACGCTTTAGTGGGACACCTGTTCAGTACATATGCTGCACACATGACAGCCTCAAGCCAGAAACTATGTGGTAAAGCCTGACTTTTGACCATGCACCTAGCCATCTCCATGAGTGACCTGTTCTTTCGTTCAGCAACTCCATTCTGTTGAGGTGTATATGGCACTGTACATTGGTGTTTTATCCCACGTTCAGCCAGAAATGCATTAAAATCTGAAGACATATATTCCCCCCCTCGATCAGAACGGAGGGTGCCCATTTTACATGCTGACAGATTTTCAGCCAAAACCAAAAACTGTTTGAAGCACATGAACACTTCGGACTTTGCTTTGAGTGGATATACCCATGCATGCCTGGAAAAATCATCAATGAAAGTCACGAAGTAAAGGTAATTTCCAAAAGAGGGTGTCTGCATAGGACCACAGACATCACTATGTACAAGCTGTAATTTCTGCGTAGCCCGAACTGAACCATCTTTTGGAAAGGAAGAACGCTGCATTTTGCCCAAAATACAGCCTTCACAAACATGTTTTCCAGGTGCCTCAAGTTTGGGCAAAGAGGACACCATTTCAGATTTCTGCAGGCGTAACAAACTAGCAAAATTCAGATGACCAAAGCGTGCATGCCAAAGCTTTGCATCTGACATAGCCTGAGAATCATGAACTGCACATGCCGAATCATTCACAGATCTTTCATAGTCTATGAGCTTATACAGCCCACGACATAAAATGCCAGAAGCAATAATCACATCGCCATTTGAGAGATCATGGACTGTACACCTGTCATCAACAAATTTCACAACCAAGCCAATCTTGGCTAATGCAGAAACTGATAACAGATTCTTTTTGATCCCTGGCACAAATAAAGCATCTGACAAAGTGAAAGAACTACCATCAGCAGTAGTCAGAATGATCTTACCAACTCCCATAACAGGATAAGAGGAGTTATTGGCGCATGTGACAGTATTCCCTGTAGGAGCAGGCTCAAGTGAAGAGAAGAAACTGCGCTGCGAGGTAATATGTTTGGTCGCCCCACTGTCAAAGTACCAAACATCTGAGTCTACTGCAGACATGCACTGATCATGAGAAGATGGGTCAAAACTGCAGACAGTAGTAAACGCCCATTCTTCTTCCTGCACAAGATTTGCAGACTCTGTTTTTGGTGTAGAGGCCTCTGCAACAACCATTCCAGCCTCTTTCTTCTTTGCCTCTTTAGCAGCCAGTTTTGGACAGTTCTTTATGATATGATCATTGCCTTTACAGTACTTACAAAACAATTTCTGCTTTTCTGATTTTTTCTCATCTTTGTCTTGGTTCTTTGAATGTGCAGCATTTGCAGATTTCTGCTTACTAGTAGAAGAGCTCCATTTTCCTTTGCCCTTCTGACTAGCCAGGAAAGCTTGATCTGCAACACGCATAATGGACCTGTTCTGCCTGGACTGATCTTCCTGCAACAGAACAGAGACTAATTCCTCAAATGACAAGGCATTCGGATTGCCTTTCATCATCAACCGAAGAGTAGAGGCAAAACTCTGATATGAATCAGGAAGACCATTCAGAACGGTCTGCACAAGTGAGCTATCTGGTATAACCTCATCAGCAGAAATCAATTGTTCCTTCAGGTCTTTGATCTTTGTAAGAAAACTGTCCATAGAATCACCTTCATTCATGTGCTCACTCTCCAACTGTTTTCGGAGGTAAGCAACACGAGCCTCATTCCTAGCCTGGTACAAAGTGGTAAGTGTATCCCAAGCATCCTTTGCTGTTCTGCAAGAGCGAATGTGAGGAATAATGGCACGTTTGACAGACAAAGCTATCAATGCATGTGCCTGGGCATCTCTGCCATCCCAACGAATCTGCTCTGCAGTAGGTGCAACAGAAACAGCAGCACGAACAGGAATCTGCGGAATATCATCTTCGACACCATCTTCATCAGCTCCAACACCTGTATTTGCAGTACCTGTCGTTACAGGTGTAACAGGACGTCTTTCAACACCCTGCACAATGTTCCACAATCCTTTTGCAACCAGTACATGTCGCATCATATAAGCCCATAATGGGTAGTTGGTACCATCCAACTTATCCTCAACAGCCAACATACGGAATACATCACTGCTTTCAGCCATGGCCGGTGACTAAAATACCTTGATGCAAAAAATTGACTGTATCTAAAAAAGTTGAACGGAACTGCCCAAACGAGTTCTGCTAGACCTGTAGCAGACTTCGAGACGCTTAAACTAGCGAACAGAAACTGGTATATACCTTTGGCACAAAAGGACGAAATAGCCTGCACAAGCGCTGCGATAGTGCGTTCGGAGGCCGAAACGAGCTCACCCTGAGTATGCTCACCAAATTTCGTGCGAATCTGAGACTGCAAACGGAGGAGTGTCGACGGCGCCCTAGAAGAAGCAACGACCTGCTCTGATACCAATTGTTGGAGTTAGACGTCTTCAGAAGCACGCGAACAGCACAAGGAAGAAGAAGAAGCTTGGAGCACAACACACAAGACTGAATGTATTACTAGAGAATGTACAAAGATAAGTAGCCCATTAGGGCAATAGGCGTATATACAAGCCGGGGGAAAAAAACCTCCTAAAGAGGGAAAAAAGTGCCCCGGCAGTCCTAGAGTGTTCACACACATCACTACCTAAATATATCAACAGTATGAATATGATGTTTGATATTCAAGAACTCTGGTGATAGGGTTCTTCCATTTGCAAATATCAGAAAACCACCTCCCAATGACGATCATACCCGACAGAACACCCAAGATCCTGAACCACTTAGCCTTGCTCTTGCGCATGCTCCACAGATTGCTATCCACATCATTGTCAACTACATCCTTGACAGTGAACTCGTGAATGCTGGTGTCAATATCTTTCATATCTTCATCCATTGGTGTCAATATTCTACCCACAGAATGCCTTCATTCATAAAAAATATTATTATGAAAGTATCATTGTAATTAATACACACGTAGCATATGATCTCATTACATAAATTTGTAATTAATGTTTTCCAACAAACTCTAAAATTACTCTTACAAGTCTCATCGCCAGCAAAGTGCTTCTATCATGGGAGTTGGACGTAAGACCAAAACATACAAAGGCCTTCATTCTCCTTCCTCTTGGGCTAGCCATTCTCCTTCATCACCGCTCCCGTTCTTGAACCTTCCGACGGAGAAGCTTGCTGCTGTGATTTTTGGTTGTGACCATGCGAATTACAATGAATGCGTCACACAACTTCTGTTTGGTATACTTTATCTATCCTCTTACTTTCTATCACAGATATACGTCTCTCCCTTTAAACCATATGCATGAACAATAGCTTGATCATCAGCTTTTCTGCATGTCTAGGCCTTTGAGCTTCTCATATCATCTATGTAACGAATGTCCGACCAAAGATGCCACTATTTTTGTTTAATTACATTGATAAAAAGTTGCATGGTATTTCTGAGGCAGATAGCTATGGAGAGATGAACATCAATCCATATGCCTGGATTGATGGGAAGCAGAAGACACGTTTTTCAGCTTAGGTTCTTTGCTTAGATTTAATAATCTCTAATATTACATGAGATCACTGTTTGAGGTGTAATGAGGTTTTTTTTACATGTAGGGACGCATACGGGTGAGATGTCAGTGTGCACCATTGACGAAAACCATATACAAGGGAGCATTAACAGCGAAGAGGAAATGGACGAGAACTGTGGTGATAGGGTTCTTCCATCTGCAAATATCAGAAAACCATCTCCCAACGGCGATCATACCCGACAGAATACCCAAGATCCTGAACCACTTAGCCTTGCTCTTGTGCATGCTCCACAGATTGCTATCCACATCATTGTCAATTAGATCCTTGACAGTGAACTCGTGAATGCTGGTGTCAATATCTTTCATATCTTCACCCATTGGTGTCAATATTCTATCCACAGAATGCCTTCATTCATAAAAAATATTATTATGAAAGTATTATTGTAGGTAATACACACGTAACATATGATCTCATTACATAAATTTGTAATTAACGTTTTCCAACAAACTCTAAAGTTACTTTTACAAGTCTCATCGCCAGCAAAGTGCTTCTATCATGGGAGCTGGACGTAAGACGAAAACATACAAAGGCCTTCATTCTCCTTCCTCTTGGGCTAGCCATTCTCCTCCATCACCGCTCCCGTTCTTGAACCTTCCGGCGGAGGAGCTTGCTGCTGTGATTTTTGGATGTGACCATGCGACTTACAATGAATGCGTCACAGCTTCTGTTTGGTATACTTTATACCACCTCTTACTTTCTATCACAGATATACGTCTCTCCCTTAAAACCATATGCATGAACAATAGCTTGATCATTATCTTTTCTACAGGGAGCATTAGCAACGAATTATGTGAATTATTCACAGGAGAAAATCCTATTTGAGTTAATTCATGTGCGATAGATAAGCTTATATCTCTTTTCATGTAGGCTCGTTGAGTGTCAGTAGACAGGTTGTGGGTTTACAACGTGGGTCCATCAACAAAGGAGAAGAATATACAAGGGAGCATTAGCAGCAAATTATGTCAATTATTATTCACAGGAGAAAAACCTCATTGAGTTAAATCATGTGCAGACAGATAAGCTTAAACCTGATTGAGTTAAATCATGTGTAGACAGATAAGCTTATATCTCTTTTCATGAGAAACTCGTTGAGTGTCAGTAGACAGGTTGTGGGTTTACAACGTGATTCCATCAACAAAGGAGAAGAATATACAAGGGAGCATTAGCAGCGAATTATGTCAATTATTCACAGGAGAAAAACCTATTTGAGTTAATTCATGTGCGGGCAGATAAGCTTATATCTCTTTTCATGAGAAACTCGTTGAGTGTCAGTAGACAGGTTGTGGGCTTACAACGTGGGCCCATCAACAAAGGAGAAGCATATACAAGGGAGCATTAGCAGCGAATTATGTGAATTATTCACAGGAGAAAAACCTATTTGAGTTAATTCATGTGCGGACAGATAAGCTTATATCTCTTTTCATTAGAAAATCTTTTGAGTGTCAGTAGAAAGGTTGTGGGTTTACAACGTGGGTCCATCAACAAAGGAGAAGCATATACAAGGGAGCATTAGCAGCGAATTATGTGAATTATTCACAGGAGAAAAACCTATTTGAGTTAAATCATGTGCAGACAGATAAGCTTATATCTTTTTTCATGAGAAACTCGTTGAGTGTCAGTAGATAGGTTGTGGGTTTACAATGTGGGTCCATCAACAAAGGAGAAGAATATACAAGGGAGCATTAGCAGCAAATTATATCAATTATTCATAGGAGAAAAGCCTATTTGATCAGTTAATTCATGTGCAGACAGATAAGCTTATATCTCTTTTCATGAGAAACTCGTTGAGTGTCAGTAGACAGGTTGTGGGTTTACAAGGTGGGCCCATCAACAAAGGAGAAGCATGTACAAGGGAGCATTAGCAGCGAATTATGTGAATTATTCACAAGAGAAAAACCTATTTGAGTTAATTCATGTGCGGACAGATAAGCTTATATCTCTTTTCATTAGAAAATCGTTGAGTGTCAGTAGAAAGGTTGTGGGTTTACAACGTGGGCCCATCAACAAAGGAGAAGCATATACAAGGGAGCATTAGCAGTGAATTATGTGAATTATTCACAGGAGAAAAACCTATTTGAGTTAAATCATGTGCAGATAGATAAGCTTATATCTCTTTTCATGAGAAACTCGTTGAGTGTCAGTAGACAGTTTGTGGGTTTACAACGTGGGTCCATCAACAAAGGAGAAGCATATACAAGGGAGCATTAGCAGTGAATTATGTGAATTATTCACAGGAGAAAATTCTATTTGAATTAAATCATGTGCAGACAAATAAGCTTATATCTCTTTTCATGAGAAACTCGTTGAGTGTCAGTAGATAGGTTGTGGGTTTACACATAGACACACACATACACACACATACACATAGATAAGCTTATATCTCTTTTCATGAGAAACGTGTTGAGTGTCAGTAGATAGGTTGTGGTTTTACACATAGACACATAGACACACACGTATGGCAATCTGTTAACCATTTATTGCAAACAGGACACTGCATTATCTGGTTGTTATGCACAACTACACTACCTAAATATGTGTACTCTATACCAGGGAGAAACGTCATATTTAAGACATGTATCCCTGTGTGAATGCATGTGTATGTGTGTGAATGCATCATTATGTGTGTATGTGTGTATGTGTGTATGCATTTGTATGTGTGTATGCATGTGTATGTGTGTGAATGCATCATTAAGGTTGTATGTGTCTATGTGTGTATGTGTGTGTGTATATGTGTGTGTATGTGTGTGCACGTCTATGTGTATGTGTGTGTGTCTATGAGTGTGGATCTGTTTATGTGTGTGTATGTGTCTATGGGTGTGTATGTGTCTATGTGTGTGTGTGTATGCATGTATGTATGCATATGTGTGTGTATGTTTTATGTATGCATATGTGTGTGTATGCATTATGTATGTGTATGTATGCATGTGCATTATGTATGCATATGCATTATGTATGTGTATGTATGCATGTGCATTATGTATGCATATGCATTATGTATGTGTATGTATGCATGTGCATTATGTATGCATATGTGTGTGTATGCATGTAAGTATGTATGTATGTATGCATATGCATATGTATGCATGTATGTGTATGTGTGTGCATGTCTCTCTATGTGTGTGTGTATGCATATATGTGTGTGTATGTGTGTATGTGTGTGTATGTGTGTGTATGTGTGTGTATGTGTGTGTATGTCTGCATGTGCATTATGTATGCATATGTGTGTGTATGTATATATGTGTGTCTACATGTATATGTGTGTGTGTATGTATGTATATGTGTGTGTATGCAACATTATGTGTGTATGTGTGTATACGAGTGTGTATTTGTGTGTGTATGTGTGTGTGTATATGTGTATGTGTGTGTGTGTGTGTCTATGTGTGTATATGTGTGTGTATGCATATGTATGTGTGTGTGTATGTGTCTATGTGTGTGTATGCATGTATGTATGCATATGTGTGTGTATGTGTGTGTATGCTTTATGTATGCATATGTGTGTGTATGCATTATGTATGTGTATGTATGCATGTGCATTGTGTATGCATATGCATTATGTATGTGTATGTATGCATGTGCATTATGTATGCATATGCATTATGTATGTGTATGTATGCATGTGCATTATGTATGCATATGTGTGTGTATGCATGTAAGTATGTATGTATGTATGCATATGCATATGCATATGTATGCATGTATGTGTATGTGTGTGCATGTCTCTCTATGTGTGTGTGTATGCATATATGTGTGTGTATGTGTGTGTGTATGTGTATGTATGTGTGTATGTGTGTGTGTATGTGTGTGTATGTGTGTATGTGTGTGTATGTGTGTGTGTATGTGTGTGTATGTGTGTGTATGTGTGTATGTGTGTGTATGTGTGTATGTGTGTATGTGTGTGTATGTGTGTGTATGTGTATGTGTATGTGTATATGTGTGTGCATGTGTATGCATGATGTATGTGTATGTCTGCATGTGCATTATGTATGCATATGTGTGTGTAAGTATATATGTGTGTCTGCATGTATATGTGTGTGTATGTATGTATATGTGTGTGTATGCAACATTATGTGTGTATGTGTGTATACGAGTGTGTATTTGTGTGTGTATGTGTGTGTGTATATTTGTATGTGTGTGTGTGTGTCTATGTGTGTGTATGCATATGTATGTGTGTGTGTGTATGTGTCTATGTGTGTATGTGTATGCATGTATGTATGCATATGTGTGTGTATGTATGTGTATGCTTTATGTATGCATATGTGTGTGTATGCATTATGTATGTGTATGTATGCATGTGCATTATGTATGCATATGCATTATGTATGTGTATGTATGCATGTGCATTATGTATGCATATGCATTATGTATGTGTATGTATGCATGTGCATTATGTATGCATATGTGTGTGTATGCATGTAAGTATGTATGTATGTATGCATATGCATATGCATATGTATGCATATGCATATGTATGCATATGCATATGCATATGTATGCATGTATGTGTATGTGTGTGCATGTCTCTCTATGTGTGTGTGTATGCATATATGTGTGTATGTGTGTATGTGTATGTGTATGTGTGTGTATGTGTGTATGTGTGTGTATGTGTGTGTGTATGTGTGTGTATGTGTGTGTATGTGTGTATGTGTGTGTATGTGTATGTGTATATGTGTGTGCATGTGTATGCATTATGTATGTGTATGTTTGCATGTGCATTATGTATGCATATGTGTGTGTATGTATATATGTGTGTGTGCATGTATATGTGTGAGTGTATGTATGTATATGTGTGTGTATGCAACATTATGTGTGTATGTGTGTATATGTGTGTGTATTTGTGTGTGTATGTGTGTGTGTATATGTGTATGTGTGTGTGTGTGTCTATGTGTGTATATGTATGTGTGTATGCATATGTATGTGTGTGTAAGTGTGTGTGCGCATACCTGGTCTCTCTCTCTCACGCGCTCTCTCTCTCTCTATCGTTCTCTTGCTCTCGTCCAGATCTCGGCACAAATGTGCCGGGAGAAATCAAAATTTTTTTTGAACATTCTAGAGCATCGCTTACGCGACGCTCTCGAAAGGACGACGCATATGCGACACTCTCCAGTTTGCCCACGTCGCCCATATCGTCGCTTGCAAGTGACTCTATTTGCGACGCAAAGATTAGCGTCGCATAAGCGACGCAAACTTGAGTCTGCGATGTACCCCACCTAAAAATCAAAATTTTGAAAACATGACCGTCGCTTACGCGATGTTAGCATCGCATAAGCGACGGTCCTTGTTTTTTTTCCGGTTTTCGGTGGCATCGCTATGCCCCCTATTTCTTGTAGTGCATGTGGAGCTGCTCATACTCGTTCTAAAAGAGGATGCAATCATTTGGACAAGCATAAATCTTAGTGTAGTCCATTCTAGTGGATTTTAAAAGTTTTTTTTGCATCTCCACGCGTTGGAGAAGCCCTCTAACAAGAGTTGCTCTTTAAGAAGCCCGCAATAATCAATTAGAACGATATTAGTAAATAAAGTTATTTTGATACACCAATGAAAGTTTATTTCAAATCCACTTACCTGAACAATTCAGAGACACTATTATTTGACCATCCATAAATGGATTGCAAATTGAGCATCGCAAGTGACGCACGTAGTACAGATAATTTTGCTCCAATGTATAGTGGTAAATGAGCTAGTGTTTGCATGTTCTCATATTCTTCATCGGCTTCTGATCGTGGAAATTTTGTTGTGTCCATGAAACTCATGACATCTTCTCCACCATCGCAATCTTCATCCATCTCATAAAATACTTCGAGCATTTCCTCCATCTATTCATTCTCTATAATGCTATCATCACCTTGTACTTGTACCTCCCTTTTTGTTCTCTTCTGCCCACGAGAGATTACCTGTGCAATGTCATTTGGATCCACTTGCTCACTAGGGGGACCATGCATAATTAAAGACCTAAAAAACCTAAAACCCTAATCATAAAGATGTAGACCTAAAACATGTACATAAGTGTATGCGTGTGTATATGTATGTATATGTGTATATGCATTATATATGTGTATGTGTATATATGTTATGCATGTGTAAAAACCTTAAACACTAATCGTTATGACTTAGACCAAAAAAATGTATATTTTTGTATGCATGTGTATATATATGTGTATGTGTACATATATTATGTTTTTATATGTGTATATGTGTATCTGCATGTGTAAATAGCCTAAAAACCCTAATCCTATTTTTATATATTTAATTTTATAAAAACCCTACAATCCTAATTTTATATATTTAATTCTATATATTTAATTGAAACACTAGCAATTCTCATATTTATTTATCTATACTAAAATCCTATTTTTTATATAGATTTAATTATATATTCTATTTTTTTATTTTCTTTTTCTTATATATATTTAATTTAATTAAAAATGATAAATCTCTATTTCTATATATTTGATTATATATATTTAACTATATATATTTAATTATATATATTTTATTATGTATATATTTATTTGCGTATACTAAAGACCTAAAAAAACCTAAAACCCTAATCCTAAAGACCTAGACCTAAAACATGTATATGTGTGTATGCATGTGTATATGTATGTATATATGTATATGTATTATAAATGTATATGTGTATATATGTTATGCATGCGTAAAAACCCTAAACCCTAATCGTAATGTCTTAGACCAAAAAAATGTATATGTGTGTATGCATGTGTATATATATGTGTATGTGTACATATATTATGTGTGTATGCATGGGTAAATAGCCTAAAAACCCTAATCCTATTTTCATATATTTAATTTGATAAAAAACCCTAAAATACTAATTTTATATATTTAATTATATATCTTTAACTGAAACACTATCTATTCTCATAT